>CM066035.1:790492018-791692018 GCA_033557465.1 Ichthyophis bannanicus | reverse complement strand
AAACAAACAACCTCAAAAATAGCACCATCACTACTGGCATCCTCAATATGGAACTCCCTACCAATGAGCCTGAGAGCATTAGAAGACCTCACAGACTTCCGCGAGGACCTCAAAACATGGTTATTTATAGAAACCTATGAGCATTCAAGCAACATTCCTTACCCAAACAGCAATACTAACATCACCGCCAACTAAACACACACCCACCCCATTCACACGAACAAATTCATCACACCACGTTAGTAACTACCTTTATGTTATATGTTACCTCATCTGTACTGTCTAAATACTGTCACATAACTGTACTGTCTAAATGTTTACACATACCCTAATGTTAAATGTAACCCTCCAATTTATTTATTTATTTTCTCTTATATACTGCGCTATTCTGCATCAGTGTGGTTTACATTGAACAAACTGAAATTACATTGAACAGGGCATTATAACTTGGAGATAACCATCCATAGCCCATATTCCCTGTAAAATAGTTAAGTGGCTTGCCCAAGACCACAAGGAGCACCTGTGGGACTAGAAACCCCAGTCCTTCCAGCCCAAGGTTGCTGGCTCTAGTGGGATTTGAACTCCTGGCCTGAAGTACCTTGCCCCAACCACTAGGCCACTCCTCCACTCCAACTGTGTTGTGACGTGACCACCTTGATTGAAGGAAAAGATGGTATACAAATCTGTCTAAATAAATACATAAATAAATAAACCCAGCTAAACTAACAGCTTTTACTACATATTCTGATAACAAATTCCAGAGTTTGAGTATGCTTTGAGTGAAAAACTATTTTCTCCGATTAGTCTGAAATAGGTTATATTGCAGCTTCATTGTGTGTTCCCTAGTCTTTCTACTTTTTGAAAGAGTAAACAACTGATCTACATTTTTGTAATTGCTGAAGGGTGGAGTTCACTTGAGTAGGGGTTGTTCATACATATAATTGTGGCTTGAGAGTGGCATCCATAACTGCTGTTTTTGTATCAATCTATCGCATTGCTGGTCTTCCTGCTAATTCATTGACCTTCAAACTTGCCAAGCATGATGTCTTTCTCCAAAGATATCTCTCTCTTCGCATGTGTCCAAAGCATGAAAGTCGTTGTCATCTTAGCTACTAAAGAAAGGTTTGATCTCCTCTAGTACTGACTGGTTTGTTCTTCGGGCAGTCCATGGTATACACAGTATTCTTCGCCAGCACATAATTCAAAGGCACTGATATTCTTCCTGTCTTTCTTCTTCAGCTTTTGCATCCATTTTCAAGTTAATTGTTCCTAAATACTAATATCAAATTGTTTTTCAAAGGACTTTGAATGGGAGGAGGTTTTTATGAGGGTTTGCTATGATTGCACTACCATCACCAACAATCACTGATCAAGTTCATGGATTGATTAAGGTTCAAAAGCTGTCTTCTTTTTCATTCTAACTTTTTTTATATAGACTTTTGCATTGTGTTGTCATGCTCATATTACTCCTCTTCTGGAGCCACTTCATTGGCTCTCTATCCGTTTCCGCATCAAATTCAAACCTCTCTTGCTGACTTATAAGTGCATTCATTCTGCAGGTCCTCACCACCTTTCTTCTCTTCTCTCTCTCTCTACATGCCTCCTTGGGAACTCTGCTCTTCTGGCAAATCTCTTCTATCTGTACCCTTCTCTTCTATTGCTAAATCCAGACTTCGCTCCTTTCACCTTGCTGCTCCTTAGGCCTGGAACAAACTACCTGAGTTTGAACATCAGACTTCATCTCTGGCCCTTTTCAAATCCAGGCTGAAAACTACCTCTTCACTTCCACTTTCAGATCTTGATTCCCCTAATCTTATTTATTTATTTACATTCTCTTATATACTGTGCTATTCTGTATCAGTGCGGTTTACATTGAACAAACAGAAATTACATTGAACAGGGCATTATAACTTGGAGATAACTATTTTACAGGGAACATGGGCTATGGAGGGTTAAGTGGCTTGCCCAAGACCACAAGGAGCACCTGTGGGACTAGAAACCCCAGTCCTTCCGGCCCAAGGTTGCTGTCCTCTAGTGGGATTTGAACCCCCGACCTTGTGTTTCATTACCATTCCCCCCCAGGTGTATTCTATGTCCACAGCTACTGTGTTGACTGTCTTGACTAGATTATAAGCTCTGTCTGTGCAGTGTTGCCTATGTCTTGTAGCACTATACAAATGCTCAGTAGCAGTAGTAATAGTTATCAATTAAGAAGTTGAAGGTTTTGGTGATAATACAGTTTTGGGGTTTTGTTCTGTATTATATTGGGATTACCTTGGAAGCTTGTACAGTGAACCGGTGTTTTTCTATCAGTTTATTTTATTTATTTATTTATTTGTAAACTTTTATATACTGCCCCTTCCAAAGGTTCACAGTGAACAACAGGAAACATACATTGAACTTCTGAACATTATAACATTCCATGTACAGTTGAACATAACTGAGTATGAACTATATACATTAATGTGGATATTTATTAAATTAAATCCCACATTGGGTTTATACTTGAATGTGTCCGCATGGACCAGCAGATAGTAAAGATGTGCTTACATCAGACTGCATGGCCTCAAAGGAGACGGTAATGGTTTCTGCCTGGTGCACAAAGATCTCCAGCATTGAGGCCTGGGAAGTGTAGGATGGAGAGGAGAAAAAGAGGGCGCATGGAGGGCACTGTTAATGGGTAGGATGTTGACAGGGGCAGAGATAGAGGGAGTTACTACTGTTGTTGCTGGATAGAAGAGAGGAAGGGTGGTAATTGGGAAGAAGTGGATTGGAAGAAGGAGGTTGCAGGCCAAGTGGTGAAGGTGACAGAAAGTGGAATGCAGGAAAGGAAGCGTTTCTGGGGAAACGAGGGGGATACACAGTAAAAGGGAGATGCAGGTGTTGGTCAAAGGGAAAGGTGTAGAGGGGAAGAGAAAGGGGAACAATAAGCAGTAGAAGAGAGAGAGATGAGGGTGTCATGATGTAAGCATCATCACAGAGGGTCAGTTATACTTCTGCCAGCAGAAATAAGAGTGCTATGTTGAGCAGCTTATGGAAAGCTACGGGAGGAGGGTGTAATTCTGAATATCGGCCCTGAGCGCAGAAAAGGCAGAATCAGGCACTTTACCCAAGCCATCCACCCACCCTTAATCCCTCATCTCCTGGTGCTCATTTACTTCCCTCTCAGCTGAAACCCCCCCCCCCTCCAACACCCCTCCCCTACACACACATATCTGCCCACTGACACCAACATGTGTACTGCTGAGAGGATGCAAAGTAATCCCTGCAGCTCTCACTTTCTCACCAAATCACACCAGCAGATAATCATACCAAGAGTTATCTTTATAGTGATGTCTCAGTGCTGCTAACAGAAATTTAAAATTATTCCTTACCCAGTGAGATCAGGGTCTGATAATTCTCCTTCATCACCTCCCTGTAAAGCTCCTTCTGTCCTTCATCTAAATACTCCCACTCCTCCTGGGAGAAAGAGACAGTGATGTCCTCAAATGTCACCCGCATCTGAAACACAAACACAAACCAGAAACACACATGGCACCTGTATGACATCCTTCAGGAGACTTCCCAGTGCTGGGGCTCATCAGGGCAGGAGAGATTGATCTGTTTCTCAAATTTACTCCCCTCTGTGGGACTCCTGATCTTTCTCCTCGTCAGCAGAGTTCCAAAGACCTTTTCCTCAGGTCTGCTCGGGATCCTAACTGTGCAGTGTCTCAGGTTAGAAGCTGCAGTGTTTGGAGAGAGAGGGTAGGAAGTTGGGAACTCTCTCTTACCTGAGCTGAAGCTCCTGCGGGCATTTTCCTTCTGGTTAATCTGCCAACTAAAGGATGGAACTTTGGAAGAAAAGACTGCACCTCCTGCTGGGCACAGACTGATGACATCACAGAAGGGCATATGGAACTGCAAATCAGGAAACCCGCTTGGAGATACAGTTTCATATTTGTTCCACCTCTTTAGTGCTGATTGGACAGCTTGTTTCTAGGGGAGGGAAAAGGAGGTGTTTCAGATCCTCTGGGCACTGATTGGTCAGCATGTTCCTGGGGGCGGGAAGAAGAGGAGGAGTTGTAGCTTGCTCTGGGACACTGACTAGTCCAAATAAATCCTGGGGTTGAAAACAGGAGGAGTTGGAGCTCCATCTTCTTGTCCCAGAGGGTGGGGAGGGAGCCACCCAGGACTGGAGCTGGTGCTGTGTGGAAAGGCAGGAAAATAGCTGCAGGGCTTTCTGCTCAGCAGGTAGGAGACTGGCAGGAGGTGGGAAGCAGGGCCAGCCTCTGAGATACACACGATGCATGGGGCAAACAGAAGAAGAAATGAGTCTGGTGCTGCTCCATCCAGTCCTTGGGTCCAGTAAGCCAAAGTACTTATCTGGACGAACAAATTCCAGCAAGAGATCAAACATTTAAGCAGGGTCATCAGTGACACAGCACTACATTTCGTGACAAAGTAAAATTTGCAAAGACCTTATAAAGTCACTTTGGTTCTTTAATATACAGTTAAATTACTGTGGAGTTTACTGCAAATTTGATTAAAATGGACTAGTTCTGTTGTAGTGGTTAACCCCTCATACAGACGCCATGTGATAAAAAATGTGTTTTTTTCATGGGAGAATACTTTATTTTAGGGTTTGAGATTTGAATAATCATGTCCTGGCAATGTCCCAGTTTTTATACTATTTCTTTTTTTAATTGGTCTTGTTATATCTGATTTTTATATGTGTACGAATATAGTCCAAAGCCATTTCGCTGGCCACTTTTATTTTTTTAGATATTGAACATTAAGAGGTTGAACTGCAAGGCTGCAAATAATGTTGACCACAACTGTATGTATTCATTGTAATCTGTATATTGTGGTCTACATATAATTTTAAATAAATAAAATATGATATGTAAGACGGACAAGGCCATTACTTGTATAAAGGGACAAACTATTGGTATCAAAGAAATAAATTGCATACCATACTATACAGCAAAACTTATTACTGAAAGAATTCTACCAATGAAGACAATAGGGCAAGAAAAAAGCCCAGAAAAGTAGCACACTGAGTTTGAAAATGGGCCAAATCGCACAGGGGCTCGAGACCAATATGCCCCCCCACCCACTCTCACATCTTAACATGAAGAAGACAAAGATTCTGATAACTGGTAAAATCAATCATTTCATCTTTGATGGAAAAGACATAGAAATATTAGCCATCTTTATCCTTCTTCTATCAAAAATTAATAAAGAAATGATAAGCAGTGATGAAATCCCATAATGCATTGTTTTTGGTAGAACGGCTGTGAAGGACCAAGATAAGATTTTCAAATGTAGCAACGTATCTCTGCATATAAAGATTCGACTTGTCCAAGCCATAATATTTGCAGTCAAAAAAATCCCTGAAACAATCCCCACCATGTGAATTGAAAATAACTTCTTGTCGGACCACAATGGGGGAGGTTTAGATAGTCTTCAAAACCACACCCACCAATTGGGGTCCATTTTAATCGAACAAACACTGTTCTTTAGCAAATTTTTATATGATAAACTTATCTTAAAACTCCAAGAGAAGAAGCACAATCGTTGCGTGAAATGTCCAAACTCAGAGAACACGACGTGCACGTTTCGGGAACCAACCATCCCTGTATCAAGTGCTCTTCATGCCGGTCACATCAATTTGATTCTTCCCCAGTTCTTGCACAAAAGACGAGCGTTACTCGTCGATGTTAAAAAGACGCCGGTTTCTGCCGGACAGCCAATCACTACCGAGGATTAAAAGAATCTCCATTGGTCAGCCAGTTCGTCAATCATCAAGGGAACCTGATATGGAAAAGGGGAACCCCTGTTCAACCCCTCGTCCAATCGGATGAAGTCCAGTTAATGAATGAAAAATCACCTGAAGCCCTATGACGCAAATGCTAAAGAACAGCCCAAGAGAGAGGGAATTCCCACCATCACAGAGAATCCCTCAATACAAGGGCTCAATTTAAAGGACACTCATCCACTCTATTTCCCTATTCAAACCTCCTGGTTGTACACATTCAAGGTCATAGATCCAGCGCTGTTCACAGCGTTGTAATCGGGCGATCCTGTCCCCCCCCCCTAGGATCTTCCGGGATATGATCAATGACCGTCCAACGAAGTTTGTCAAACGTGTGACCCTGCTCAATGCAATGATCTACTATGGGAGCAGATCGGATGTTTTGTTGCAAACGTCATAGGGCTTCAGGTGATTTTTCATTCATTAACTGGACTTCATCCGATTGGACGAGGGGTTGAACAGGGGTTCCCCTTTTCCATATCAGGTTCCCTTGATGATTGACGAACTGGCTGACCAATGGAGATTCTTTTAATCCTCGGTAGTGATTGGCTGTCCGGCGGAAACTGGCGTCTTTTTAACATCGACGAGTAACGCTCGTCTTTTGTGCAAGAATTGGGGAAGAATCAAATTGATGTGACCGGCATGAAGAGCACTTGATACAGGGACGGTTGGTTCCCGAAACGTGCACGTCGTGTTCTCTGAGTTTGGACATTTCACGCAACGATTGTGCTTCTTCTCTTGGAGTTTTAAGATAAGTTTATCATATAAAAATTTGCCAAAGAACAGTGTTTGTTCGATTAAAATGGACCCCAATTGGTGGGTGTGGTTTTGAAGACTATCTAAACCTCCCCCATTGTGGTCCGACAAGAAGTTATTTTCAATTCACATGGTGGGGATTGTTTCAGGGATTTTTTTGATTGATTAATTTACACATCTCAGGTAGCGGGATTTTTTTGGTGTGATAATATTTGCAGAAGCATCATATGGATGTGAAAGTTGGATAGTGAAAAAGATAGGAAGAAAATTGATACCTTCAAATTATGGTTCTGGCAAAACAGTCAATATTAGAGGAGATAAAACCTAAGCTTTCTTTAGAAGCTCAGATGACAAGACTTTTTTTTAAGTGCTGTGAAGTCAGTGCTGACCCCTGGCAACCAAACAGCCCCTGGGTTTTCTTGGCAAGTTATGACTGGAAGTATATTGCCAGGCTTTTTCTTCTGAGTCAATGGAGAATAAAGTGACTTGTCTAAAGTCACAAGGAGTGCCAGTGGGAATCAAACCCAAATCTTTTGATGATAGGTTGTTGCTTTAACCACTAGGCTAGTCCTCCACAAGACTTAGGGATACTTTTACTAAGGACTGGTAAGGGTGCAGCATTTACGAGTGCTAAACGGCAGTGTTAAGGGTCTCAACATGCGTTAAAGGACAGGGAGGGGAGTAATTGTTCCAGTGGCAAGGGCGCTAGTGGCCGGTTACCAAGCGTTAACACGACATTGGCAGGAAGGGTGCCAAGTGTGCAGTTAACACCCACTAAGGTCAGTTACTTTAATGGAGGATAAAGGTGCCTTACTGCAAGTCACATCTCAGGTGCTGGATGGAAGCAAAGGTAATAGCTGATGGACATGTCATATTCATATGACCCTGATGTGTTTGACAGTAAGTGGCAGGATAATGTGGGAGGCAGGTGGGTGTTATCACAGAGCAGTGCTCTGCTCATTAGGGGTGATCTCAGTAGGTGCAGAAAAGTGGGGATGTATGTGCCCTGGAGGAGTTGCAGTGACTGAGCATTGAGTAGTGACCTACACATTCTCTGCAGGTGATGTATGTGTGATATGTCCTAGGGTGCAAAGTGCCTTTGTGTGTGCCTGGATGTACCGGCTGTAATGAGAATACATGAGTGATCGTGAAGCCTCTGTGGAGATGGATGTGGTGAATGATGCATGGAAGTGGAAGAGAGTGTTGCATGGGCCTGCTGACTCAATACACTCCTGCTGCAAATCTGCACCTAACATTGTGCATACTGACATTTGTGGGGACAAATCAATAGTAGTCATGTATGGTTCTGTGAAAATTACACTGAAAACATAGGTAGTGCTATTGTGACTAACCAAGCATGCATCAGTCAGGTCTGTGACTGTCATGTCTGAAGTATGTGCTCTGACTCCCACCACGAATGAGAAATGGAGACTGTCATAGTAATCCCATTTTCCTGATCACAGAAAGGATGGTCATTAACCCGGCCTGACACATGCAGCAGGCCATGAGACAAAGTGCAGGCTATTCTTGAAATGGCTGGGTGACCACCTTGGCACCGAGGTTCATGGCAGCAAGTATGGGCTACAACAACTCTCTGACAATAACATGTTGACTGCAGGACCCACTGCAGTATAGACATCTATAGTAGCCTCATGCTCTGAGAGATAGTCAAGTTTTCAGAGGGTTGCTGGTTTGAATCCCACTATAACTCTGTCTGCCCTCACACAGATGATCTATAAACACATGGCTACTGATTGTGGTGTGGTGTGGTGTAGTAGTGCTTCCACTTCTGATGGTTTTGTAGGGCCTGCAAGATAGGCACACATCTCTCAAGGGCAAGAGGTAGGCTGAGGGGGAGTATCGAAGCAGCAAATCCTTTCTCAGCCACTGTCCCATGCAAACAGTATCACCTGCTACCAGGGAGTAAGTACAGTGAAGTATGGGATGTCTAGAAATTATAAGATGTACGTCAATCCCTGCTCAAATATGGACAAGGAACTGCATGCCACAGGGTCACTTTGTGAATGCTGCACTCAATGTCCAGTGCACACAGCACTCTCAGAACCATGCCATGTATGGCCCCAAAGCTAGAAAGCAAACAAATTAGACCCAAGCTAACAAAACATCCATCTAGGCACACAAGCTTCTTTTCAAATCCATTCTTTGCCTGTCTTATCAATGCTCTGCATCTAACTTGCTAGTGCTTATGTTGTTTCCCATTTTTGTCATTTGGCTCCTTTTTACATTTCCTGAAAATATTTTTTGGCTACAAAAGCATCTTTGATCTCACTTTAAACAATGTTGAAAGTTGTTTGATCTTACTTCCACCTTCTTAAAGCATGGAGTACATCTGGGCTGGGCTTCCAAGATAGTATTCTTAAACAATGCCTATGCCTTTACTTAGGATTGTACCTACAGTTCCGTGAAAATTATGTCTCTCTATGCCTTTGTTTAGGGTTGTACCAGTCACTCCATGCAGGTAATCCACTATATACTTTTGTGGGTTGTACCTGCTACTCTGTGCAGGTTACCCCCTATATACTTTTGTTTAGGGTTGTACCTGCCACTTTCTGTATCACTGAATAATAGAGATAAGACTGGTGAAAAGAAGAGCTATATGAAACCCTACAGGAGGCTTGAGGTACACAGAGAAACCTGCAGCTAATTTTCAAAGGGAAACTTCCCAGGGAGTTTGAGGGCATGTACAGGGCTGGATTCACATTGTATTGAGCCCTAAGCATATTTATTTATTTATTTAACAAGCTTTTATATACCGCCCCTTCCCGAGATCAAGGGCGGTTTACATGAAACATCACAGTAACTTTTACATTAAACTTTGAAACTATGTACATTTAGCTTGTTACAACTATATACAATATGTGGGGGCCCTACCTTGGAGAACCATTTACTTTTTTATTACCCCTCACAGTCATATTTGCTCTTTCCCTGCCCTCCTCCCAGGATCTCGGTTCATGGCTTTCCCCCTTCCCAGGCTTCCACAGTTCACTTCTCCATGGGGAAAACTGCAGGGCCTAGTCTTGGGTGTGGCAGCAGCAGCAGGTTGTGAGTGAGCATAGGGACTATGAAAGCACCTGCTTCGAGTGGAGTAGAGTGGTTAGAGCAGTGGTTTAGAATAAGGGAGACTGAGCAAATCTTTTTCATACTCCACTGTCTGTGGTACAAATTGGAGATGCCAATTTGATTACCCGAAATGGCGGTATGAAAATCACTCAAATAAATAAATAAATAAATGGCTAGGTGGGTTGTTTCAAAAAGTGAGATTTATGAGGACTGTTCTGAGCAATTTCACCCACACTCAAAAACTCCCTACTGCCATTATGCCACCAGCCTGCAAACTACTCCCCCCCCCCGCCCCCCGAAAAATGACCTCCCTTTCTGTCCCCACTCCCAAAACCACATCTCCTGGAAAAGCTCCACCACACCCATGAACTCTTCTCCTATGCACAGCACACACAGAACACACAACAGAGCTAGCTGTGATGGACTGCATTTTAAATGTTTTAGGTTTGTATTTAATTTTCTTTGATATTATTTCTCATGTGTAAGCTACTGATTGAATTGTATTGCTTTTTTATTGGCTTCTATGTGTTCTCACAACTAATATCTGTAGCCATGGGCAGGGCTAAATTAAGGCACTGGCAAGCCAGGAACATACCTAGGATCCAAAGTTTAAGGGGTGCTGTCAGATGTGCTCTGTACACAAGAGATTAGGATTGACAACTGTCTAGCTTTCTTCAGGATTCTACTTATTTTTACATTAACATTTGGCACACAGAGAAACAACACAGGTATACACACATAAGCACAAACTAACATGTTCATGCAGGCACAGACACACATGCAAGCATGCACAGACACACAACACATAAACATACAAAAAAGAGATATGCTTTTGTACTATCATAAAGCAGGTCACTAGTTTGATTCTCAGGTCAAAACGTCCACTCTCCAGACCAGTGATGGTTGGCATGCTGTGATGGAGAAACTGTCGATGTTAAAAAAAAGAGCAGTTCTCATAAAGTATACTGATACTATATAAATGGGCTTATTCTTTAGGCAGGACACAACTGGCCTCATTTGGTTTCTCTAGAAAATATGAGCGCTGTGAAACTGGGCAGTTCACACTTCTGTCACAGGATATCAGAAGTTCCTAATCCTGTGTTTGAGGAGTGGGGATTTACCTCTGCTTAAGGAACTGGAGCTGTACCTTGCTTAGTATTTGCTGGAAGGAGTGAACTGGCTCTGTTCACCTGTTCAATTAAACTAAACTTGATTTGTCTCTTTTACAAATATTGCCAGTTGCTACTTCCCTGAATGAATAAATGTGAATCCCCTGTGACATGTAATTGTAATAAAAGAAACCCCTCCTCAGTGGGAACCTCAGTTTGGTGTGTGACATGGATTGCTAATTCCTCTCTGGGTTTGCTGCTGTCAAGAAGGTGGGGGAAACATGCAATTAAAATCTCAATGAGCCAAACATGGTAACACTACTGTTACAGGGTGAAGGGATGACACATATTTGAAACCGGCTTGAAGTGTGTCACGCCACCACCACTCGCCTCTAGCTTAGAGGGGCGTGGATTATTAAAGGAACTTTCTGCTATCCGCTTTTTCAGCTTTTTCCAAACTATTTCCCCGCAGTGCCTTCTGGGAAATGTAGTCTTTATTTAGCTGTGTGGGTGCATCAGGCAGAAAGCTTTAGTCAGGCTCAAGGAGGTAAGGCAAATGACAGAAATTTATTTTGTACACAATGGTTCGATCATACCACATACAGGATTGTTTGTTCAGGACTCTTTGAAGTAGAGCATTGTCCAAAACAAACCCAAACACAAAATGCTGTTTTAAAGGTTCTCTCTATTTCAGGATACACAGTCTTTAACAACAAGGATATTGCATTCCCTTCTTAGCCTTGCTGGCCAAAGCACAAAAACAAAATCCCATTTAAAGTCTGTGGTAGTTTAGCTTCTATTCAGCTTCCCACCTTTCTTGGTTACCTTCCAAGTAACAAATGTAATTCAGGGGCAAAAGAAAGCTTTGTTCCAATAGCTACTTTAGCTTACCCCAGTGTCAGCATTCCAGCAGCAGGTGATTAACAAGCTTATCACAGTTCCAGGCTTGCTTCTTAGTCCCCGTAAACTTCCCCTTTACAAACACATGGGAATCACGGCCACCCTGCTTGTGGAATATGGGTACCTTTTTCCTGGAAGACTTTCTTTCAGGACTGGCTTGCTTTCTCTACGTTCCCAGGTTTAAAGCTTGGAAAAAGGAACAGTCCATGGGAATGTCCTCTTCATTCAGCTTCACTTCGGGCTCTCCCAGCTGCATAGGCTCTGACTCCCCATCTCGCTCACAGTGCTCAGCTAACAGCCTCCTGGGGGATCCTGGAATCTCTCTTGTTCCTGGCTCCAAACTCTCCTGCAGACATGCTATATGCCAAATAGCACTCTCTCCTCCTGGAAGCTCAGTTCCTCTGCTCTGCTCAGCACCAGTCAAGCTTCCCTTGCTTGTGTCGGTGCCTCTGCTCATGTCAGCCTGGCTTCCTGCTTCTCTTCCCCCTACTAAATCATACTCTGGCCTGGGTTTATACTTCCAGGGCTCTAGCTCCAACTCCTCCCTACTCAGGTGACGGCAATCAGCCTGACTTCGGGCATCGAAGTGCTTGGAGCATTCACTGCCTAAGGGGTTCTGAGCCCTGTATCCTCTCCCCTTCATTCCACTAGGGGGAGCATGAAATGTGGGCCACGTGGAAGTTTTCTGATACCTGGAGGTGTTTATGACATTCCTACCCTGACTCGATGAAAGGGGGCCCTTTATTAGGGTCAATTCCCTGTCTCTTTGTCCTCCCCCGGACTCCAGATAGGCCTCCTTGCCACAAGTGATGAGAAGAAACTCGCCCGTTCTGTATTACTCTGGAAACCAGTGTATTACTCTGGAAACCACAGTCCACAAATAAACCAAGTAGCAGGACTAGGAATTTCAGTGCTTTTACTTTATTGAGGAAGTGGTACAAGGGAGAGCAGAATCATAAGAATCTCTACAGCATAAGATGCTTCATGGGCCAGCAGAAATGAAGGAAGATCCCTTGTACTGAAGAGAAAGGAGCGGAGATGATTGAGCCGTTTGCAGTAATCAATGGAGATATGAGCCAGGACCATCTAGAACAGAGAATAAGACCCGTAAATACAGAGCAGGGTTATAAAAATGTAAAATCCTTCTGAAAGGATCACTGTAAGCAATATTAAGGAGGGAGGTGCTCCAATGGCATGAGGAGGACACATTCATTAGCTGCTAATTAACTCTGATTGTATATTCGGAAGTATCCTGATTACTTGTTGGCTCTGATTGCAGTATAGAAAGATTCTGATTGGCTGCCCATTACCTTTTTTTTGGCACTATAGAAGGATTATGATTGGCAGTTGTTTTGCTCTACTTGGATCTTAAACAGTATAAACCAATCAACACTCGTGATACAAAATAAATCCTGTCAAAGTTGATTCCCCACTGAATTTAAAGAATTAGGATTCAAATATATTATTGTTGGACTTCATTCTCTTAAGGCCACTATTAAAAAGTCAGTCTCATTATTGATAGTCCATTTTACTTTTTAGCAATTAAAATCAGTTTACTGTATTTATCATAACCGCATTTCACTTCATCACTTTACTTCACTTCCCACTATTACAACTGTTTAAATGCCGACCACGGTGCCATGTTTCGAAAAGATAAATCTTTCTTCTGCATCACGGCATCTTCATTCTTTACACTATTACAAATAAAAAGTAAAGACAACCAAATACTTATCTGATGTGACAAGTACAAACATTTTCTTCCTCTAGTTTTTAACTGCAAAGTTTCAGCAATGAGATCTCCCGCATTTACTCAAAATATGGCCACAGCATTTTTCTCTGTTTCATATTAGCCACTCCCACAATGATCTCCAATCAAATTAGAGTGGACCACTCAACTTGCTGATTCAAATATTGTGATCTCCATCTCACCAGGACAAAGGAACATGTGCAATTATTCTCCATTGCAAATCACTGAATTGATGAGCCTTTTGCAAACTGTGATCCACCATTGTAGCTCCTTGCTGGTCTATACGTCACCGTGACCGATGTTCACGCAATCTGCGGATCACGGTTCTTGATGTACAATTGACATATAACATCTTAGAGGGACAGTCAATTACATAGACCACATACATGGTTAGACATGATGTTCTCCACTGAGCCCGGATTTTTATCTCAAACAATGGTAAAAAACAAAATTCCCCTTCTATAGTGGATACACAAAACTCACATTGTCCACAGGCAAAATTGTCTCTCTGTTCTTGCTGTTCTGTGATTGATTTGCTAACAAAATCAGCTACATTTTTGCCTGTTCAGTATGCCACAGTAGGTTTTTCTGTGAAACACTGATGCGATTGCAATAAGCGCCAATGTTGATATATCAACAACGCTATCATTGGTGCCTTCCCAGAATATGGAAGAACACATACTAAAGGAGTCCATTGCTTCTGTACCAAAGGAGTTAGTAACAACTCTCATTGCACATATAACCCTCTCAAATAGGCTTGTTTAACCACTTTTGTGGAATATCCCTTTTGTATATATCGATGCTACATGAACTTGGCTAGATTTAAACTAACAATGTATATATGTTCTAATATGTTATACCTTTAATGTTACAACATTCCTTGTAAATTATAATTATCTGTTCTATGTAAACTGACTTGGTATATTACATACCAATTAACCTACTGTTCCATGTAAACCGCACTTGATACTAGGGAAAGAGCGGTATATAAATAACTGTTAAATAAATAAATAAATAAAATATTCTTGAACATTGTAACAAATTCACCTAAGTCATAAAAATTGTCTTATAGGCAACCCCATTTTCAACTTTCGCGGGTGATGATTGGTGAAATGTAACAAGTTATTCTTCGATACCTCCTTTTGGTACAATGTAATGACCAACTGTGATCCATGCTTAATCATTGTGATATTCAAAAAATTAATACTTTGAGAATCAATCTCACTCTCAAACTTCAAGTTTGATTTGCAATTATTCAACAGATTCAGAAAGTCACTTATATTTGGCCTCATTCGGGAACCCCCCCCCCAGAGGCAAAATATGTCTTTTAAAAATCTCCTCCATATATTGCATCCAATGGGAATTATACAAATATTCCTTCTTGAAGCTCATTATGTAAAGCGTGGCAATTGTAGGTGCCACTGTGGCACCCATCACTATCCCAAATAACACAGGTACACTACCAAAAAACTGCCTCCAGTTTTGCAACTGATTCCTATAGATTTTGGGGTGCTGAATCCAGGAAAAATAGCCAAAATGTTCCATCACGTCACGTTTTCTTGCAAAATTAGATTTCTTACCCATATAAGGAATGTTCACATAATTTCTTTTTAGCCGACTGCAGTTTATTTTCTTGGCCCAAAATAGAGGTTGTAATGGTTAACTAACTAGAAACACTCCCTCATGATATTTTAGAGTGTTTTATATTCATTTTATACATTAACAGGACAATTGGGAGGCGGGGGGCTAAATCCAGTACTCGCGCTGGCGCATGTTCTTTCCTGTTCGCCTCGCCTCGTTCGCTCGCTCAAACACGGTGGTTGCGACATGAACGTTCCTGTCAAATTTCAGTTTCTTGCCAGTTCATTATTACCTTTTGTTTGCTCAGTCGTAATCCAGCTTTATTCCGAAGTGGTTCACTACAGTTGTAGTTTGCAGTGCTGTGTATTTGTGATGGCTCACAGAGCCAGAGGTTGCGTCAACTCTCGGACAGTTTTTTGTTTTATTTGTGGGGAATATACCGTGAAAAAGCGGCAGAGGAACATTTCTGCATTTATTTAAAAAGTATATTTCGCCTATTTCGGTTTGAAGTTAGGCGATCAAGACAAACCGTGGGCTCCTCACAAAGTGTGCAAGACATGTGAGGAAGATCTACGCTTATGGATGAAAGGTAAAAAACAAGCATTTCGTTTCGGAATACCTATGATGTGGCGTGAACAAAGAGACCACAGCAGTGACTGCTATTTTTGCTCTTGCATTGTGAAGGGATACAACTTAAAAAATAAGAACGTAATAAGTTACCCCAACCTTCCCTCAGCAATTAGGCCTATGCCTCATAGCAACGAAGTACCTGTGCCTGAACCACCAAAATCTTTGGATCATATTTGTGTGGACGGTTCTGATCATGATGAGACTCATCAGATGGCTTTTCCCAATGAGTCCAGTACTTCCGAGTTTGAAACTGAACCAGATCCGAAACCTGAACTTTTCTCTCAAGCTGAATCGAATGATTTAGTCCGGGATTTAGGACTCCCAAAAGATGCTGCCCAACTGCTAGGTTCTCGGCTTAAACAGAAAAATCTATTGTCACCAGGAACAACTTTTTATTGGTACCGCAACCGCGAGACACAATTTTTGAAGTATTTCAGCAAAGAGGAAGATTTGGTATTTTGCAACGATATATACGGAGTGATGGAAAAGTTTAAACTCAAGTATGATCCTGCTGAATGGCGGCTGTTCATTGATTCATCAAAAGACAGCATAAAAGGTGTTCTTCTTCATAATGGCAACACATTCGCTTCAGTTCCTATTGCTCACTCTGTTATTCTCCAAGAAAAATACGAGAATTTGGCCCTGATTCTTCAGAAGATTCGTTATGATGAGCATAAGTGGATGATTTGTGGAGACTTTAAAATTCTATCCATGCTATTAGGGCAGCAATCCGGTTTCACCAAATATCCCTGCTTCCTTTGCTTGTGGAATAGCCGGGCCCGCGACCTACACTGGGGGAAAAAAGACTGGCCAATTCAGGAGTATTTGAGACCCGGTGAGAAAAATGTTCTTCATGAGAGCTTGGTACCTCGTGATAAAATTCTATTACCACCTCTCCACATTAAGTTGGGTCTCATTAAGCAATTCATCAAGTCCCTTCCAAAAGATGGTGAGTGCTTTCGGTACCTTTGCTCAAAGTTCCCCCGACTTTCTGAAGCAAAGCTAAAGGAAGGAGTGTTTGTTGGCCCTGATATAAGGAAACTCATTTCAGATGGAGCATTCGCTGAAACGATGTCTGAGAAGGAAAAAGAAGCCTGGGATTCCTTCAAGGATGTTGTTCTCAAATTCTTGGGGAACAGGCGGGATGAGAACTATAAGGATATTGTTGCCAGGATGCTCAATGCCTTCAAAGAACAAGGCTGTAACATGAGCCTGAAAGTCCATTTCTTGCACTCCCATGTGAACTACTTTCCCGAAAACTTGGGGGCGTACAGTGAAGAACAAGGTGAAAGGTTTCACCAGGACATCAAGGACGCAGAGAGAAGGTACCAAGGAAGATGGAACACCACTATGATGGCTGATTTCTGCTGGTTGCTGCTGCGGGAAACCCCAGATGAAAAATATGCCAAGCAGCGCACCAAGAGAAGCATTCGGGGGAAGAAGAAACGGGCACACCAGGAGATTGATTGACCCAAGAATGACTTTAAAATCTAAACTGTGTTGACAAATATCGTGTTTTTACTAAACTTTGAAATAAAAATTTGCTAGTTATTACCACAGTGTCGGATCTCATTTATTAGAATTTTATTTTCACACCATCGGGTGTTTGTCTTCATGTATTGCAATGGTGCGGTTTGCGTTTTCTATTCTTACATACATACCTGTACAACATTTTTTGCACATTTCTTTGCTTTGCTTTGTGTCTAACCTCGCTCTTATATGCTCAATGTTTGTGCACATGTATGTGGCTGTTTTAAGTGCAGACAATTTTGCTACCATCACAGTGTGTTTTGTTGACATTACTCTATTCTTATGTGCTGCCTTGTTACAATTTTCTTTATTCTTATTTGAATAACTACTAAACAATTAGTATAAAGAATTCATCCAAGAAACTTTTATCTCGATCGCACTCAATCTGAAACGTTCACCTCAAATTGCTAACCCAATGTAGCAAACAATCTGTACGTGATGGAGCAAATTGGTTACCAGATTTGGATTCAGCACACCAAAAAACGTAAAAATCAATCGAAACATTAGAGGCAGTTTAAAAAAAGTTTTTTTAGTGTACCTGTGATTCAGGCTAATAGACTCCATTAAAGCAAAAATAATTTTCACACAAAACTAATTCTAAAAATTCTAGTATGTATTCCTTAGGCAATCTATCTGGTATAGCTATTTGCCAATTTATTCTGGATAACACTTCCTTTTGATCCACATTATTATCCAATGAATTAATGTCCATTGTGACCAAAAGATCTGTTAATTGAACATAGTTTATCATAGGTAGCACATTCAACATTTAAATTGTGTCCTTTAAATAAGATCTAGCTTGCACTGCCAAAGGATTCAACAGACAATCCACAAAGATAGAAAGAGGTTCCAGAGTGAGTTATTTCCCACTACTATTGGGTGCCCTGGAGGTTGGTGCAGGTTTTTGTAATCTTCAGTACAGCATAGTTACTCACCTGTAACAGGTGTTCTCCGGGGACAGCAGGAATCAGTCCTCACATATGGTGATATTGATACCATTGGAGCCCATGCAGAGCAAATCCCCAGCTTTCAAAGAAAAACTTTGGGAGTTGTTACCACACATGCGTGGTCCCCTTCCCTCCCAAAGGTGCCATCTTGCTCGGTCAAATGACATAGCTAAATGACAGCAAACACAAAAACAAAAAAGGATAATAGGACAGCAACTCCAAGGGGAGGAGGGAGGGTTGTGAGGACTGATTCCTGCTGTCCCTGGAGAACACCTGTTACAGGTGAGTAACTATGCTTTCTCCAGGAACAAGCAGGAAGTCAGTCCTCACATATGGGACTCCCCAGCAATAGGCTTTCGGGAAGGGGCAGAGGTCTTCTTAGAGAGCCTAGTCCTTGTCATGAACTTGGTTTCCATCTCGGCGGCCTTGTCAGACATAGGCTTGCAGAAGAGGTTCTCCCCACAACATGGGACATCAACCAACTTGTCCAGCACCCATTGTTCAAGGTCCGATGACTGTAGCCAAGCTTGGCAGCGTGCACCAATGCCTGCTGCGGCTACCCAGGCCGCTGATTTGAACCCCTCATAGGCTGCCCGAGATATGAACTTGGAGCATTCACTGATGGCTTTGGACAGGCCCCTGCATTGCTGCAAAGGGTCCTCGGAGAGACCAGCCAAGAACCCGGTGAGCTCCTTCACCAGGTCTCTCATATAAATGCCCATGTACAGCTGGGAGGCTTGGATCCAACAATTCAACATCGTGCCTTGGTAACACTTCCTGCCAAGGGCATCCAAGATGCGGGCCTCTCTGCCGGGGGGCACCGAGGAGTGTGTCTTCTGACTTTTCAGTTGATGCATGGCCAACTCTACAACCATGGAGTTATGCGGAAGTTGTGACTTGAAACACAGGGCTCCGGCTGACCCAATACATCGAGTCGAGCCGCTTGCTGATGACCAGTGTCGATGCCGGCGTCTCTCACATGTGGAGCATAAGGCATTCCAGGATAGGAGGAATAGGCACCGTGAGGGTCTCCCGAGGGGGCACCTCATATTGGAGGATCTCAAGCTCGTCGGCTCAAGGATCCTCCTCGGACTCTGTTGGGAAAGCCAAGACCTTAGACATATTCTGATAAAGTCCCATAACCCCATGTCCTCTGGTGTGGACCTTCTCCAAGGTTCAGATACCGTGGAATCAGACAGGACATCTCAATGATGATGAGTGTCTGGGGACTCCTTGTCCTCGGTCTCCCAAGCAGAAGCCTCTGAGGAAGACTCGTGGCATTCTTTGGGCCTTAAGGGGCCCGGCGCCATTCACCCCGATGCCTGCCAGCTCACTGGTGATGACCTCAGTCCCGACAAGTGGGAGGCCGAGCATGACCTCGTCCGAGGATCGACTCAGGCCCGCAAGGCCTCGAGGTTCAGCTTGGCCTCCGGGGTTGTCTTCGACATCAAACACCCGGTGGTCAGGGCAAAGAAACCAGACATGCCAGATATCAACGCCCGCTGCTGCTGCTTCAAGAAGGCAGGGACACTGTGCTCCAAGGACGCCATTCTGGACATCAGTTCCGGAGGCTCCGTAGCCCTCGGCTTGGGCACCGATGCACTCGGGCCCGAAGCCCGTTGCCCCAGAGGGGAGTCTTCGACTAGGATAGAATGTACTTGCCAAGGCCGATTCATGACTGGGTCCTTTTGAGGAGCTTTGGCTGGGTGCTCCTTCGCCGACGCCTTGAGCAGGCCCTCAGGGCTCCGCGACTGGCCCCGCGAGGAACCCGGCCGTTCCGAGCTATCCAGAGATACTACCTTTGAGGATTTCTTCCTTCTTTTCATTTCCCTCAAGGGAATCTCCCTCTCCGAGGACTCCCGACGATGCTCGGGTTTGGAATGCTCCTCCTGAGGTGTGGAGGCCTCAGACAAGGTCCTGGCTCTCGGAGGCATGGGTGAATCAGGAAAAATTTTATCATGCTGCTGCTGGTGGCTCCTCAAGGTCTTTGAGGATATCTTTTTCCACAGGCCACAGACCGCCAGGTCGTGGTCTGGGCCGAGGCACCTGAGGCAGCAGTCATGCGTATTGGTGAGGGACATGATCTTCCCGCACCAATCACACTCAGTGAGGAAAAAAGGGTGTGAAAATGCCCAATAGAAAAGGAACCGAACCGATACCGAGGTACCGAGGCTGGGCGGGAAAGGGTACCGGTGCGAGACCAGAGACAGCCAAAGGGCACAAAAAATCAACTTTTTCCAGGACAGGGTCAGACTACATCTGATGGGCTCTGTGGAAAGAAGGAGACTGAGCAAGATGGCACCTTTGGGCGGGAAGGGGACCACGCATGCATGGTAGCAACTCCCAAAGGCTTTCTTTGAAAGCTTGGAATTTGCTCCACGCGGGCTCCATTGGCGTTGACATCACCCATATATGAGGACTAACTTCCTGCTTGTTCCCAGAGAAAGTATAAAATATAGGACAAGTTGGATTTTTATATATCAAATATGCAGATTCATTTTTTTGTCAAAAAATCTCATTCAAATCTATATTCTATCTTACAGTATTTTCAATTTTAATACTATGCTCCTGAGTTGGATTTGACATTAACCATAATATTTGATGTCATTTAATTGTCTAAGTATCTCTTCATTATATTGATTCTTGGACTGCACCACCACTGCTCCCTCTTTGTCTGCTCGCCTGATCACTATGGGGTATGTTTACTAAACAGCAATAACGTCGCAGTGGCGACATTATCACGTGATATATAATGTTATCGCACGATAAAGTAACGTTATTGCACGATTAAGTAACGTTATTGTGTGATAACGTTACGTTTCATGCGAAAACACCTCCAGCGGCGTTAAGTCACACAGAGGGTGGAGTAAGTCTCTCCAGAGGGTGGAGAGAAGGGGGTCAATGGGCGGAGAGTGGGTGGTGGGAGGCTCCAGGTACACTAATGCTGTGAAATTAAGGGCAGAACATTACCGTGATTGAAAACCTCGCATTAGAGGCACAACTGCAGGAGAGAGAATCCAGTTCAGTCAGCAATGTACAACAAAGGCAGGGAGACCCAGAAAAGTGATAGTAGTGCTACATGTGCAGCAACAGCATAGTGCCCAAGTATGAAAGAGCACTATGGTGAGGCTGCAAATGGGGTACAGGGGGCTGCAGGCGGGGCATGCAGTGGGGCAGCTGGGGCACAGGGTGGGCTAGGCAAATGCCTAGGTGCCACATAGGAAGGCAGAAACGGAAAATCAGCAAGACAGCAACTGACCAAGGTCAAACATGTCCACGAGTGTGTGTCCCACAGTGCCCCAATGGACATTGCCCATCAGGTACCCCAAAGGGCACATAACATTGGCAGGCGGTGCTGGGGGGGAGGCATGGATGTCTATGTAGGCACCCCTACCCTAGATCCCACACCATAGGCAGCCACCTACCGGCACACTGGAGGGCCTGGGACTGCGATCACCAGCACCACCGGCATAAGGGCATGTCAGCATGGTGGCAGATGCATGCTGGTGGTGGAGGGGGCAGTGGCATCTGCCCACAGCAGACCAAGGCCAAGCCCTGTTTAGGTAGGTGGCATGCAGTGCAACAGACAAGGTCTGTCTGAAGAACAGTCATGGTATCCCCAGGAAATGGCCTGCCTCTGTAGCAACAGTGTGATGCAGTACATGCAGTTCAGGGGCAGAAGGTCACAGGTTCAAGTCCCATCTGTGGCTCCTGCAGACCCTGTTCCTATATTTTATCCTACAGAACACATACAACATAAACATGTGCACTCCCTGGAGCATCGGCCAACTGGGGCACAAACACCCACACCCACAGGCTCCACTATCCAAAGCCTCATAGAGAGTCAGGCTGTTGGGCCTGGCGTGGAGCAGCAGTTACCACCACTAGCACCTGCATACCTTATCACTGTCATAAACATGGAAACATGCTCCATATATATCAAACAGTAGCTATGATTAATTTCAGATAACAAATCCTACATTAAACTCAATTTGCTAACAGAGATTCATCATAGCAACCTTTCTGATATATGTGGAGTGTGTCTCCTTTTTTGTCTGACAGTGTTACCACCCTGGAGAGTGACCCTAACAGTATTGAATACCTTAGCAATGCCTGCACTGTGCTCAGGACTGGTGTGGCAGGCAGGGCTGCCAACCACCTCTATCTTTTCACAATGCTGAAATAGGTGTGGGAGTGTGTGTACATCTATCCAGTGTTTTGTGGCTGCCTACACCTTACTGAGCCCACAATGTTTACACCATTTCCAGTGTTAGCCTGCCAATGTGCATAATGAGGAGCAAGGTATTGTGGGCATGGTCCAGACAGGGTGGACTAGGCAGGATGCATCTGCACAGGGCATAGGGCAATGGCTGGGACATCATAGTGCCTGACCACCACCTGCATGGACAGGTTGGCCACAGCATGTCATGCTGGGAGGGCACTGTCACCCTGACTGCGCAGTGACCATGGCATGGCTAGGTTCCCCCAGAGTGCTATACAGTGTTTCTCTCAGGTGATATATCTGTGTTTCCTCTTTTAGGGCCCAATCACTGAGATACCTGCTTGGTGTCTGTGCTTACATCCCACCTATGGGTGCACATCGTTCCTCTGGGAACATGCACTATGGACTGGTTCGTGGACTGTTGGCAGTCAGCATGTGTATGGCTGGAATGCCGTGCAGCAGGTGCACGCTGACTGTGCTCTCTGCAGGTGAATGTCAGATCATGGTAGGGGGCAGCTGAGCTTTTCCAGGCTTACTGCCAGTGCCCTATGTGATAAGTACAGATTGACATTGACTGCCCTGGAGGGTGCCCTTTCCCCAGCAGGACTGAGGTTGATGGTCTCACAGCCCTTCGTCGTGTCTCTTCTACTGCCTCCATTGCAAAGATGTAGAGTGTGGTCCTGTTGGTGGCAGATCCTGTCCCCCACCCTGACCCAGAGAGAGCGGGTTGGTAGGTGGTACTACATAATCCGCCTGTGGGTCCAGACACCCCCGCCCCACTAACAAGTGACCATGGCAAGCACACAGTATATGCACTATTCTGGGTACATAATAGACCAGAAAGGCTAGACATGACTGGGGAATGCAGATGGACACAGGATTATCCTAGGTGTGTCTGCAAGGAATACCTGCCACACACTGGCACTGATGGGGAACTGCAGCAAAGGCTATCTCAGCCAGGTTGGGTACTGCGGACCTGGTGCTGGGTGCCCCACCTCACTCTCAGGGTGAGCACAGGACCCACACACTGTCACGGTCTGTAGCTACTCTGTGCAAGTAACATACATGGTCAGTTCCCCCTACCAGACTGAGGTGCTGTGGAGGCGCATACTCCATCCTGTGATCAGATGTAGACTGCTGTTCTGCATGTGCAGTGCATCATGGGTATGGGTGGGTTTACCCTATCCCGGTAACCACAGCAGACAGTTCATGCGGTGACCTGCAGTCTTTCTGTAGCCAGCCAGCACTGTGATGAAAGCTATAGAGGTGTAGCCCATTGGTTAATACAATGACTGCTGCAGCAGAGGTCATGAGTTTGATCCTGCAGTTGTGTTATTTAATAAGGCTGTCTGAGGCGTTTCCTTTAATTCCTGTAACAGTCAGACACATCTCTCCAATCTGTGCTGCCAGCCAAACACACCCTCACCTCAGTGCCATAACCTATAGGGCACATTATAAAGTGCCTTGTAACCTTTAGGGCACATTATAAAGTTCCTTGTCCGCCAAGATGCTGTATAAGGTGCCCTATAGGGTTACAGCACTGAGGTGATGGTGTTTTTGCTGGCAGCACAGATTGTAGAGATGTGTCTGACTGTTACAGGCAGGGAAAGGGATTGCCTTGGACAGCCTTATTAGATGAGACCTCTGAGGGATTGAACCCATGACCTCTGGCTTAGCAGTCATTGTATTAACCAGTGGGCTACACCGCTATAGCTTCTGACATAGTGCTGGCATGAAAGTAAGGTTACCGTGCGGTAATGAACCAAGGCGCCCTCTATCGCACGATGCAGAATCATTGCTTCCTTGATGCCAGAACGCCCACTTCCTTATATGGCATTCCTCACGTTAATGCTGCACCTAGCGCCGGTAACATTAGCACAGTTTAGTAAACATACCCCTATGTGATCCATCTGAGACAATTTTATTAATTCATCATGCTGAAATCGAGATATATTATATCTCCCAGGAATATGCTTATGTTCCAAGGGTTACAGATCTTGCAAAACCATCCTTTGAAATGCCATCATTAGAGGATCCAATAGGATATTAAGGAACCGCTTTGAGAGTGTGCTCACTATGGAGGACTCCTTAGGAATGGAATGGGATTTAAGGTATAATTTAATTTGCATCTTCCAAAATAAACTATGAAGAGCTATCTGAACCTCAAAAGGTCGATATGCTACCGTTGGAACAAACAAGAGGCCCAAATCCTACGTACCACTAAAGACTTACAAAAATTCAGAAAAGATTTGAAAACTCTACTGTTTTCTCAACACTATGGAGAAAGTTATATAATCAATCCCCCAAAATAACTGTCTCAGTCCCCCACCTCATCCCAACTTTTCCTTTTAAATTTGAAGATTGTGCTATGAAGATTGCGCTGTATCTTACATGTAAAAAGTTTCTTGTACATAGTTGTTAACCTGTTAATTACTAATGTTTAAATTGTAATCGTGTTCAGTGTAATACATTGGTTCATTGTAAACCGCCCCTGATTTCAGGAAGGGATGGTATAGAAGAAACGCAAAAATAAATAAAATAAATAAATAAATCCAACAGAAATTTTTGATCTTGTGACATCTGGTAAGGAGATATATTCACTATGGCTGTGTCTTTGCTCTGGCTCAAGTTATAGGGCCCTGCCAGCTGGTGCCATAATCGGCTTGTCCCGGCCAACGGCCACAACAATGGCCTCGCCCTCTGCCTTGGCCTCTCCATCCACAATGTTGTAAAAAATAGTAATATAGTATATGATGGCAGATGAAGACCAGCATGGTCCATCTAGTCTGCCCAGCAAGGTGGCAAGAGCAGGTACATCACCCATCCCCATGCCTTTATTTAGGGGTGTATTCACCGCTCCATGCAGGTCACCCCTATTTGGTGAGATATAAGAGATAGTTAAGTTTATTTTGATTTTATCCTGTTGCTGTAAAGGGATGCACTGTGTCTGTCCCATGCCAGTTTGAATTCCATCACTGTATTTGCCCCCAGCACTTCCATTGGCAAGGCATTCCAAGCATCCACCACTTTTTCAGTGAAAAGGTATTTCCCGACGTTGCTTTTGATTTTACCCCCTTGCAGTTTGATGTTGAAGGTAAAAAGGGGACTGTTATAGTTGTTGATATGGAAGGACAGACTAGATAGGCCATGTGGTCTTTTTCTGTCGTCATATTTCTATGTTATGCTCACTAGTTTTACACTTCCCCATTTTGAAAAAGGTTTGTTTGTTCATTAATACTCTAAGTATTTAAAGGTCTGAATCATATCCCCCTGTCCCTCCTCTCCTCCAGAGTGCACATATTTAGGTCTTCAAGTCTCTTCTCATACATCTTCTGGAACAGGCTCCAAATTATTTTCGTTGCCTTCCTCTGAAACATTTCCAGTCTTTTTATATCCTTTGTGAGATATGGTCTCCAAAACTGAACACATTATTCTAAATGAGGCCTCACCAGCAACTTGTACAGTGGCATTATTACCTCTTCTTTTCTGCTGGTAATTCCTCTCTGTATGCAACCCAGCATCCTTCTGGCTTTGGCCATCATCTTGTCACACTGTTTTGCCACCTTGAGATCCTCAGAAACAATCACTCCAAGGTCCTTCTCCTGGTTGGTGCACATCAACCTCTCGCCTCCTATCACATACAATTTCTTTGGATTTCTGCATCCCAAGTGCATGACGCTGCACTTCTTCATGTTAAACCTTAACTGCCAAGCATTAGACCATTCTTCCAGCTTTTGTAGATCTTTCCTCATGTTATCCACTCCCTCAGGGGAGTCTGTTTCAGATTTTCATGTCATCTGCAAAAAGACAGACTTTTCCATTCAGTTCTTCAGCAATATCTTTCACAAATACATTGAATAGTACCGGTCCCAGGACCAATCTCTGGGGCTTGCCACTATCACCTTGCTTTCATCCGAATGAGTTACATTTACCATCATCCTCTACCATCTGTCAGTCAACCAGTTTCTGATCCAGTTCACCACCTTGGGACCTATCTCTAGGCTGTTCAGTTCATTGATAAGCCTTCTATGAGGAATAGTATCAAAGGTTTTGCTGAAATCTAGGTAGATCACATCCATCGCATGCCCTTGATCTAGTTCTCTGGTCACGCAATCAAAGAACTCAATCTGATTTGTTTGGCATGATCATCCTTTGGTAGAACCATGTTGCCTCGGATCATGCAACCTATTGGTTTTGAGAAAGTCCACCATTCTCTCTTTTAGGAGTGCCTCTATTACTTTTCCTTTCACAGAAGTAAGGCTTACTGAATTATAGTTTGTCACATCTTCTCTATTACCACTTTTGTGAAGAGGTACCACATCAGCCTTTCTCCAGTCTTGTGGAACTTTTCCTGTCTCCAAGAATCTATTAAAGACATTCTTTAAAGGCCCTGCAAGAACCTCTCTGAGCTCTTTCAGTATTCTGGGATGTATCCCATCTGGTGTCATGGCCTTCTCCACTTTCAGTTCTGCAAACTGTTCGAATACATCATCTTGTGTGAATGGTGTAGTATTTACTTCATTCCCATTTGTACATTTGTCAATCAGAGGTGGTCCTTCTCCAGGATTTTCTTTAGTAAAACTGAACAGAAGTATTTTTTTTGCATTTTTGCTTTTTCAATGTCACGTTCCACGAATTCATACTCTGCACTTTTGAGTCTTGCAATTCCACCTCTGATCTTCTTCTTCTTCTGAATATACTTGAAAAATGTTTGTCTCCATGCTTCAGATTTTTAGCCATCTTTTCTTCTGCCTTTGATTTTTGCTATCCTTATCTCTCTTTTTGTCTCTTTTAGCTTTATCCAAATCTTGGCCATATTCATGTGAATATTCTTCACTACTAGAATTTGTGTCATTCGATGTATAAACTTGAAACTCCTATTGGTGGGCCCCCTCCATCTTGTTCATTCAGGGAAAAGTAGATTGAGTAGCGTAATCTTCTTGATCCTTTCTGAAATTTTTTACATTTTTTAGTTTTTATAGATTTCGTAAACTTATGTAACTGGTCATTCAGCTCTTTCATCTGTTGTTGATACTGTCTATCATGAGTATTAGTTTTTCATTTCCCCTCCAATGTTTTTTTATAAAGTTTCTAGTAATAACAGCCTCAAATCCAAAGTGCATGTCATTAAAATCCCATTCCATTTTTACAGAGACTTGAGATCATCACAAAAAAGTTTGGGTTCTTTTAGAACCTGCAAACTCTAGGGGAAGCCCCCAAATGAATGTACCAAGTGAGAGTGGCACTGTGAATTTGAGATTGATTCAATTTTTTAAACAATTCTTGTAGTTGGGACCATTTCTCACCATCTATCACTGAATCAATCGGTCCCAACTCTGGCATATCTTGCAATATATTAGCCATTTGATCATCTGTATAGGCATACACCTCTGACCATTTTGAAGCTGCCATTCTGATGCATTAACACAATAGTATATCTCCACTTAGATCTTAAACAGGATAAACCAAGCCACGCTCTTGATACAAAATAAATCCTGTGAATGTTGAGTCCCCACTGAATTTAAACAATCATATTTTTGTTTCAACATGACGAATTAATAAAATTGACTCAGATGGATCACACAGTGATCAGGGGGCAGACAAAGGAGGGAGCGGTGGTGGTGCAGTACAAGAATCAATGTAATGAAGAGATACTTAGACAATTAAAGGGGACCCAAAGACCACCCCGGCACCCTCCGGACAGCGCCACGGCACTTAGAGGAGATATTCAGTGCCATTATCTGACTAGTGCCTATGACTATCCTTCTCAGCATGTTTATCCAAGTAGCAGGTTCTGCTAACTGATTAAACCCCTTTGAATGTTGGACCCTGTACGCCTTTATCGTTATAATTTCTATGTAAGCCCCCCTATTTTGAAATATTAAGTAAGTGTTCAGTGCCACATTTTATATCTGGTTTTTAGGCTTGATAGACTAATCTAGAGTGGTTTATTGCTCTTTTTTGGTTGGTTTTTGATATATATTAGGGGTCACATTGATATTTTTGTTGGGCTCCTTACACTACCCACAGCTGTGGCTTATCTAGAAAGGTGGAGCTATGAAAGTGTAATTGAAAACTCAACTTTTGAGACTGGGATGTTTGTTCAAAGAAATGTGAAGCTGTGTGTGTGGTGAAACTTCTGGATTAAAATCACTGTAGCTCTGCAGAGATACGAGGGACCAGGGCTTGCCCATCCACTAGGTGAGATAGGCAGCTGCCTAAGGAGGCTGACCCTTGTGGCGCAGCTTTGGTGCCCGTGGCAGGCCATGCTCTGCTGCTTCTGACCCCCCTCTGATGCAGCTTCATGTTGGAGGGGGTGAAGAAGCGACAGGCCATGTGTTGCAAAGCACATGGCCTGCCACGGTCACCAAAGCGTGCTGCTGCCGCCAACCTCCCCCCCCCCCCAAGATAGAACTGGTGGCAGTGGGGGGCAGTGGTGTAGCGTGGTGGTGGGGGACAGCTGGAGTTTCTGCCTTTGGCTACAGAAACCCTTGTGCCAATCTTGCAAGGGACCTGTCTATCTTCTGGTGATAGGGATGAGAGATGGATAACGCTTCATACTCACATTATCCTCTATTGGTAGAGCAGAAGAAAGTCCCAGAGCTCATTCAAGAAATGTGCAACAGCAAGGCCAAATACTTCGAATTTCAAGGGTAGTCACAAAACCATAACTGTAAATATAAAACACAGAGAGCATGAGGTGTATCCTGGAGGTGCCTGAGAAATACGTTTCAAAGTTAGCCGGGAAACCTTTGAAAATAGAGCCATTAATTTGTAACTGGAATTCATTCCATTGGCTCTATTTCTGGGGATATTTGGAGATAGCCCTGCTGTTACTGCACTAGAGAAGCTAAGAAAAGATCATCCCAAGAGTGAGATTTACTGACTGAAAGAGTGAGATTTTTCAGTGTGCCTAGGGAATAAACCTAGAAAGATTTAAGTGTCTTATTGCTTTGCAAATGAAAGAAGCTACATAACAATATTTAACTTTATTTGGTACCTTGGAAAGGATATAGAGCAAAGTGAAGGCAATATGGGGGTAATTTTATAACTACTACTATTTCCTATTACTTATTTTTGTAGGGTTAGTAGGCATAACCAGCACTGCACAAATACACATAAAAAACAATCCCTGCCCAACAGAACAATAGAGGACTAGGGAGATCTTAGGGGAAATGATTAAAATACACAAGGGTGCAGACAGAAGAATAAGGGGGTCAGGATCCAAAAGCAGCCTCGAAGATGAGTTTTTAGCCTGGATTAAATAGGATCAGAGAGAGAGCGCGACGGACTGATTCAGGGAGTCTATTCCTTGCATACAGTGCAGTAAGGTGGAAAGAATGAAGTCTGGAGTTAGCAATAGAAGAAAAGGGCAGAGATGAACTGTAAGAAGAGATAAGAAAGGAGAGATAGTGAGGAGCCACGTGATGTATGCATTTGTAGGTTAGTATGCGCCGTTAGAATTGTATGTGAAACAGGGATCCATTTTTTTTTTTTTTAAATTCTTTATTTTCATTTTATAACAACAAAGGAAAAGGAAGACATACAGCTAAAAGACAGATACATAAAGTGTAATACATACACCAAAGTAAACCCCTGCCACCCCCCTCCCCCCTGCTTCTTCTCTAGAAAACTAATCATTCCCGAAGCGGGCGTGTACTTACATTATTGTGTTACAAAACCTAACGGTGATCTGAAACATGATGAGTGCACATTATACAGGCATGTTGGAGCAATGAGCAGATTGTACATAATCATTAAGCATCTGCCATTTAGACAAGTGAGAGTGAGGTTGGGCATGGGGAATAGCTCTCCGAGGTATCTGCTCATATTTACTATATAAGCAGACGAGGTTCCACCATTCATTGACAGTAAGTCGAGAGCTATCCTTCCAATTCCTCGTGATTAAGCATATGGCTATACCCAGCATGAAATCAAGGAGAAAGCGACCCTTCTTAGGAAGAGAGGGGACCTCCGCCACAGAGCGGAGTCCCACGATCTTCCATGAGAGAGGTTCGTGAAGGTGTAAGATAAATTGAATACGACCCCAGACCCGCCCCCAATAAACCTGTAGTTGAGGACATTCATAAATAACATGAGCGAAGGTTCCCACAGCAGTATGGCAAGACCAACACTGGTCCCTAGCATTTGTGTTCCATTTGGCTATTTTTTCTGGGGTATAAAAGCATCTGTGTGCAAAAAAGAAGAGAGTTTGGGTAACAGAGGCAGACCGGGAAACCCGCACTACTTTGCTCCAGAAAACGCTCCATTGCACAGGGGTTAAAGTGGTTTGCAGTTCGCGCTCCCAGGCTTGTTGGGCTCTAAAAGTGGCCATATCTGTACCCTGACATAATATTTTATAAAAGTTAGAGGCTACCCCATGTGTACTACTAATAGAGTGAACTATCTCTAATAGCCCGTCCTCAGTAGGGGCAGAGGGCGGCATGATTCGAGCACTTTTGAGGCAGTGTTGAAGCTGCATCAATTGAAAGTAGTGTTTCGCTGGTAACGCAAATTCCTTTTGTAAATCAGAAAAGGTTTTCCAACGAGCTGCAGAGAAAAGCTGTTGGGGTGTCCAGATCCCCCTTGAGTACCAGGGTTTCCATGCTATCGTTCTATTTAGGACTTGAATTCTGGGGTTATTCCATAGCGGAAGTCCGTCCTGAGGACATACGTTCGGGCCCAGTGATAGAATGAGAGTGTTAAAGGCCGCAAGAGTATCGACAATCATTGGTGGATGGCGGGTGTCTACTTGATAGGACATACCGGGGAGATGGGTCAACGGAATTGGGCTACTAAGCTCCTCTTCTATGTCAAGCCAAACTGGTCTGCTGTCTGTTGAGGCATCTAGCCATCGGGCACCTTGCTTAAGTAGGAAGGCTTGATGATATCTAAGAAAATCAGGAAATCTGGTACCCCCTCTTTCCTTTGCAGACTGTAGTTTTTGTTTAGCTATCCTTGGTGGCTTGCCCTGCCAGAGATAACGGACGAGAAGGCCCTCAATATCTTTATAAGTATGTAGCGGGAGTAAGCATGGCAGCATTTCTAAAATGTAGTTCACTTTGGGGACTATCATCATTTTCACAGTTTCTAAGCGGCCCCACCATGTAAGAGATAAGGGAGACCAACGATTCGTGAGCTCACGGACTTTGGAGACTACCTCTTTGGCATTAAAACTGATAGTGTCTTCTAAAGGAGAACAGTAATGGACCCCGAGATACTTCACCATGCGGGATTGCCAAAGGAAGGGAAAGGCCTGCATGTCAGCCTCATGTACCCAGCGGTTCAGTGGGAATGCTACAGATTTGGTCCAGTTAATTTTATAGCCCGATAATTGTGAGTATCCGTCAATCAGATCCAAGACAGCGGGAACCGAATCGAGGGATACGAAAAGCATAAGGGGTTCAAGAGCTAGATCAAAGAGCATTGGTGATAGGGGGCAACCTTGACGCGTGCCTCTTTGGAGATTAAATGGCTGAGACTTGATGGCATTTACACAAATACTGGCGACGGGTTGAGTATACATGACTTGGAGATATCGGAGGAAGCCCTCCCCAAAGCCATACCATCGGAGAACTGCAAATAAGAAGGGCCATTCTAGGCGGTCAAAGGCTTTTTCGGCATCCAGGGAAAGACCCACCCATGGATGATCTAGATTGGCAGCACTGGATAGCACATGGCACAAGGTCCGAGCATTGTCAGCAGTTGATCTGCCGGGTATAAAACCGCATTGGTCGGGGTGAATTAGGGTGGCCATCCTGTCAGATAGCCGGGTGGCCAAGATCGTTGCGAAGATCTTATAATCGGCATTAAGTAGGGAGATTGGACGGTAGTTGGCGGTTAGTAGCGGGTCTCTGCCTTCTTTCTCAAATACTACCACATTAGCTGCAGAAAAGGATCCCAAAGAGGATGTATCTACCGCAAGGGCAGTAAAATAGAGTTTCAAATAGGGAACTAAATCTGCACTGAACGTTCTGTAGAATTCGGTCGGGAGACCATCGGGCCCTGCGGCACGGCCCGAGGCTGTTCGTTTTAGGGCAGATTGGATCTCTGAAGTAGAGAAGGGTTCATCCATCGCATCCCTATCATCTTCAGAGAGGGTCGGCCGCTGAATGCCAGAAAGCAATCGCTCGAATGTCTCTGACGAGAACTCACATTCAGATTGATATAGGCGGGTATAGAAATCCCGAAAGAGCTCTACAATGTCGGAGTCTGTGGTCACTATGCCCCCTCCCTGTGGATCTCGAAGGGCCGCTACGCGTTTGGCTTCTTTTTGACCTTTCAAGGCGTTGGCTAAGAGTCGACCGGCTCGGTTATTTTCACGATAATATGTCCCTCGCTGAAGCTCAATACTCTTAGAAGCTGCAGTTGAGAGGATTGAATTATATTGAAAACGGAGACGCTGTAATCAAATTAATACACATGGATCAGTACGTGAAGTTAGAACTCGTTCGCCTGCTTTTATTTGTTGGTCTAGTATGAGTAGCTGCTGTTTGCGTTGTTTCCGCAGGCGGATTTGATAGCTAGTGATCGTTGCTCGAATGGCCGCTTTGAAGCCCTCCCACCAAGCCCAATTCGCAGTATCCTGGGGTAGATTAAAATGGAAGTAATCCTGTAGGGCTGCTCGAATTTCTAACTGGAACTCTGGCTGAGTTAACAGGGCTCTATCAAAGAACCAGGCCCCCGAATTCCCTTGGGGTGCAGTAGTGTGTAATTGAAAGGAAATGGCAGCATGATCTGAAATATGTTGGGAGTGAATCTTTGCAGTGTCCACCTGAGGAACTAACAGTTTTGATATTAGAAAGAAGTCTATGCGAGACTGGGATTTATGAGGGGAAGAGAAGAAGGTGAAGTCAAGCTCATTGGGGTGTAATAACCTCCATAGATCAACTAAAGCAAGATCTTTGATCAGGGAGGTAAGCGTGGTGTGACTCTTGGGGGGACCACTTGTCCTAGGCGGCTGTTTGTCAATCAGGGGATCAAGGACTAGATTGAAATCCCCCCCAATTATCAATGAAGTATTAGCAGAGGCCTGCGCAACCTGAGCAATGGTAGCAAAAAGGTAGGGTCATCCACATTAGGAGCGTAAAGGCATATACATGTAACTTCAAGGCTACCTATCTTGAGGTGAACTCTGGACCATCTACCTTCTGTATCTGAGCTAGTCGCAATAATAGTAGCATGCAAAGATTTCCTAACCAGTATGGCAACCCCACATTTCTTAGAAATGGCTGGGGAATAGGCGGCCACCATGTAAGGTTTAATATTGAGTTTAAGAGTTTCCTTCGAATTTAAATGCGTTTCTTGGAGAAAAATCAGATCCGCAGCTTCCTGACTTAGGTAGCTTAGGATTTTCTTCCGTTTTATCGGATTATTGATTCCTTTTACGTTCAATGAGAAAATCTTACATGGTGCCATCAATCAGTAATAGACATTTTAGGTAAGGGCGCTTGAAAACATACAACATAATCAGAATCTGTGCAACAATGACATAATCACCGAGTATTCTGGCTAATACACCCCATATTGAAAAGTATGTACCAAAGTATCTTAGAGAAGAAGCAAAACCCCCAAAGAATATGGCGACCATATGTCTGCGGGAGGAGGCCCTAGAGAGGAATAGAAAGACATGAAAAGAAAAGAAAAGAAACACCAGAGTCCATAATTAACACTGTCTCTGATACTCATCGAGGCTACTGTGGGTAGATGGAGTCGGGTCACAGATATCATCAAAAGTAAGGCAACAAACTGCCCTCGCCAGACTCTTTGCTGGGCTGCGGCAGATCCAATATGGCAGGTACAGCGGATATGAGAATACTTGCAGGAATATTCTGGAAGTCAGCGCATCAAGTCGGCTTCTTTGGAATCCAAAAACTCCGCTAGTAGATCAGGGTCCTCAAATGTTCTTGTCTGATTGTGAAGCGTGACTCGGAGCTTGGCCGGGTACATCAGGCCATAGCGTGCTTGTAGTTGTTGAAGCCTCGGCCGGAATTCCAGAAAGCGCTTTCGGCGGTCGACCGTGGGTTTAGCCAAGTCGGGATAGAAGGAGATCTTGTGGCTCTCAAACTCCATATGGCCCTTTGCCCGAGAGGCATTTAGAATTTGCTCAACGTGTTGATATCTCAAAAGTCGAAAAATGATAGGCCGCGGGGTCTTCCTGTTGAGCGTTATGCTTGTGGGTACACGATGAGCGCGATCGATCTCCAAATCTTTGGTAAAGGTGATTTGGAGCAGGGAAGGGAGGATTTTGCATAAAAACTCTTTCATGTCTCCCGATTCCGCTCCCTCCGGTATGCCCACGAGTCGTATGTTGTTGCGGCGCGCTCTATTATTGCCATCTTCCACTTCTTTCTGCAGGGCCCGCACCTGACGTTCAACTTTGTCGAGTTTGGACAACCGGGCCGCATGGGAGTCCAATATGCTCTCCATTTTGTCCTGACGCGAAGAAAGCCCTTCTAGCTTGCTTTGCAGCACACCAAAATCTTCCCGCAGCGCTCGGAGTGCTTCACCGTTTGACTGCACGAGGTCTTTGACCCCTCTAATCTCTGCGAGGATTTCCTGCTGCATTTCTGGGCCCTCGCGCAAGGCCGCCCCTTCTGCGGGGACGGAGGTTCAGTTTTGGAACGTTTGCCGTGAGAAGCCGCTGGAGATCCAAATTCCAGGCGCGTGGGTTTGGTCCCCGCCATCTCACCAATGTGCCCCGGCAAGATCAGAGTAGAAGTTCCAAGTATGTACGGTGTTAATTCAGGATTCTGAGTAGGCCTCTCGGGAGCCTCAGCGTTATGCGACCATCCCGCTGGACATCAGGCTCCGCCCCCCTGAAACAGGGATCCAATGAAGTGACTTGAGAAGAGGGATTACATGAGCATAGCAACACTGATGGAAGATTAGCATGCAACTGAGTTTGGAACAGATTGCAAGGGAGATAGATTATTCAGTAGGAGACCAGTGAGAAGCAACTTGCAATTTTCTAGACGGGCTATGATGAGACCATGGATATGGGTTTTGGTAGTGAATTCTGAGAGGAAGAGATAAAGTTTGCTGATATAGAGAAAGAAATGACAGGTTTTAGCTATCTGTTGGATATGTGCAGAGAAAAAGAGGAAAGAACCAATGACCCCATGGATGCGAACTGAGGAGACAGAGAGCATGACAGTGTTACTCACAAAAAGAGAGAAGGGAGGAAAAGGGGAAGGTAGGGTTAGGGGGAAAGATAAGCAGCTCCTTCTTGGCCATGTTCACTTTCAGTTGGCAGCGGGACATCCAGGCAGCAATATCAGACCAGCAGGCCGAGATTTGGGCCTCGATTCCTGGAGAGATTTCTGGGGTAAAGAGATAAATCTCAGAGTCATAGAAACATGACAGCAGAAAAAGACCATATGGCCTATCTAGTCTGCCCTTCCATATCAACTACTACAGTCCCTTTTTTCCTTTAGAGATCCTCTGTGTTTGTTCCATGCTTTCTTGAATTCAGATACTGTCCTCATCTCTATTACCTCCACTAGGTGACTATTCCACACATCTACCACTCTTTCCATAAAGAAATATTTCCACATATTACTCCTCAGTCTACTCCTTTCACCCTCATTCTATGACCCCTCATTGAAGAGCTTACTTCAATCAAAAGAGGCTCTCCTCTTGTGCATTTATGCCACAGAGATATTTAAACATCTTGGCCATATCTTCTCTATCCCACCTTTCCTCTAATGTATACATATTAAGATTTTTAAATCTGTCCCCATATGGTTTATAACAAAGACCACTGATCCTCTGCACCGAGTCCTAAAATGATTAGTGGTCTACAGCTTAAAGCTGGTACTGAAAACTATGAGAGAAGATCAAGGCACCAAGGGAATGAGTGTAGAGAGAGAAGAAAAGAGGTCCCAAGAAAGAGCCCGGAATCACACCAACTGAAAGTGGGATAGGAGTGGAGGAGGATCCACGAGAGCTTATACTGAATGTGTGATGCGAGAGATATGAAGAAAGCCAAGACAGAACAGAGCCCCAAAATCCAACTGAAAACAGGGTATCCAGAAGAAAGTAGTGATCAACAGTGTCGAAAGCAGCAGATAAGTCAAGAAGCATGAGAATCTTGTAAAGAACCTTGGATTTGGCTAGAAACAGGTGCAGATGATTTTCTCTATGCCCTTTTCCTCAAATGCCAACTCTAGACTTCATTCCTTTCACCTTGCTGCTCCTTATGCTTGGAACAAACTTCCTCTATCCTTACATCAAGTCTCATCTCTCTCCCTCTTCAAATCTATGCTCAAGGCCTGTCTCTTTGAAGCCACTTTTGGATCCTAATCCCTTGTTTCCCTTGTGTCTCCTCTCCCTTTTGACCATTATTTCTCTTGCATTATATTATTATGTATTGTCTGCCTTAATTAGACTGTAAGCTCTACAAGCAAGGCCTGTCTTCTTTTAAGTGTTTGTTCAGCGCTGCATATGCCTTGTAGCACTTTATAAATGATAAATAGTAGTAGTAGTAGTAGCTGTAGTGAGTTTGGAGGAGGTTAGAAAATGTGCAATTTCTTTCCTCAATGATTTTAGTAAAGGAAAAAAGGGTGACAGCAGTTGAAGGAAGAGTCTGAGAGTGAAGGAGGGGAAAGAGGGTTCTAGGTGACCTAGTGGAGAAGTCAAAAGTAATCTTGTGAACCATGTCATGAGAGTAGTCAGCCAAATTCTGGGCAGAAAATGAAGAAAGAGTAGGGGTCAGAGGCACTTTGAGGTGTGAGATGAGTGTAGCAAAGAGACAGGAAGGGTCAAAGGCAAGAAAATGGACATAGTACCATTGCTTGACAAGTGTTATGGCAGACAGGAAAGAGGTTAGCATGAATTTGAAATGAATGAAGTCAACATGGGCATGAGAATTCAGCAGAATGAGTATAAGTACATGGGTAACAGATTTTGGAGGTCAGCCAAGGCTGAGATACAATACTCCTCGCAGGCCATGGAATGGTTGGAGTGAGAGCATTCAAGGCAGGAGAGAGTATATGAAGAGAATGTCTTATCAACAGACTCTTAAGATATAGTAGCTGAGAGAGGAGATGAGAGAACAGTGGAGAGAGTTGATGTGTCAAAAGCTTGAATAATTCTTAATATGTTTGTGGAGATTGGTTGAGAATGTGGTGGGGTGTGGCTAGGAGTGAAAGTTAGCAGATGATGGTCAGATAGGGGAAGAGGTGAGATGGTGAAGTTTGAGGGTGAGCAGCTAGAGAAAAAGACAAGGTCCTAGCAATGGCCATGATGGTGAGTAGGAGCAATAGAACACAGCTGGAGAGTGAATGAGGAGGTTAAGACAAGGAACTTTGAGGCATAAGAGTCAGAGGACTCAATTATATAAATGTTGAAATCCCCAGTAATAAGAGAAAGGTGAGATGGTTCAAGAAAAAAGGAAAGTGAAGAGTCAAGATCAGTGAGAAAGGAATAGATGGACTGGTCAGGGGTCAACTAACAGGGGTGGACTTGTCAGGGGTCTATCAAAGCAAGGGCTGAGTGAATCATCCAGGAAATTGGTCACAGATTACCTTAGAAGCACAGGACAGGGTACTGTATAGCAGCCAGCTTTTAATAAGTCTTCTTCCCTCCCTCCCCCAACTCCCACCCACCCCTGGGATAATCATAGCTTTATTGGTGCTTAAACCTCTCAGGTGCAGCTGTTTATCCTCATCAGGCATACATTAAGAACCTAAAATTAATTAATCTTGAGGTGAACATAGTCCATAAAACATATTAGTTATAGTTTTGTTAATGTAAATATCCCCAGCAACCTAAGTAAGTAAACAACTTAAATAACTAAACACAACCTTAAAAATAAGATGCAGACAGCAGTTCAGCAGCAAGTTGGGGGCTTTCCAGTCTTTTGTATTGAGTGTCACATGTATGGTGAGGGGTCTTACATGTGCATTAGGTGCAAGGAGCTCTTTGCTCTCAGGAAATGGGCCTGATCTCTTGCTAGAGTAGCAGACTTGGAGGACATAAAGAAGACAGAGAGATACATAGATGAGGCCTACAGGGATGTAGTATTGAAGTCCCATTTCCAGTCTGGCAGCATCTCTGTTGTCATGGAGGAGAGAGGTCACGTGAAAGAACAGCATCACCCTGGGATGGCAGAAAGTGATCTTGTAGCTAGGACCGGCCCTACAAGTCATGTCTCTCGCACTGAGGAGGTTTCTCCAGGGCCATGTTCCCATGAGAGAAGGGTTAGGACAGCTGTTATAGTTGGTGATTCAATCATTAGGCATGTAGATAGCTGGGTGGCTGGTGGACATGAGGATCACCTGGTAACATGCCTGCCTGGTGTGAAGGTAGCGGACCTCATGCACCACTTAGACAAGGTCTTAGATAGTGCTGGGGAGGAGTCTGCTGTCTTGGTACATGTTGGTACCAATGACATAGGAAAGTGTGGTAGGGAGATTCTGGAGGCCAAATTTAGGCTTTTAAGTAGGAAGTTGAAATCCAGAACGTCCAGAGTAGCATTCTCCGAAATGCTTCCCATTCCACATGCTGGGCCCAAAGGCTTTCAGAGCTCCAGAGTCTCAATGCATGGATGAGACAATGGTGCAAGGAAGAGGGTTTTGGATTTGTTAGGAACTGGGGAACATTCTGGGGAAAGGAAGGACTTTTCCAAAGGGATGGGTTCCACCTTAAATGGGATGAAACCTGGCTGCTGGCATTAACCTTCAAAAAGGAGATAGAGCAGCTTTTAAACTAGATAGGGGAAAGCCAACAGTTGCCCAAGAGCACATGGTTCGGAACAATGTATCCTTGAAGTATACCAGCAAAAGACTGAAGTTAGGGCATATTGATAGAGACGCTCCAATAAAGGCAAAAGTAACCCAAATGCCCTCGATACAGAGCAGACAGAGCTTAAAGGTTCCAAATTACTTCTGTCTACTGATAACCAGATTAATATGCATAAAATACAGCCTCTAAAATGCTTGTATGCAAATTCTAGAAGTCTATAAAATAAGATGGGAGAGTTTGAATATATAGCACTAAATGAGAGGTTAGATATGACTGGTATCTCAGAGACATGGTGGAAGGAGTACAACCAGTGGGACACTGGGTACAAACTATATCGTAATGATAGAGCAGATCAAATTGGTGGAGGGGTTGCACTCTATGTTAGAGAGGCATTGAGTAAAAAAGGATTAACGTTTTGCAGGAAACAAAATTCACTGTAGACTATCTATGGATTGAAATTCCATGTAAAAAGGAGAAGGAGAAGGAGAAGGGGATGTCAATGGAGGTGTACTATCGACCGCCTGGCCAGAATGAACAAATGGATGATGAAATGCTCAAAGAAATCAGGGAAGCTAACAAAAGTTACAGCATAGTAATAATAATGGGTGATTTCAATTACCCTTGTATCAACTGGGTCAGTGTGATGGCAGGATATGCTAGGGAAATAAAGTTTCTAGATGAAATATATGACTGTTTCTTGAACCAGCAAGTTCATGAACTGACAAGAAGGGAAGCCATTTTGGACCTAGTCCTTAGTGGAACACAAGATCTAGTGTAAGAGATGAGGGTGTTGGGGCACTTCACAATAGTGATCATAGCATGATCACATTTGATTTAATAAACGGAGGAAGGACAGCAAGGAAATCCACAGTACTACTTTTTAACTTTCAAAAGGGAGACTATGGGGTATGTTTACTAAACTGTCTTAACGTGCGCCCGGCGATAGTGTGCAGGCTGCCATAAAAGGAGTGGGCGTTTCAGTCCTAAAGTAGCAAAACGGGATTATCGCGCGATAATGCACGCTGCTGCGCACATTATCGGGCGAAGCGCCGCTAAGCGCGTTAACGCGCGGTAATCTTAAGTAGCTGCGCAGACAGGTAAACATGGAGACAGAGGTGTAGCACAATGGTTAATACACTGATTGATGATGCAGCAGTCATGAGTTTGATCCCCAGCATGCATAAGGCTGGCTGAGGCATCAGCTGTGACATGTGAGTATTGTTTCTTGAGGCATTTTATTTGTATTTTAGTTATTGCTGCCAGCAAACACACCCTCACGTGATGTAACCTGCAGACACACCTTGGATGCATCTGTATTTCTCAGTCAGGTTTAGCCCTTATGGATACATAGGCGGATTACCACCACCACCACCCAACCCACCCTCTGGGGCTGAAGGTGGGAAACAGGATCTCCCCCCAACAGATCCACATTCTACCTCCCTGCAATGGTGGCAGTAGAGAGGACCATCAACCCCAGTCCTGCTGGGGAACAGACACCCCACAGGGCAGTCAATACAGCTCTGTACACATCCCTAAAGCAATAGCAGACAGACATCAGGCCTGGAAATGCTCAGCTGCACCCCACCACTACCTGATATTCTCCTGCAGCAAGCCTCCAGCCACTGCACCCTGCAAGGTGTTCCAGCAAGACACATACTAGCTGCAGACAGTCTGCTATCTAGTCTATTGTGCATGTTCCTGGAGAAGATGCATGTATCCAGAACTGGGATGTCAGCATACACACCAAGCAAATAAATCAGTGATTGGGCCCCAAAAGGGAACCCATAAATATCACATGAGAGAAACACTATATAGCACTAGGGGGGAACCTAGCCATGCCGTGGTCACTGCTTAGTCAGGGTGAGAGTGATCTCCCAGTAGGACATGCTGTGGCCACCCTGTCTGTGCAGGTGGTGGCCGGGCACTACGATATCCCAGCCATTGCCCTATGCCCTGTGCAGATGCACCCTGGCAAGGCTACCCTGGTACCTTGCTCCTCATTATGCACATTGGCAGGCCAATACTGGCAACAGTGCTAGCAGTGTGGGCTGAGGAGGGTGTTAGCAGCCACTACATACTGGATAGACAGACACACACTCCCACACCTATGCCAGCATTGTACAACTATAGAGGTGTTTGGCAGCCCTGGCCACTGCTCCAGTCCTGGGCTCAGTACAGGCATGGCTATGGTACCCAATACTGTTGGGGTCACTCCCCAGGGTGGTAAACACTGTCAGACACAAGACCTGTAGCACATTCCACAGACATCAGAAAGGTTGCCATGATGCAGCTCAATCAGCAAATTGTGCTTAACTTAGGAATTGCTATCTGCCAGTAATCATAGCAACCTTTTGATAGCTGTGTACCATATTCCCAGGTTTAGGGTGGCATTGCTAAGGTATGCAAGTGCTAGTATTGGGAGATGCACGCAGGGCCCAATGTCCTGCCTCTCCAGGAGGCATTGGATAATGGAGCCTGTGGGTGCGGGTGTGCCTGCCCCTGTTGGCTGCTGCTTTACGGCAGAGGTTCCCAACCCCAGTCCTGGTGTGCCAAACATTGTTCGGGTTCTCATGCTGTCCCTCATGAATATGCATGAGATACATCTGCATACCATGGGGGCGGCGTATAGAAATGCAGCACAGGCATCTTTATTAGAGGCAGCATGGAACCTGAATGGTGTTTGGCCCTCCAGGACTGCATTTGGGAGACTCTGCTCTAGGTAATGCGCCTCTTTATGGTGTCTGTGCTCTCTAGGGTAAAATGTAGGTGTTTTGGGCATGTTTATGTTATCTGCAACAAAGGTTTTGTCTGTATTAGCACATTTTAGTAGTGGGTAAAATATGGGGACTGGGTTGGCAGGAACCACAGCTGGGACTTGAACCTGTGACCTTCTATCTTTGAACACACTGGTTGTGTGCAATGCACCACTGTGTTGCCACAGAGACAGTGCATTCCCTGGTGATGCCATGACTGTTCGTCTGGCAGGGCCTGTCTGTTGCAGTGCATGGCACCCCCCTACACAGGGCTAGGCCATGGTCTACTCTGGGCAGCTGCCACTGCCCCCCTCCACCACCAGTACCCCTCTGCCACCATGCTGACATGCCCTTCTGCTGGTGGTGCTGTTGGTGCTGTTGGTGCGCAGTCTCAGGCCATCCAGTGTGCAGGTAAGTGGCTGCCTATGGTGTGTGTTCTGGGGTAGGGGTGCCTGCATAGACGTCCACCCTTCCCCCCCAACACCGCCTGCCAATGTTCTGTGCCCTTGGCGGTACCTTCTGGGTACTATCCCCTGTGACTCTGTGATAAACACACTCATGCCCATGTTGGGCCCTCATCAGTTGCTGTCTGGCTGCTGTACAGTTTCAGCATTCCTAAGTGCCACCTAGGCATCTGCCTAGTCCGCACTGTGCCCCAGCTTCACCACAGCATGTGCCGCCTGCAGCCCTCTGTATCCCCTTTTCCAGCATCTGTCCATTTGGCCATTCCGACATACCCGCCCTGCTGTTGCCGCACATGTGCACACCATAGGAAACCTGTCCGATGGAGAGGAAAACCCTGCACAGCGCAATTTCACTGTGGGCTCATTCACCTTGTATGGGAACGGAGCATGGACCCGTCCAAAATTCATATCCTTTTTTTGGTACTTTCTTGGGAGTGTTTTTCCATTGAGATCACTATTGCCCAGCTTGGTTATTTTATTTTTCCATTTTCCTCTGTTCATTTTCACTGTTTATTTGCCCTTTTGTTCCGTGCACATGTATCACACTTATCACTTTTTGTAGGTTTCCCTGGTTTTGCTGTACATTGCCGACGGAAATGGTTTCTTTTCCCTTTAAATCAGCTCTAACGCGAGGGTTTCACTGGCGTTAGTTTTGAACCTTGGATTTCAGAGTGTTAGTGTGTGGGGAGCCTCTCCCCTCCCACTCTCCGCCCATTGACCCCTTCTCTCCGCCCCTGGGGAGCTTTCCCCTGCCCTTATGGAGCCTTTCTCCTCCCTCAGCGCTCATTTGCGCCGCAGCGCACGTTATCGCGCGCTAAGGTACCGCTGCGCCCGATAAAGTGCCGTTATCGCGCGATAAGGTACCTTATCGCGTGATAACGTGTCAGAGCGCACGTTAAGACGGTTTAGTAAACATACCCTATGATAAAATGAGGAAAATAGTTAAGAAAAAACTAAAAGGAGCAGTTGCGAATGTTAAAGGTTTACATGAAGCATAGGAGTTGTTTAAAAATAGCCCAGACCAGCTGTATTTCATGCTTTAAGAAAAGCAGAAGGAAGTCTAAAAAACTGCCAGCATAGTTTAAAGGTGAGGTCAGAGAGACTGTTGTTGCCAAAAAAGCATCTTTCAGGAAAAGAAAAAAGGAGCCAAATGACAAAAACTGGAAACAACATAAGCACTGGCAAGTTAGATGGAAGGCACTGATAAGATAGGCAAAGAGAGAATTTGAGAAGAAGCTTGCTATGGAACCAAAAACGCATAATAAAGACTTTTTTCAAGTATGTTCATAGCAAAAAACCTGTGACAGAGTCAGTTGGACCATTAGATGATAGAGGGGTAAAAGGGGCACTAAGAGCAGACAAGGCCAAAGCAGAGAGACTGAATGAATTCTTTGCTTTGGTCTTTACTGAGGAAGATGCACGGATGTTACCCATGACTGAAATGGTATTTAAAGGTTATGCCGCAAAAGAAGTGAAAGAAATATCGATACACTGGGAAGATGTATTACAACTATTTGATAAACTGAAGAGTAGCAAATCACCTGGACCAGATGTTATACATCCAAGGGTGTTGAAAGAACTGAAATATGAGATTGCAGACCTACTATTAGTAATTTGTGAACTATTATTCAAATCATCTGTAATACTTGAAGATTGGAAGATGGGCAATGTAACAACAATTTTTAAAAAGGGTTCCAGGAGTGATCGGGAAACTACAGACCGGTGAGTCTGATGTCAGTACCGTGAAAAATGGTAGAAACCATTAGAAAGAACAAAAAACATGTAGATAGTTATGGCTTAATGGGAGACAGCCCACATGGCTGTAGCCAAGGAAGATCTTGTCTCACTAATCTGTTATGTTTTTTTGAAGGTGTGAATAAATACATAGACAAAAGTGAGTTGATTGATATGGTGTATCTTGATTTTCAGAAAGCCTTTGTTTGACAAGGTCCCTCGTGAGAGACTCTTGGTGAAATTAAAAAGTCATAGGATACGAGGCAGTTTATTATTGTGGATCAGGAACTAGCTAAAAGACAGAAAGCAGAGGGTAGGGCTAAATGGCCAATTTTTCCAATGGAAAAAGGTGAATAGTGAAGTACCCCAGGGATCCCTGGCAGGTCCATTGCTTTTTAACATATTCATAAATGATCTGGAAATGGGAATAATGAGTGAGGTATCAAGTGTGCAGATGATACAAAATTATTCAAAGTTGTTAAAACCCATGAGGATTTTGAAAAATTCTTTGAGGACCTTGATAAATTGGAAGACTGTCCAAATGGCATATGAAATTTAATGTAGACAAGTGCAAAGCTATGCACCTAGGGAAGGACAACCCAAACTATGTTTACATGATAAAAGGTTCCACATTAGGAATCACCAGGGAATAAAGGGAATAACAAGTGAGATTATCAAATTTGCAGATGACAAAAAAATATTTAAAGTTGTTAAAACCCATGAGGATTGTGGAAAATTGCAAGAGGATCTTGATAAATTGGAAGACGGGGCATCAAAATAGCAGATGAAATTTAATGTCGACAAGTGCAAAGTTATGCACCTAGGGAAGAACAACCCAAACTATGGTTACACGATGCAAGGTTCCACATTAGGAACCACCATCCAAGAAAAAGATGTAGGCGTCATAAGTTTCTGTCCCCTGTTATATGTAAACTCATACATGTTAACTGTAATGAGCATTTTGTTCCATGTAAACCTCGCTGATGCTGAATAGTGCGGTATATAAGAGACTGTAAATAAATAAATAAATAAAATAAATAAATAAAACCCTCGGCCCAGTGTGCAGCGGCGGCCAAGAGAGCAAATAGAATGTTAGGTATCATAAGGAAAGGAATGGAAAATAAAATAAAAGATATTATAATGCATCGATATCGTTCCATGGTGAGACCGCACCTTGAATATTGTGTGCAATTCTGGTCGCCGTATCTTAAAAAGGATATAGCGTTATTAGAAAAGATTCAGAGAAGAGCCACCAAAATGGTAAATGGTAACGAGAAAACCTGACATGGACCACAACTACCCTACCACAATCACAATAAATAACACACCAATACCTATTAAAAAGGAGGTAAAATACCTTGGAATAATTCTGGACCATTCACTCACCATGATCCCACACATAAAACATACAGTAAAAACGATATTCTATAAACTCAAGACAATACAACACCTGAGACCCCTACTCAACACACATGACTTTAGATCAGTGGTCAACTCCCTCATCACCCCCCACTTTGACTACTGCAATAGCATTCTAAATGGCCTACCACTAAAAAGCATATACCTCCTCCAAAGAGCACAAAACATATGTGCCAAGATGGTCACAAAAGCTAAGCTAACAGACCACGTGACCCCAATACTACTAGATCTTCATTGGCTCCCCATAAGCAGCAGCCGAATAAAATATAAAATCCTCCTTACTACCTTTAAACTCCTCAATAACATCTCTCCCTCCCAACTATCTTCCCTATTACAAACCCCATCAGAAACTAGAACACGAAGACAGAACGCAACCCACTCCCTCAACATAAAAACTAATTTCAGAAGGACCAGAGCAACGACAAGTGATAGAGCCTTCTCCTTTGCTGCCCCTACCCTCTGGAACGAAATCCCTTTAACCCTCCGCAAAATAAAAGACCTTCACCAATTCAAAAAAGAACTAAAAACATACCTTTTCACAAAACACTTTGAGATCCCCTACCAACAAAAAACCTCTCCGATACAATCACAGAAACACATTCACAGTTCTCAAGACAGAATAAATGATTAAACATAAGAAAGACACTTACTCTACTCTGCCTTACCCTACAGACAAAGATTTACACAAACAAATGGCTATATCTCTATTGTAAATAATACCGGTAACTCAATTATGTTGTGATGACCTGTACATAGTTTGAATAGTGTTATTCTAGTTAATGTTCAAAACATGTTCAATGTAACTAAACGTGTACATAGTTAACACAAGTTCCATGTAAAATATACAGAAGTATATTGATTTTTGTTCGATGTGAACCGCCCCTGATCTCTGGAAGGGGCGGTATATAAGAAACTGTTAAATAAATAAATAAATAAATAAATAAATAAATGAGATGGAAGGATACTCCTATGAAGAAAGGCTAAAAAGGTTAGGGCTCTTTAACCTGGAAAAGAGACGGCTGAGGGGAGATATGACAGAAGTCTATAAATTAATGAACAGAGTGGAACGGGTAAACGTAGATCGATTGTTTACATTATCAGAATATAGAAAGACTAGGGGACATGCAATGAAGCTACAGGGTAAACTGGGTAAATTTTCAGAAGACTGTGTTCGTGAGAAACTAGCTCAACTTAAAGTAGACAAAGCGATGGGACCGGATGGGATACACCCTAGAATACTGAGGGAACTTGGGGACGTTCTAGCAACTCCACTGACTGACCTTTTCAATGCCTCGTTGGAGTCAGGAGTGGTGCCAAAGGACTGGAGAGAGGCTCATGTGGTGCCTTTACACAAAAGCGGAAGTAAGGATGTGGTTGAAAACTACAGGCCGGTTAGTTTAACTTCGGTGGTGAGTAAATTATTGGAAACGCTGCTGAAAGAGAAAATAGTGAGGTTTCTGGAGTCCAGCGGATTACTGGATCCGAGGCAGCATGGATTCACCAGAGGCAGATCTTGTCAGACAAATCTGATTGATTTCTTTGACTGGGTGACCAGGGAGTTGGACCGAGGGAGAGCTCTAGATGTGGTGTATTTAGATTTCAGTAAAGCCTTTGACACTGTTCCTCACAGGTGACTTATAAACAACTGCTTGGGTTAGAAATTGGTTGGGTGGGAGGCGACAAAGAGTACAAGTAAATGGAGCTCACTCTGAGGAGAAGGATGTTACCAGTGTTGTGCCCCAGGGATCTGTCCTTGGTCCGATTCTTTTTAACATCTTTGTTAGTGATATAGCGGAAGGGCTGTCGGGTAAGGTTTGCCTCTTTGCAGATGATACCAAAATCTGCAATAGAGTAGACACCCAGGAAGGTGTAGATAACATGAGGAGGTTCTAGCTAAGCTTGAAGAATGGTCTAGAATTTGGCAGCTGGGATTTAATGTTAAAAAATGTAAGGTCATGCATTTGGGCTGCAGCAATCCAAGGGAGCAATACAGTAAAGGAGGTGAAGTACTTTTGTCCACTAAAGACCTAGGCATGGTTGTGTCTGATGATCTTAAAGTAGCTAAACAGGTAGAAAAGGCGACGGCAAAAGCTAGAAGGATGCTTGGGTGCATACGGAGAGGAATGGCTAGCAGAAAAAAGGAGGTGATAATGCCTCTGTATAAGTCTTTGGTGCGATCTCATTTGGAGTATGGTGTGCAATTCTGGAGACTGCACCTTCAAAAGGATGTGAACAGGATGGAGTCGGTGCAGAGGGTTGCTACTAAAATGATTAATGGGCTTCATTATAAAGCATATGAGGACAGACTTAAGGATCTTAATATGTACACCTTAGTGGAAAGGCGGGATAGAGGTGATATGATTGAGATGTTTAAATACCTCCGTGGCACAAATGTTCAGGGAGAGAGCCTCTTTCAATTGAAAGCAAGTTTTGCTATGAGGGGACATGGGATGAGGGTGAAGGGAGATAGATTCAGGAGTGATATGCGGAAATATTTCTTTACAGAAAGAGTAGTGGATCCGTGGAATTGTCTCCCAGTGGAGGTGGTAGAGATGAGGACAGTAACTGAATTCAAAAAAGCATGGGACCAACACAGAGGATCTCTAAAGGTAAAAAGTGGACTGTTGTAGTTGTTGTTATGGAAGGACAGACTAGATAGGCCATGTGGTCTTTTTCTGTCATCATGTTTCTATCTTTCTATGTTTCTAAACTATTTAAGGCTAATAAAAGAAAATATTTTTTCACTCAACGTGTAATCAAACTCTGGAATTTGTTACCGGAGGATGTAGTAATGGCTGTTAGTGTAGTTGGGTTTAAAAAAGGTTTGGACAAGTTCCTGGAGGAAAGATCCATAAACCATTATTAAGAAGGGACCCAGGATATCAATGCTTGACCCAGTACAAGCATTGTGAAACTTGTGTCTTTTGGGGAAACTACTAGGTATGTATGACCTAGATTGGCCACTGTTGGAAACAGGATACTGGGCTTGATGGACCTTGGTCTGACCAGTATGGCATATCTTATGTTCTTATGTACCATCCAGGAAGAAGATTTAGGCGTCATTGTGGATAACATGTTGAAACTCTTCATCTAGTGTGCAGCGGCGGCCAAGAAAGCAAATAGAAAACTAAGAATCATAAGGAAAGGAATGGAGAATAAAACAAAGGATATTATAATGCCTCTGTATTGTTCCATGCTGCGACCGTACCTTGGATATTATGTGCAATTCTGGTCGCTGTATCTTAAAAAGGATAAAGCGTTATTAGAAAAGGTACAGAGAAGAGCCACCAGAATGGTAAAGTGGATGGATGGATACCCTTATGAAGAGAGGCTAAAAAGGTTAGGACTCTTCAGTCTGGAAAAGAAAAGGCTGAGGGGAAGATATGATAGAGGTCTTTAAATAAATGAATGGAGTGGAACAGGTAAACATAAATAGATTGTTTACTCCATCAAAATATAGAAAGACTAGAGGACATGTAATGAGCTACAGTGTAATCTATTTAATACTAATAAGAGAAAATATTTTTTCACTCAGTGTGTAATCAAACTCTGAAATTTGTTACCGGAGGATGTAGCAAAAGCTGTTAATGTAGCTGGGTTTAAAAAAGGTTTGGACAAGTTCCTGGAGGAAATGTCCATAAACCATTACTAAAGGGGACCCAGGAAATACAATGCGTGCTCCAATACAAGCATTGTGGAACCTGTGTCTTTTGGGGAAACTGCTAGGTACTTGTGACCTAGATTGGCCACTGTTGGAAACAGGATATTGGGCTTGATGGACCTTGGTCTGACCCAGTATGGCATATCCAATGTTCTTATGATTAATGACAGCTAACAGAGAGGTGGTAGAGTAAATAAGCAGTATCTATATGGAAAGTTTAAAAAGATGCCTGTTTTATCACTATTTTTCCTATGTGCCTTTTTATATGGTCATCTAGGTCTATTCTGTTCTTGTTGTTGTTAAGTGCTGCTGCGTCAATGTCTATTCATCGTAATTCTGTCCTGAACTGTGTTCGGTCTTCAGTCAGGTGGTTAATCGTTGATAGAATTACATCCATAGCTTCTATTATTGTATTAAGTCATCGCATTGCTGGCCTTCCTCTTTTGGGTTGACCTTTAGCCTTGCCAAGTATGATGTCTTTCTTTAATGATATTTCTCTTCACATTATGTGCCCAAAGTATGAAAGTCGAAATCTTGTCATTTGAACTTCCATGGAAAGCTTTGGCTTGATCTCCTCTAGTACCAATTGATTTGTTTTTCTGTCAGTCCATGATATTCACAGTATTTGTTCAGCACCATAATTTGAAGGCACCAGTTTTCTTCCTAACTTGCTTCTTTACTGTCCACATCGCATCCATACGAAGTTATTGAAAAAATCATGATTTGGACATGATGAATCTTTGCTTGCAAAGATACATAAGTGCACTTGAAAACTTTGTGTAGGTTCTTCATATCTATTCTGCCAGGCTGAAAATACCTACTATTTATTGATTTCACAATCTCCTAATGCATGGGTAAAAATAATGTTTGCGCCCAGTGCCATATCCACATTGTATGCAAATAATTCGTGGTCAAAAGATGTGCGCAAACATGAGAGGACATGCCAATTGCCATGGAAACGTGCATACATTCATGCTTTAGCAGCAGAATTAGTATTCTGCGCACAAATTGGGACACCTGAAGGAGTTGCATGCGCATATATTATGCACATGTGTGTGTCTGAAATGCTATTCCACAGACAAATATTGGTTTGGCATCATTTCGGGGTTTATGGTTGAGTATTTTATTCTTCATTCTACAGCAATAACACCTCTCCTTTCACACCACACTCGGCAATACACTTACTTGAACTCTATTTCTGTATTCTGCAACACTTTCTTTTTCTTTGCCCGCGCCCTTCAATAAAACAAGCAGAAAATGTTACTGGAGTTCATGCTAACACAAGAAAAGTAAATGCTATTCACTAATATTAGTCACAAAAATGGGACTGAGCCTTTTACGAGGTGCAATCGAACAGTATCAAGACAGTCATAAACTCGAGCACAACTGGCATTCATCACCATACACTTGCTGTAATTTGTCATGTCTCTTTGCACGAATCTCCAAGTTTCTGACTGAATTTAATGAAAATTTGCTGTTCATTTTTTTCACTCATCGTAGATCTGGCAAACTGCTTTTACATGATACCAGACATCATGTGATTAAAAAAAGTACAAGTGTGCTGCAGCCATGCTACCCTCTGCACATGCAGAGCACATAACTAGGTTACTGCATGCTTATTAGCATCATGGTACAACGTATTTTTATAGAGCTACACAACAAGTCTCAATACTTTTTGATCCACCTCGTATTCTTCTCTGAGCATGTGCTAAATCCATAGCATTAGAAAACTAGAAATTAGGAGGCCAATTACGATCGGGGCATGCCTGGCCTGTCCGGACGTCTATAATCTTGGATGGTCTAGATTTGCACGGGAGCAGAATCAGGGCAAATGGATGGGCCATACATGCCCCGATTCAGAAGCGCTGCTCATCCAGCAACAACCCCGCCTAACCCAGCCAATGTTCCTGCATGGAGCCTTGGTGCTGCGGCATCCTGTTGCCATAGCACCAGGACACTATGCAGGAGTCCCTCTGCCCCACACCATGTTTAGACTTAATTTTCCCACCGCTCGACCCCAGGAAGGGCCTTCCATGGCCAGAGCTGGACTGTGCAGAACCCCCTTCTGCCGTTTACCTTCCTTCCGGGGCTTGCTATTGCCGATCATCTCCAGTGGAGGGACTTATTCCACCTCTGAGGTGTAATAAGTTCCCCAGCCATCCTTGCCCCCCTGGACGTACAGGGCCGTAAATGGAATAGGCTCTGTAGTCCGGGGACATGGGCCCTCTTCACTCCACCCACACTCCTCCTCTGTGCCTCCCTCTCCAGAGCTCACAGCACATCTCCTCTGTGCACGAGGGGAGCTCTGGGGACAGAATCAGCCCCGATTGATTTGTGGGGGATGTACATCCTCACTAATCGTTGTGCAGAATGACCCCTTAAGCCTTTGGATCTTTTGCACAATTGTTAGCATCAGGATTAAATAGCTAATGCCTTCACTACCATTGGATTTAAATGAGAAGTGTGCTGATATTTTTCCAAGCATTTGCATACATACTGTGTTGTATGCTGAACTATTTTAAGCTTAGGGTGGGCATCATAGTGTAGAAAACTACGCATAGAGCCTGCGCTATACTGTGCAGAAAGCCTTCTATGCTGTATTACCTCGACCTCCTGTGTCCTTGAAAAGTGTTTCCCAATACAACTATTTAATTCTCTACTACTAAGAGCTAATTTGTTCTCAAAGGTCAGAGCCCCAATCAGCCATTGAGGGCAGGAAAATGCCCTCAAATTTCTTCTGTCTAATGGTGTCAACTAGCTATTCTTCTCTTAGGCTTGCCTCTGATAAATGCAGTGATTGGTGTACTTGTACCAAGGCTCTGATGAGTAAGAGCAGGGGCCGAGAGAGTGTCAGACCAAGACAACTTTAAACATGAGTGGTATGATCCTGATGAAAGAGAGAAGGGGTTCATAGAGTATGAAAATGAGCTTTCATGTGAGTATGACACATTCCTAATGAGTCAGAGAGGGAGCTCAGAGAATCTTCACATACATGTGACGCTTTCCTAATAACTGAGAAAAGAAATTCATAGTGTGAAAGAGACTTCAAATGAGTGTGACACACTCCAAACGAGTCAGAGAAGAGGCTCAGAGTGTGACAGTGAGAAATCTTTTTACTGAGTGTGACACACTCCTAATAATGAAAGGGCAGTCCAAGAGAGTTTGAGTCAGAGTTTGACACACTTCTAATGAGTGAGAGAAAGGTCTTAAAAAGTGTGAGATTGAGAGAGCGGGATAGATTCAGGAGTGATATGCAGAAATATTTCTTTACGGAAAGAGTGGTGGATCTGTGGAATAGTCTCCCAGTGGAGGTGGTAGAGATAAGGACAGTATCTGAATTCAAACACAGAGGATCTCTAAAGGAAAAAAGGGGATTGTTGTAGCTGTTGATGTGGAACAACAGACTAGATAGGCCATGTGGTCTTTTTCTGTCGTCATGTTTCTCTGTTTCTATGTTTAAATAAGTGTGACACACTTCTAATGAGTGAAAGAAGGGGCTCAGAGTATAAGAGTGAGAGCATTCAACTGAGTGTGACACACTCTTAATGATTAAGTGAAAGGACTCAAAGACTGTGAATGTCAAAATGAGTATGACCCATTTATAACGAGATAGGGGGCTTAGAGAGTGTGAGAGTGCCTTCAATTGAGAGTGTCAGCGTGAGAGTAAGAAAGCCTTCAAATAAGTGTGACACTCTCCTAATGAATGAGAGAAGGAGCTCAGAGTAGGAGAGAGAAAGTCATCAAATCAGTGTGCGTCTTCATCTTCGACAGTATGAGAGCCGTTAAATGAGTGTGACACTTGTTTAATGACTGAGAGAATGGTCTCAGAGAGTGTCAGAGAGCATTCTAGTAAATGTAATGAGCTCCTATTACTGAGAGAAGAGGCTCGGAGATTGTGAGAGGGAAAGAGCCGTAAATGAATGTCAGACACTCATAATAAATGAGAGAAAGGACTCAGAGTGAGAGCGCATTTAGACGTGTGACACACTTCTAATGAGTACGAGAAAGGGCTTAGGGACTGCGAGAACCTTCCACTGAGTGTGTCACACCCCTAATGAGTGAGTGAAGGAAGTCAGAAAATGTGAAAGGGAGACAGTCTTCAGATGAGTGTGACACACTTTTAATGAGTGAGAGAAGGGCCCCAGGGAGTGTGAGAAAGAAAATACTTTAAAAATTAGAGAGTCGCAAGCCTAATGAGTAAGGGAAGGAGGTCAGAAAGTATGAGATTTAGAAAGCCTTCAAATGAGAGTATGAAAACAAGAGAGAATTTGACTGAGTATGACATTTCTAATTATAGAGACCCCATATGTTCTGTGGCCTGATTATTCTAAAACCAGTTTTGGGCCCCTTTTATCAAGGGTACAATTAAAGCACAGTTTAAAGAGTGGTATATAGGGAAAACCATCAGGAAACATGTTGTGGTTGTGGTGGACCAAGGACTAGGAGATAAGTGATAATCCTTGACCAGGATCTTCCCTGGAGGGAGTTGCTTGAACAGTCTGACCTGCATTGATACAGCCTTTGAAGAGGTTTTTTTCCTAAACTGTTTCGTTTCTTTGCTTGCTAATGTTGTTGCTTTACAGGTTTAATTTACAGTTACAATAACACCCAGACAAAATGAGTGCCAGTAGAGAGTTGTCTGGCTGTATTGAAATGCAATAATTTTGACACATGCAAAAGGAAGTTTCTGTTTTCTTGAAGGATGGAGATAATGGCAGAAAAAATACTAAAATATTTCATAAAAAATTTACAAAATGTCATAAAATATAATAAAAATATTAAAGTGATTAAAATCCTATTGTATAAACATTCACAAATTAAGAAAAGCTGTTCTATAAGAAATCTAAAGAGCTCAAAAAATATTCTGAACCATTTTTGTCCTTTAGTAGAGGTTTTGCTGTAATTGCTATTACAGTATTAAATCCTATTTCTAGTTAAGATATGCCATACTGGGTCAGACCAAGGTCCATCAAGCCCAGTATTCTGTTTCCAACAGTGGCCAATCTAGGTCATATGTACCTAGCAGTTTCCCCAAGGGACACAGGTTCCACAATGCTTGTATTGGTTCAAGCATTGATATCCTGGGTCCCTTCTTAATAATGGTTTATGGACCTTTCCCCCAGGAACTTGTCCAAACCTTTTTTAAACCCAGCTACACTAACAGCCTTTACTACATCCTCCGGTAACAAATTCCAGAGTTTGATTACACGTTGAGTGAAAAAATATTTTCTTTTATTAGTCTTAAATAGTTTACCCTGTAGCTTCATTGCATGTTCCCTAGTCTTTCTATATTCTGATAAGGTAAACAATCGATCTACGTTTACCTATTCCACTCCGTTCATTAATTTATAGACGTCTATCATATCTCCCCTCAGCCGTCTCTTTTCCAGGTTAAAGAGCCCTAACCTTTTAAGCCTTTCTTCATAGGAGTATCCTTCCATCCCCTTTACCATTTTGGTGGCTCTTCTCTGAACCTTTTCTAAAATCGCTATATCCTTTTTAAGATACAGCGACCAGAATTGCACACAATATTCAAGGTGCGGTCTCACCATGGAACGATACAGAGGCATTATAATATCTTTTGTTTTATTTTCCATTCCTTTCCTTATCATACCTAGCATTCTATTTGCTCTCTTGGCCGCCGCTGCACACTGGTCCGAGGGTTTTAACATGGTATCCACAATGACGCCTAAATCTTTTTCCTGGGTGGTGGTTCCTAATGTGGAACCTTGCATCATGTAACCATAGTTTGGGTTGTTCTTCCCTAGGTGCATAACCTTGCACTTGTCCACATTAAATTTCATCTGCCATTTTAATGCCCAGTCTTCCAATTTATCAAGATCCTCTTGCAGTTTTCCACAATCCTCTTGGGTTTTAACAACTTTAAATAGTTTTGTGTCATCTGCAAATTTGATAACCTCACTCGTTATTCCACTTTCCAGGTCATTTATGATTATGTCAAAAAGCAGCGGACCCAGCACAGATCCCTGGGGTACACCACTATTCACCTTTCTCCATTGGGAAAATTGGCCATTTAGCCCTACCCTCTGCTTTCTATCTTTTAACCAGTTCCTGATCCACAATAGTACACTGCCTCCTATCCCATGACTCTTTAGTTTTGCCAAAAGTCTCTGATGAGGGACCTTGTCAAAGGCTTTTTGAAAGTCCAGATACACAATATCAACCGACTCACCTTTGTCCACCTGATTATTCACTCCTTCAAAAAAACATAACAGATTAGTAAGACAAGATCTTCCTTGTCTAAAGCCATGTTGGCTGTCTCCCATTAGGTCATGACTATCTACATGCTGAGTAATTTTATTCTTTATGATGGTTTCTACCATTTTTCCCGGTACTGACGTCAGGCTCACCGGTCTGAAGTTTCCCGGATCACCCCTGGAACCCTTTTTAAAAATTGGTCTTACATTGGCGATCCTCCAATTTTCAGGTATTAGAGATGATTTTAATGATAGTTCACAGAATACTAATAGCAGGTCTGCAATCTCATATTTCAGTTCTTTCAACACCCTTGGATGTATACCATCCGGCCCAGGTGATTTGCTACTCTTCAGTTTATCTAATAGTTGTAATACATCTTCCCGATGTATCGATATTTCCTTCAATTCTTCCGCACCTTTAAATACCACTTCAGTCATGGGTAACATCCCTACATCTTCCTCATTAAAGACTGAAGCAAAGAATTCATTCAGTCTCTCCGCTATCGCCTTGTCGCCTCTTAGTGCTCCTTTAACCCCTTTATCATCTAATGGACCAACTGACTCTCTAACAGGTTTTTTGCTACGAATGTACTTGAAAAGGTCTTTACTTCACGTTTTTGCTTCCGCAGCAAGCTTCTTCTCAAATTCTCCCTTTGCCTGCCTTATCAATGCCTTGCATTTGACTTGCCAGTGCTTGTGTTGTTTCCAGGTTTTGTCGTTTGGCTCTTTTTTCCATTTCCTGAAAGATGCTTTTTTGTCAACAACAGCCTCTCTGACCCCACCTTTAAACCATGCTGGCAGTTTTTTGGACTTCCTTCCACTTTTCTTAAAGCGTGGAATACAGCTGGTCTGGGCTTCCAAGATAGTATTTTTCAACAACAGCCAAGCCTGATGTACGTCTTTAACCTTTGCAACTACTCCTTTTAGTTTTTTCTTAACTGTTTTCCTCATTTTATCATAGTCTCCCTTTCGAAAGTTAAAAGGTAGTACTGTGGATTTCCTTACTTTCCCTCCTTCACTAATTAAATCAAAGGCGATCATGCTATGATCACTATTGCCAAGTGGCCCCAACAACCTTATCTCTTGCACTAGATTTGGTGTTCCAGTAAGGACTAGGTCTAATATGGCTTCCCCTCTGGTCGGTTCATGAACCAGCTGCTCCAAGAAGCAGTCATTTATTTCATCTAGGAACTTTATCTCCCTAGCATGTCCTGACGTGACACTGACCCAGTCGATACCGGGGTAGTTGAAATCACCCATTATTATTACTGTGCTGTGACTTTTATTAGCTTCCTTAATTTCTTTGAGCATTTCATCATCCATTTGGTCATTCTGGCCAGGCGCTCGATAGTACATCCCCACTGCCATCGCCTTCCCCTTTTTAAATGGAATTTCAATCCATATAGATTCTACAGCAGATTTTACTTCCTGCAAAACTTTAATCCTTTCTGACTCAATGCCCTCTCTAACATAGAGAGCAACCCCTCCACCAATTTTATCAGCTCTATCATTTCGATATAGTTTGTTCCAGGTATCACAGTGTCCCACTGGTTGTCCTCCTGCCACCATGTCTCTGATATTCCAATCATATCTAACCTTTCATTTAGTGCTATATATTCTAACTCTCCCATCTTATTTTTTAGACTTCTAGCATTTGCATACAAGCATTTTAGAGAATGCATTTTATTCATATTAATTTGGCTATTGTTAGACATGGGTAATTTGGGATCTTTAAGCTCTGTCTGCTCCATACTTGAGGGCATTTGGGCTACTTTACTCTTTTGTGGAACCTTTCTGCTTTTGGTAGTATCCTTCAAAGATACATTCTTCCGAACCATCCGCTCTTGGGCGACTGTCGGCTTTCCCCTAATATCTAGTTTAAAAGCTGCTCTATCTCCTTTTTAAAGGTTAATGCCAGCAGCCTGGTTCCATCCCGGTTAAGGTGAAGCCCATCCCTTCGGAAGAGCCCCTCCTTTCCCCAGAATGTTCCCCAGTTCCTAACAAATCCAAAACCCTCATCTCTGCACCATTATCTCATCCACGCATTGAGACTCCGGAGCTCTGCCTGCCTTTTGGGTCCTGCGCGTGGAACAGGAAGCATTTCGGAGAATGCTACCCTGGAAATTCTGGATTTCAACTTCCTACCAAAAGCCTAAATTTAGCCTCCAGAACCTCCCTACCACAATTTTCCTATGTCATTGGTAATTTAACTACCTCTACTTGAAACATGATTTTGATATGTGTGTGTCTATTATTCCTTCACAGACAAAAGTCTAGGAAAAATGTGTAGTAACTATGGGTTCCTACTCCAGTGGGTGCCCTCGTAAGGAAATAAAACATCTATTGATTTGCGGGTAACCACCCTATTGGGTATCCCACTAGAAGGGGTCTCAATGCGTGGATGAGAGGATGGTGCAAGGAAGAGGGTTTTAGATTTGTTACAGACAGGGCAATATTCTGGGAAAGGCAGGGGGCTTTTCTGAAAGGATGGGTTCCACCTTAACCTGTGTAGAACCAAGCTGCTTTCATTAACCTATAAAAAGCAGATAGAACAGCTTTTGAACTAGATAATAGGGGAAAGCCAACAGTCACCCAAGAGTGAATGGTTCAGAAGGATGTATCCTTAAAGGATACTAGCAAAAGAGAGAAGTTCGGGCATCCTGATTGAGAGGTTCCAATAAAATTTAAAGATGCCTTAAAGTACAGAGCAGACAGAGCTGAACGATTCCAAATTACTCCACCAACTGATAACCATATTGTACATATGAACAAAATAAAACCTCTAAAATGCCCGTATGCAAATGCTAGAAGTCTAAAAAATAAGATGGGAGAGTTAGAATATATAGCGCTGAATAAAGATTAGATAAAACTGATATCTCAGAGACTTAGGGGCATGTTTACTAAACATTCATAACGTGCGGGGCCACGCTAGTGTGCCTGTGCCATATAAGGAGTGGGCGTTGCGTCCTGAAAAAGAAAAACACGCAATTTACATATGCGCCAATGTGCGCGGCGCCCATGTGCGCCCCGCACGTTAGCGCCTGGAAAAGCTGCGCGTGAGGTATAAGGCGGCGTGCTGATGTGAAAACACACGAGCAGAGCCACAGCACAATGGTAACGACGCCTACCAATGGAGCAGGGATCGGGGGTTCAATCCCCCGCAGTGCCCACTGAAGCGGCTGGCTCAGGCAGCATTTTAGGAGGCACAGAAATAGTGGGCAGCAGAAGGCGGCGCGCCAATCTTTTACGAGGCATAGGAACAGTGTGAGGCCTAAGGCGGCGCGCTGATGTGAAAGCACACGAGCAGAGCCACAGCACAATGGTAACGACGCCTACCAATGGAGCAGGGATCGGGGGTTCAATCCCCCGCAGTGCCCAACGAAGACGGCTGGCTCAGGCACTATTTTCGGAGGCACAGATATATTGGGCAGCAGAAGGCGGCACGCCAATATCTTACGAGGCAGAGGAATAGTGTGCAGCATAAGGTGGCGCGCTGATGTGGAAGCACACGAGCAGAGCTACAGCACAATGGTAACGACGCCGACCAGTGAAGCAGGGATCGGGGGTTCAATCCCCCACAGTGCCCAATGAAGCGGCTGGCTCAGGCACCATTTTAGGAGGCACAGAAATAGTGGGCTGCAGAAGGCGGCGCGCCAATATCTTACGAGGCAGAGGAATAGTGTGCGGCATAAGGCGGCGCGCTGATGTAAAAGCACACGAGCAGAGCTACAGCACAATGGTAACGACGCCTACCAATGGAGCAGAGATCGGGGGTTCAATCCCCGGCAGTGCCCAATGAAGAGGGCTGGCTGACCCATCACCTGTCATGAGGAATAGTGATCTAGGAGGCATTTTACATGTTATTGTTATTACACCTCTATGAAAGCACTGTAATATCAGGTGATGCATATGGCGCCCTACAAGGTACCTCACAGGTCAAATGTTTAAGTGCACTGTCCACCAAGGAAATCACAATGTTGTGTGTAGGGTGCTTTACAGTTTGTCGAATGAGGCAGGGCATGGTCCAAGCACAGTCAGTGCTGGCATCACTGTGCATTGTAACGCAAGGAAATCCTAATTAGGTGAGCAGACATCCAAGAGGGAACAGCAGTGTAGCACAATGGTTAGGGCATTGCCTGATAGTGCAGGGGTCATGGTCCCAAATGAGCAGTGACCAAGGTTGGCTTAGTGACATCTGTTTTCAGAATGCAACTGTACAGCAAGCTGTGCTGCCATCTAAACACAAGCCTGCCAAGAGTATCTCCCCTTTTATGCTGCGACATAATGCACATCATAAACAACCACGTCAGCAAAGGCGAGTTCACATGTAACCCAAATACTGCACAGAGCTGAAAGGAAAGGCAAACCATAAGTAAAAGACCCACAGACACCACAGGTGCTGTACCACAAAGATCACCACAAGGCTATGTGGCAGCAACAGAAATGGATAAAGAGATTGGGGCCAGCTGTAGCTATGTACAGAGTGATGGATAATGTACCATGTTATAATGATGGTGTGCAACAGTGGATGGGAAGATGTGTCCAGCAGAGGAGGCTGAAAGGGCAGGATATGTGAAATATCATGATTATAGTGGACTAGTGGTGCTATGCAGAGCACACACAGGAGTGGCAAACATGGAGAGATGAGATGCAGGAAGGTGTAGGAGTGCAGGAAGGGTTGTAGCTGCATGCACCGCAGGGTAGGATGACACAAGAGTTGGCAGACAGAAGATGGACAGATGCATGGCTCACAACTCAGATGAGTGTACAATGTGCTCACAGCACAAACCTGACAACATATGACCGTCAAACAAATGGAAACCACAACTGCAGGACACGCATACACATCCAAGAGAACAGAGAGGAATCACACCTATGAACACCACCAGAAATGTAAATGCAAAAACAGGTAGGACATAACACCAATGTGTTTGTTTTAGCAAAGGATGCAGTCAGAAATAGTCCAGGCCCTCACACAACACGCATGCTGGTTGTAAGGACAGGCAAAACCACAAGAGAAACCATGAACAAATGCACCTGCAGATCTCGTGTGTACACAGCAGATCCCAGTCTGTATTTGGGACCAGGGATGCATGCACAAACACACAATGATATGTTATGCAGTATATACACCATGCAAAATATACAGACCACATCACCCCAATCGTGAAAGACACACACATACACACACCTGAAGCAACGAGTCAATCCAAAGCCCTCCCACCCACCAACAAAGTCATACATGAAGCACAGAACTCTCAAATTCACACCATACTGTGTCGCCCAGGCAATGGTACAACTACCAGACAAGCCTCCACCAACTCCGGTACTGTAACCCACAAATGAACCAAATGCTTGCAAGGGACCTGCAATCAAAACCTTGAACTGTATGCCCCATGTTACATGAACAACCTCCCAAGATGTCCTCGAAACAACCCAGACCAATAATCCATTAGAAAACAGCTGAAAACCATACTGTCCCAGTAACCCCGTAACCCTAACCCCTAACCCACCCAATAAAAATAAGACAATGTGCACAATCTGTCAATGTCCATAGTATGTCCTATGTCCCCTGTTGAAATCGTCAATGTAGCCCCCCTGGTGATGGCCCTGGCCCACATGTAAAATCCACCCCCCTTTTTCATTAAACGCTTCCGTGACCCTTTGAAAAGTGGGATACAAAAACAAATACATAAATACATAAATATATAAAGACATAACAAGAGGAAAGCAACTAATCACCAAGGGCAGCAGGGGATGTGTGGTGAAGGCAGGTAGCAATCACGGACAGGACAGTAGAGAACAACACATGAAAAACGGTGAACACACACCTGCTGAACTTCAGCACCACCACACCCCCAGGTGCACTGCAGTGTAAACAACATAATGAGAGTAACCTATGTAACAGATTATATCTGCTGGCTAGGCAGCACACAGTGCAGACCTTGCTGCACACTGACCAGAGACAAGGGTGTGTGGAGAGGTGATGAACCTGCTGTTAACTAATGGTCAAGTCAACATAATTTTAAAAATAATACCCAAAAAAAGGATGTGGTGGGCTAACCGGATAACCGTATTTGAAAACACATGCCACTAACCACACCCACAAGGAACATACTGCGCCCAAGGAAGACATAATATTCCAAAGACAGGGTCTGTATGTAAACCAGTAATAACCAGTGATGTGCCAAATGACAGACACATGCACAGCTGCCATCGTACACCGTTGTGAGTACAGGTGGACATGGACCTTGCCAGCAACTCAGTAGACACAAGTGTAAATATGCCCTAGGAGAGGAGGAGCAGCCTAGTGTTCACAAAACTGTCTTGCACACATGGCAACCAGGCCTCATTTCACAACAGCACACCATGTGGCCCTTGGAAAGTAACTGGAGGAACATTGTCAAGGAAACCATGGAGTCCCAAGGTCACAAGGAGTCATGACTCATTCAAAGGTACACATTGTAGTGCATGTGTGTGAACATGATCAAGCAGCAAAAGAGACAAATGTCTGTAAAATACATATATTTATTTGGATCACTCCTCACAGTTACTGTACACAGTGTAATCATAATTGCAAAGTAAGTCCCTCCCTGTTGAAAGATGGGAACACAGTCAGCAAGGTACAAACACACATGCCACATAAAGGTCAATGCCTGAGCACAAATGAGTGGCATGAGATATAATGTGGATCAGGTGCATGCTATGCACTGGATACCAGGGCCACATCCCCGAGCATCTGCTGCATGCCCACAATGTGTTAGGCACATATGAGTGCATGTAGACTATAGGCATTGCAAGCTTAGGACCCCAAACGCATCCCATGTCCCCCCACAACATAGCCCTCATGCAACACACGTGGTCCCCAAATGAAAAAAACATATGGTGGCACAATGTTGTCATGTGACAAACACCCTCATAAAGTTAGGTCCAACCTCCCACATAATGGCTGATAGGCACATCAGAAAGGAGTCAGTGTACACCACAAATATCAACTAGAGCTGAATGACTGTATGCTAACAGGTAGCAGGGACACATTAACACAGAGAGAATACAAACCACACAACCCCCTGAAAGGTTCAGACATAACACCGTGCAGTAGGTCCCCTTGCATTGTTTGTTTGGTGGTCAGTGTTTGGCCACATATAGCATGGTCCATGGAATGATGAAGTGTAGGACAACAATGGACACCCACACTGACACACACCAAATATTATGGGCTAATGAGACTGTTGTCAATGCAGGGGGTAAAACAGGACTCTGCAGATGTGCAATGCAAGGTGTGGCCATACATGCAGAGTGTCACGTCTGTACAGTAAACATATACAATAGCCAGCATGTCTATATGCAAATGATGGACAGACAGCCTACAGTGAACCACACAGAGGCCATAGGTCCACATGCAGTGTCTCACAAACATAGTCATTCAGAAGCACAAACACCAGCTGCACACAAACATGGTACAGTGATGCCACACATGAATCTAATCACCCCTGCCCCCTCCACATATCTATCAAGGATGGTGGTGGGCATGAAGGTGTGTATGTGGCAAAACCTGTATCTTGTTCAGGTGTGGGGCAGGTGGACATAGACAATTGGACCCCTCCATGTGTGCCCTCATGCCACAAACATGGCTGTATGCTGTTGTTGAAACCCAAAAAGTAACATATCATGTGTGCCATGTCACACACATGGGACACACCTATACACCAACCAACTGTGGAGGAATGTCTGAAATACATAGATTATGTCAGTCCCTGATGCGCACACTGTCCCAAAAGCAAGGTGTCCCTGAAATCCAAACGATCATCGCAAAACACCCCATGCAAACCTGGCCATGCACAGTAAAGTGCCACTGTCCAATATGACACAGTCCATCAAAGTTCATCTGTGTCCCTGTAATCAGCAGGACACCCAGCCACAGCATGCCACAAACTATGTGTTGTACAGGTCTGTCATGGGCAAACCAGCGGTCCAACAGCAACAATGTCCATCACAGGCCTGTGTCCCACCATCATAGGTCAAACATCCAATGGCTGATCTCCCCAGAAAGAATAAGATGGTGGTCTGTCCCACAACAGGTTTTGGATGGTGAGGTCAGATGCACCAGAGGAAATGGTTCCGTTATGTCTTCTGCCCTGTGTCACGAGAGGATAAGTACGGTATTGTTAGTCACCTTGTCAAAACATAACAGATTGCCAAGATTCACAATGCACAAAATACAGACTAAAGGGATGCAAAGTCAAAAATTACAGGAGATGCATGTTTAAAAAAACTGTTGGTGAGAGCCAACAGTACATGTCAATGCAGGCACGGGTGACACATGGATATGGTTATGTACAATCCCATGTTACATGGGCATCTCACAGCTACACACCATATGCATCTGTTTGTGTCTACAGAGATGCAACATAACATGTCCATGTGAAGATCATAAACCCCAGGACAGTTACAGCCAGATGTAATACCAAAATAGCAAAGTTTAAACATAACCTATGGGTGCATCATGCGTCCGTCATCAATTCCTCAAAATAATGCATAGCCACATCAGGTCACAGCGAAGGGAGACAATGTCAGCCACACATGTCGATTTACCATGTACATCAACTGTTGATGCATCTCCACATCATGCCTACATATGAGAGAAAGAAATGTTGCTCAACACCTGTCTCTCCAAACACCTGACACATTTCTGCCCACAGCTCACAACACATGTGGACCATTATGATAAGGTAAGCAGCACAACGGTAGAGATAGCACACCCCACAATGCCCCCCAGGTGCCCACACCCATAAAAGCACGTGATAATGTAGCATGCCTGGATAATGCTGGAACACATATTCAAAACATAGGCGTGCACACACACACAAAGTATGCGTTGGTCAACGGGCCACCTGAAATACATGGCCTGTATGTGCACAATTCCAAACCTGTGCACATAATGGCCAAGTCACATGCACTGATACCCTGTTGATGTCTGATCTAACTATGATGGTGGAGGCAGCAAATGCTGTATCTGCAAAACAGGAAAAACCAAACACACATCGAACTCTGCTGTACATCTGACTGAAAAGGTGTACCTGCGAACATACTGTACACAAACACATGGGGAGATGTGTGACAACAGCAAGATATGGGTAAGGGAGGCTGTCAGGAGAGAGGTGAACAACACCAGCTGCCTATTATGACACATGACAGGTGACATGTTGTCCCCCTGAACCCATGCACACACAATGTAGCTGTAGATCCACCTACCATGGACCACAGCATCTCGGACGATGGACCGTCATGTGCCAAGGCTACACAGGAACAGCATCCTCATTACGTAGGTCCTGTGGAGAGGGAAACAACACACCACAAAATATATGTTATTTCCCATCTGTGAAACCCACAGTACACATCATTTTCACCAGCTGGCAGACCCCACAACCTGACCTACCGACTGACTGTTCACCCTCACACTGTACAGATATACCACATGGGAGAGGCAGCATGTAGACGTATGATACTAATGAAAGGTCCCCCTATTCCTCATTTGCCCCCACCCCCCTCTGTTGTTCCACACACCTGTCTAAGGAGGTGTCCGCAAACACCATGTATGAAACACATCCCAAGGTCACACTATTAGTCTTTGTTGGCCAGGTTGACCACATTACCCCCTCTCCGTGTCTATTACTCCCCTAATGTTGTTTGTTATCCCAGTGTACATACCAGTGACACCTGGTAATATGCATTACCACCCCCTGTATCCACTGTGCAAAGGAATATTATGCAGTGTACATCCCGTACAACAATGACTACTGAGATCTGTGTGCTGATCATGTGCCTAAAGACATGGCAATGTCAGCACCATGTCTGCCAGACAACACCCCCATGTCTGTCTCTCATCAGACCATGATGGCGTCATGGCACCCCACTGGGTAACAGTGACAATGTTAATCCATGGATAGGCTATATGTGCACCTGCACCACATATCTCCCAAATAGGTCTGTGTGTGTATGTGGACATAACATCCCTTGCCAGTGTCCACAAGGTAGTTGTGGCTGTGTACTGTGCTAACCTGACCGACACACAGCATGTACCAGAGCCATGAGGCAGATGTTGAGATAGTATCACCAACACATGCCATTCTTTATTTGAAAAACCACTAAACTACCAAACAAATACACACATGCAGCGTTACAGTAGGTTCCTGTAATCCACCCGTTGATGATCTGACCCGCTGCACATCTGTATGTGTGTACATGGAAAATACTGCAATGAATGACACCTCACTAAATACGATTGAACCAATGATATGGACCCCTGGCTGCACACTGCACATGTCCACATGCCTCACCATAGCCATGTATGTGCTACGTTAATCGGTAAACCTTATGGCATGGTGTGGTGTGGCAGCAATACCCGTCACATTTAACCAATCCCATCATGGGACTGCAGTCATGCGCCTGTGTATGGTGCTATGTCGGACATGTTGCATGGCACATAATAAACATACAGACATAGCCAGCACACAATAGCATAACACACACACAAGCACACCCAGATATTAGTACATAAAAAAAGTGACCACATGAGAGCTGTCCGCAAATGTTGGCCTCCCCACCCCATTGAACCCTGGATCATATGCCTGACACCGTGCCACACACACACAATAAGAACAAATACGTGTTCTTGCACAGCAGTTGCTATCACACACAGACACTAACTGGTACTGTGACCCACAAAATCTCATAAAGGTGTCTCAACACACAAACACAAAAAATACCAACAGCCACTGTTGTGCCCTGTCCACATTGTCCATTGCACACCCCTGGCTAGATGTTACTGTCGGATGTTCAGTATAGGGACAATGCTGTGATGTATCTGAATGCTATCTGTTCAAAGACATCACCCGTTATAAACCTCACATGCACACAACAGCACATATATGTGGGGGATGTGAAATACATACCACTGAATATCTCAGCAATCAACCTCTGCCTGACCGCTGTGCCTGCCTGTGTGTCACCACTGGCACGTACAGGGGGGCACGGTGGATCCTCCGCCAGATCCTCATTAATCTCTGCAGGAATATCATGCCTGAGAGCAATGTTGTGCAGGATGCAACAGGCTATGATTATCTCTGCAACAGTCATTGCCTTATATTGTAAGGCCCCACCTGTCCTATCCAGACACCTGAAGCGACTTTTCAAAACGCCAAAGGTGCGCTCTATGACAGAGCGGCTGGAGGCGTGGGCCTCATTGTACCTCCGCTCTGCACGTGTCCGTGGTTGACGCACAGGGGTTAGCAGCCAGGGGCGACATCCATACCCTGCATCACCTGCCAAAAAGAGAATGATGCATGTGAATGCATGAGCGCATGCCACCACAAATTCACATAGGTATGGACCTGAGAGACAAATGCATGACACATCCTGACAGAATCATATGACAGCACAAATATACATGTGACAGAATGAGACCTATGGTGATAGAAATGTCAGAAAGGGCCCCTGTAGTCTGGACAGACATGGCAAATAACACCAATGTCCCATTTTTGCAACCAAACATCCGCTATGTGTGGCACATGCGTCTTGGTATGCAGTCAATGTCCGCATCTCTGAAACCACCAATGGCAGCCTAAACCACCAGCACACAGAAAACATGTTAAACGTATATGTTAGCAAGCTATACACCACAATAATGTTTTATGAGGCAATGTAGGCGCACACCCAGAACATGTCTGACCTGGGGTTTGGACAACATCAACCAAATATCACCTCACAACACTGTGTCCACTAAGGTCAACATACCTACAGATAGCAGTCTGATGCCATATGCTGTGGACTGCTGACCACCAACCATGTCAGTGGACACCCTGTCCACTGTCACCATCATGTTAACATCCCTGTTAAGCTGTGCTTCACAGATCTGCACACTGTAGCCCACATGAGCCCTGAACTATCACAACTACTGAGACTGGCAAGGTTCCTGTGTATGGGGCACCCACACCTCTCTGCCTGCTCACAAGTTGGCCCCTGCCCTTGCTGTTACCTCTCTCAAAGGCAGAGACACATCAGGTTAATGACATACAATGATGCCGAAGTACTGCCCATCTGCAGTGACCCAAAGTAATGCACACCACACGTGTGTATGCACACATGTTATGGGCCATGCCTAAAGCATTACCCTACCTAGGGAAATGTGTACCCAACGTTGCCAAGGTCATGAAACATCCATCATATGTGTCGAACCCCCAAACACTGACCAACCCATGTCATCCACCAAACAATGTTCAAGAACCCCAGTACTGTGTAGGGGTGTGGCCCTCACACACACACATGATAAGCGATAGGTGTATGGATTGTGACTCACAGAAATGTTACATGACATAACACAGTTACCTCAAAAGCCACTAATGCACAGGTGGGTGAGATGGGCAACAAACCCACCAACCCACCTGTGGCCCGGTGAAATACACACACACGTTGAAATGCACACCCATGTACATGCATCTGAACATGTGCATATGTCCCCCTACACCATCAGCATGTCACCCCCAGGTGTTGTTTCAAACCAGATGTGACATGTCTCATCATGTCGCATGCAACTCAACGTCTACACCCCTCCCATAATGTCTGCTGAATGTGAGCTCAGCTGCCTAACACACAGAGAGTATATAGTGCAATATATAATAGATGTTAAGTGAGAAAATGATATATCCTACAGACTAAATCATATGTGTGGACATACTCACCCAGCAGGATGCAGTCCCCATACAGTCCCTCCTCAAACTGGCGAAATAGTGCTGAGCGATGCAGGATATAGGAGTCATGGGTGGACCCTGGAAACCGTGGGACCACATTCAGAATATGAAGATTAGCATCACATACAACCTGAACATTCAGGGAATGGTAGTGTTTGCGGTTGCGGAACACCACCTCCCTGTCTCTAGGTGGGACCAGGGCAACATGTGTGCAATCAATAGCTCCCATCATGTGTGGTATCCCAGCTAAAGCCGCAAAGGCCTGGTTCAGGGTCCCCCAATGTTGCCTAGTGTGGGGAAGGGCTATGTAATTCCCCACCCGGCTGACCATGGCACGCAGTACCTGGTGGAGACATCGGGAGAAGGAGGGGCGGCTCATGCCACCCACTGCACCCACTGAGTGTTGGAAACAGCCAGAGGCAAAGAAATGTAAAGCAGCAAGGAGCTTAACTAAACCTGGTATGGCATGGGACCGATTAGTCAGGGGCTCGAGGTCAGGTCTTAGATCCTCATAGAGCTCCCTAATAGCCCTTGTGCTCAGCCTGTACAGGGAGATGACCTGGTCCTCACGCATGTCCTGGAGCTGGGCCCTGGGCCTGTAGAGGCGAGGCTGCCGAGCCTGCACCTCGGCATGTCTCCTGCGCTGTGCACGTACACCAGCTGCTTGGCCCTCCTCCACAGCTGCAGGTCTGATTTGCTGCGGGACTACACCCATGCCCTGTGCCTCAGCCCCATGGACACCATCCCCCCTGTCCGGCAACCGCAGCATCTGCTCACCTTCCAGGGCACATGCAGGAACATATATCCCCACATCATCCCCACCATCATCAGCTCTCCCTGGGCAGGGATCGAGCCTCCAGCGGGGGTGCCGCGGCGGGAAACTGCAGCCATCTTCAAAGTGCTGTCCAATCGGGGCAGCACTTAGCCTTTAAAGGTCGCAGCGCTATCGGGCGCTCCTGCATCCCCACCATCATCAGCTCTCCCTGGGCAGGGATCGAGCCTCCAGCGGGGGTGCCGCGGTGGGAAACTGCAGCCATCTTCAAAGTGCTGTCCAATCGGGGCAGCACTTAGCCTTTAAAGGTCGCAGCGCTATCGGGCGCGCCCGCGCCTGAGGGCCTCGCCAGAGGGCCCTTTGGCGTGGCCCTTAGGCGGAGACCGAAAGAAGGGGCACCAAAAAACAGCGGCACAAGCAAACAGCTCCAAACAGAAACTTTGCTACCACAAACAATAACACTGGATCTTCGCTGGTTTCAAAGCTCACATGACTATAAGCAGCTTGAGCTCCTTTTAAAGTTGAGCTCGCTCATACCCTCAACGAAGGCTCTCTGATCACAGCAAGTATTCCACACCAAAATGAACTATATATTTCCTAGCATTCATGCACATTAGTATATAACAAAATACATACTGTTGTCAGTAATCACTAATTGTTAAAAGCAAGTGTTACCTCCCAAGCTAGATTTACTGTTGTCAGTAATCATTGCATACAACTGCGATCTTCTAACAACTAAATGTACTGTAGTCAGAAAGCATTGCATACAATTGTCTCCTAATAGAAAGATACACTGTTGTCAGTAATAGAAAGATACACCGTTGCTAGTAATCATTGCATGCAACTGTTATCTCCCAACAAACTCACTCATAAAAAATACTGTTGCCAGTAGTGAATACCCATCCTGCACTGTTGTTTAGAAATACTGTTATCAGCAATAATCTCCCTCCCTCTAACCAACTCCCTCACCATTCAACCCTCTACTTCAAAAAAAAAAAAAAGAAAATGAACACAATGTCTCCTACTAAGATTATAAATCTCCCTCTTACCCTCTTTTTAATAACTCTCCTAACTCAACACATATACACTTACAAAATCAATCAAAGCCCATACAAAAACATCCCAATCATCCACAATCATTACCGGAACCCTTATAATTACGTCCCAATCACCTACAATCAATACCAGAATCCAATACATAGCTATACAAACCCAAACTCTCACAATCACTATTCGCGTCACACCTCCCATAAACGCCATCACCGTCTCATCCAAATAAAACACCAACCCATAAACAATATAATTGACCAAGCTGACAATACAAAGACCAAATTACAACTCACCCTAATAAACATACGATCTATAAGAAACAAAATACCAATAATTAACGACATAATAAACGACACATTCCCTGACATTATCTGTATTACTGAAACATGGCTCTCACCTACTGACTCTGTACTACTAAACCAACTAACCACATATCAATATGACATATTCAATTGCCAACGGAATATAAAAAGAGGAGGGGGTGTATTAATTCTCACCAAAAAAGACCTACAATTCACTCTAAAAACCCTAAATAATATAGATGGAATGGACATCATTAACATAGAAAATAAAACCTTGGCTCTCACCCTCATATACAGACCCCCAGCATCCGATTACAAAAACCTCACCCCTATTCTAGAACTCGCTTGCACAGCGTCGCAAAGCAAACCACTTATACTCCTTGGTGATTTGAACCTCCCATCATTGAACCACACACAATCAGATAACTTCATAGATGCTATGACACAAATGGGGTTCACTCAGATAATACATGCTCCCACACACAAGAAAGGCAACATACTAGACGTAATCTTCCTCTCATCCACACTCTGCAGTCACTTACCACATTACACTCCGAATATAACAGAAGTACCCTGGTCAGACCACCATCTTATCACAATACAGCTACCGGCACAAATCCCAAAAAACAACACAAGCACAACTCCACATACATCACGTTTCATACGCTTTGACAAAGACACATTCCTTGACAAAGTATTACCTAAACTAAACACAGTCTCATCAGACATCAACTCAACCATAGCTCATTGGAATCTAACGATTCAAAAAGCAGCGCTCCCCACACGAGTCTTACATAAACAAACAAAAAAGACAGAAAAATGGTTCACCAAAGAGCTGACACAACTAAAAAAACAACTGAGGAGACTAGAAAAGAGATGGAGAAAACTTAAATCTGAGGAAAACAAATCCCAATACATGCTCCTACTTATAGAATACAAAAACGCAATCAACAAATCAAAAAGAGACTACCACTCCAAAATAATAAACTCATCCATCAACCGCCCTAGGGAGTTATTCGCGATAGTAAGAACACTAACCAAAACTAATAACACCGAACCTAAACAACAAGCAATGAATATACAATCACTAGCAGAACATTTTGCAGAAAAACTAAAAAACAAGACCATCACCCCGACTCCATTATTACCAAACACAACAACCACCCACATATGGACAAATTTCCAGTTGGTAGAACAAAAGCAACTCCTCAAAATTATAACAATGATAAACACCACCACCTCCCCACTCGACCCATGCCCTGTATCATGGATTAAGTGTGCAAAAAATGAACTGGCGGTAAACATACAAGATATAGTTAATCAATCCCTTTCACAAGGCATCATGCCTGATGCTCTAAAACTCACAACACTCCGACCAATAATAAAGAATAATAAGCTTGACTCAAAAGACCCGAACTCATACAGACCCATAGCCAGCATTCCATTCATTGCCAAAATAATAGAGAAAACAATCCAAATTCAGTTACAGGAACACATTGATGAGCACAAACCACTTGACTCACACCAATTTGGCTTCCGCCCATCCCACGGAGTAGAAACCCTCCTAATCACACTAATGGACTTTCTCATCAGGGGCACAGATGACAAACACCATGGTTTCTTACTCCTATTTATAGATATCTCAGCCGCCTTCGATAACATCAATCACCCGACACTGATCAACAGATTAGAGAACCTAGGAATAGGCGGGACGGTCCTTAACTGGTTCAAATCCTACATCTCACATAGATTAATACGAGTCCAAATTGACCAACAAGCATCAGAAACATTCCCACAAGGACAGGGAATACCCCAAGGATCGGCCCTTTCAGCCCTCCTATTTAACCTATACCTCCAACCGATAACAAACATATTTAAAAAACACAAGATTAACCATTTTATTTATGCCGATGACATCATGCTAGCTATCCCCATAACCATTAAAAACCCTACATATGACTCACTATCCAAATGCATGGCAGAGACCTCCTCCTGGATGGAATCTAACCACCTCAGCATCAACCTCAAAAAAACTGAGGCAATGTTTGTAACGAGGTCATCTATGACTGAAAACACTTACCCTGAAACAATCACAATCAACAAAACCTCCATACCTGTTAAAAAACAAGTAAAATACTTAGGAGTAATAATAGACCACACTCTCACCATGATACCACACATAAAACAAACAGTAAAAACTATTTTCTACAAACTCAAAACTATTCAACACCTAAGACCACTCCTCGAAACACAAGACTTTAGATCTGTAGTAAGTACCCTGATCACCCCTCATTTCGACTATTGCAATAGTCTCCTTATAGGCCTTCCTCAAAAAAAAACACATACCTCCTACAAAGAGCTCAAAACATCTGTGCTAAAGTAATTGCTAAAGCTCGCTTAACAGATCACGTAACCCCAATACTGCTAGAACTCCACTGGCTCCCTATAAACAGTCGAATTAAATACAAAATTATCCTAACAACCTATAAACTTATAAATGACATAACCCCCTCACACCTATCCACATTACTACACTCTCCAACATCGACAAGGACCCTCAGACAAAACGCAGCCCACTCTCTCATCATACCAAAAGCCATCCGGAAGACTAAGAAAACCACTAGCTCCAGAGCATTCTCATTCACTGCTCCTACACTCTGGAACAACCTCCCTATTGAACTTCGCACCATAAAAGACCTCATCCAATTCAGAAAAGAATTAAAGACTTACCTGTTCACTGAACATTTTGAAATCCCCTACTCCTCCAAAGCCAGCCCCACTACAAACGTGGAAACAATTACACAAACTCCCTTAATCCCAACACCATAACCGCATGCCTGCCCACCCTCACACACGCCCCAAAGAAGACATAAAAGGAACTAAATTCCAGCACCTACACAAATACCCGCACTACACACCACACACTGTAAATATACATTTGTAAAAAAGTTTGATGTTTTGTTTTGTTCTGCTTTAATACCCACTAAGTTAAATTTTATTGTTCAATGTAAATAGCTAGTTTCTATTGTTCTATGTAAAGAATGTATACAAATGTGTACAAGACTGTTAACCTGTTATATGTAAACCGCCCTTGATCTCTGGAAGGGGCGGTATAAAAGAAATAGTTAAATAAATAAATAAAAATAAATATATCCCAGCCATCACCTCCCCCCGCTGGCCTACACAAACACACTACAACACACACACAAACCTCCCACAACAGTGACCAACGCACAAACACCGACTGACAAACCGAACAAACGGATGCAATACACAGCACAATACACACAATACAATACAATACACACAGTACAACACAATAGACAATGAACTACACAGATAACCTAGCCTTGATCAATATGTCACCCTCTCCTAACGTACACCTCGCCTACAATACAACCCTCAATGTGTACTATCTCTGCCTGAGGATATATAGATGTATTTCCGGTGTTGTGATGTGCGCCTGTGCCGTTGTGCGTCGTTGCGCGCCGGAGGTGCGCCGCGAGCATGTGCATCCCATAGAGCATTCCCTGGCGTCCGTGGGCGCCGCGCTGGGCCGTGTATGCGTGATGACGCATGTGCGTCTGCATGCGCCGCACCCAAACGCCCATGCACATCTCTGACGCAGATCCGCGGCGCGCACAGACGACAGCGCATGCGCACATCTGTGGCGCGGAAAACAAACCCGAACAGCAACAGCGCATGCGCAACGGAAAAAAGGGTAAACGTCCGTGTACGCCGCGCTGGGGCATGTATGCGTGATGCACGCATGTGTGTCTGGGTGCGCCACACCCATACACACCCATGCACATCTCTGACGTGGATCCGCAGCGCGCACAGATGACAGCGCACATCCGCGGCGCGCGAAAAAAACAAAAAAAAACAGCGCATGCGCAACAGCAAAAAGCGAAGATAACATGGTATAAAACACACTGTACCACAGGTAAACGACGAGGGTGTTGTTAGACGTAGTGAGGGAATGTGGAGAGACAGAGGCGTGTGTGTTAGTGAAGAGGTAGAAGGTGTTATAGGGGGAGAGGAGGCTGTGTGTCTGTATAGTGCCGTATCGTATCTGGTGTATCACTGTTTCCGTGTCTGTTCTGTGTGCATTGGTGTGTTCTGTGCAGGGTAGGGTGGATTGGGTGGGGTGGGGTGGGGTGGTCTGCAGTGTGTAGGGTGGTGTGTGGTGTCCTGTGCTGGGTGGGGAGTGGTGAGGGGAGAGGGTGATGGAGAGAGAGGGGGAGAGGGAGAGAGAGGGGGTGAATGTTGATGAGGCTGGTGGGGATGCAGAACAGCAGTGCACTGCAGAGGCGGGTGGGGCGGTGACACCGGTGCCTGAGGCTGGTGCAGGCCCATCGGGGACAACAGGTGCGGAAATGCAAAGACACACTGGCAAAAGAAAGCGCCCACCTGTGCCAGCTACTCAGCGGAGGAGGGCGCTGAGATTCAGTGACCAGGAGAACCACATCCTCCTGAGCCTGGTCCTGGAGAACTATGATGTCCTCTTCGGCCGCCTCAGTAGCCAAACAACCGTGGGGAACCGCAATGCTGTGTGGGAGGACGTGAGGCTAGCAGTGACTGGGGCGGGTGGCCCACCAAGAGACACGGACAGTCTGAAAAAAAGATTCTCAGACATAAAAAGAGGTGTACGGCAGGTGATGGTGGCCGAACACCAGCATGCCCTGGGGACAGGTGGCGGGGGCCCCCTCATCTCCCCACTATCGGCCCTCGAGCGTGACCTTGCAGCAAGACTGGGTGATATCTATACATGTGGCCTGCCTGAGCTCCTGGACACCGCACACCCGCTGGCAGGTACGTCTGAAAAATCTTTGTGTAACAATGTCCAGGCAACAGCCTATGCTTAGCACCGTATGTAACTGCCAATATGAAACAGGTCTATCAGCTAGGCATGTGCATTTCCAACCTCTTTGTACGCTATGGCTACTAGGTAGTCCCCACAGTGTACGCCTGTCATCCCAAATATGTGTCAGGGTTGGCCAGGCCATGTAATGGCCAAACCAACATGGCTCACTGTAACAACACCCAGGTGTCACTGAACCTGTGAGGTGACACTAACAGAGCTCACCGCTGCAAACTGGATACCTCTGCTGTACACAGTGTGTGGATCGGCAGACCAGCAACCACTGTCCCCAGGACAACCACACAACATGCACTGTGAGGCACAGCTCACCCCTTCCATCCCCCAAGCCTCAGCTCAGCTGTCACATGTATGGAATCCAGGCTGCGGGCCAATACATGAGCGAAGCACATACAGGATAGAACCCAGAGAAAATGCCCACAGACCTAACATCTCACCCAACAGCAACCCTATGATGTCACCAGCCCAGTCTGGAACCTATGTATGCAATGACGCAATCACAGCATCACAGAGGTCCATCAGTCACACACTGTCAGACAGGTTGCATGTCAAGGGGGTCTGTCCCTCCTGCAAGAACCATGACAGGGCACTGCTGGTAGCTATGCAAAGGCACCCTCCCCGGCCCCACTGGCCATGACATCCCCCCCACAGAGTCCACAGCACACTCATAACTGAGTGTGTAGGTCCACACAATGCATCCAGAGCTTGCCCTCCTCCCATCATATCGCCATGAAATCCCTGTGAGCCAGTACCTGGTGTGATAACTGCTGTGAGAGTCCCCTCTGACACGACAGTCCCATCTGTGCTGCCGTACCCTCTGTCATGGCCCCTGAAACCCCAGCTGCGATGTCAGCGCCTGTTCTGTTGAACATGTCTGTATGGACACTGCACATACCTTCCCGTCCTGCAGTCCAATCTGCCACTGTGCACCCTGTCCCTCCTGTGATGGCTCCCCTTGCACTCATTGTGTGTCACCCCAAACAAACTACCGTACCACAAGATGGCTGACAACCATGTTTGTGATGGACGGTGCCCAATATCCTGGCTCCACGTGTGTCCCCTATGCATTGTGTCTCAGCACCCAGCCTGGGTGAGGTCTGAGCACAGGCCCCACATGCATGTGGCACACATCTCCCTGTTGTGACCAGTATGAATGTTTTTTGCCACGATTAGTGGGGTCCAATCACAGGGAGATACCAAATAGATATACAGAGAATACCCTCCAGAAATACATGGGGGACTCACTGGATGAAGGTCTAGACCACCTCTACCTCTGATCAATACAGACCGGGTGCGGCAGATATGCAGGTCTCACACTCACACATGCAACGCTAGGGACGATGCAAAGGCAGAATGCCCTCACGCATCACTGACCTGTAGTATGTACCTCTCTATTGACAGGATAAGATATGTTTTCTCTGTCCGATGTCCCTGTCATCCCAGTCTGTCCACGGAACATCACGCTAATCATTAACCAACGTCGTATAACATGTGATTTATCAGCACAGACAATGCTCACCTGAATGCTGCTACTGTGGAGTTCCATAGTAGCAGCAGGCAGATAATCACTGTCCAACCTAACAAAAGACATGTTATACAAAGGCGGTCAATGATAAGAGACCTGTGCAGGTGCAGCAGGAAAAGTAGAGGTCTAAGGCCGGTAAAAAACATATCCTAACCTTTGAAATGAGCAGCAAATGATACAGGTCGTTGATGCGAGAAGGTAATCTGCCTATGCTTCTGCAGAAGTGGTGCATGTGTGAGTCAGAGATCAGCAGTTCTGCCACACCACATGTGTGTTGATAAGAGGTGTAAGTAGTCTATACCATCCTCAGGTGACCATCTCAATGTCCCCCGGAGTGTACACCTTGTATATCTATGTAGTTAGGTACATATCTATATCCCCTCATACACCGCACTATTCAGCATCAGCGTGTCTAACAGGCAACCCTAATCCCAGTACAATCAACATGCATGAGCTCACAGATGACAAGGGACGGAACGTGGATACCAAGGCAAACAATGTACAGAAATCCCACAGATGTACCATAACTGATTAGGTACATGTTACCACTAAAAGGTGCCAGGTATATATTCCACCGTCATATATAATCAGCACAAGCAGGTTACTGAGATATCATGCAATCGGGTACGTGGGTGGCCTCGCTGAGGTCGACAGGTGTTGATGACTCTATAGGGAAGAGTTTGGAGGGATAGAATGTGAGGGCCTACCTGAATTGTGAGAAGCTGCTGATAGGCCAGATGCCAGGGGGTGCTGCATTCCAGCACCTAGGGCCACAAAGGTGAAAGGTCCTGTGGGCTGCAGAGGAAGCACAGCTTGTGATGGCCATCTGTAGCTCTAGGGAGGTGATGTTTGTGGATGCTCTCGCTCTGCCTGGTGTAGTACAGTGAGTAGGGGAGGAAAAGGATGCAGCGTAGAGCCTATTAGGTTCGTTAAACGTGTGAGGTAGGGTAATAAAGATAATGCTGGTCTGAATGGCTAGCCAATGTAAGTGAATCAGCTTAGGGGAACATGGTTATCCAAGGCGCCTCCCTGAGGTAACCTTGCTGTGGCAGTCATTGGCAGCTGTAACGGGTATAAGGTGGATTAGTGAGGAACCTGACAAATGATGGTCACGTAATTGACGTATGGGATCATCAGTGCATGGTATATTGTCATCAAATTGTCTGGTTCCAACATGAAGCGTAGGTGTCTCAAAAAGTGGATCATGTAGTATACAGGTCTGACTGTGTTTCCCAGGTGGGATAACATATCGAGGCGTAGATACAGAATGAAATACTGGTAACGTGAGGAGGGTTCGGATTGCAGTTCATCTTCCCTAGTCCTGAGATGATGTGGTGGGATGATGTTGGGATTGCGCGTGATCAAGAGGACCTCCGTTGTCGTAAGTTACATATGGAGGTTTCAAGAGGAAGGACACCCTAAAAATGCATTGGGGCAGGGTATGAGAGGGGAGAGAGACATATGTGCATTGGAGATGGGTGTGTAGAGAACAACGTCATCGGCATAAGGCATGTAGACAACACTAAATGGATGTATGATCTCACAGATAGTTTGCATGTAGATGTTCAATAGAGGGATAGAATGTGATGAACATCGGTTAACACCCTGATGTAGGTGGAAGGGTTCAGATGTTCTGACCCCTGAGCCGACATGCTGCCATCTTCGGTATAGATCGGACCTGCACCATTCAAGCGCTGTTCCAGTGATGCCCTTCACAATTATTCCCGCCACAAGGAGGTTGTGAGTCACTGAATCACACGCTGCGGGGATGTCCAGAGTTGGGAGGTGGCAACCCAGTCGGATATTATCTATGCCATACATCATCTAACTGAAGAGTATGGTGAGGAGGGTGTCGACTCCATGGAGTTCCCTGAGGCCATGTTGGCAGGGGTCCAGTGGTGCAGCACAGTTAATATGTCCCTGTAGCTGTCGTTGGTCCACGTCTCCGATCATCTCAGCAAGTATAGGTATGCCAGAGATGGGTCTGTAAGGATCCAGTTGAAAAGGAAAGGGACATGATGTTGTTGATCACTGGGCTGACGTGACTGCGAAGCCCCTTGACCCAGGAGGCATGGCATGGATCGGACCGGGATGTGGAGATGAATAGGGCTGCAATGGTGCCCTCAAGTCCTTTGTCGGAAGGGAAACAGAATGGCGAGATAGCGCCAGGGACATCCTGCACAGGTGTAGTGGTTGTCACAGAGGGACTGTTGATAAGGCACAACCAAGATTGTAGGTGAGTCGCAAAGTCCTGAGGGTGTATCTCAGCTTGGGGCCCTGAGGATGGCCCCCTAGACAGGGTCCAAACTAGGTACAAATGTTCGTGTGGACCATTGTGAGATCTCCGCATGGTATCAGAGTGTTACCATGTCATTGACACAGAGATTGCCGTGCGGCTAGCAGATGGGTGGCTATTGACTGTTGTCAGGGCAACATTTGCATGGTAGCGACGCCAGTGTTTCCCGGGTTTTCCATAATGGGATGAGGGTATCTCCACGGTCTGCTGTGTACCAGGGAGCATCCGCTCCATCCCGTGACTGCGTAACTGTTGAAGGTCACACAGCGATAGGACTGGGAATGATGTGCCAATCTAGCACAGTGATGTCTGGCGCAGGTAATGTTGAGACGCATAGGATGACAAGTTAAGCACACATCCATGTATATTGCTGTCATTGCCCTAACAACACACACCGCTACCAAGTAGCTCACAGGACATACCTGTGATCAGCATCGCAGACCACACAGCCTTGTGCAACCCCACACCCCTTATGTGTCTCACACGCCACACCCTGTACCTATCCCTGATAGGGCATGTGTGTATGCTGTCCTAACACAAACCCTGATGTGGGGCCAGGTTGCAGGACACAGTTAGCACATGTTCCTCATCCCATCCGTACCCCCACCTGTCCCATATCTGGTAACGCCAATCAGACACGCCCCCACCCCCGCAACAGTGTTTGACGTACCCTGTATTAATGTGTGGACGTGCAGGAAGGCATGTATAGGTAACATATGAGCTGCCTGGTACTGCATGTGTGTGGCCAAACGCATGACGGTGCCATAAGGGTCTACTGCACAGCATCCCAGCCCACAGCCCTGAATGTCACGCACCCCGCCAAAAACTATCCGTCATGGGCGTATGCCCAATATAATGGCCCTTCACACTCTGAAAGGGGGTGGCAGAGGCGGGTGCGAGCACAGGGTAACCAAGGGCAAATGGTGACATGAGAGGCGCATAGGGAGGGAGACATGGGATGGGGGCAGGAAGGGGTCTGCGTCCATGAGCACCTTACTGCCAATCAGAACACACGGACAGGGATACTGCACCCACATGTACCCCAGGTGAGGGGACATGGCTGTAACGTATGGGTTGGTGAAGGAAGCAGGTGAGTGTGTAAGCAGTATGCATGCCAACATCCCCGCATGTATGTGTTAACCACAGCACAAGCGGATATACAGTTGTTGCGTAGATACATATCAGAGCCCTCCTCTATTGCTCACATCACAGGTGACTACAGCAGCATGGGGGCGCATGAGGCCGAGCAGGGGGAGGACGTAGATGAGCCGGAGGAGGATGTGCCAGAGGCCCGGGAGGACACAGAGGCCCAGCAATCAGGCACAAGCACAGATGCAACTGGCCCACAGCCCTCGCCCCCCAGTACCAGCGGATCATCACCTGGGACGTCCGGAAACATGCAGCAGCCTGTTGCCAGCCAGGCTATGGGTCCCCCACCACAACAGATGCAGGCCCCTTCCAGCCACACGATGGATGTTCTGATGTCTGAGTTGCCCAGCCATGGCGCAGGTGGAGCACGCAATGCTGAAGGTGGGTGCCATGAGGTGGTCACATACACAAGGTTTATGTAACTGTTCTCTGTGTGATGTGATTGTGTTGTTTGTCTCATTGTACACCAACAGCTGCTACCGGTGAGGGTTATGTACGTGGCATATTGGCGGGATAGACACAGGGGTATGGCGTTGGGTGGCGGATGGTCAGGTAACAAACAGCACAGCATTCGAGGGCCAATGGACACAGTCATATGCCGACATAACTGCAGCGTTGTGTGAACCCGGTGATAAGCAAGCTTATCATAGGTCAGGAGGGAGCCCTTGAAAGGGTGAGTGACCCTGGACAAGCAAACTGTCAGTCCTGTATGGCATGTGACAGCAGGTACCTGCGATGACACACCACCGCTCCCAGAATGCACCAGGGTCCCCAGAGACAGAAAAGGAGCTGGTGTGTGGTAACGTGTGTCCATGCAAGAGGGCTATGAGGTGTTCCCCAACTACACACCCCAAAGGGCAGGGCCTGAGTCATCACAGCTGTGCAGTGCTAGGGTGGAGCACACACCAAGGCAGAGGCCACATGGAGTGCCATCTACAGTGGACTATCATCTCAGGGAGCATGATCCTGATCCCCAGCTACATCATCGGATGCAAAGGCCACAGTGCACAGACCGAGATGGCATGTGACTCTTCGAGGGATGAAGCGCAGATGCGCTGTGAGGTGGCGCCGACGCAGGAGAGGTACGTGTACTGGGACACAATCAGAAGGCAGGCCCACATCAGTGGAGTGGTGAGGGTCAGGGAAATGGTGCTGCAGAGCTAGGGTTCTCCAGACGGTACCTCTGGCAGTGGCGTCTGCACGTCGAAGGGACCCTGGGACACGTGCCAGATGGTATGTGAAGAGAGTCCCAGTGTCCTTGGAACTGTGTTGGCCAGCTGGACATGGGAACTGGTGAACATAATGGCCAGGCTATCTAGCGAGGTACCCTCACAGCGATGGGAGCACAGGTGGAAACACTGACCTATGCCCTGGCTACACCCCTGGACGACAGCTGGGAAATACATATGCAGCATGATCTGCTCCATTGGGGAATCCCTCTGTGTCAGGCCCTCATGTGGAAACATGACTGTTGACGGGGGGAGGAGCCCCAAGGTACAAGCTGTGGATACATGGATTCCCCCATGTCCACACCCCTTATGTCATAATATGTTGGAAAGTACACCTACCATCGCACAGACATACAAACCTGTCCTCATATCCACCCATAGAGGCCCCTGGGTATGACTGATAGCCACGCAGTGGGAAGCAAGCCAGGTGGATGATCAGCTGGGTAACTGCTATCAATTGAGCCGTACCTACATGAATGTGTGCCCTGATGCAATGACCCTGGAGTCCATGTGTGGGAGATGGGAGGTTAACCTGCAGAGAACAGTTGATCCATACGGTGTTGGCTATGGGTATGGTTATGTTCTTGGTCATGGTTATGGTTATGGTTTTTAAAAAGGGATCGAGGGGTTATCCGGGAAAACACAGACCGGTGAGCCTGACGTCAGTACCGTGACAAATGGTAGAAACCATCATAATGAATAAATGTACTCAGCAGGTAGATAGTCATGACCTGATGGGGGACAGCCAACATGGCTTTAGACCAGAAAGATCCTGTCTTACTAATCTGTTATGTTATCTTGAGGGAGTGAATAAGCAGGTGGACAAAGGTGAGTCGGTTGATGCTGTGTATCTGGACTGTCAGGAAACCGCTGACAAGGTCCCTCATTAGAGACCTTCTGCAAAGCTAGAGAGTCCTGGGATGGGAGGCAGTGTACTATTGTGGATCAGGAACTGGTTGGAAGATATGAAGCAGAGGGTAGTGCTACATGGCCAATTTCCCCAATGGGGAAAGGTGAATAGTGGTGTACCACAGGGATCTGTGCTGGGTCCGCTGCTTTTTGAGATATTCATAAATGACCTGGAAGGTGGTGTGACGAGTGAGGTTATCAGATTTGCACATGACACAAAACTATTTCAAGTTGTAAAGACCCACAGGGATTGCGGACACATGCAAGAGGACCCTGATAAACTGGAGGACTGGGCATCAGAATGGCAGATGATGGTTAATGTGGTGAAGTGCAAGGTTATTCACCTAGGGAGGACCAACCCAAACTATGGTGTCATGATGCAGGGCTCAACATTAGGCACCACCACCCAGGGAGATGATCTAGGCGTCATTGCAGATACCATGTTCATACCCTCGGCCCAATGTGCAGCGGCGGCCAAAAGATCAAATAGAGCGATACGTATGATAAGGAAAGGAATGTGAGATACAAGTAAAGATGTTATCATGCCTCTATATCGTTCCATGGTGATACCGCACCCTGAATATTGTGTGCAATTCTGGTCTCCGTATCTGAAAATGGGATATAGCAAGTACAGAAGAGGGTCAGATAAGAGCCACCAAAATGGCAAAGGGGATGGGAGTCCACTCCTATGAGGAGAGGCTAAAAGGGTTGGTGCTCCTTAACCTGTGAAAGAGACGGCTGAGGGGAGATATGATAGAGGTCTATAGATCCATGGACGGTGTGGAATGGGTAGACGTAGATCAATTGTTTACCTTATCAGAATATAGAGAGACTGGGGGACATGCACTGCAGCCACAGGGTAAACTATTTACGACTGATAACAGGAAGTCGTCTTTCACACAACGTGTACTCAAACTCTGGGATTTGTTAACGGAGGATGTAGTAAAGGCTGTTAGTGTAGCTGTGTTTAGAAAATGTTTGGACAGGTTCCTGGGGTAAGGTCCATAAACCATCATTAGGAAGGTACCCAGGATACCAATGCTTGATCCAATACAAGCATTGTGGGACCTCTGTCCCTTTGGGGAACTGCTAGGTACGTATGACCTAGATTGGCCACTGTTGGAAACAGAATACTGTGCTTGATGGACCCTGGTCTGACCCAGTATGGCATATCTCATGTTCCTATGTTCCTATGTTTGTTTTTCAACGATTGGTATGGATAACCTTGCCACAGCCTGCACAGAAAAAACCATTCTGTGTACAGTCAGGTCTGCACACATCTCTGGGGATTCCATGACATGTCCAACTGTTGACACCCCTGCCCCGTGTCACCGCACGTTTAACACTGACAGCAGGTATCCTGTTGTGTGTGCTATCAAGGATATCTGTGTTGGTGGAAGTCACCCCACATAGCAATATCCTGTTGGCGTCACACCTGAGGAGGCATAACTGATCAGTGTGAGCAGCCGTGTCTGTCATAAATGGGCTACATCCCCCACATTCCCGTGCACAACATATTAGTATATACCCCTGACAGGCCTGGGATGAATCACACACAGGCATCTGTCTGACAACGGCCACACGTTATCAGAAAGGGGATGCATACATGCATTGACCTAGCAATAGTCTGCCGCATCGCACACATGCAGCTGACACACACGCATCAGAATGGCATTTGCCACATCGTCCAGGGGCAACTGGGACAGACCCACCATGCCCTATGCAGCCCTGGACCTGTTGGGGCACACGGCCCCCTGTCACACCATGCTATAGATGTAGTTGCCCGCCAGAATGTGATAGCCCTACAGCAGACAAAGCCTGTCCAGACACCCAGATACCTGGCACCCACCAGATGTCCGGGTCAGGGAGCATGTAGAGTTGGCCCGGGTGAGGGACGGGTCCCACAGGGCCTCCTGAATGCGCACATATACGATGTCGTGCATGACATATCACTTTGTGCAATAACATGTCCCCCTCGTGGGGACATGACAATATGCCCCCCAATTGCACAGCTGGGTTGGTCACCTACATGGACACACTGGTCATGTGATGACCTCTGTTGTGTATAGCGTTGGACCATACCCCGCATGTGCACACCCATCCGAGGCCACGGCCCTCCCCCCCTCATTCAGTGTTATGACGCACCACACCCCATGGGGCAGCGCCTGCTATGTGCATAACCAGCTTACATTGCCTGTATGTCTGTGGGGCTGTCAGCCCCTGCTGCTCCATCTGTTGCCCAATCCTATTGGACCATGCCCACCGCCTGTATTGCACAGTTACCACGCACTGGTACCATGCCCCTCCCCACACAACATGTCTCTGCCGTCACACAACATGGGCCGTACCCTCTCCTAACAGCGTTGCCAGACGGATGATGCAGCCATGCACATGCGCCAGTGAGGGTCTGTTGTACCGATGCACACATCTCAACCCTGTGATCAGAGCCCCCTCCAACAGGGACCTGTCCAAGGTCTGTTTTCCTGCCGCCCTGTGGCCCCACCCTGTCCCCCTGACCCCCACCCTTTCAGGGGCACCTGTGATGGTGTGCCTCTGTTGTCCCTGTCCCTGTGTCAGCCACCAGCTCCCATGTGTGAGAGACATGTGTTCAGTCCCCCGGATGCACAACCGTAGCAGAACATGCAGTACATGTGTGATTCATCACAGCCACATGGGTCACGTGCATCAGAACATCTCTTATGGTGGACCGTGTGCTGTGTGTGGGGTCTCCCCACACTAGTGTGGCACAGGCTGCCACATCACCACACACCTTTGTCTACAGGAGTAAGCCATACCACAGTAGTATCCCTGGTGATGATGTGCAACCTGTCACTGTGTTGATGTATTTCTCAGACCAAGGGCTATCTCTCATACAACACACTGTCTCACCCACAGGCCTGCGTGAGGCGCTGAGGGACATCAGAGCATCCATCGATGCCGTATGCAACAAGCTGGACCAGTCAACGGCACAGCTACAGGGCCTCACAGAGGTGGTGAGGGCTATACCTTTCGAACGCATGTGTGTGGCCCTGGAGGGGATGCTGGCGGCAAGACACCAGGGGGTACAGGCACCGGCACCAGCACCAGCACCAGCACCAGCACCACCATCACCACCGGCTCCGCAGCCACCAGCGCCTCCATCTTCACAGGGGGAGGGTATTGCACCGTAGAGGAAGGGGGGATGGGACGGGGCAGGCGCGGTCAGCTGCGCCATCGACAGTAACCTTTGCCAAATAAAACTGTAGCAAACAGTGTATGCCAGGTCTGTAGCATATTTGTGCACCTGTGGTCCCTTATGTATTGCGCACATGCATGGTTGGTCCATGATCATTTCCCCATTACCCTTTGCACGTTGCCAATGTGTGGCTTGGCTTGCCAGTTACACCTGCAGCACTGCCACAACAGGACGGCTGTGACCCTCACAGGGTGCGTCAGCTGCCCAGGGCCAGGAGCTGGGTGTTGCTCACACACCCATGGTCAGGGAGGGTGAATATTCACAGACCTCACGCATACTGTTGTGTTCCATAGTAATGTTGTCCCCTACCTACACTCGGCACTGTGTGCAGATGCCTGACAATCGCCGCTGCTTGCAAAGCACATTGCACGCCATGGCACACCCCTAGGGCATGTGGGTGGTATAGGCAGACAGGGGTGTCATGTGTCAAGCGGTCCATGCAGTCAGCAACACATGGTGCTACACAGCACACATCCATGTGTCAGGGTAATTCGGGTGGACCCCCACCAGGCAGCATCCCATGGCCGTACCCTGTACCCACGGCCCCACACATATATTGCCCCTCTGACTGCATGTGCGCGCAGGACACGTATGACACACATGTCCACCTCTCCTGGCCCTCCAGGTCGCAATACATATCCCGTGCTTGCATACATGTTGCGTGTAAGGATGACACATGACCATTGGGTCAAGTAAGTTGAACAAACGTTTATTTTTGGAAACATTAACAATGGGCAACATGCCCAACCACACATGACACAATTGGGGGGGGGGGGTGAATCCAGCACAGCACAGGGCACATGGGGGCGTCACAGGTGCCATCGCTGGTACCGGTGATGCTCTTCGGCAGGTGGTAACCGGGATGCCAACTCCATCACATCAGTGGCCACCTGCCGAACAGCCACAGTCAGACTCTGAAGCACGTGTAACACGACATGGGTGTCACGTCGTGCATCAGCCAGGGCCACTAATACCTCATCCATGCACCTGCCAGCACACAGACACACAGTGGCTGCAGTCTGTGTGCTGGCATGTGCATGTGGTGTGCCAGTGGCCCTGGGTGGTGCATGATCATGCTGCCGCCCATGCCGTGCTGACGCCTGCAGTGTCTGACTGCTGCCCCCTCGGCCCTGTGCTGGGCTGTGTTCGCCACCACCCCCCTCCCACCCCTCCCCCCTCCCTGTGCACCCTCCCCCCACCATCCCTGGCCAGTCTGTGCCCCCCCTCCCCCCTCCCTGCCTCCACCCTGACCCCCTGTTCCCCCCTCCCCTGCACCCACTATGATCACATCATCCTCCTCCTCATCCCCCTGGTCATGGGTGGGTGGGGTGACATCCTCCTCCTCCCCCTCCTCCTCCCCCACGTCTGTCACAGGCGTCGGCTCTGCCTCCATCGGCAACTCCTCCTCTGCCTCCATCTGCTCTTCCTGTCCGTCGTCCTCTGTCTCCACCTCCACCTGCCTCGCACGCCGGGTGGTGGGTCGACGCAGACAATAGGTGGAGGTGTGTGGTGCCCCATCGCTGGCATCACTGTCTGTGAAGGATGACAGACATCAGGGCACATCCATGTGTGGCACATACAACATTTACAGATACAGGTGAGACACAGGCTGGTGGTCCCATGGCGGACCTGAACCTGCGACCTAGCCCTGGCAATACTGACCATCATGGTGTTCCTGTTGCTCCCTTCTGCAGCTCTCAAGGAACTCGGGGTGGTAGCGTCTGAGCTCCCGTGCCTTTTTCCTCAGGTCCTCCACCTGTGGATATGTAAACGTTGTCTGTGGTCAGCACCTAACACCTGTCACTGGTGCACACAACCAGATTACATTGCCCTGTGTGTGACGCATCTACCTGCAGCCCCACCCCTGCTGTTTGTGGCATATACAGCTGCGTAACGCAACCCCGGCAGGCCATGCCTTGGAGATGTGGGAGTAGGTTTTCACAGCTGTGTCACGGCAGTATCATACGAGCCTAGCTGGCACAAACATGCATTGTCACATAAGGCAGCGCTCAGCAGCATCACATGTTGACTGCATGCTGACCCACCCATATCACCACAACCACACATGACATCGGTGGAATGGTGGGTGGCACAATGATGGACAGAGGGGGGGAGCGGGAGGGCAACAGGTGGGGCATGACAGACACACAGTGGATGAGGGGGGGAAACATCACCTAGGGGAGATGGTCTCCCTTGCCAGACAGATCCCAGCTGTGCATTGACAGCAGCTGTCCATGGTGGGTGTGTCTGTGGTCCCATGCTTAACGTGGGACATAGTCACCATTGGTGGCGCCCCCTAGGCACCATTGGCAGGGTATGCACCCCATAATGGGTGTGCCCTGTGTGGCAGCTCACCCACACAGTAGGGATCTGTGACATCCCCTATGGGGGTTGCCTCAGGGATGGGTATGTTTGTGATTGGTGTTTCACAGCATCCCTATCACACATAGCATCCCTATGTGGGCCCCCAGCTGAGCAGTACTGGCCCGTGATGGTCATCTGCAGTCTCCATGTCGCTGCTCGTGTGTTGACATGCACACAGACAGACTAGGATGGGGCCCATGATGCGTCCTTGTGACCCACCTGCTGGTGCATTTCAGGGTCAAGGAGGTGATTTACTTGCAGGGCCCATGTTCCCATGTGCACAATGCAGGGATGTCACGGCTGCAGCTGGTGTGTTGTTGTCAGTCTGCGAACCTGTCATGCTCGTGTGACCGCAAAGAGATGTGCGAGGGGCTGTGCCAGCTCCCAGGATATCTCTGCAACCACATACATCATGGCATGCACCTGGTGTGTGGGAGGGGGAGCAGGCCTAACCTCATGCAGTGGCTGTTTCCAGATGGCCAGCACGTCCAGGTGTGGTTATACACATGTCCCCTTGCCACACAGCTCGGCAGCTCTCACAGCCATGCACCATGTGCATACTGTGTGTGATGTGTCTGGACCCAGGGTGTGAACTGTGTGTTGAGATGCCCCACCCCTACCAACATAGCGGATACTCTGTGGACGGATGGACTAAGGGGTGGCTGTGCACATGGTTGCCGGCATCCATGTGATCGGGTGGGGGGGTTAGTGAGGCCTGTGGGGGAATGGTGATACATGTTGTAGGTCGTGACATATGTCCACCTATCGCAGGGATAGACCTGGCCAGTCGTGTGGAGTCCCAGATGTGTCTGTTCCCTCCTGTTGACTCAGTTGTGCACAGATAGGGGCTGTGGAACACACAGGCCATTTCTCGGGGTGCTCCCACTTGTACCCCTACTGACCTGTCTCACACATATCCCCTGGGTTCTGCTGGGGTCTGCTTCTGGGAAATGTTCCTTCGTTGTGTTGTGGGGGGTGGGGGTGTTTGGGGGTGTATCCTGGGCTACCTCATGTGATGGGCATGTTCCAGGCTTCCTATGGTCTGTCCCACAACACATGCATGGGTGGACATGGGCCTCATGGGAAAGTCGACAGATGTTTCCGTGGATGGCTGAGGGGGGGGGATAACTCACCAGGTACCCTGGGGTCCTGTGGGTGCTGTCGCTGGTGGACCAGATACGGCTGGGTGTCTCCCACATGTGGTGTTTTGTGTGTCGCTGCCAGTTATATCATCTCAAGCTGGGGGTGTTCCATGTTGGGCATCTGACTGCTAGCATCCATTCGTGCTGCACAGAGGGGGTTTGTGGATGGTCTTTCAGTTGCGCAATCATTGTTTTTGGGACCACCTGGCCAGGACTGGCCTGTCAGCATCCACGCTCGGGATGTTTGCATGGGGATTGTGCTTGACAGTTGGAGACACATACAGGGGGTGGATCACACCTTATCGTATGACAGGTGGTCCATTGCTGCTGCAGCAATGCAGACACAGGTCCGTGCCACAATGGCAATGGCGGGGACCCAGCCTATGCCCTGTCACCATTCCAATGCTACACTGTAAGCATGATTTGCCTTCGCCACAGGCATGCCTGACATGGGCTACCAGGACCCCACGCTTGTCATGTGGGAGGTGCGCATCTAGGTGTCAGCGATGTTGGCAGACCCACATCCATGCCATCCCCAGGGAACAGGGTTATGGACATTATCCTGGGTGACAGCAGAGATGCATGGCACAAACTGCGAGCTAGGCATCGTTGTTCATGGGCACCTACCAGGCTGTTTCACGGCATGTCCTCTGTGTCATCATGTTCTCAGCATACCTGACTACCCCACACTGGGACAATTAGGGTGCCTTTTCTCTGGGCACGCAGGTGACGTCAACGCAGCATAGCTGTTATATAGCTCTACAGCATGTGGGGGGTTGTTGGGGGGTGTATCCCATCCTGTTCATGGGGGTACCCTGCACGTTTGGTTTTCCTGTAGGTGTGGCATCCTCCCATGAGGTCTGTGGATGGTGGGGATTGTCTGCCTCATGTGTCCTGTGTTATACATCAGTTGTGACTGCACTTGATTGGACCCTGCCCACAGGGCATGGCAGCCCCTGGTGGGACATGTCATGGCCCAACAACAGTTTCCTGTTGGGACATGCAGGCACCCCCTTGCAATTGACAGTACTATCCTCTGAGTGGTCACATTCACTGGTCACCACAGCGGGTTTGACATGTATTGTCCCTGGGGGATGGGGCAGACTGCGGTACTGGGACAGAGGCACATACTACCAGGTATGACCTGGCACCAATGGGTACCACATGCCAAACACATGCACTGATGGTCCATATGCCCATGCAGTGGCCATAATCTTTGTGGGCTGTAGTGACACAATGTGTGTGGTATGGGGTGGTTACAGATACCCTGGTGTGGCAAGGCTAGCTGCACTAGCATGTTTTGTGGGCAGCACCCTGTGCACTGGTGACACTTGCTCTGCCTGTGTCTATTTAACGGTCACAGCCCATGCCACACAGCACGGCACATGGGGTTCAGACACATCTGCTGACCCCATACCTTGCTGTGGTCACAGAGTCGCTTTTCATAGCCAGTGATACCACCAGGGATGTTTGTGCAGTGTGCGCTCCTCAGTCCCACCACCGGGGCACCCCCATGTCCTAGGGTTCGGGACCCCTTTGGAACCAGCACACTGTATGTTGTGTCAGATGTGATACACAGGGAACATGGGGCTGCACAGGGGACATTGCTCCCCACACAGCCATGTTTGTGTGGTGGTGGCCACTGTGCCTGGCTGCCTGGTTCAGCCTACCACCCCTGTGTGCCACCCCACTGTCCAATCATTGTGACATCGCACGTGAGGGCCCTCGCCAGTCAGCACACTGGCCATGGCTGACAGTGACCAGGGAGGGATCTGCACCCCCCACTCTTGTCCCTTGGCACAGGGCGTGGCTTCCATGCTGGTGTTGTGGCTTTGGACTGGGCACAGATATTGTGGGGACATGGGTGTGTCATTCTCAATGGCCCCCTTGTCTTGTGCTTGGGTGAGGTCCACACAACCACTAGTGAGGGTGGTTAACATACACCAGTGTCAACGGTAGTGGCGGCATCAGCAGGCACAGACACAGGGATGGCTATAACGTCGGGTGTAGTGCACATACAGGGACACAGAGATGGGGATTTGGCCTAACCTAATGAGCTGGGGTGCAGCATTTTGGGCTAGCATCATGGAAGGTGACAGGAGCTGTGTGATCCCCCCCTGTGCTTACCAGATGTCTGGTGGGGAGCTGTGGCATGTTGGCCTCTACAGGCCATCAGGTACCATCATGTGTCAACTCATTCCTGCTTGTTCCTGATGTATAGCTGTCCCCTGTACAACCTACATGCCTAGCTGTGTGTGTGGCCATGTGTGCAGTCACACCTATGTGCATTGTGCAGGTCTCCCAGAGCGCACATATCCGTTTTCCTTTGGCACCCTTGAGAGACATGGCATTGCCATGTCCATTTTGTCTGGCCACTGTTGGTGTCCATGCTAAGCACTGTCACCCTGTGGGTGTTATTTCCCACACATTTGTGGTCACACTATGTACACATGCCATGCACTCCACGACCAATGGCAACAGAGTGTACCAGCACACATGGGTGTTTAAAGACACATGAGACATTGGGTGGGTTCCCCTATGCACCTTGGCAGGGGACACATCCATGACACATGCCTTTGTACATAGCCAGAGATGTCACTTGTCAGACCACTACAGGATCAGTGTATCCTGTATGTCATAGGGATACTGATAGCTATGTCAGTCCAACCTTGGCAAATGTTGGACACAGCATACTGGTCATGGTGGACAGGCATCTGTCACATTCAGGCGTATCGGGTGTTGTTATGTTCCTCTGACCTGTGTCCTGAATTTTTCTGGGAGGTGTCACTGCACACACTATGGGCTATTCCCACCTCTGGTCATGTGTGCTTGTTAGGCTATCTGGGCCAACCTGACTGGGTGCTTGCAACCTTTCAAGGGCATCTGTGAGATACCTATGCAAACAGGGGCATTATGCCTGGGGGCTGCGGGAATGTGCGACCTGAATCAACATACATAGCTGTGGACAGGTTGCCATTGCAGAGGTTATGACCTGGTTCTCGGAGGTACTGTGTGTGCGTATTTGCTCACGCACATCAACATCTGCATCCTACATATCATCTCCATACATCTACAGTGTTTGTCCTGGGCTATGTGGCCCCTAGACTGCGGATGCCGTGCAGCCAGACCACTATACCCTATGGGGCACATCTGGCTGACATACCCTCCGTCACAATCAGCTCTTCCGCCACCAGGGTCTTGTGTGTGCCAGGGCACATCATCATCAGGATACAGCATTGCACCATGTTGACACCCTGCCCACACAACGCATGTATCATGTCTGCCTGAGATGCGGGTGATTGGCTCATCAGCTGTGTCACACTGCACCATATCACCTGGGTGACAGGGGCACACCCAGATGTGCTCGGCGGACACCTGCAGATTGGGGGATGTATTAGGCAATAGTAGCACATACAAACATAACCCCAGGGGTTCTGAGGGCACACATTGATGGTCTCCCTGCACCCCACGCGTTTGGGTGGATGTGTAGCAAACTCACTGGCGCAACCACACATATCTCCAGGGTGAGAGTGAGCCCACTTTGAATGTTCTCACTGGCCCCCTGGAGGTAGGGGGATGCTTCCAACTACATCAGGACTCACAACCATATCTCCAGGGTGAGAGTGAGCCCACTTTGAATGTTCTCACTGGCCCCCTGGAGGTAGGGGGATGCTTCCAACTACATTAGTACACACAGCCATATCTCCAGGGTGACACAGAGCCCACTTTGGATGGCCTCTCTAGACTCCTGGAGGTAGGGGGATGCTTCCAACTACATTAGTACACACAGCCATATCTCCAGGGTGAGAGTGAGCCCACTTTGAATGTTCTCACTGGCCCCCTGGAGGTAGGGGGGTGCTTCCAACTACATTAGTACACACAGCCATATCTCCAGGGTGACACAGAGCCCACTTTGGATGGCCTCTCTGGACTCCTGGAGGTAGGGGGATGCTTCCAACTACATTAGTACACACAGCCATATCTCCAGGGTGACACAGAGCCCACTTTGGATGGCCTCTCTGGACTCCTGGAGGTAGGGGGATGCTTCCAACTACATCAGTACACACAACCATATCTCCAGGGTGAGAGTGAGCCCACTTTGGCTGGCCTCTCTGGACTCCTGGAGGTAGGGGGATGCTTCCAACTACATTAGTACACACAGCCATATCTCCAGGGTAAGAGTGAGCCCACTTTGGCTGGCCTCTCTGGCCCCCTGGAGGTAGGGGGATGCTTCCAACTACATTAGTACACACAGCCATATCTCCAGGGTGACACAGAGCCCACTTTGGATGGCCTCTCTGGACTCCTGGAGGTAGGGGGATGCTTCCAACTACATTAGTACACACAGCCATATCTCCAGGGTGACACAGAGCCCACTTTGGATGGCCTCTCTGGACTCCTGGAGGTAGGGGGATGCTTCCAACTACATTAGTACACACAGCCATATCTCCAGGGTGACACAGAGCCCACTTTGGATGGCCTCTCTGGACTCCTGGAGGTAGGGGGATGCTTCCAACTACATTAGTACACACAGCCATATCTCCAGGGTAACACAGAGCCCACTTTGGATGGCCTCTCTGGACTCCTGGAGGTAGGGGGATGCTTCCAACTACATTAGTACACACAGCCATATCTCCAGGGTGACACAGAGCCCACTTTGGATGGCCTCTCTGGACCCCTGGAGGTAGGGGGATGCTTCCAACTACATTAGTACACACAGCCATATCTCCAGGGTGACACAGAGCCCACTTTGGATGGCCTCTCTGGACTCCTGGAGGTAGGGGGATGCTTCCAACTACATCAGGACACACAACCATATTTCCAGGGTGAGAGTGAGCCCACTTTGAATGTTCTCACTGGCCCCCTGGAGGTAGGGGGATGCTTCCAACTACATTAGTACACACAGCCATATCTCCAGGGTGACACAGAGCCCACTTTGGATGGCCTCTCTGGACTCCTGGAGGTAGGGGGATGCTTCCAACTACATTAGTACACACAGCCATATCTCCAGGGTGACACAGAGCCCACTTTGGATGGCCTCTCTGGACTCCTGGAGGTAGGGGGATGCTTCCAACTACATTAGTACACACAGCCATATCTCCAGGGTGACACAGAGCCCACTTTGGATGGCCTCTCTGGACTCCTGGAGGTAGGGGGATGCTTCCAACTACATTAGTACACACAGCCATATCTCCAGGGTGACACAGAGCCCACTTTGGATGGCCTCTCTGGACTCCTGGAGGTGGGGGGATGCTTCCAACTACATTAGTACACACAACCATATCCCCAGGGGGAATGAGGGACCGCTTTGAGGGGCCCTGTAGACTCCTGGAGGTGGTTATGCTGCTCCCCAGAACGTTCTGACACACACACATATCCCCAGAGTGACTGAGTGCACACTTTGAGGGGCTCTCTGGACCCCTGAGGATAGGGTGGATGTATTCGACAACATTGGCAGACAACCCCAGATCACCTGGATGTCTGAGGCCCCATGTGCTTAACGTTGCACCACCCCTGATGGTTACCCCTATGTGTTACCCTGCTGCTGCAGATACCGCCATCAACACAGGATGTTTGCATACGCTCCTTATGCAGATGCATGGCCTAGTTTTGTTACAGTGTGCTTTACTGTATCAACACCAGCAGCTGTCATGACGCCAGGGGGGCATCATGCTCTCTGTGGCCCAAACCGTCAACACCTGGCTACATGGCCACACACTCAGATGTGATACCACATGTATATGGCATGTGTTTCACCTGCTACACTTTACTTATACAGACTACTTACACACAACAGCATGGACAGCTGACATCAACCCTGTATGTGTGTATGTTTATTTTGACCTAGGTCCATTCACTTACCTCCCGTGGGTGGTCTGCCTGTCTGTTGAAACGCCTGGTCACCCTCTCCCAGGCCCTCAGGATCCTCCCCATGTTCCTTCTCCTGGAGGGCCCTGGGAACAGCTTGTGCTGCTTATCTGTAATCAGGGAGCCCAGGTGGCACAGCTCTCTGTGGCTAAAGGCGGCTTTCCTTGTTCGGGATGCCATGTTTGTTTCTGGGCGTGGTGACGCGCGGACGCTCCCGGCGCAACTTCCGGATTTGCGCATGGCATATCACGCACGTGCGCGGCGCATGGCTGCGCGTCTGCAAATTGCAAATACTACCTACACGCACCATTCATATTGATTTTTAATGTTTGTGCTCAAAATATGTTTACTGTTCTGTGCCTAATCACATAGCTACGGGGGTGTCTCTAATGTCCCTTTAACAAACAATAATTATTATGGTTTACCCTTGTTCACACAGTGTGGTCTTGAACCTCTGGACACATATCAACTGATTGCTGGTGCATTGTCAGATGAGGTGTGCTATGTGTGTCACATAGCAGGTAGTGCTCGGACACTACTAGTTATGGGTGCAGACAGACCATCAGCGTCAGGTGTCACTCAACCTGGTGATAGGGGGTTGTGTGTGCCAGTGAAATATGTTCTGTGGTGTATCTCCATGTCTGGACAGACATTATGTGGTGGTTGCCATAGGGGTTGGGGGGGAGATTCATATATGAGCATTGCACACGCAAAGTAGGTTGCGTGTTGGACATTACAGGACTATGTGGGTCCGCATGTCACCACACTGCACATTATCCTTTGGTATGTGTGATGGCATACAGTCCTGGTTTTTGAGAAATAGCACAATGGTTGATACATGGACTGCTTAACCAGGCATCATGGGTTACATCTTTCACTTGGGCTCTGGAGTGCCTGTCTCAGGCATCACACATTCTCATACTTGAGTGCAACAGTAGCCATGATTGTTTTCATGTACATCTGTGCTGCACCAGGCATATATCTTCATACATTGCAACAGTGTTACCTGCCCCAGACCGGTTTCCACATTACAGAGGTGTTGCTAGTGGCAAGACCCTCACACTGCTGCATACATCATGTGCAGTACACCATTCTCACCAATGGAACAGCGCACCCCTGGTGACCATAGCACACTGTCTGCATGCCTGCCTCTTTAGCCAGACAGGCATCTGTTCTTAGCAATCGAGCTGTGGCCCACACCTAACCTTGATACCTGTGGAGCCAGAGGTTGCATGTTTCCATCCACAGTGTGGTTATTGATGAGTGCAGCCACTGACAGGTCCCTGACTGTGAAATAGTGCTGGAAGCTCTGAGATCCTCACAGTGCTGTCTGCATCATGTGCTCCTTACGCAACCGTATAGGGTGGACTTGGGTTAATGCACTGTGATGGTTTTTGAATTGCCAGTACTACAGGACATTACACACATTCCAGGCCTGACAGCCCCCATGACCCTTCAAAATGTTTGCTATATGTTACAATGTCATCTTCAATGCATGTTACTTTTCAGCAATGTAAGCGCTGTTCCATGTAAAACCATGTTCATTATATGTTAGGTGTAAACCGCCTTTGATCTTTGGAAAAAGCGGTATAGAGGAAAAGCATAAATATATAAATTCAAACCTGCACTGCTGCTGACTGGCGGAGTATAGGGGCCAAGGTCAATATATAAATAACTTTGCTTGTACAAACACACTTTGGATTTGAACCACCAACCTTTCACTTCAGAGGCATTGCAGTCACCAGGGGACTACAGCTCTGTGGCTGTGATGAGAGGTCTGTCTGGCTGCAATATAACCTCTGCAGACTTTGTGCTGCAGTTAACAGGGTGTGGTCGATCCACTCGCATCCATGATGCACTGCACATGCAAGGCAGCAGTCTAGTGATGGTCCAGTGATAGGGTGTGCAACCCCACAGCACCTGGGCCTCGTGTTGGACACTGACCTTCTGTGTTGCTGGTGCAGAGTGGGTACAGACCATCCCAGTGTGTGTGGCTGTTGCTCACCCTGAGGGTGAGGTGAGACACACAGCACCTATCCTGGCTGAGATGGCCCATACATCATATCAATTTGTCCGCCAATGTCTGATAGTTTGGCACATCTGACCATTTCTGTCTCCCAGACCCTTGTGGGCTACAATGTTCACCGAAGGGGGCATATCCTGTGTGGGTGCCCTGCCCTTCATGATGTATTTGCAGGGGGGGGGAGAGGGAGAGGAGGTTACAGGACCTATAGGCCGGGTGTGTCTGACCACCAAACCTTCCCTGTGCAACACAGTTTCCCCAAAAATAACATATCCACATTCTACATCCCCGCTATGGTGCTTGTAGCTGCCAGCATTAGCAGACTGAGTCCAGCTGTGGTACAGACAACCTACAAGTCACTCACTGCTATTAAGAACACATCCATATTTCAGGATGAGGCAGACAGACAGTATGGCCTGAGACCCCAAGTTCACCAAAACCATCTGACATTTTCCAGCAGCAGGCACATTGTGTGCCCAGCTACTGATCCTGCACGGTGTTCCAGCCAGACACATGCAAACTGCAGACAGGCCACTGGGCAGTCCATGGTGCATGCTACCAGGGAAACTGTGTGTACCCATAACTGGGATGTCAGCACACCCACCGCAAAGTTACCTCAGTGATTGGGCCCCATATATACAGAACCCATATATATCACATGAGAGAACTATTATATGGCACTATGTTGGGACCTAGCCATGCCATGGTCACTGATCGTTCAGGGTGAGAGTGACCTCCACACAGGGCATGCTATGGACACCATGTCTGTGGGGGTGATGGCAAGGCACAGCATGGTCCTAGGCATGCACATTTGCCCTGTGTAGCTGCATCCTGCTCCAGCCACCCTGTTTGTTCTGTACCCACAGTACTTTGCTCCTCATTATGCACATTGGCAGGCCAATAATGGCAACGGTGCTATCAGTGTGGTCTGTGGGAGGTGTTGACAGCCACCACACACTGGATAGACAGACACACACTCCCCACACCTAGGACAACATTGAGCAGATGTGGTGTTATTTGGGAGCCCTGGCCAACATAACAGTGATGGGCACAGTGCGGGCATGGCAACGTTGGGATGTACTTTTGGAGTAATTTCCCAGGGTGCTACTCTCTGGAGGAGATATGACCTGACACACATTGCACATACATCAGAGACGTTGGTTTGTGACAGCTCGCTGTTCTGCTTGTGCGTAGCATGAGCATTTTTATCGGTCAGTGATCATATATTGCTTTGGATATATGTGTGACGTCTCCAAATGTGTAGTGTGGGATTGTTGATGTATGCACATGCTAGTTTTTGGACCGCCACACAGGGCCTTACATCCTGCCACTTCATCGGTCTTCCAATAATGGTGCCTACAGGTGCAAGTGTTTCTGCCCCTGTTGCCCACTGCTCTAGGGGGGATTTACACAACTACAGTCAATGTGATTCAAACACTGGTCGGGCTTTCATGCTGTCTGTGATTAATATGCCTGTGATACAGCTGCATACCATGGTGGTGTTCAACTCACCTGCATCACACACATCTTTAGTGCAGACATCAGACAACCTGAGTGATGTGTGAACCTCCATGGCTGCATATGGGGGACTCTGCTGTGGGTGAGGCATATGTTTATGTGGTGTGTGGTATTTATGGCAAACTATGGTATCTTGACCAACACTTATGTCCTCAGCACGGGAATTCCATTCTTTACTATCAGGTTTCGTGCATGGGTAAAACATTGGGACTGGGATGGCAGGTGCCCCAGCCAGGAATTGAACCTGGGGCCTTCTGCTCTTGGAGGCACGTGCTACATGTACTGCACCACCGTCTTAGCACAGCAACAGTACATTCCCGGGGGAGTCCATGGCTGTTTGTCACACAGGGCCTGTCTGTTGGATTGTACTGCAGCCACATGAGGGTGGCTAGGCCAGCATCTGCTGTGGTGCAGCAGCCTCTGCCCCCTCTGCCAGCAGTTGGCATCCGCCACCATGCTGACATGGGCCTATATTGGGTACAGCATCACAGCTGAATGACATGTGGCCCTCCAGTGATGCATTGTGTGGACTCTGCTGTAGGTGTTGTACATTTTTGAGGGGTAAGTGATCCTTATGGTAAAATAGAGGTCCTCTGAACATGCTTTTGTTATCTGCAAGACGTGTTTTGATTTCCTATCACGTTTTACTGGTGGGTAAAATATGTGCACAGTGTTGCTGTTGGCCCCAGCTGGGAGTTGAACTGGTAATCTTTGGCTCCCCAACACACTGGCTGTGTCCCCTGCACCACACTGCAGTCACAGAGTCAATGTGGACCCTGGAGATGGCATCTCTGTTTGTCATAGCGGGCCTTTCTGTTGTGGTCCAGTGCACCCACATGTCATGGGCTCAGCCTCCATCTTCTCTGGCCACCTGCCACTGGCCCCCTCAGATACCAGTAAAGTTCTGCCAACATGCTACAGGCCCTTCTGCTACTGGTGCTGGGGGCGCACAGTTTTAGACCATACAGTGTGCATGTAGGCAACTACCTATGCTGCACATTCCCCCCAACTCACACATGCTGTTGGGCAACATGTGCATGCCATAGGGGACCTGTCCATTGCTGTGGGGAACCCTGCTCTATCCTACATCAATGTGTGATCATTCAACTTTTATGCCGCAGGGGCTGGTGACCCTTCCATCATTCATATATTTTTGCCCTGCCTTTCTTGGGAGTGTCTGATGATGTTTCACATTGCTGTGACCATTACCCAGGTTGGTCCTCTTTTGTGCTACAATCGAGAGGTTTAACAGCTCTGGCCAACACACCAGTCCTGGGAACACTACAGGCATGGATATGTTAGGCATAGACTGTTGGGGGTCACTCCCCAGGGAGGTACACACTATCAGACACAAGACCTGCTGCACACAACACACACATCTGAATGATTGTTATGGTGGTGCTCAATGGGCCACATCTACTGAGCATTTGAATCAATATGAAATATTTTCACAGGGGACCTTGGATAGCTGTGTACCATGTACCCAGGTGTGGGGTGGCATTGCTAAGGTACACATCTGCTACTTTTGGGGGTTACAGGCAGGGCCCACTGTCCTGCCTCTCCAGGATGCATTGTCCAATGGGGCCTGTGGGTGTGGGTGTGTCATGGCCTGTTGGTTGATGCCTTTCATATGGGTTACACACATCAGGTCATGGTGTGTCAGACACTGTTCTGGTTTTAGGATGTCCCTCATGGATATGCATGTGCTACATCTGCATAACATGGGGGTGGTGCATCGATAGGCAGCACAATCATTTGTATTAGCCGCAGCATGGATGCTGAATGGTGTGTGGTCCTCCAGGTCTGCATTTCGGATACTCTGATCTGGGTGATGCCACGGTTAATAGTGTCTGTGCTTTGGATGGGAAATGATAGCCGTATAGACAATGCCTATCTCCTCTGCATTACAGGTTTGTGCTTACCAGCACAGTTTAGTTGTTGGAAAAATATGTGGGCCGAATTGGCCATAGCCCCAGCTGAGCTTTGAACCTGTGACCTTATGTTCTTACATACACTGTCTGTGTGCACTGCACCACCATGTAGTCACTGATTGGCTGGGTTCCCTGGGACGTCCATAACTGTACATCCGACAGGGCCTGTGTGTTGCAGTGGACGGTGCCAGCCTGCACATGGCTAGGCGACTGTATGCTGTGGCTCGCAGCCACTGGCCCCACCACCACCTGTACCCTTCCACCAACATGCTGGCATGTCCCTATCTTGTAAAAACATGTGAACTGATGGAGTTGTTCCACTCCAGGACTGCATCTGTGCAACTCAGCTGTCGGTAATGCCCATTGTAATGGGGTGTGTGCAGTGTAGGGTAAATCATGGGTGTTTCAGACACACTTATGTTCTCTGCAATAAAGGGGTGTCTTCACTATCTGTGTTTGGTGGTGGTTAAAATATGTGGACTGGGTTGCCAGGAGCACCAGGTAAGCTTTGAACCTGTGACCTTCTGCTCTTGCATACACTGTCTGTGTGCACTGCACCACTGTGTAGCCATGGATTGGCTGTGTTCCCTGGGAGGTCCATGTCTGTACATCCATCAGGGCCTGTCTGTTGCAGTGGACGGTGCCAGACTGCACATGGCTAGGCCACTGTCTTCTGTGGCTAGCAGCCACTGCCCCCTCCACCCTCTGTACTGTTCCACCAACATGCTGGCATGTCCTCATCTTAGCAAACGCATATGGCCTGATTAGGTTGAGCCACTCCAGGACTGCATTTGGAGGACTCGGCTGTGGGTGATGCCCATTGTTCAGGTGCATGTGCAGTGGAGGGTAAAATATGGGTGTTTGCAACATGATTATGTTCTCTGCAATAATGGGGTGTCTTTACTATCTCTGTTTAGTGGTGGTTAAAATATTGGGACTGGGCTGGCATGAGCCCCAGCTGGGATTTGAACCTGTGACCCTCCTGTTTTGGAGGTGCTGGCTCTGTCTGCTGCACCACACTGTGGCTATAGAGGCAGTGTAGTACCTGGTGATAGGAAACCTGTCAGGATGGGGACGCACACCCTGCTCTTCAGTCTTTTACTGTGGCCTCATTCACCTTGTCTGGTGACAAACATGCAGATAAACCCCAGAAATAGACACGTAAACCGGGGCTTTACTTTTAAACAAGCTGGACAACAGTGATATTAATGGGCAACCATTTGGAAACCACCCAGGAAAGCCACAGGGATGGGAATTATTTTTGGGGGAGTCTCAGCTCCATGGCCCTTCCAATATTCATTTCTTTTTTTCTGGGACTGTCCTGGGTGTGATTTTTATATTTGCCCATTACTGTACCTGTTCCCAAGCTGCATTACTATTTTTAATATTATTTTTCTGGTCATTGTCTATTTTTATTTTCACCTTTGTGCTGTGCACATGTATCACACTGCTTACGTTTTTCAGGTTTCCCCGGTTTTGCTGTACATTGCTGACGGAAATGGTTTCTCTTCCCTTTAAATGCATTCTAACGCGAGTGATTCACTCGCGCTATTTTTTCATAGGAAATTCGGCCCCGTTCATGTGCGGGGAGCCTCTCCCTTCCCCTTCCCCGCCCATTGACCCCGTCTCTCCGCCCCTCGGGGGCCTTCCTCCGCCCTCCGTTCGCCGTTACACGCCTCTTTCGGACATTTGCGGGCCCGTATTTGTGCGGGGCCCGTTAGTGTGTCGCGCACATGCACGGGGGTTCCTCGCACCTGTGCGGGGCGTTTAGGAGCATTTGTAACCGTTTAAGTGGCGCGTTTCCATGCACTATTGTGCGGCGCGCACATTGGCGGATTTTAGTAAACATGCCCCTTAGTGGAAGGACAACCAACAGGACATTGTGAACCTGGGTACAAACTATATCACAATGACAGGGTAAATCAAATTAGTGGAGGGATTGCACTCTCTGTTATAGAGGGTATTGAGTCACACAGGATAAAAGTTTTGCAGGAAACTAAAAACACTGTAGAATCTCTATGGATCAAAATTCCATGTAAAGAGGGGAAGGCAATGGCAGTAGGGGTGTACTACCATTCGCCTGGCCAAAATAAACAAATGGATGATGAAATGATAAAAGAAATGAGGGAAGCTAACAAACATTTTTTTTAAGTGCCATCAAGTCAGTGTTGATTCTTGGCAACTCAGCTACATCTGGGTTTTCTTGGCAATGTATCACTGGAAGTAGACTACCAGCCTTCAGAGACAATGGAGAGTAAAGTGACTTGCCCAAGATCACAAGGAGTGCCAGTGGGAACATAGTAACATAGTAAATAACAGCAGATAAAGACCAACATGGTCCATCCAGTCTGCCCAGCAATACGGCAAGAGTAGGTGCACCTGTCGCTCTGTGCAGGCCACCCCTCCCCATGTCTTTGTTTAGGGGTGGACCCACCACTCCATATAGGACACCCCTATTTGTTGAGAAGTTAGATGGTTCAGTTTATTTTGTTTTTATCCTGTTGCTGTAAAGGGATCCACTGTGCTTGTCCCATGCTGTTTTGAATTCCGTCACCGTGTTTGCCCCACCACTTCCATCGGGAGAGCATTTCAAGCATCCACCACCCTTTCAGTGAAAAAATATTTCCTGACATTGCCTTTCAATTTTCCACTTTGCAGCTTCATGTTATGCCCTCTAGCTTTGCAGCTTCCCCGTCTTTGGAAGAGGTTTGTTTGTTCATCGTTCCTCTTTAGGTATTTAAAGGTCTGAATCATATCTCCCCTATCCCTCCTCTCCTCCAAAGTGTACATATTTAGGTCTTCAAGTCTCTTCTCATAAGGTTTCGTACGCAGGCTCCAAATCATTTTGGTTGCCTTCCTCTGAACAGTTTCCAGTCTTTTTACATCTTTGCAAGATATGGTCTCCAAAACTGAACACAGTATTCCAAGTGAGGCCTCACCAGTGACCTGTACAGTGGCATAAGCACCTCTTCCTTTCTGCTGGTAATCCCTCTTTGTATGCAGCCCAACATCCTCCTGGCTTATGCCACCACCTTGTCGCACTGTTTTGCCACCTTGAGATCATCAGAGATAATCACACCAAGGTCTTTCTCCTGAACCATGCACACCAACCTCTCGCCCCCTATTGCGTACATTTCCCTTGGGTTTCTGCTACCTAAGTGCATGACACTGCACTTTTTCGCATTAAATCGTAATTGCCAAGCATTAGACGATTCTTCCAGCTTTTGTAGATCTTTCCTCATGTTATCCACTCTCTCGTGGGAGTCCATTCTGTTGCAAATTTTTGTGTCATCTGCAAAAAGACAGACTTTTCCATTCAGTCCTTCAGCAATATCGCTCACAAATACATTGAACAGTGCCGGGCCCAGGACTGAACCCTGGGGCACCCCGCTAATCACCTTCCTTTCATCCAAGTGATCTCCATTTACCATCACCTTCTGTCGTCTGTCAGTCAACCAATTTCTAATCCAGTTTACCATCTTAGGACCCATCCCCAAGCTACTGAGTTTATTGACAAGCCTCCTATGAGGAACAGTATCAAAGGCTTTGCTGAAATCCAGGTAGATGACATCCTTCATATGCCCCTGATCTAGTTCCTTGGTCACCCAGTCAAAGAACTCAATCAGATTTGTTTGGCAAGACTGTCCTTCAGTAAAACCATGTTGCCTCGGATCTTGCAACCTGTTGGTTTTGAGAAAGTTCTTTCAGGAGTGCCTCCATTACTTTTCCCGCCACCAAGGTAAGACTCACGGGTCTATAATTTGACACTTCTTCCCTGTCACCACTTTTGTGTAGAGGTACGACATCAGCCATTCTCCAGTCTTGAGGAACCTCTCCTGTTTCAAAGGATCTGTTGAATACATCCTTTAACGGCCCTGCAAGAACCTCTCTGAGCTCTTTCAGTATCCTGGGATGTAACCCATCCGGTCCCATGGCTTTGTCCACTTTCAGTTTAGCAAGTTGTTCCAACACCTCATCTTCTGTGAATGGTGTTGTATCTACTTCATTCCCATTTTTATATTTGGGAGACACAGCTGGTCCATCTCCAGGATTTTCTTTAGTAAAAACAGAGCAGAAGTATTTGTTTAGCAATTTCGCTTTTTCTATGTCACGTTCCACGAGTCCTTTCCCAGCACTTCTGAGTCTTGCAATTCCAACTCTGATCTTCTTCCTTTCCCGAATATATCTGAAGAAAGTTTTGTCGCCACCCTTAGCATCTTTAGCCATCTTTTCCTCTGCCTTTGATTTTGCTATCCTTATTTCTCTTTTTGACTCTTTGAGTTTGATCCTGTATTAATTTGTGTTCTTCTGTTTGCAAGCTTTTAAATTTTGCAAAAGCTGTGTTTTTTGCCTTTATTTGAGCAGCCACTTCTTTGGAAAACCAAATAGGTTTCCTTCTCCTCTTGTTTTTATTTACTTTTTTTTCAAATTTATCTGTTGCCCCTTTTATTGCCACCTTTAGTTTAGCCCATTGCAATTCTACTTCCTTTATCTCCTTCCACCCTGTCATCTCCTCCTTTAGGTACTCGGCCATTTTATTGAAGTCAGTGTTTTTGAAGTTTAGGACTTTGAGCTTGCTATGTTTGGGCTGTACCTTGGCTTTTATCTCAAACCACACCATGTGATGATCACTGTTGCTCACAGGGGCACTCACGCAGACATTCGACGTGCTATCACCATTGGTGAGCACTAAATCCAGCGTTGATCTTTCCCTGGTTGGTTCCATGACCATTTGTCTAAGTGATGCATCTTGGAGAGCATCTACAATTTTTTTTGCCTCTTTCCACATGTGCAGAAGGAGTAATCCAATCCACATCAGGTAGATTAAAGTCACCCAAAATGATCGCTTCCCCCTTTGTGGCTATCTTGGCAATATCTATAATCAATTCGTTATCTATCTCTTCAATTTGAGTCGGAGGTCTGTATACTACAGCAGTATGGATGACAGTGCCATCTCCTCTTTCCAACGCAATCCAGAGTGCTTCTTCTTTTCCCCATGTCCCCTGCATTTCAGTAGCTTTAATATTGCTTTTGACATACAAGGCTACTCCTCCTTTTCCATTTTATTTATTTATTTAGCTGTATTTATATCCTGCTTTTCACTGGGTCAAAGCAGTCAATTGGGGGATACATTTAACACGAGGGAATATGAGACACATACGCTAATACTTACAGGGAACATGGGCAATGGAGGGTTAAGTGGCTTGCCCAAGACCACAAGGAGTGCCTATAGGACTAGAAATCCCAGTCCCTTCGGCCTGAGATTGCTGTCCCCAGGTGGGACTTGAACCCCTGGCCCTCTGGCCTGAAGTACCTTGTCCTAACCACTAGACCACTCCTCCCACATTTTCTCTATCTCTTCTGAATAGATTATAGCCAGCTATGGCTGTATCCCAATCATGCAATTCATTAAACCATGTTTCTGTAATGGCCACAATGTCAAAATCCATTTCCACCATTAGGGCTTCCAGGTCCGGAACTTTGTTGGCTAAGCTTCAAGCATTTGTGCTCATTGCTTTCCAGCATTTACCTGGCTTCTGTATATTTTGCATTGATTTTGTTCTGCCCACATCTTCCCACTTGTTTTTGATGTGTGGTTTAAAAGTGTGGCTGTTTCTAATGTTATTCTGCTTTTGCAGGGGGTGGTGTGCAGGTCTGACTGACCCTTGATCTTCTGGTACTAGGCAGTTGCTCTAACCACTAGGCTATTCCTCCACTCCAACAAGTATTACAGCACAGTAATAATGGGTGATTTCAACTACCCCAGTATCGAGTGGGTCAATGTCACAGCAGGACATGCTAGAGAGATAAAAATTCTAGATGAAATAAATGACTGCTTCTTGAAGCAGCTGTTTAATGAACTGACAAGAGGGGAAGCTATTTTGGATCTAGTCCTTTTAGGAACATAGAATCTGGTGCAAGATATAAGGGTGTTGGAGCCACTTGGCAATAGGGATCATAGCATGATCACATTTGATTTAATAAATGGAGGGAGGACAGCAAAAAAAATCCACACTTGTTGTTAAGTGCCGTCGAGTCGGAGTCGACTCATGGCGACCCTCTGGATAGCTATCCTAAATTGTGTTCAGTCTTCAGTCAGGCGGCTCATTGTTGATAGACTGGTACCCGTAGCTGCAGTTATTGTATAGATCGATCTCATTGCTGGCCTTCCTCTTTTGCGTTGACCTTCTATCTTGCCAAGCATGATGTCTTTCTCTAATGATCTCTCTCTTCGCATGATGTGTCCAAAGTATGAAAGTCGAAGTCTTGTCATCTGAGCTTCTAAAGAAAGCTTAGGTTTGATCTCCTCTAGTACCAACTGGTTTGTTCTTCGGGCAGTCCATGGTATACACAGTATTCGCCGCCAGCACCATAATTCAAAGGCATCAATTTTCTTCCTATCTTTTTCATTGTCCAGCTTTCACATCCATATGATGTTATTGTAAATACCATGGCTTGAACAAGTCGAATCTTTGTATGGAGAGAGACATCTCTGCTCTTGAGAATCTTATCTAAATCTTTCATAGCCATTCTGCCAAGAGCAATGCATCATCTGATTTCTTGATTTCTTGTTGCTTCTTTATTGATAGTTGATCCAAGTAGGTTAAAGTTGTTCACGATTTCAATTTCTTTTCCTTCAACGATGAACCTGTTGATTATGCCAGTTGTCATGATCTTTGTCTTCTTTACATTAAGGTGCAGGCCCATTTTGAGACTATGGGGTATGTTTACTAAACCGTCTTAACGTCACAGCGGTGGTATTATCGCGCGACAACGCAGCAGCGGCGATAAGGCACACTAACGCTGTGAAATCCGAGTCTGAAGTGTGGAGTAAGGCTTCCCAGAGGGCGGAGAGAAGGGGGTCAATGGGCTGAGAGTGGGAGGGGAGAGGCTCCAGGCACACTAATGCTGTGAAATCTGGGTCTGAACACTAACGCCAGTGAAACCCTCGCGTTAAGGCACATTTGCAGGAAAGAGAAACAATTTCAGTTAGCAATGTGCAGCAAAGGCAGGGAAACCCAGAAAAGTGATAGTTGTGATACATGTGCAGGGAACAAAAAGGCAAATAAACATATAAAAGGACCAGAACCACATCTAAAATCCCAATAACTAAGCTGGCCAATAGTGATATTAATGATAAACATAAAGCAACACTACTGACAAAGCGTATAAATGAAGATATCATGTTTGGAAGGGTCTATACTCTGTCCCCCTACAAAGTGAATGAGCCCACATTGAAATAGCACTGATCAGGGTTTCTGTCATTTAGATTGGGCAGGTTTGTTATGGCATGCACATGTGCAGCAACAGCAGAGTGGGCACGCAGGAAAGGGCAACTGTACTGATGCTGTAAATGGGATACAGGGGGCGGCAGGTGGCACATGCTGTGGTCCAGCTGGGGCACAGTGCGGGCTAGGCAGATGCCTAGGTGGCACATAGGAATGCCGAAACTGTAAAGCAGCAAGACAGCAACTGACAAGGGTCCAACATGGGCACGAGTGTGTGTCCCACAGTGTCACAGGGGATATTACCCAGCAGGTACCCCCAAGGGCACATAACATTGGCAGGCGGAGCGGGGGGAGGGGGGGGAAGCACGCATGTCCATGTAGGCACCCCTACCCGAGAACCCACACCATAGGCAGCTGACTACCATCATACTAGATGGCCTGGGACGGCGCACCACCAGCACCACCGCCATAATGGCATGGCAGCATGGTGGCAGAGGGGTGATGATAGCGGAGGGGGCAGTGGCATCTGCCCACAGTAGACCATGGCCTAGCCCCCTTTAGGTGGGTGCCGTGCACTGCAACAGACAGGGTCTGTCTGATGAACAGTCATGGTATCCCCAGGGAATGAGCTGTCCCTTTGGCAACCATGTGGTGCAGTACACACAGCCAGTGTGTTCATGAGCCAAAAGTCACAAGTTCAAGTCCCAGCAGTGGCTCCTGCCAACCCTGTCCCCATATTTTACCCAGTACTAAACCGTGGTAATAAAGATGGAACCTTTATTACAGATAACATAAATATGCCTGAAACGGCTATATTTTACCCTACAGAGCACCATAAACATGTGCAATACCTAGAGCAGAGTTTCCCAACTGCAGTCCTGGAGGGCCAAACACCCACACCCACAGGCTCCACTATCCAAAGCCTCATGGAGAGTCAGGCTGTTGGGCCCTGCGCACAGCAGCATCTCCCAATACTAGCACTTGCATAACTTAGCAATGCCGCCTTAAACTTGGGGATACGTTACACATATATCAAAAGGTTGCTATGATTAATGGCAGATAACAATGCCTAAGTTAATAAGAATTTGCTGATAGAGCTACATCATAGCAACGTTTCTGATATCTGTGGAGTGTGTTTCAGTTTTGGTTTCTGACAGTGTTTACCACCCTGGGGAATGATCCCAACAGTATTGCATACCATGGCAATGACTGCACCGTGCCCATGACTGGTGTGGCAGCCAGGGCTGCCACAAACCTCTATAATTGCACAAAGCTGGTAGAGGTGTGGGAGTGTGGGTCTGTCTATCCAGTGTGTTGTGTCTGCCTACACCTTACTCTGCCCACACTGCTTGCACTGTTTCCAGTGTTAGCTTGCCAATGTGCATAATGAGGAGCAAGGTACTGTGGGTATGGCCCGGACAGGGTGGCCTGGGCAGGATGCATCTGCACAGGGCATAGGGCAATGGCTGGGACATTGTAGTGCCCGGCCACCACCTGCACGGACAGGGTGGCCACAGCATGTCCTGCTGGGAAGTCCCTCTCACCCTGACTGAGCAGTGACCACGGCATGGCTAGGTTCCCCTATAGTGTTATACAGTACTTCTTTTAAGTGATTTTTATAGGTTTTCTTTTCTGGTGCCCAATCACTGACTTATCTGCTTGGTGGGTGTTTGTGTGCGCGCTCACATCCCAGTTTTGGGTGCACACATCTTCTCTGGGAACATGCACTATGGACTAGCTAGCAGGCTGTCTGCTGTTAGTATGTGTATGGCTGGAACACCTTGCAGGGGGCAGCAGCTGGAGACAGTCGGTGGTGGGGGGGGGGCAGCTGAGCATTTCCAGGCCTACTGTCTATCTGCCATTGATTTATGGATGTGTATAGATCTGCATTGACTGCCCTGTAGGGTGCCCATTCCCCAGCAGGACAGGGGTTGATGGTCCCCTCTACTGCCACCATTTCAGAGATGTAGAGTGTGGATCTTTTGGTGGGAGATCCTGTTCCCCACCCTGAGCCCTAGAGGGCGGGTTGGGTGGTGCTACATAATCCACTTATGGGTCTGAACACCCCCCTTCACCTAAATCATGTGACCATGGCACCCACACAGGATATGCACTATTCTGCGTGCATCATAGTCTACAAGGGCTAGATGTGACTGGGAAACACGGATGGACACAGGTGTACCCTAGTTGTGTCTGCAAGGACTACCTAACACACACTGGCACTGATGACAATCTGCAGCATAGCCTATCTCAGCTAAGCCAGGTGCTGCGGACCAGATGCTGGGCACCCCACCTTGCCCTCAGGGTGAGCACAGTACCCGCACAATGTGATGGTCTGTAGCTACTCTGTGCCAGTAACTCACACGGTCAGTTCCTCCTACCAGTCCGAGGTGCTGTGGGGGTGCATACCCCATCTTGTGATCATCTGTAGACTGCTGATCTGCATGTAACCTTAAGGTGCCTTATAAGGCGCCCTATAAAGCGCCTTATAAGGCGCCCTATAGGGAACATTATAAGGTGCCTTGGCGGACATTGCACTTTATAATGTGCCCTCTGGAGTGTCTTATAGGGCGCCTTATGCGGCACCTTAGGTTACGGCACTGTGAGGGTGTGTTTGCTGGCAGCACTAATTTAAATTAAAAAAGAAAATGCCTCAGACAGCACTGATTTAAAGCAAAGGGTAATGCCTCAGACAGCTTTATGCATTAAGCCCACTGGGGAATCAAACTCATGACCCCTGTTTCATCAGTCATTGTATTAACCAGTGTGCTACACCTCTGCTGTTGTGTTTGTAGGTCAGCGCGCCTAATTAAGGCTAACGCGAGTTAAAGTGAAATGGCTCCCTCTATCGCACGATAACTGACTTTATCCCGCGATAACCAGAAATGCTACCTTAAGACCGGAACGCCCACTACCTTATATGGCATTCGTAACAGTAAGACTGCAACTAACGCCGGTAGCATTAAGACGGTTTAGTAAACATACCTCTATGTTCTTTGATTGTGAGAAGCAAATGTTTCAGATCATCTTCACTTTCAGCCAGTAATGTGGTATCATCAGCATAGCGAAGGTTGTTGATGAGTCTTCCACCAGTCTTCACACCTCTGTTATTGTTTATTGTTTATTGTTTATTGTACATTTAATATACCGCCTCCCATAACATCGAGGCGGTATACAATATAAAATCAATAGTTAAAAAAGAAAAGCATTACAATATATGATAGAAGGGGAGAGAGAAAAGGACAGAATAGATATCCAGATCGCAGCCAGAAAAACAGAGAAAGGGAAATTTAGGGGGGAAAAGCTAGAGAGAAAAGGTGAGTTTTTAGGAGGGAGCGGAATTTGGGATAGGATTCTTCTGTACGGAGGTTGGTGGGGAGGGAGTTCCAGAGAGAGGGTGCTAAATAATAAAAGGCCGATTTCCTGGTGGATTGCAGATGAGCTTTGGAGGGTGCTGGAAGATGAAGACGGTTGATGTGTATGGATCGAAGACTACGTAAAGGGGTATGATAAGTCAGTAAATCCGAAAGGTAAGCAGGTGTTGAGTGATAGATAGCTTTATGAGTTAGGGTGAGAATTTTGAAAGATATCCGGTAGTCAAGTGGTAGCCAATGGAGGTGATATAGCAGAGGGGTGACATGGTCGCGAGGGGAAGCGTGAAGGATCATACGAGCAGCTGTATTTTGGATCAATTGAAGACGATGTTTTTGATTTTGGGGGAGACTGGCAAAAATAGTGTTACAGAAATCTAATCTGGTGATAACTAAAGAGAGAGAAGAGTAGTAAGAGCCTGAGTGGACAGAAAGGGACGAACAGCACGAATTTTCCGGAGACATAGAAACGAACATCGAGAAATGTGGGAGATATGGTCATGAAAGTTGAGGGCATTATCAAGGAACACTCCAAGGTAGCGAAGCTTGGGGACTACAGTGATGGTAGAGCCTGCAAGGGATGGAGCAAGTGAAGGTGTAGGAGAGGTGTGGGGGAACCAAATTGCAGCAGTCTTATTAACATTGAGGACCAGGCAGTTAGAAGAAAGCCACGAAGAAATAGTGGACAAACAATTTTCTAAAGGAGATATATCAGGACAGGATGAAGGAGTGTGATGCAACAGAAAGATATCGTCAGCATAGAAGTAACTCGAAATCCCAGATTGTTGAATGATCAGTGCCAGAGGGGCAAGAAAAACATTAAACAGTAGAGGAGCCAAGATGGAACCCTGAGGGACACCACAAGGGAGTGAAAAATGATTGGAGCGTGAATTGGAGGAGGAAACAGCAAAGGACCGATGACAGAGAAAGGAGTGAAACCAATGATATACCGAACCACGAATACCCGGAGACGAGAGAGAAGAAGGGTGTGATCGACCAGGTCGAAAGCTGCCGAGAGATCGAATGACACCGCTAGAGTGATGTTGCCCTGGTCGTGAGAGGTGTGAATTTCATTTAGGACAGCAGTGATTGTGGATTCAACACTAAAACCAGGTCTGAAGCCGGATTGCCTGGGGTGGAGAACCAGTGAAGCAGCAAGATAGTGAGAAAGTTGTGAGAAAACCACCTTTTCCAATAGCTTAGAAAAGAAAGGGAGATTTGAAACCGGACGGTAGTGAGCCGGGTTGGAGGGATCGAGGGTGGATTGTTTTAGGAGAGGGCGAACTGAGGCGTGTTTCCAGGAGGTAGGGAAGACACCAGAGGATAAGCTAGAGTTAATGATAGTCAACAGAGGTTGCAGTAATGAGGGGGGGGGGGGTTCAGAGAACCATGAGGAAGGAATAGGATCTAGATCGCAAGTAGTTTTCCTGGTAGTAGACAGAAAATGAAGTAATTCTGAAGAGGAGACAGAGGAGAAAGAGGACCACGTGTGGGAGAGACACGGAGAACACGGGGGAGAGACAGGAGGGGGTGATGGCAGGGCTTGTGGACAGTGAGGGAGAGAGGAACGGAGGTTCTGGATTTTATCAGAAAGAAGGACGCCAGAGTAGTGGGACTAGGGACTAAGTTGGGAAGAGAAGAGCCATGAACAGAGGAGGACTGCAGGCGAGAAAGAGTGTTCAATGTAGCAAAAAGTTGGCGGGATCTGTTGGGGGCAGCTATGATTGTGGAGGTGTAAAAAGAGCATTTCGCCTGGTGAATAGCTGATCGGTAATGAGCATGACAGGATGTAAACTTGTGATAGGAGGAGGCAGAGGGGGTCTTGCGCCAGAGACGCTCAGCTCTCCGTAGATGAGACCGAAGAAGAGAGAGCCCAGCATGGTACCAAGATTGGTGAGTATGACGTCGAGGTTTGACGGGTTTGATAGGGGCAACTTGGTCAAGGGTGCGTGAAAGCTCGAGATTCCACATTGTGACCTGGGAGGAGGGTGAACAGGAAGGGAAATCAGACGGGAGAGGAGGGAGAGCAGCAGAAAAAGCCTGTAAAGTGGACAGATTAAAGTGCCTGGAGGAACGGGCAGGTGGGGAGAGGGGAGGGGGAATCAAGGGAGGGGCCTGAAAGGTGAACAAGAGGTACAGATGATCTGACCAGGGTATGGAAACTGCAGAAGGAGCCGAAATGATAAATGGGGAAGACAGTGGGGAAATGATTAAATCAAGGATGTGTCCTGCAGCGTGGGTAGGTGAAGAAACATGCTGATGTAGGGAGAGATCACGGAGTAAAGCGGAGAAGGCAATGTCCCTGGCTGAGGTAGGGGCATCAAAATGAACGTTGAAATCTCCCAGTAAATGAAGATAAGAAAATTGAAGGACCAAGTCAGAGACAGAAGCCAGAAAAGAGTCCCAGATGGGGGGAGATGAGGATGGAGGAAGATAAATAAGAAGAAATTGAAGAGCAGGTGAACTATTCAGCTGAAGTAGAAGAGATTCAGAATAAGTTAATGAGGCAGAGGAGAGTTTGGAGAGGGGTAGCGAGGAGCGGTAAATTACCGCAACTCCACCACCTGCCCGAGAAAGGCGCGGGACAGATATGGCATCGTAGCCGGGAGGAAGGCAACGGTGAAGGATTGCCTTCATACAATCCTGCTTCTCTGATGATTTGTTCTGCATATAAATTAAACAGGTAGGGGGAAAGTATGCAGCCTTGTCTTACACCTTTGCTTATTTTAAACCATTCTGTTTCTCCTAGTTGCATTCGAACTGTTGCTTCTTGATCAATGTACAGATTGTGCAAGAGTACGATCAGGTGTTCTGGTATACCCATGCTTCTTAATGTGGCTCAGAGTTTCTCATGGTTTACACAGTTAAAACATAGAAACAGAAATATGACGACAGAAAAAGACCACATGGCCTATCTAGTCTGTCCTTCCATAACAACAACTACAACAGTCCCCTTTTTTCCTTTAGAGATCCTCTGTATTTATCCCATGCTGTTTTCAATTCTGTTACTGTCCTCATCTCTACCACCTCCCCTTCACCCTCATCCCATGTACCCTCGTAGCAGAACTTGCTTTCAATTGAAAAAGGCTCTCCCCCTGAACATTTATGCCACGGTGGTATTTGAACATCTCAATCATATCACCTCTATCCCGCCTTTCCTCTAAGGTGTACATATTAAGATCCCTAAGTATGTCCTCATATGCTTTATAATGAAGACCACTAACCATTTTAGTAGCCACCCTCTGCACTGACTCCATACTGTTCACATCCTTTTGAAGGTGTGGTCTCCAGAATTGCACACTATACTCCAAATGAGGTCGCACTAAAGACTTATACAGAGGTACTATCACCTCCTTTTTTCTGCTAGCCATTCCTCTCCATATGCACCCAAGCATTCTTCTAGCTTTTTCCATTGCCTTTTCTACCTGTTTAGCTACTTTAAGATCATCAGACACAACCACGCCTAGGTCCCGCTCTTCTTTAGTGGACAAAAGTACTTCACCCCCTATACTATATTGCTCCCTTGGATTGCTGCAGCCCAAATGCATGACCTTGCATTTCTTAACATTAAATCCCAGCTGCCAAATTCTAGACCATTCTTCCAGCTTAGCTAGATCCCTCCTCATGTTTTCTACACCTTCCTGGGTGTCTACTCTATTGCAGATTTTGGTATCATCTGCAAAAAGGCAAGCCTTACCCGACAGTCCTTCCGCTATATCACTAACAAAGATGTTAAAAAGAATCGGACCAAGGACAGATCCCTGGGGCACACCACTGGTAACATCCTTCTCCTCAGAGTGAGCTCCATTTACCTGTACTCTTTGTCGCCTCCCACCCAACCAATTTCTAACCCAAGCAGTAACTTTAAGGTCCATCCCTAGGGTGCTCAGTTTGTTTTTAAGTCACCTGTGAAGAACAGTGTCAAAGGCTTTACTGAAATATAAATACACCACATCTAGGGCTCTCCCTCAGTCCAACTCCCTGGTCACCCAGTCAAAGAAATCAATCAGATTTGTCTGACAAGACCTGCCTCTGGTGAATCCATGCTACCTCGGATCCTGTAATCCACTGTACTCCAGAAACCTCACTATTTTCTCTTTCAGCAGCATTTCCAATAATTTGCTCATCACTGAAGTTAAACTAACTGGCCTGTAGTTTTCAACAATATCCTTACTTCCATTTTTGTGTAAAGGCACCACATGAGCCTCTCTCCAGTCCTTTGGCACCACTCCCGACTCCAACGAGGCATTGAAAAGGTCAGTCAGTGGAGCTGCTAGAACGTCCCCAAGTTCCCTCAGTATTCTAGGTTGTATCCCATCTGGTCCCATCGCTTTGTCTACTTTAAGTTGAGCTAGTTTCACATGAACACAGTCTTCTGAAAATTGTTCAAGATGTCCCTCTCTTCTGTTCCTGTTTGTGGGTGTTTTCTGAGGTCCTGCTCCTGGTTCTTCATCTGTGAACACAGAACAGAAATATTTGTTAAGCAATTCCTCTTTATCCTCATCAGCTTCTACATATTCCTCCCCTTCACCCTTGAGTCTGACAATACCACTTTTGCCCTTCCTCTTTTCACTAACATATCTGAAAAATGTTTTATCCCCCCATTTTATTGCATTGGCTATTTCCTCCTTTTTTGAATCTTTGCTTTCCTGACTACTTTGTTAGCTTCTCTAACTTTTTCCAAATATAGATGCCTGTCTTCCTCTCTCTGTGATCTCTTGTATTTCATGAAGGCCTCCCTCTTTTTCTTCACCTTTTCAGCTGCTTCTTAAGAAAGCCATAGCGGTCTCCTTTTCCTTTTACCTTTATTTACCATTTTAACAAAAACATTGGTTGCTCTTAAAATATCCCCTTTCAGTTTTTCCCACTGTTTTTCTACATCCCCCAGCTGTTCCCATCCCGCTAATGACTCCTTGAAGTATTGGCCCATCTTGGCAAAGTTAGTCTTCCTAAAGTCTATGACCCTCACATTTGAATGGATTCTAACAGCCCTAGTCCTAATACTGAACCACACCATCTGGTGATCACTGGATGCAAAATGATCTCCCATTATAACAACAGAAACACTTTCACCAGGTAGACAAAGGTGAGTTGGTTGATAGAGTATATCTGGACTTTCAGAAAGCTTTTGACAAGGTCACTCATCAGAGACTTTTGGTAAAACCAAAAAGTCATGGGATAGGAGGCAGCGTACTACTGTGGATCAGGAACTGGTTAAAAGATAGAAAGCAGAGGGTAGGGCTAAATGGCCAATTTTCCCAGTGAAGAAAGGTGAATAGTGGAGCACCCCAAGGATCTGTGCTGTATCTACTGCTTTTTAACATATTCATAAATGACCTGGAAATGAAAATGAGTGAGTTTATAAAATTTACAGATGACACAAAGTTATTTAAAGTTGTTAAAACCCAAGAGGATTGTGGAAAATTGCAAGAGGATCTTGATAAATTGGAAGACTGGGCATCCAAATGGCAGATGAAATTTAATGTCAACAAGTGCAAAGTTATGCACCTAGGAAAGAACAACCCAAACTATGGTTACCGATGTAAGGTTCCACATTAGGAACCACCATCCAGTAAAAAGATTCAGGTGTCATTGTGGATAACATGTTAAAACCCTCTGCCCAGTGTGCAACGGTGGCCAAGAGAGCAAATAGAATGCTAGGTATGATAAGGAAAGGAATGGAAAATAAAACAAAGGATATTATAATGCTCTGTATCGTCCATGGTGCGACCACACCTTGAATATTGTGTGTAATTCTGGTTGCCATATCTTAAAAATTATATAGCGTTATTGGAAAAGGTACAGAGAAGAGCCACCAAAATGGTAAAGGGATGGAAGGATACCCCTATGAGCAGAGGCTAAAAAGACTAGGGTTCTACAACTTGGAAAAGAGACGGCTGAGGGGAGATATGATAGAGGTCTATAAATTAATGAATGGAGTGGAACGGGTAAACGTAGATCGATTGTTGATGTCATCAGAATATAGAAAGACTAGGGGACATGCAATGAAGCTGCATGGTAACCTATTTATTACTAATAAGAGAAAATATTTTTCACTCAATGTCTAATCAAATTCTGGAATTTGTTACCGGAGGATGTAGTAAAAGCTGTAAGTGTAGCTGGGTTTAAAAAAGGTTTGACACAATTTAAAAGTTGTCACTTCTAGAGTGAAAAGAACGAAGTTGAAGAAAAAAAAATCCACTCTACTAGAATTACAGGTTTAGCTAAATATCAGATGTCAATAACATCCTTTTTACAGACATTAAAAAGAGGAGAAAAAGGCCTCAGAATACACGGATCAGGCTAGGGCATCAAAGCATACCTATGTCTCCATCCATCACATCAACAACCAGAAAAAACTCCTCTTCTATATAACATTTATAAAGATATTTTCAATATTTTTGAATTTTCAATCTGTAATAAAACATAACTTTTTACACAATAACAGACTCCTCAGTGAAGCAAAAGGTTACTTTAATCACATTACATTCTTGCAAGAAAGGGTGAATGCTTGACTAAGCACTCACAATTATCCTGTTTCACAGTTCTTTTATAGCACACTATGGGGTATGTTTACTAAACTGCGTTAGTGCGATTCACGTTAGGAGCCTCGTTAGAGACAAAAATCCCAAATAAGGAGATGGGCGGTACATCGTTGCCGAGAACGCACCGAGAACGCGCGTTACAAGGCACCATAAATGAACGAGTGCTACAGGGCACGTTACCGCGCGTTAATCTTAAGAAGACATGCAGGAATACAATGACAGCAACAGAGCTGTAGCACAATGGTTACAACACTGATGGATGGTACAGGGGTCATGGGTTTGATTCCCCAGTGGGCCTAATGTATAAGGCTGGCTGAGGCAGCACCCTTCACATTTAAGTTGTGATTGGTGAGGCCTTTGACATGTATTTTAATTTGTGTTGCAAGCAAACACACCCTCACGGTGGCATAACCTAAGGTGCCGCATAAGGCACCCCATAACGCACTCCATAGGGCACATTATAAAGTGTACTGTCCGCCAAGGCACCCTATAATGTCCCCTATAGGACACCTTATAAGGCTGTGAACAAAGCCCTGGCTGGCTGCAGGACTGCATGTCACCACACAGACTGTATGCTGTGGTTACCAGGATAGGGTTAACCCACCCGTACCCATGATGCACTGCACATGCAAATCAGCAGTCGACAGATGGGCACAAGAATGGGTATGCACCCCCACAGCACCTCAGCCAGGTAGGGGGAACAGACCGTGTGTGGTACTGCCACAGAGTAGCCACAGACAGTCACATTGTGCGGGTACTGTGCCCACCCTAAGGTTGAGGTGGGGCACCCAGCACCAGGTCCACAGCACCATTCATGGCTGAACTACGCCATGCTGCAGGTCCCCATCAGTGTGTGATAGGTAGTTCCGTTAGACACACCTAAGATACATCTGTGCCCAGCTATATGTCCCAGTCATGTCTAGTCCCTATGGGCGATGATGCACCCAGAATAGTGCATATCCTGTGTTGGCACCATGGTTACCTGCTGTAGGTGAAGAGGGGGTGTGTATGGACCCATGGGCAGATCATGTACCACCACACAACCCACCCTCTGGGGCACAGGGTGGGAAACAGGATCACCCACCAATAGATCCACAGTCTACCTCCCTGCAATGGCAGCAGTAGAGGGGACCAGCAACCCCTGTCCTGCTGGGGAACAGAAAGAGAGGTACACATCCATAACACAATAGCAGACAGACGGCAGGCCTGGAAATGCTTAGCTGCCCCCCACCATTATCTGATATTCTCCAGCAACAAGCCTCCAGCCGTTGCACCCTGCAAGGTGTTCCAGCAAGACACATACTAGCTGCAGACAGTCCGCCAGCTAGTCCATAGTGCATGGTCCTGGAGAAAATGCATGTACCCAGAACAGGGATATTAGCATACATACCAAGCAGATAAGTCAGTGATTGGGCCCCAAAAGAAAACCCATAAATACCACATGAGAAAAATAATAGAAAGCACTATGGGGGAACCTAGCCATGCAATGGTCACTGCTCAGTCAGGGTGAGAGTGACCTCCCAGCAGGACATGCTATGGCCACTCTGTCCGTGCAAGTGGTGGCCAGGCACTACAATTGCCATTGCCCTATGCCGTGTGCAGATGCATCCAGGCCAGGCCACCCTATCCAGGCTATTCCCACGGTACCTTGCTCCTCATTATGCAGATTGGCAGGCCAATACTGGCAACAGTGCTAGCAGTGTGGGCTGTGGAGGGTGTTGGCAGCCACCACACACTGGATAGACAGACACACTCCCCACACCTATGCCAGCATTGTGTAACTATAGAGGTGTTGGGCAGCCCAGGCCACCACACAAGTCCTGGACACAGTGCAGGCATGGCTATGGTACGCAATACTGTAGGAGTCACTCCCCAGGTTGGTAAACACTGTCAGACACAAGACCTGTAGCACACTCCACAGACACCAGGAGGGTTGCTATGATGCAGCTCACTCAGATAATTGTACTTAACCTAGGACTTGCTATCTGCCAGTAATCACAGCAACCTCTTTAAAGATGTGTACCATATTCCCAGGTTTAGGGTGGCATTACTAAGGTATGCAAGTGCTAGTATTGGGAGATGCACGCAGAGCCCAAAGTCCTGCCTCTCCAGGAGGCTTTGGATAATGGGGCCTGTGGGTGCGGGTGTGTCTGCCCCTGTTGGCTGCTGCTTTACGGCAGAGGTTCCCAACTCCAGTCCTGCGGTGCCAAACACTGTTCGGGTTTTCATGCTGTCCCTCATGAATATGCATGAGATACATTTGCATACCATGGGGGTGGCGCATAGAAATGCAGCACAGGCATCTTTATCAGAGGCAGCATGGAACCGGAATGGTGTTTGGCCGTCCAGGACTGCATTTGGGAGGCTCTGCTCTAGGTAATGGGCATGTTTATGGTTTCTGTGCTCTGTAGGGTAAAATGTAGGTGTTTTGGGCATGTTCACGTCATCTGCACGAAAGGTTCTGTCTGTATTAGCACGTTATAGTAGTGGGCAAAATATGAGGACTGGGTTGGTGGAAACCACAGCTGGGACTTAAACCTGTGACCTTCTGCTTCTGAATACACTGCTTTTGTGCACTGCACCACCATGTTATCACAGAGATGGTGCATTCCCTGGTGATACCATGACTGTTGGTCAGACAGGGCCTGTCTGTTGCAGTGCATGGCACCCACCTACACAGGGCTAGGCCACGGTCTGCTCTGGCCAGCTGCCACTGCCCCCTCCACCACCAGTATCCCTCAGCCACCATGCTGACATGCCCTTCTGCTGGTGAAGGTGGTGGTGTGCAGTCTCAGGCCATCCAGTGTGCAGGTAGGCGGCTGCCTATGGTGCGGGTTCAAGGGTAGGGGTGCCTGCATCGACGTCCACGCTCCCCCCAGCCCCGCCTGCCAATGTTCCGTGCCCTTGGGGGTAGCTGTTGGGTACTATCCCCTGTGACACTTTGGGAAACACACTCGTGCCCATGATGGGCCTTCAGCAGTTGCTGTCTGGCTGCTCCACTGTTTCAGCATTCGTATGGGCCACCTAGGCATCACCCTAGTCCGCACTGTGGCCCAGCTCCACCACAGCATGTGCCGCCTGACATGCCCGCCCTGATGTTGCAGAACATGTGCATGCCATAGGAACCCTGTCCGATGGTGGGGGAAACCCTGAGCAGCGTTATTTCACTGTGGGCCCATTCACCTTGTATGGGGACGGAGTATAGACCCTTCCACGATTTATATCTGTTCTATGGAGCTTACTCGGGGGGGGGAGGGGTTGATGTTTCTCATTGATACCACTATTGGCCAGCTTGGTTATTGTTTTTTTCCAGTTTGTTGGGGTCATTTTCAGTGTTTCTGTGCCCTTTTGTTCTGTGCACATGTATCACACTTATCACTGTTTTTTGGTTTCCCTGCCTGGGCTGTACATTGCTGACACTGAAATTGTTTCTCTCCCCTGTAATGTGCCTTTAACGGCAGGTTTTCATTCGCGTTGGAATTCAGCCCTGAAAATCAGCGCGTTAGTGTGAGGGGAGCCTCTCACCGCCCACTCTCTGCCCACTGACCCCTTCTCTCTGCCCTCTCTCCACCTTCTGCGTTGTTTTACCGCGCCGCAGGGCTTTACGATCGTTAGCGCATCATAACGCGCGTTATGTAACGTTAACGATCGTAAGAGCAGCATAACGCGCGTTATGCTGCGCTTACGATCGTTAACGTTACATAACACGCGTTATTCACGATTACCACAGTTTAGTAAACATACCCCTATGTCCTCTCACTCTTCAAGCATGTCTATAACCTGTTTTATGCTATGTGTTACAAGCCATGTAGTCTCTCTTCCCAGGATGCAAAAATACAGCAGAGGAAGTCAGAAAGTCATTACATACTATACTATGTCCTCTCCCTCTTCCAGCATGTCTATAACTCATTGGTTAATACTTGTCTCATTCCACTTCTTTGTACTTTTGCACCTGTGACAGGCTGTGTTACTAGCCATGTAGTCTCTCTTCACAGGATGCAAACATGCAGCAGAGGAAGTCAGAAAGTCATTACATACTACACTATGGGGTATATTTACTAAGCCGCGGTAATGGTATCTGCGTTAGGTTCCGAGGTAATGGTACTGATGCCCATATAAAGGAGGGGGCGGTGCATCGTTAAAGCAAGCCATGTCAGGTAACATGTGTTACAAGGCGCTAATGTGTGGTACAGTGCCCATGGACCCACCGTCCGTGAACACCACAGCGGACGGGAAGCAGCAGCGCAACCGAAGGGGTTGCAATCTAAGGAGCGCTGACAATAGAAGACGCGCTGAGGGATGTGCAGACATCGTGCCACATAAGAAAAGGAGCCATAGGTGTAAGGCCATAGACCACAGGCAGCTGATAACGCAGTCTGCAATGGGGACGTGAGGCACGGTAACACAAGCACACACAGCATGAAATGGTGTGCAGTGAAACAGCATGCAGAAGAGTAAAAAAATATAACGGAAAGGTCATCAGGGGTCAGTCTGAAGGGCCAGCTGTGTGGATGGTGTGTGTATAAGGGCAAAATGGGCAGGGAATCCAAAAAGGAGTAAGAGGGAATTGAACTGGTAGACTGAAGAGCCCAAACACAGCTCCTTGACACCAATACCAAACCACTGAGCCACGTGCCCACCTGAACAGCCCAAAGAAAGGTAACATATGTAACAGCTAGCATGTGACAGATGGGCAGCATGGAGGGGACACCACAGTGTACAGTGAAGAGAGGGAAGGGTGTGTGGATAAGGGACAAAGCTGGAGCCATTGTATGGTAAGGAGAGAAGAACAAATGAAAAGAAAGAAAAAGGAACCTGTGGGACCCAAACCCGCATCCGACATTGGCGCCACACACGGCTGCAACCACTACCCCAAAAGACCACAATGAGCACAATACAAATATGTTCCACCAAGTGGACATCGTGTCTGCTAGATTATCATGCAGTAGTGCGTCCTACGCATGTTGCAGAGCATCAGACGCGTGTGACCATACAGAGCTTCCTATGTGCCTTATAAGATATGACTAGGCACCTTAGCATATGTGGTCAGATTATGGCGCTTAGCAATGCACGTCCCAAATAGATGGCACGCACACTATTATGCACACTGCAACACGCATAAGGTGCAACAGACATATGTTACAATACTTAGCACTACAGTAGACCATCTGCTCATTGCCCCTCCCCTGTGCCCTCACCAGGTCTAGTACTATAGCTGTACCCCAGCTCCCAACCATGGTCTGACATTCACCAGCAGCAGGCACAGGCAGCCTGTACTTGCTGCACCACAACAGGTGTACCAGCCATGCACAAACTAACTGCTGGCACTCTGCTAGCCAGGCTATCCTGCATGTTCAAAGTGAAACTGTGCACACTGAGACCTAGGTTGCATGCCCCAGGGATCAGCTCTCCAGAAAAGGGAGCACACATATATTAATTGAAAGAAACACAAAATAGCACTACGTGGGAACATAGCCATGCCATGGTCACTGTTCAGTCAGTGTGAGAGTGTCCTAACAGCATGACGTGATGTGGCCACCTTGTCCATGCAGGTGGTGGTTGGGCACTACAATGTCCCAGCCATTGCCCTATGCCCTCTGTAAATGCATCCTGCCCAGTCCGCCCTGCCGGGCCATACCCACAATACTTTGCTCCTCATTATGCACATTCGCAGGCCAACACCGGTAATAGTGGGACATTTTGGGCCCAGAGAGATGTAGGCAGCCACGAAACAATGGATAGATATACATACATACATACATACATACATACATACACACACCTACTGCAGCATTGTGCAAAGATAGGGGTGGTTGGCAACCCTGCCTGCCACACTGGTCATGATCACAGTGCCTACATTGCCAAACTGTGCAGGAGGTAATAATAGTGCTCTGGTGATAACTGCGGCTCCATGCTGGGGCGAATGGCCTGACTCTCCATGGCACTTTGGATAGTGGAGCTTGTGTGAGTGGGTGTTTGCACCCCTGTTGGCCGCTGCTTTGGAGAGTGTACATTTTGCTGTTGTATCTGCATTGTGGGGAAAAATATAGGGATGTGTTCTGCAGGAGCCACAGCTGGGACCTGAAGCTGTGACCCTCTGCTCTGGGGCATGTTGGCTGTGTGTACTGCACCACACTGTTGCCACAGATGCATAGCAGTCTCTGGGGCTACCTTTATGTCTCCTCGGCCAGACCTTTTCTGTTGTACTGCACACCACGAAGTGGTACAGAGCATTGTCTGGGTGCACTGAAGGCAGGTGCCACTGCCCCCTCCAGCACCAGCACATGCCCCCCCTGCCATGCCACCTGGGCATATGCTGTCAGTACGCAGTCCCAGGCCATCCACTGTGCAGGTAGGTGGACGCCTAGGGAGCGGGGTCTGGGGTGGGGAGGCATACATGGACATCCTCACATCCCCCCATCACTGCCTACCAATATTATGTCCCTTCCACATGGGGGGAGGGGTGGCTGGAGGGATGCCAAGTCAGTGCCCTAGCAACTATTGGCTAGGGTGGACCAGGTAGCTGTTGGTGGATTATGTTTGGCCTTGGTCAGCTGCTGTGTTGCTGATGTCCAGTTCCTATGTTCCTATGTGCCACCTAGGTGACAGCCTAGTCCACCCTGTGCCCCACCTGCCCCCACTACATGTCCCGCCTGCAGCCCCCTTATGCCCCATTTGCACCATCTCTATAGTGGCCATTCATACTTGGGCACTATGCTGTTGCTGTATATGGAGCACTACTATCACGTTTCTTGGGCTCCCTGCCTGTGTTGTACATTGCTGATGCTGAAATGGTTTCACCCTCCTGCATATCTGCAGCTAATGACAGATTTTCATTCCCGGTAATGTTCAGCCCTTCAGTACCCCACGTTAGTGCCGTGGGAGCTTCTCCCTGCCCATTCCCTGCACATTGACCCCTTCTCTCCGGCATCTCTCCACCCTCTGTGGGATTTACCATGGACGGAGATGTTAATGTGCATTAGGTGCCCTTAATGCACGTTAATGTTACCTAATGCGCATTAACATAGCCGCTGCTACGTTAACGCAGTTTTGTAAACATACCCCTATGTCCTCTCCCTCTTCCAGCATGTCTATAACTCATTGGTTAATACTTGTCTCACTCCACTTCTTTGTACTTCCGCACCTGTGACAGGCTATGTGTTACTAGCCACGTAGTCTCTCTTCCCAGGATGCAAACATACAGCGGAGGAAGTCAGAAAGTCATTACATACTACACTATGGGGTATGTTTACTAAACAGCGCTAACGTTGCAGCAGCAACGTTATCACGCGATAACGACTCCAGCGGCGTTAAGGCACACAGAAGGTGGAGTAAGCCATTCCAGAGAGCAGAGAGAAGGGGATCAATGGGTGAGAAGTGGGCAGGGAGAGGTTCCAGGTACACTAACGCTGGGATCTTAAGAACAGAAAATTACCGTGCCTGAAAACCTGGCGTTAGAGGCACAATTGCAGGAAAGAGAAACCATTTCATTCAGCAATGTACAGTAAAGGCAGGGAGACCAAGAAAAGTGATAGTAGTGATACATGTGCAGCAACAGCAGAGTGCACAAGTACAAAAGGGCACTACAGTGAGGCTGCAAATGGGGTACAGGGGGCTGCAGGCAGGACATGCAGTGGGGCAGCTGGGGCATAGGGTGGACTAGGCAGATGCCTAGGTGGCACTTAGGAATGCAGAAACTGCAAATCAGCAACAGACCAAAGTCAAACATGCCCATGAGTGTGTGTCACACAGTGTCCAAGGGAACAGTACCCATCAGGTACCTCAAAGGGCACATAACAATGACAGGCGGTGCCTGGGGGGAAGCACAGATGTCTAAGTAGGCACCCCTACCCCAGATCCCACACCATAGACAGCTTCCTACTAGCACACTGGATGGCCTGGGACTGCTCGCTACCAGCACCACCTGAATTGCTCCTCGAGTCTCACCACCACCAAAAAGTTGTCTAATAGACAACATTTTGGTGGTGGTGAGAAACGAGGAGGAATGTGACAAAGTCTATCTACCCTTTTGATGTCTAGGACATCTGTACCTTGCGCACTCACAATCTTAAATGACAGAGGTGTAAGGCAGGGGTCTCCCAATCCAGTACTGGGAGGGCCACAAACCAGTCAGGTTGGGAGGATATCTCTAATGCATATATATCTCATGCATATTCATTAGGGCTATCCCAAAAACCTGCCAGGATTTTGGCCCTCCAGGACAGGTTTGGGGACCCCTGGCTTACACTGTTTCCAGTGTTAGCCTGCCAATGTGTATAATGAGGAGCAAGGTATTGTGGGTATGGCCCCGGACAGGGCAGTCTGGGCAGGATGCATTTGCACAGGGCATAGGGCAATGGCTGGGATACTGTAGTGCCTGACCATTACCTGCATGGACAGGGTAGCCACAGCATGTCATGCTGGGAGGTCACTCTCACCCTGACTGAGCAGTGACCATGGCATGGCTAGGCTCCCCCATAGTGTTAATCACTGTTTCTCTTAAATGAAATCTGTGAGTTCTCTTTTTTGGTGTCCAATCACTGACATACCTGCTTGGTATTTGTGCTTGCATTCTCTTTCTGGATGCACATAGTTTCTCTAGGAACATGCACTATGTACTGGTTAGCAGACTGTCTGCAGTTAGCATGTGTATGGCTGGAACACCCTGCAGGGTGCAGCAGGTGTAGACTGGATGTGCTCTTTGCTGGTGAGCTGGTGGTGTGCAGTCTCAGGCCATCCAGTGTGCAGGTAGGCGGCTGCCTATGGTGCAGGTTCTGGGGTAGGGGTGCCTGCATAGACATCCATGCTCACCCCCAGCCCCGCCTGCCAATGTTCCGTGCCCTTGGGGGTAGCTGTTGGGTACTATCCCCTATGACACTTTGGGAAATCCACTCATGCCCATGTTGGACCTTAAGCAGTTGCTGTCTGGCTGCTCCGCTGTTTCAGCATTTGTATGGGCCACCTAGGCATCACCCTAGTCCACACTGTGGCCCAGCTCCACCACAGCATGTGCCGCCTGTGGCCCTCTGTATCCCCTTCTCCGGCATTTGTCCAGTTGCCGTTCTGACATGCCCGCTCTGCTGTTGTGGGACATGTGCACGCCATAGGAACCCTATCTGATGGTGGTGAAAACCCTGAGCAGCGCTATTTCACTGTGGGCCCATTCACCTTGTATGGGGACGGAGTATAGACCCTTCCACGATTTATATCTGTTCTATGGAGCTTACTCGGGGGGGGGGGGGGTTGATGTTTCTCATTGAAACCACTATTGGCCAGCTTGGTTATTGTTTCTTTCCAGTTTGTTGGGGTCATTTTCAGTGTTTCTGTGCCCTTTTGTTCTGTGCACATGTATCACACGTATCACTTTTTTTTTGTTTCCCTGCCTTGGCTGTACATTGCTGACACTGAAATGGTTTCTCTCCCCTTTAATATGCTTTTAATGGCAGGTTTTCATTCGCGTTGGAATTTAGCTCTGAAAATCAGCGCATTAGTGTGAAGGGAGCCTCTCCCTGCCCACTCTCCACCCATTGACCCCTTCTCTCCGCCCTCTCTCCACCTTCTGCGGTGTTTTACCGCGCCGCGGGGCATTACGATCGTTAGCGCGTCATAACGCGTGTTATTCACGATTACCGCAGTTTAGTAAACATACCACTTAGTCGACAGGATTGTTGGCATTGGGGTGTTAGTTGAAGCCCTGGATATTTGAATGTGATCTGCAGATTGCTGCAGTTAAGTTCTGGGATGACATGCTTTAGAGGAAAGCGCTATTAACTCTAAAATATTAATGTTGAAATTTGACAATATGATTGAAAATTTGAAAATATTGAAAATATCTTTATAAATGTTATACAGAAGAGGAGTTTTTTCTGTCCGTTGATGTGATGGATGAAGGTATAGGTATGCTTGGATGCCCTAGTCTGATCTGTGTATTCTGAGGCCTCTTTCTAATGCCTGTGAAAAGGATGTTATTGACATCTGATATTTAGCTAAGCCTGTAATTCTAGTAGAGTGGATTTTTAAAAAAGGTTTGGACAAGTTCTTGGAGGAAAGGTCCATAAACCATTATTAAAAGGGTCCCGGGATATCACTGCTTGACCCAATACAAGCATTGTGGCACCTGTGTCTTTTGGGGAAACTGCTAGGTTCTTATGATCTAGATTGGCCACTGCTGGAAACAAGATTTTGGGCTTGATGGGCCTTGGTCTGACCCAGTGTGGCATATCTTATGTAGGTGTGTGTTCCTCACATTGAAACGTCTGACAAAAAAGTGTTTTATGAATACTCTGATTTGGAGTTAGCTTTTTTTGATGTACTGATGACTCTTGGTGACCTTTTTTGTTTGGGTTTTCTTTGTGGTGCCATGTCAGGAAATAGCACTGCAATACACAGGAAGGCTATGCAGGTCGTTGTGGGCAAGCAGCTTGGACACAGCAATAGTGTACTGTCCATATGTCAAGTGCACTGCTAGCAGTCAGCTCAAGATTTATTGTCAAGGAAGTAGTGCTACCATCCTAAAGATACAGGCCTAATGGGGTCCAAATAGATCATGCTGGCACTTTCTGCAAGTGCCCACTGCAGTCACAGCATGTGACAGGGGATCCACACAGCAACCTCAGCTCCTGTGCTCACTGGCTGTCCACCGTGTTCGCCTGGACATGATTGCATAATATGGGCTGGAAAGCCCAGAGAACAGCCAATATGTTTACATAAGAACATAAGATATGCCATACTGGGTCAGACCAAGGTCCATCAAGCCCAGTATTCTGTTTCCAACAGTGGCCAATCTAGGTCATACGTACCTAGCAGTTTCCCCAAGGGACACAGGTTCCACAATGCTTGTATTGGTTCAAGCATTGATATCCTGGGTCCCTTCTTAATAATGGTTTATGGACCTTTCCTCCAGGAACTTGTCCAAACCTTTTTTAAACCCAGCTACACTAACAGCCTTTACTACATCCTCCGGTAACAAATTCCAGAGTTTGATTACACGTTGAGTGAAAAAATATTTCCTTTTATTAGTCTTAAATAGTTTACCCTGTAGCTTCAATGCATGTCCCCTAGTCTTTCTATATTCTGATAAGGTAAACAATCGATCTACGTTTACCCGTTCCACTCCGTTCATTAATTTATAGACTTCTATCATATCTCCCCTCAGCCGTCTCTTTTCCAGGTTAAAGAGCCCCAACCTTTTCAGCCTTTCTTCATAGGAGTAGCCTTCCATCCCCTTTACCATTTTGGTGGCTCTTCTCTGAACCTTTTCTAAAATCGCTATATCCTTTTTAAGATACGGCGACCAGAATTGCACACAATATTCAAGGTGCGGTCTCACCATGGAACGATATAGAGGCATTATAATATCTTTTGTTTTATTTTCCATTCCTTTCCTTATCATACCTAGCATTCTATTTCCTCTCTTGGCCGCCGCTGCACACTGGGCCGAGGGTTTTAACATGGTATCCACAAGGACGCCTAAATCTTTTTCCTGGGTGGTGGTTCCTAATGTGGAACCTTGCATCGTGTAACCATAGTTTGGGTTGTTCTTCCCTACGTGCATAACCTTGCACTTCTCCACATTAAATTTCATCTGCCATTTTGCTGCCCAGTCTTCCAATTTATCAAGATCCTCTTGCAATTTTCCACAATCCTCCTGGGTTTTAACAACTTTAAATAGTTTTGTGTCATCAGCAAATTTGATAACCTCACTCGTTATTCCACTTTCCAGGTCATTTATGAATATGTCAAAAAGCAGCGGACCCAGCACAGATCCCTGGGGTACACCACTATTCACCTTTCTCCATTGGGAAAATTGGCCATTTAGCCCTACCCTCTGCTTTCTATCTTTTAACCAGTTCCTGATCCACAGTAGTACACTGCCTCCTATCCCATGACTCTTTAGTTTAGCCAAAAGTCTCTCATGAGGGACCTTGTCAAAGGCTTTCTGAAAGTCCAGATACACAATATCAACCGACTCACCTTTGTCCACCTGTTTATTCACTCCTTCAAAAAAACATAACAGATTAGTAAGACAAGATCTTCCTTGTCTAAAGCCATGTTGGCTGTCTCCCATTAGGTCATGACTATCTACATGCTGAGTAATTTTATTCTTTATGATGGTTTCTACCATTTTTCCCGGTACTGATGTCAGGCTCACCGGTCTGTAGTTTCCCGGATCACCCCTCGAACCCTTTTTAAAAATTGGTGTTACATTGGCGATCCTCCAATCCTCAGGTATTAGAGATGATTTTAATGATAGTTCACAGATTACTGATAGCAGGTCTGCAATCTCAAATTTCAGTTCTTTCAACACCCTTGGATGTATACCATCCGGCCCAGGTGATTTGCTACTCTTCAGTTTATCTAATAGTTGTAAGACATCTTCCCGATGTATCGATATTTCCTTCAATTCTCCCACACCTTTAAATACCACTTCAGTCGTGGGTAACATCCCTACATCTTCCTCAGTAAAGACCGAAGCAAAGAATTCATTCAGTCTCTCCGCTATCGCCTTGTCGCCTCTTAGTGCTCCCTTAACCCCTTTATCATCTAATGGACCAACTGACTCTCTCACAGGTTTTTTGCTACGAATGTACTTGAAAAGGTCTTTATTTCGCGTTTTTGCTTCCGCAGCAAGCTTCTTCTCAAATTCTCTCTTTGCCTGCCTTATCAATGCCTTGCATTTGACTTGCCAGTGCTTGTGCTGTTTCCAGTTTTCATCATTTGGCTCTTTTTTCCATTTCCTGAAAGATGCTTTTTTGGCAACAACAGCCTCTCTGACCTCACCTTTAAACCATGCTGGCAGTTTTTTGGACTTCCTTCCACTTTTCTTAAAGCGTGGAATACAGCTGGTCTGGGCTTCCAAGATAGTATTTTTCAACAACACCCAAGCTTGATGTACGTCTTTAACCTTTGCAACTGCTCCTTTTAGTTTTTTCTTAACTGTTTTCCTCATTTTCTCATAGTCTCCCTTTCGAAAGTTAAAGGGTAGTACTGTGGATTTCCTTACTATCCCTCCTCCACTAATTAAATCAAAGGCGATCATGCTATGATCACTATTGCCAAGTGGCCCCAACACCCTTATTTCTTGCACTACATCTGGTGTTCCACTAAGGACTAGGTCTAATATTGCTTCCCCTCTGGTCGGTTCATGAACCAGCTGCTCCAAGAAGCAGTCATTTATTTTATCTAGGAACTTTATCTCCCTAGCATGTCCTGTTGTGACACTGACCCAGTCGATGCCGGGGTAATTGAAATCACCCATTATTATTACTGTACTGTAACTTTTGCTAGCTTCCTTGATTTCTTTGAGCATTTCATCATCCATTTGTTCATTCTGGCCAGGCGGACGATAGTACACCCCCACTGCCATCGCCTTCCCCTTTTTACATGGAATTTCAATCCATAGAGATTCTACAGCAAATTTTGTTTCTTGCAAAACTTTAATCCTTTCTGACTCAATGCCCTCTCTAACATAGAGCGCAACCCCTCCACCAATTTGATCAGCTCTATCATTTCGATATAGTTTGTACCCAGGTATCACAGTGTCCCACTGGTTGTCCTCCTTCCACCATGTCTCTGATATTCCAATCATATCTAACCTCTCGTTTAGTGCTATATATTCTAACTCTCCCATCTTGTTTTGTAGACTTCTAGCATTTGCATACAAGCATTTTAGAGACTGTATTATATTCATATTAATTTGGCTATTGGTAGACATGGGTAATTTGGGATCTTTAAGTTCTGTCTGCTCCATACCCGAGGGCATTTGGGCTACTTTACTCATTTTTGGAACCTCTCTGCTTTTTGTAGTATCCTTCAAGGATACATTCTTCCGAACCATGCGCTCTTGGGCGACTGTCGGCTTTCCCCTATTATCTAGTTTAAAAGCTGCTCTATCTCCTTTTTAAAGGTTAATGCCAGCAGCCTGGTTCCATCCCGGTTAAGGTGAAGCCCATCCCTTCGGAAGAGCCCCTCCTCTCCCCAGAATGTTCCCCAGTTCCTAACAAATCCTAACAGAAAAAAATTAAAAACTCACCTATTCAACTGCCACTATGGCCAGCTGTGAATCCAACAAGATGAAAAGAAACAAATAGCTGTTTGTCAAATGTAAATAGTTAAAGGATAATCGCTTTTGTACATATGACTGATACCTACTGGAGGGCTATATCTAGACCCTGCGATGTGTGCTGTGTATTACCCCTTTTCTTTCTATCTATGCCCCAATCTTCCTGTCTTGATTTTGTGACATATCCCAAAGACTTTAATCAAACCGCTTCTGATCGCTGGAAGTAGCGGTATATAAGTGTTTGCTAAATAAATAAATAAATAAAAATCCGAACCCCTCATCTCTGCACCATTGTCTCATCCACGCATTGAGACTCCGGAGCTCTGCCTGCCTTTTGGGTCCTGCGCTTGGAACGGGAAGCATTTCGGAGAACGCTACCCTGGAAGTTCTGGATTTCAACTTCCTACCTAAAAGCCTAAATTTAGCTTCCAGAACCTCCCTACCACATTTTCCTATGTCATTGGTACCAACATGTACCAAGACAGCAGACTCCTCCCCAGCACTATCTAAGACCTTATCTAGGTGGCGTGTGAGGTCCGCTACCTTCGCACCAGGCAGGCATGTTACCAGGCGATCCTCACATCCACCAGCCACCCAGCTATCTACATGCCTAATGATCGAATCACCAACTATAACTGCTGTCCTAGCCCTTCCCTCATGGGCACTTGGCCCTGGAGAAACCTCCTCGGTGCGAGAGGGGTTTACATCACCTGGAGGACAGGTCCTAGTTACAGGATCACTTCCTGCCACACCAGGGTGATGCTCTCCTGTCACGTGACCTCTCTCCTCCATGGCAACAGGGATGCTGCCAGACTGGAGGTGGGACTTCAGGACTATATCCCTGTAGGTCTCGTCTATGTACCTCTCTGTCTGTCTTATGTTTTCCAAGTCTGCTACTCTAGCCTCTAGAGAACGGACTCGTTCCCTGAGAGCAGAGAGCTCCTTGCGCCTAGTGCACACGTAAGACCTCTCACCAGCTGGGAGAAAATCATACATGTGACACTCAATGCAAAAGACTGGAAAGCCCACATCCCGCTGCTGGACTGCTGTCTGCATCTTAGTTTTAAGTTTGTGTTTAGATCTTTAAGTTCTATATGTACTAAAGGGTGCAATGGATATTTATACCACTAAAACTGTACCTAAGAAGTTTAATATACCTTGTTCACCTGAAGCTTAATTAATCTCAGGTCCTTAGTGTATGACTGGTTTGGGTAATGAGCTTCACCTGAGAGCACCTCCTGTTTCTCATATTATAAGAGGCCTGACAGACATGGGCATCCCTCACAGAATGTCAGATGGTCGCTAGTGACCATACACACTGCATTGATGAGCATCAGAGATTTTGTTTTGACACATGTACTTCATAATGGCATGGCAGGTTTTGTTCATTAGAAAATAATAATGTCAGCTCAGAGTGGGTGACGTGGCAGCTCTTTAAACCCTACTTGTTGTTCTGTCCTTGCACAGTAAGAAGTGGGTCCAGACACATCCTGTAGTGTCCAATAAGCAGCAGCTCTGTTTACGTGATGTCCCAGAGAGGTTACAATTTATTCATGATGAGCTGTCCTGGAAAATATTCTAATGTCCTATGATAATGTGACCATAACTCCCCACCTCTATCAATCTTCCTCTGGTTTCTTCCACCAATGAGGGTGGAGTGACTCTTCCAGTATATAAATAGCACATAGGCTGTACAGTTGTACAACCAGAGGAGATCCTGCTGAACCTTAGAGACCAGAGAACAAGAGACTACAGCAGCTGAACCATGGACGCAGCTCTCTCCTTTATGCTCATTACTCTGTTACTCTCCAACTTCATATGTACAGGTACCAAATAGAGGGAATAACATTTTTGACATTCTGAAGATCTGTAGGACCTTTATACAGAAAAGGGATCTCTATTAAGGGAAAGGGCTATCAGACAAAATGTTGCTTTCCATCCCCTTCATTTCCCATAAGAACAAAAAATATACCAAACAGTGTCAGACATAAGATTCATCGAGCTCGTCATCCTGCCTCTATCAGTGGCTAATCTACTTTGCAGGATTCCCAACAGTAGAGATCAATTCCTTGTCATTCATCCCCAGAGATAACAGTGATTTTCTCAGATTTACATGACTAATAATGGCTTACAAACTTTTCCTCCAAGAATTTGTCTAAACAATTTTTATATCCAGCAAGGTTAACTACTTTTACCATATTCTCTGCCAACAAATTCCACAGCTTAATTGTATGTTAAGTGAAAAAATACTTTCTCCGATTTGCTTTCAATGTTTATTTATTAGTACTTAGTTCATGCCTTTCCAGTAGCAATTCAAGGTTAGTTACATTCAAGTACAGTAGTTATTTCCCACTCACCAGAGAACTTACAATTTAAGCTTCTACCTGAGGCAATAGAGGGTTAATTAGCTTGCCCAAGGCACTTCAGTTGGATTTGAACACTTGTCTTTCCAGCTCAAGGCTGTTGCATTAACTACTAGGCTACACCTTCACACTGTCTTTTATCTTCCTGGAGTGTACCCTTGTCTTAGTATCATAGGTGTTGGAATGGCATGGGCCACATGGGCCCTGGTCCCACCAAAATTTTGCCCGCCACCAGAGAAAGAGAGCAGCCACAATTGCAGCAGACTCCTGTCTACCAGTGGGCAGACATAGGAGTCTTTGCTGCAATCATGGCTGTCTTTCCCTCCTGCCCATAGGGATCTGATCTCCCGTGGGCAGACATTACTAGTCTTTTCTGCAATCGTGACCACCCTTCCCACATGCCCACGGGGATCCAACCTCCCATGAGCAGATGGAAGGAGTCTGCCACGATTGCAGCCAATCCCTTCTCCTGTCCAAGGGAGATCAGATCTCCATGGCAGAACAGGAGGGGAAGGCTGCGGGGGCCTAGGGGCAGAGTTAGAATAGAATTTGGGGTAGCGTCAATGTAAAGTTTAGCACCCCTAATCAGAGAGGCATTCCACAGCCCCCGCTTAGTATTATTTGAAAGGATGCACAGTGACGTTCTCTCTCTTTCCTCTGAACTGTCTCTTCTCTAGGCTGAAGAACTCTAATCTGTTTAGTCTGTCTTCACAGAGAAGCCTCCCATCCCTTTTATCATTTTGTTTTCCCTTTTCTGTCCTTTTTCTAGGTTCACTATATCCTTTATTGATCCATGGTGCAAGTGCTCCGTGAGTACTGTGTGTGGTTCCGGTTGCCCCATCTCAAACATAGAAACATAGAAGCATAACGGCAGATAAAGACCATATAGGCAGACTGGATAGGCCACATGGTCTTCTTCTAATTGCTACAATTTTATTTGCTTTTTTGGCTGCTGCTGCATGCTGGACCAAGGATTTCGTTGTATTGTCCACAATAACTCTAGGATCTTTTTCCTGAGTGGGACTCCTAATATGGAATCCAGCACTGGTTACCTATACTTAGGATTATTTTTTCTTATATATATCATTTTACACTTGTCCATATTAGATTTCATTGACCGTTTGGACAGCTAGTCCTCCAGTCTCATGCCAAGTCCTCTTGGAATGTCTCACAAACTGCTCATGATATAACAATTATCCATAATTTTACATCATCTGCAAATATAATCACTTCACTCATAATTCACCTTTCCAGATCATAAATAAAAAAGCACCGGTCCAAGTGCAGACCTCTGGGACACTCCACTATTTACCTTTCTCCATTAAAAAAAAAATAACTATTTAGTCCTAGGGGTATGTTTACTAAATCGCGTTAGTGCAGTTCGCGTTAGGATCCGCGTTAATAAGACAAACCCCCAAATAAGGAGATGGGCGGGACAGCGGAACACCTACCGCGCGTTACTAAACTAACGAGCGTTACATGGCGCGTTAGCGGGTCACCGCGCGTTAAGCATAATAAGCCACTCAGACATACATGATCAATACAGAGCTGTAGCACAATGGTCACGGTATTGACCGCTGTTACAGGCAGCATGGGTTCGAGTGACCAGTGTGTGTAACGCAGACGGCTGTCCCAGGCATTAGCCTGTACATTACAGGGGGAATAAGGAGGCTTTTTTCGGTACATTGCGTATGGGAGCCGAGCTGCGTACGTTGGTGTGCGCGTTGGTACGTGTGTAGCGCCGCGCGTAGCTGCGCGCGTACCATCGTGCCTGGGTACCTGTTGTTTTACGTGCGTGGGTACGTGTGGGTTTCACCAGTGTGGGCATTTCATATATTACAGACTCTGTATGTAGGGTGTCTTGCACCTATGCATTATGCTACCAGATGTACATGTGATGCGCCATGATTTATCAGAGGCTTGTGAGCTCGTGCTGCAGTTTCAGAGGGTTGGAATGTGACAGTCACCCCCATGATGCACTGCACATGCAAATCAGCTGTCCACACATACACACCATGTGGAATGCACCCCCACAGACGCTGGGCCTGGTAGGGGGAACTGGTCATGTGCACCCCCACGGCACCTTGCCCTGATAGGGGGTACTGACCATGTGTTGTACTGGCACTGAGTACCTGGACACCGCCACATTGTGCGGGTACTGTGCTCACCCTGAGGGTGCGGTGGGGCATCCAGCACTAGGTCTACAGCACCGTCCATGGCTGAAAAGATCCATGGTGCAGGTCCAAAGCAGTGTTATTGTGTGAAATAGATATTTTCTGCAGGACCACCTTGGACATCTCTGTCAGGGTCAGCCATCATAATCTGCATATTCTACCTCCCTGCAAAGGTGCCAGTGGAGGGGAACATTAACCCTAGTCCTGCTGAGGTGCAGACACCCCACAGGTCAGTCAATGGAGCTCTGTACACATCCATACCACAAGAGCAAACAGACATTGGGCCTGGATATGGTATGCTGCTTCCCACAACTATCTGATATTCCCCTGCTGCAAACCAACACACCCTGCAAGCCACTCCATCACATCACCTACCAGCTGCAAACAGGCTGCTAGTGCCCAGTGGAGCTGCCTGCACCCAGAACTGGGATACCAACATACACAGCAAGCAGATACATCAGTGACTGGGCCCCAAAAGGACACCCATATTTATCACATAAGAGAACTACTATATAGCACCATGGTTGTGCCTAGCCATGCTGTGGTCACTGCACAGTCAGGGTGAGAGTGAGCTTTCAGCAGGATATACTGGGGTCACCCTGTCTGTGTAGGTGGTGGCCGGGCACTACAATGTACCTGTCACTGCCCTATGCCCTGTGCAGATGCACCCTGGCCAGGCCACCTTGTCCGGCCTCTACCCATGGTACCTTGCTCCTCATTATGCACATTGGCAGCCCAATACTGGCAACATTGCTGGCAGTGTGTGCTGTGGAAGGTGTTTGCAGCCACCACACACTGGATAGACAGACAGCCACCCCCACACCTATGCCAGCATTGTGCTACTATAGAGGGGTTCTGCAGCCATACCCACCACACCAGTCCTGGGCACGGTACATGCATGGATATGGTACGCAATACTCTTGGGCAGGGGTCTCCAACTCCAGTCCTGGAGGGCCGCAAACCAGTCAGGTTTTCAGGGTATCCCTAATGAATATGCATGAGATATATATGCATTAGAAATAGCCTGTCAAACTGACTGGTTTGTGGCCCTCCAGTGCTGGATTTGGGGACCCCCACCTTACACCTCTGTCATTTAAGATTGTGAGTGGGCAAGGTACAGATGTCCTCGACATCAAAAGAGTAGATAGAATGTGTCACATACCTCCTCGCTTCTCACCACCACCAAAATATTGTCTATTAGACAACTTTTTGGTGGTGGTGAGAAACGAGGAGGGATGTGACACATTCTATCTACCCTTTGGATGTCGAGGACATCTGTACCTTGCCCACAATCATACATGACAGAGGTGTATGGCAGGGGTCCCCAAATCCAGCACTGGAGGGCCACAAACCAGTCAGTATGGCAGGCTATTTCTAATGCATATATATCTCATGCATATTCATTAGGGATACCCTGAAAACCTGACTGGTTTGCAGCCCTCCAGGACTGGAGTTGGAGACCCCTGCTCTTGGGGGTCACTCCCCAGGGTGGTAAACACTGTCAGAGACCAGACCTGCAGCACACACCACAGACATCAGACTGATTGTTGTGGTTGAGCTCAATGAGCACAATGTGCTTTACGTAGGAATTGAGATCTGCCAGTTATCATAGGAAACGTTTGATATCTGTGTACCATATACCCAGGTGTAGGGTGGCATTGCTAAGGTATGCACCTGCTAGTATTGGGAGATAACGGCAGGGCCCGATGTCTTGCCTCTTCAGGTTGCATTGGCCAATGGGGCCTGTGGGTGGGTGTGTGGCCCTGTTGGCTGCTGCTTTACGGCAGAGTTCCCCAAATCCAGTCCTGTTGTTCCAAACACTGTTCGGGTTTTCATGCTGTCCCTCATACATATGCATGAGCTACATCTGCATACCATGGGGGTGGTGCATAGCTATGCAGCACAGGCATCTTTATTAGAGACAGCATGAGACAGGAATGGTGTGGGGCCCTCTAGGACTGCATTTGCGGGACTCAGCTTTAGGTAATGTGCCTGTTTCTGGTGTCGTAAAATATAGGCCATGTGTTTGTTCTCTGCAATAAAGGGGTGTCTTTACTATCACTGTTTGGTGGTGGGTAGGACTATGGGGACTGGGTTGGCAGGAGCCCCAGCTGGTATTTGAACCTGTGACCCTCTGGTCTTACAGGCACTGGCTGTGTCTGTTGCACCACACTGGGGCCACAGAGACAGTGCAGTCCCTGGAGTTAGTTAAACCGGCCTGACGAGTCAGAAACTCTGCTCTGCAACAGGTTTACTGTGGCCTCATTTACCTTGTATGCAGACAACGGTGCACATAAACCTCAGAGAAGACCTCACAAAAGGGACACACACCCATATCCAAGCTGGGCAACAATGATATCATTGGGAGACATTACACAACACTCCCAGGGCAGCTCCATTACAATGAATTTCTCTTTTAAAGGGTCTGCGGAGCGTAGACCCTTCCACATATCATTTGTTTTTTATTTTGTGCTTTCCAGGGAGTGTTGTTCCTTGTTGACCATTGCTATCACTTTTGCCCAGCTGAATTATGCTTTTAAAAAGGTTTCCTGTGGTCATTTTTAACGTTTTCTGTGACATTTTGTTCTGTGCACATGTATCACACTGCTCACGTTTTGTGTGTTTCCGCGGTTTCTCTGTACATTGCTGACGGAAATGGTTTCTCTTACCTTTAAATGCCTTCAACGGCAGGTTTTCATTCGCGTTGGAATTGAGCTCAGAATTACAGCGCATTAGTGAGGGGGAGCCTCTCCCCGCCCCCTCTCCGCCCATTGACCCCTTCTCTCCGCCCACTCTCCACCTTCTGCGCTGTTTTAACGCGCCGCGGGGCTTTACGATCGTTAAGCGCGGTTAACGCGCGTAGTACGACGTTACCGGTCGTTGGCGCATGTTTACGCGTGTTATACTGCACTTGCAGTCGTTAACGTCATACAACGCGCGTTATTCACGTTTAGCGCATTTTAGTAAACATACCCTCTAGTCTCTATCTTTTAGCCAGTGTCCAGTCATTTTATTTATTTAACATTTCTTATATACTGCCTTTCATGATATCAAGGTGGTTTACATTGAAGAAACTGAAATTACATTGAACAGGGCATTATAACTTGGAGATAACTATTTTACAGGGAACATGGGCAATGGAGGGTTAAGTGGCTTGCCCAAGACCACAAGGAGCACCTGTGGGACTAGAAACCCCAGTCCTTCTGGCCTGAGGTTGATGTCCTCTAGTGGGATTTGAGCCCCTGACCTTCTGGCATGTGGTACCTTGCCCCAACCAATAGGCCACTCCTCCACTCCAGTCATCCTTTCCCTCTTTAATTTCCTCGGGAACCTCTCATGAGGCACTGTCAAATGCCTTCTGTAACTCCAGAAACACTATGTAAACCAGCTCACCCTTATCGAGAGGAAGTGTATATAAGCAAGCAATGACAGCACATAAATCATTGGTTGATCAGGTTAAAATATCTGAAGCCTTCAATAGATCAAACCATTGTTGGGATAGTAACATTCTGAATGACAGCTCCAGCTGGTGAGTCAGAGAAGTTTAGGGCTGGTGAGTCAGAGAAGTTTAAGGCTCTTTAACCTGGAAAAGAGACGGATGAGGGGAGATATGATATAAGTCTATAAATTAATGAACGGAGTGGAACGGGTAACGCAGATCGATTGTTTACCTTATCGGAATATAGAAAGACTAGGGGACATGCAATGAAGCTACAGGGTAAACTATTTAAGACTAATAAAAGAAAATATTTTTTCACTCAACGTGTAATCAAACTCTGGAATTTGTTACCGGAGGATGTAATAAAGGCTGTTAGTGTAGCTGGGTTTAAAAAAGGTTTGGACAAGTTCCTGGAGGAAAGGTCCATAAACCATTATTAAGAAGGGACCCAGGATATCAATGCTTGACCCAGTACAAGCATTGTGGAACCTGTGTCTTTTTGGGAAACTGCTAGGTACTTGTGACCTTGATTGGCCACTGTTGGAAACAGGATACTGGGCTTGATGGACCTTGGTCTGACCCAGTATGGAATATCTTATGTTCTTATGTTAGGCATTTCTTGTCAAGCATTTGATGACTATTTAAAAAGAAAAGGATTACCAAGTTTAGAACAAATTATTCCCTCTGATGAACCAATCGCAGGAAGTTGGCAAGATTTTGCTGTGAGTCAAGTAACACTGCATGATAGAGTGTTTCGTAGCATATCTTCTACCGGTTTGCTGCCTGGTACATTTACTAAAACGTTGCTCTGCAGACTTTGTAGATCTAGTTGTAGCTCTTGTAACTCAGTTTTTATATGAAAAAAGTGACAGTTCATAGAAACATAGAAAAATGACAGCAGAGAAAGAGCATATGACCTAACCAATCTCCCATCCATAAGGACTACTAAGCTCTACAATCTCTTCTTGTCCCTTAGAGATCCTCTGTTTGCCCCATCCTTTCTTGAATTCAGATAGAGCTCTCATTTCCACCACCTCCACTGGGAGGCCATTCCATACATCCACCACTCTTTCTGTAAAGAAATATAGCCTCATATTAATCCTGAATCTATCCCCTTTCATCTTCATCCTGTTCCTCCTCATTCTAGGGCTTCCTTTCAATTGAAAGTGGCTATCCTGTGCATTAAGAAGCATGAGTATACCAGAACACCTGATCATTCTCTTGCGCAATCTGTACATTGATCAAGAAGCAACAGTTCGAACGGAACAAGGAGAAACAGAATGGTTTAAATTAAGCAAAGGTTAAGACAAGGCTGCATACTTTCCCCCTACCTGTTTAATTTATATGCAGAACAAATCATCAGAGAAGCAGGACTGTATGAAGACAACAGAGGTGTGAAGATTGGTGGAAGACTCATCAACAACCTTCGCTATGCTGATGATACCACATTACTGGCTGAAAGTGAAGATGATCTGAAACATTTGCTTCTCACAATCAAAGAACATAGTCTCAAAATGGGCTTGCACCTTAATGTAAAGAAGACAAAGATCATGACAGCTGGCATAATCAACAGGTTCATCGCTGAAGGAGAAGAAATTGAAATCGTGAACAACTTTAACCTACTTGGATCAACTATCAATAAAGAAGCAACAAGCAGTCAAGAAATCAGACGACGAATTGCTCTTGGCAGAATGGCTATGAAAGACCTAGATAAGATTCTCAAGAGCAGAGATGTCTCTCTCCATACAAAGATTCGACTTGTTCAAGCCATGGTATTTTCAATAACATCATATGGATGTGAAAGCTGAACAGTGAAAAAGATAGACAGGAAGAAAATTGATGCTTTTGAATTATGGTGCTGGCGGCGAATGCTGTGTATACCATGGACTGCCCGAAGAACAAACCAGTCGGTACTAGAGGAGATCAAACCTAAGCTTTCTTTAGAAGCTCAGATGATAAGACTTCGACTTTCATACTTCGGACACATCATGCGAAGAGAGAGATCATTAGAGAAAGACATCATGCTTGGCAAGATAGAAGGTCAACGCAAAAGAGGAAGGCCATCAATGAGATGGATCGCTACAATAACAGCAGCTACGGGTACCAGTCTGTCAACAATGAGCCACCTGACTGAAGACCGAACACAATTTAGGATAGCTATCCAGAGGGTCGCCATGAGTCGACTCCGACTCGACGGCACTTAACAACAACAACATCCTGTGCATTCATGTCACTGAAGTATTTAAACATCTCTATCATATCTCCCCTCTCCTGCTTTTCTTCCATATTCAGACCTTTAAGTCTGTCTCCGTTTGCTTTATGACAAAGACCACTGACCATTTTAGTAGCCTCCCTCTGCACTGACTTCATCTTGTTTATATCCTTTTGAAGATGTAGTTTCCAGAATCGCACACAGTACTCCAAAAGAGATTACACTAGAGGCTAATACAGAGGCAATATCATTTCAATCTTCCTGCTGGCCATTCCTCTCCCTTTGCGGCCCAGCATCTTTCTGGCTTCTGTGTGTCCATCTTAAGATAATCAGAAATAATCACCCCCAGGTCCCCCTCTTCTTTCATTGGCAGAAGCACTTCACCCCCTATACTGCATCAATCTCTTGCATTTTTGTAGCCCAAAGGCATGACCCTGCATTTTTTAGCATTAAATCTGAGATTCCATATTCTTGACCATTCTTCAAGCTTTGCTAGAAGCCTTCTCATGCTATTGACACTTCCCTGGGTGGCTACTCTAGTGGTATCATCCACAAAGAGGCAAACCTTACCCGACAGTCCTTCCACAATATCACTTACAAAAATGTTAAAAAGAATCAGATGAAGAACAGATCCCTGCGGCACATCAATGGTCATATCCTTCTCCTCAGAGTGAACTCACAGTCAACCAGTATCTAACCCCATCAGTTTTATTATTGAGCTGTTCAATGTACTATTTATTGTTTGATGTAAACCACCACTGATCTTCAGAAGTGGCGCTATATAAAAGACTTACAAATAAATAAATAAAATTTTGGAGTCCATCCCTAGGGTGCTTAATTTATGTATAGGTCACCTGTGCGGAACTATGTCAAAGGCTTTGCTGAAATCTAAGTACACAACTTCTAGTGCCCTCCCTCGGTCCAACTTCTGGTCATCCAGTAAAATAAATTAATCAGATTCTCTGACAAGACCTGCCTCTAGTAAAATCATGCTGCCTCGACTCCTGCAATCCATTGGATTTCAGAAGCCTCACTATTCTCTGTTCGTTCTTAAAGGTTGGCAACAATGCCGAGGAGGTAGCCAGTTGCCAGCCTTTATCCAGTCTGCCATTTCTAGAATTAGTGGCACATCTATAGACAAAAGATCATAATATCCTGAAGTCATTATTACATGAGCAGCAGCTATGCACCTAAGGAATTAGTCTTATTTGAATGACACATGGCAGCAGGTAAGATGCAGAGTCAGTGCTCTCTGTCACTCTTTTTCATCTATCTGTGAGATACTTGCTTATTAGGGGCTACCATTTTGTATTTTTGTGGATGATTTCGTGGCTTTTCTAACAGGTACTGGAAATGTGAATTTAGTAGTACAAGAAGTGGCTGCTGTCATTATAGTTGCTGCAGAATGGTTTAGACAGAAGGGTGAGGCTATCGCAATCCCTGAAATGATGGCAACTGGGAAATATTTGCTCCCCTATTAAAGGAAGTTCTTTATCTGGGGATAATAACTGATGACAGGCCTTCTTTTAAGCCCCATCTGAAGCAGGTGATTAATGGTGCATTTTTGAAGTTGAGACTTTTAAGATGTTTAAGCCTGGTTATGTCTGCAGTTTACTAACTGGGGTTTTCCAGTTGGTAACCCCAGTAGATTAATGTGCTGGTCCAGGCCTTTCCCATGGCTATGTTTAAAGCCTTACAGATGGTATGTAATTCAGCTGCCAAGCTGGTTACTAAAGTCCTCTATTAGACCATATTACTTCACTTAATTCAGTTACATGGGTTATCTGTTGCTGTATAAATAAGACGCCGGTTTGTTGGTCGGAATATTTAAAGCTTTCAGATTAGCGCATTCATTGGAGCAGCTTATTGTTTTCAAATCTTACAAATCAGCTTGTAATTTACATTCTCAGTCAAGCGATTTATTGGAAGTACCTGTTGTATATCCGGCAAGAAGAGTAACTATGAGGAATCATGCAGTACCTACAGGCTCAGGCCGTCCACTAGGTGAGCTAAGCGGCCGCCTAGGGCAGCTGGCCTGGGTGGGCAGTGGCAGCAGCATTGGTAGGCTGCAGCAGCGGCTACCCACATGGGTGGCAGCTGCTGCCCCCCTCCCCCAGCTGCCGCCAATTCCTTTTGATGGGGAGGTAGGCAACAGCTTTTGGAAATACTGCCACTGCCCGCCTCCCTCTCCCTAGATTGAATCAGAGGCAGCTGGAGGGGGGGGGGGGGGGGGCGGAGTCAGCAGTCGGGGAGCAGCATCAGCAGGGGAGTGGCAAGGCTGGCCCTGAGCACCTATTATCGACCAATGTCTGTGGAATATATTGCCATCCCAGTTTAGGGCTGAGAGGCATTTAAAGGATTTTCGAAAATTATTTAAAACCTTATTTCAAGAAGCTTATAAGGTATAGTGATATGATTACTGCTGCCTTAATGTTTTTGCTAATGCAATCAATGTTCTATTTGTTTGTGTGTTGTAAACGGGGGTGCTTGTTGTGAAAGTTCCACCATCTTGGCAAGGCTATGAATTTACTTGACTTGCAAAGGATTGTGGATGTTGTAGTTCATTCACACAAAACTAGCCGTTTAACAAGAATAAAGAATTGTAGTTGCTCGAGTGTAAAGCAAAAATCAGAGTTTATTTATGGGGTGTTATTTCCTCACAAAGATATGCTTGGTAACATCAACAGGATAACTTCTCCAGGAGTTTTATTCAGGAAACAAAACAAATAAGGCAACTGAATTACTTATGCAACAACTTAGTAAAGACCTTGATGGAACAGAAAAGGTCTTTCTTCTAGCCCCTGCTAATAAACTTTCTTAGCAGTGCTGAAATGAAAAATAAACCAAAAGGAAAATTCTCTTTATCAAAAAAAACAGCTTTCTTCCTTTCACACAGAGAAGAAGCTTTTTTCCAAAGTCCCACGTGCACTTGTGCCTTGCTCTAATCACAGGTGCTTAACCAGCTGCAAACCATTGCTGGTTCACTCTCCACGTGGCTCCACTTTCCCCAAAGCTTTCTCTCTACGAAACATTTCTGGAAAGCTAAAAATCAGTACAGTTCCTTTTGGTGTTTGATCCTTATCTGAGGATTACTTTAGAACAGCAGCTTAGAGAGAACAATCCATACATTCAACCTCCTCATTTAATATTTCCCCTTGTTTTTGAAATATCATAGGATCACTTTCATACACTGGCTCAGAGGATTTCTCTAACTGATCTCTACCAGGATAGAAACTGTTTCCCTGCTGTCTTCCTTGTGTGACGCTAGGGAACAGATCAGAGTTCATACCTGAGATCACGTTGTCATTAGGCTTCCTCTCTGGGTACTTTGGCCAGTAGGTAGCAAAGCTTCTGTGCCCAGCTCTCCAGTCAGAATCCCTGGACTTCAGGTCCCTTTTCCCATACCTCCTTAAATAGGTATTAGAGCTCCTTCTTTCTATAGATGCAGCCGTCTCCTTTACAGGTGCTGTCCGAGGGTTCCTGGCTGTATATCTCCAAGTCTCTGGCTTCCTCCAGTGCAATGAAGAATGTTTGCCCCAGGAATCTCTCCAAGCATACGTACTGCCTTGGGCTCCTCTCTTAGACCTTCTGGACGTCTTGCTGTTCTTCCTTCTGTTCACGGTCAGTCTCTCCTTCTCCTTCTCCAGCTCTTGCTGTCTCCGTTGCTGCTCCCGTTGCTGTCTGTCTGATGAATTTCTTCTAGCTTTAAAGTGCCTAGATGGCCACTCCACCCTAGCACACTCCAGGTGTTTTGAATTAAGCCCTGCCCTAGGAGATGTGTGATTAGGGATTACATCATTGCTTCTCTCATTAGGCACACGTTTCCCTACTTCAGCTCTCCTAGAGGCTTTCTGTAAACCAGTGCATTCTGGGTCTGGTAGTCTTTTAGGTAAACAAGCTGTTTTAGTGCTTTTACCAGCCAGCACAGGTTGCTTAGTCAGAGCCAATTCACCTCTTGTATTATTTCTCCCTGAACTATGATAAGCTTCCTTATCACAGTGTTTTAAGATGTATTTATTTATTTATTTCCAGTCTCTTTTATACCGCGCTATTCAACATCAGTGCGGTTTACAATAAACATAGAACTACACATTTCCTTGGGTACTTTGTGTTTACAATGAACAGGTATTTAGAACTTGGATAACAAGGGGTAACTATTTACAAGACATACAAAGATAATTTTTGTATGTCTTGTGAACTGCTTAGCTAAAGCGCTGCCCAAGTCATGATCAGAGAACAGGAATGAGCTGCATGGCCCATCCACACCAAAGATGGTGGCCTTGTACTGTGTTTCCTGCAGCCTAGGTGAATGGCCACCCTTGGTGCCTCAGAGTGTGGAAGTCCTTATCCCTGTTCCCCATCATGGACTCTGTGGACATTCTGCTTGATCCCGTACAGGATTTTATGCCACATGTGTAGATGCCACATGTGCAGCTCATCACCTATGGTTTGATACACAGCACATACTCTCTGCATATGTTTGCTTTCTGATGTGTGCCCCAATCTCTTGTACTTAGCCTCTGTGCTGTGAATTATGCTAACTGTTCAGCCCATTTCCGGTCATCAGTCTGTTCTGGAATGGCCAGTTGCCACCTTCCTATATGGGTGCTAGGGGTACAGTTCTTGCTGTCCACAGTGAATCCTAGGCTCACAGACACCCCTATATTGTGTTTGTAGCATTCTATTTACTGACACGTTTGGAGAATGGAGAATAAAACCAAGGATATTATAATGCCTCTGTATAATTATATGGTGTGTCCGCACCTTGAATATTGTGGGCAATTCTGGTTGCCTTATCTTAAAAAGAATATAGCATAATTAGAAAAGGTACAGAGAAGAGTGACCAAAATGGTAAAGTTGATGGAATGATATCCCTATTAGGAAAGGCTTAAAAGTTTAGGTCTCTTCAACCTGGAAAACAGACAGCTGAGGGAGATATGACAGAGGTCTATAAAATAATACGTGGAATGGAATGGGTAAACGTATATCGGTTGTTTACTCCTTCCAGAAGAATAAAGACTAGGGGGGATGTTTACTAAAGTGCGGTAATCGTGATTAACGCGCGTAAAGTACGTTTAACGATCGTTAGCATGTCCGAACGCGCGTTCTTATGTGCTAACGATCGTTAAACGTACTTTACGCGCGTTAACCGCAGTTAACGATCGTAAACGTCCGCGGCGCGTTAAAACAGCGCAGAAGGTGGAGAGTGGGCGGAGAGAAGGTGTCAATGGGCGGAGAGTGGGCAGGGAGAGGCTCCCCTCATACTAACGCGCTGAATTTCTGAGCTCAATTCCAACGCGAATGAAAACCTGTCGTTAAAGCATTTAAAGGGAAGAGAAACCATTTCCGTCAGCAATGTACAGAAAAACCGGGGAAACCCACAAACGTGAGCAGTGTGATACATGTGCACAGAACAAAACTTCACATAAAATGTTAAAAATGACCACAAGAAACATTTTAAAAAGCATAATTCAGCTGGGCAACAGTGATAGCAATGGGCAACAAGGAACAACACTCCCTGGAAAGCACCAAATAAAAAAGAGATGATGTGTGGAAGGGTCTACGCTCCGCAGACCCTTTCGAAGATCATTTCATTGTAATGGAGCTGTCCTGGGAGTGTTGTGTAATGTTGCCCAATGATATCATTGTTGCCCAGCTTGGTTATGGGTGTGTGCCCCTTTTCTGAGGTCTTTTCTGAGGTTTATGTGCACCTTTATCTGCATACAAGGTAAATGAGCCCACAGTAAACCTGTTGCAGAGCAGGGTTTCTGACTCGTCAGCCCGGTTTAACTAACTCCAGGGACTACACTGTCTCTGTGGCCACAGTGTGGTGCAACAGACACAGCCAGTGCCTGAAAGACCAGAGGGTCACAGGTTCAAATCTCAGCTAGGGCTCCTGCCAACCCAGTCCCCATAGTTTTACCCACCACTAAACAGTGATAGTAAAGACACTCCTTCATTGCAGAGAACATACGCATGGCCTATATTTTACCACACCAAACACAGACACCAGAAATCCGGCTTCATGCTGCCTCTAATAAAGATGCCTGTGCTGCATAGCTATGCACCACCCCCATGGTATGCAGATGTAGCTCATGCATATTTATGAGGGACAGCATGAAAACCCGAACAGTGTTTGGAACACCAGGACTGGAGTTGGGGAACTCTGCCGTAAAGCAGCAGCCAACAGGGCCACACACCCACCCACAGGCCCCATTGGCCAATGCCTCCTGGAGAGGCAAGACATTGGGCCCTGCCTGTATCTCCCAATACTAGCAGTTGCATACCTTAGCAATGCCACCCTACACCTGGGTATATGGTACAGAGCTATCAAACGTTCCCTATGATAACTGGCAGATATCAATTCCTACGTTAAGCACATTTTGCTCATTGAGCTCCACCATAACAATCATTCTGATGTCTGCGGTGTGTGCTGCAGGTCTGGTCTCTGACAGTGTTCACCACCCTGGGGAGTGACCCCCCAACAGCCTTGTGTAACATATCCATGCCTGTACTATGCCCATGACTGGTGTGGTGGGTATGGCTGCTGACCACCTCGTTTCTCACCACCACCAAAAAGTTGTCTAATAGACAATATTTTGGTGGTGGTGAGAAGCGAGGAGGTATGTGACACATTCTATCTACTCTTTTGATGTCGAGGACATCTGTACCTTGCCCACTCACAATCTTAAATGACAGAGGTGTAAGGTGGGGGTCCCCAAATCCAGCACTGGAGAGCCACAAACCAGTCAGTTTGACAGGCTATTTCTAATGCATATATATCTCATGCATATTCATTAGGGATACCCTGAAAACCTGACTGGTTTGCGGCCCTCCAGGACTGGAGTTGGAGACCCCTGGTCTATCCAGTGTGTGGTGGCTGCAAACACCTTCCACAGTCCACACTGCCAGCAATGTTGCCAGTATTGGGCTGCCAATGTGCATAATGAGGAGCAAGGTACTATGGGTATAGGCCGAACAGGGTGGCCTGGCCAGGGTGCATCTGCACAGGGCATAGGGCAGTGACAGGCACATTGTAGTGCCCGGCCACCACCTACACAGACAGGGTGACCTCAGTATATCCTGCTGAGTGATCACTCTCACCCTGACTGTGCAGTGACCACAGCATGGCTAGGCACTCCCATGGGGCTATCTAGTATTTCTCTTGTGTGATAAATATGGGTTTCCTTTTGGGGCCCAGTCACTGATGTATCTGCTTGCTGTGTATACTGACATCCCAGTTCTGGGTGCAGGCATCTCCACTGGGCACCAGCAGACTGTTTGCTGCTGGTAGGTGTTGTGATGGAGTGGTTTGCAGGGTGCAGTGGCTGAGGGCTTGCACCAGGGGAATATCAGATAGTGGTGGGGTGCAGCATACCATATCCAGGCCTAATATCTGTTTGCTATTGTGTTATGGCTGTGTACAGAGCTGCATTGACTGCCCTGTGGGGTGTCTGTTCCTCAGCAGGACTAGGGTTAATGTTCCCCTCTACTGCCACCTTTGCAGGGAGGTAGACTGTGGATCTTTTGATAGGAGACCCTGTTTGCCACCTCTCAGCCCTGGGGGAGGGGAGTGGTGGTGCATGGGGGCTACACCTGACTGAAACAGACAGAGATGTCCAAGGTGGTCCTGCAGAACCTACCTATCTCACACAGTAACATGGCTCTGGACCTGCGCCATGGCATGGACGGTGCTGTGGACCTGGTGCTGGGCGCCTCACTGCACCCTCAGGGTGAGCACAGTACCCGCACAATGTGACGGTGTGTAGCTACTCTGTGCCAGTAGAACTCACGGTCAGTACCCCCTACCAGTCCGAGGTGCTGTGGGGGTGCACATGGTCAGTTCCCCCTACCAGGCCGAGGTACTATGGGGGTGCATTCCCCATGGTGTGTATCTGTGGACAGCTGATTTGCATGTGCAGGGCATCATGGGTGTGACTGGCACAATCCAACCCTGTGAAACCCCAGCACCTGCTCACAGGCTCTGATAAACCATAGGCCATCACACGTACATCTGCTAGCATAATGCATAGGTGCAAGACACCCTACAGAGTCTGTAATATAAGATGCCCACACTGGTAAAAACACACGTACCCACGCACGATTGTACGCGCGCAGCTACACACGGACCAATGCACGCAACCTCGCACGCACCAACGTACGTGGCTAGGCACACTCCGAGGGTGTTTTTCTGACACCAATACACAGCGTAACGAAAAACATGCCTCCTCTTTCCCTCTGTAATGTACCCTGCGTTAGGCACACTGGGGACTCGAACCCATGCTGCCTGTAATAGCAGTCAGTACCGTAACCATTGTGCTACAGCTCTGTTTCAGTGCTTTGTGTCTGTACATCTTCTTACATTTAATGCGCAGTGACGCGCCACGGCGCCCGGTAACGCTCGTTAATTTTTTTAACGCGCGTTAGTGGTGACGATGTACCGCCCCTGTCCTTATTTGGGGTTTCTGTCACTACCGCGGCTCCTAACGTGAATTTCACTAACGCAGTTTAGTAAACATACCCCTAGGGGACATGGAATGAAACCACAATGTAGCACATATTTTTTCACTCAACGTGTAATCAAACTCTGTAATTTCTTACCAGAGGATGTAGTAAAAGTTGTTAGTGGAGCTGGGTTTAAAAAAGGTTTAGATGAATTCCTGGAGGAAAAGTCCATAAACCATTATTAAAGTAGACTGGTGAAATCTACTGTGTTCCAGTGAGATAAGCAACATGGCCAGTACTGACTACAGCACAGAGCAGTATCCCTATCTCCTGACACCTCTACAGCACACAAAACCAGCAGCCCTCTGACAACTATTCCTTACATACACAGATGCTATCAGCAGTCCGTCTGGACAGCTGTGGATGTGTCTGTGGATGTCTGCCCACTGTCCCAGCAGGGTCACTCCTGACCTGCAAGCCCTGGTTTTGTGGCTGTCAGGCTGTTGTGTTCCACTGCCATGTCTGCAGCACCATGCCAGCCCTCCAAACAGGTGTCCTAGGCAGATGCCGTGATCTTCAGCTCCTGTCTCCTATTGCCCCTATCATCTTTGTTAGCTTGCCTGGCTCCTGCCCTTTATAGTTCCCAAAACTCATGTTCAAACTGTGCGGTTGGAGCATGCTAGTATGACGAGTGCAGCTGGTGCTTGATCAGGGCAGATATTTGCTGCACCTGCACTAGCTGCAGGTGTGTGTGATTGGTGCATGACTACCGTGCTTGCCCCTGTCGCATGCTATGCCTCCACGCTCTCTCTGTCGCGTCTCCACCCTGACCCCGCCTATTTGCATGCTATGGAATTTTAGCATGCTCACCTTTTGGCAGTTTGCTATCTGATAACACACAACCGAAATACATGCCCCCCCATCTAACGCAGTCCTTCAGACTGGTTTCACAGAATTTTTGGTACAAGAACATGGCAACAGAAACATCTTAGGAGTAAATCTCTAGAGTAGGAGTCAATAGATTTACAAGATAAAAAAAAAATCCAGTTAGCATTTTACATAGAGCTGAAGACCAGATGCACTTTGGGCCAAATCAAGAAACAGGAAGGAAAATCTCAAGCAATATGAAAATATTTGTTAGAACCAGCACCTATAAAGATGTACTGGTGGCTCATCTGCAAGATGTGTGACTGAGGGGCATGTTTACTAAACATTCCTAACGTGCGGGGCCGCGGTAGTGTGCCTGTGCCATATAAGGAGTGGGCGGTTCAGGCAGAAAATAGAAAAAAAACGGTAGTAAGCAACCGGACGTGTGTGCGTCGCGCTAATGTGCGGGGGTCGACATTAGCGCATGGAAAGGCAAAGTGGCGCGCTGCTGAGTATACAAAACAACAGAGCCGTGGTACAACAGTGAAGACACTGACCAATGGTGCAGGGGCCATGGGTTCAATCCCCCAGTGTGTGCAATGACAAAGGTCAGCTGAGGCAGTAACTGTAATGATTAACATTGTTTTAGGAGGCAAATTAATTTGGAACGGCATAAGGCGGCGCACAGTTATTTTTGGGCAGCAGAAGGCGGCGCACTGGTCCCCTTGGGCGGCAGAAGGCGGCGCGCTGATGCACAAGCACAGGAACAGAGCCACAGCACAATGGTTAAAACACTGACCAATGGTGCAGGGATCAGGGGTTCAACTCCTCACAATGCCCAGTGAAAAATGCCTGCTGAGGCAGTATGTATTATGTTGTGGAGTGCTGTAGGAGGCTGTATAATTTTATTTTGTTAGCACTACTAGCAAACGCACTCTCCCAGCATGTTAACATACGGCGGCCCATAAGGCACATGTTACAGTGCACTGTTCGCCAAGGCACCCTTGAATGACCCCTATAGGGCAGCATGTATGTTGCGACACAGGATAATGTATAGTGCACCCTATAGGGATGGCAACCATAAGGTGGCCTACAGGGCGCCCTATGAAGCACCCTCAGAGGCACCTAATGGGTATAGTAAGCTGAGGGTGGTCTTGCCGGCATAGACATATGTACAGTAAATAAAAATAAAGCTGTGGACAGCCCCTGGAGGCAGTAAGCCTGGCAGGATGGAGTCACAAACCCTGCTCTACGCAATTCTACTGTGGGCATATGCACCCTGTCTGGTGACAAACGTGCACATAAACCCCGGAAATGACCACGGGAAAGGTGGGACAAAATATCACCACGCTGGGCAACAGTGATATTAATGGGCAACCATAGCAAACACTCCCAGGAAAGCTCCAAAACGTGGAAATGTTTTTTGGAAGAGTCTCCTCTCAGTAGACCCTTCCAAAATTCATTTCTTTTTTCTGGAGCTTTGCTGGGTGTGATTTCTGTATTTGCCCATCACTATAACTGTTCCCCAGCTGAATTACTATTTTTAATAGTTCTGTTGTGGTCATTTTCTATTTTTATTTTCACTTTTGTGCTGTGCACATATATCACACTGCTCACGTTTTGCTGGTTTCTCCGGTTTTGCTGTACATTGCTGACGGAAATGGTTTCTCTTCCCTTTAAATCACCTCTAACGCGTGTGTTTCACTGGCGGTATTTTTTCTTGTAAATTCGGGCACGCTCCTGTGCGGGGAGTCTCTCCCCTCCCACATTCCACCCATTGACCCCATCTCTCCACCCCTCGGGGGCCTTCCTCCGCCCTCATTTCGCCTTTCCACGCCTCTATCGCACATGAGCGCCCCGCAAAGGTGCGCGTTTTCGGCGCACGCGTGCGGGACCCGTTAATGTGCCGCGCACGCGTACGGGGTGCTTAAGAGCACTTAAATGCATCATTTTAGGGCGCTCAGGTGCGCCCCGCAAAAGTGCCCCGTTTAGTAAACATGCCCCTGAGTCTTTGTAACCAGAACAACAATGTTTTGAGACTACCTTTTGAGAATGAGAGAAAAGCTATTTGGGTTTTTTGTTTGACAACCTTTCTGCTGTGTTAACAAAATTGCCTTGAAATGAAAATTTATAAAAATGAAATGAAAAAAAAAATGATAACAAACATGTAAATGAAACAGGAAATAAAATTAAATGACATATTTTGCTAGCACGCCCCTATTAATGGAGTGGAAGGTTGGAGGGGGGATGTTGACGTATTCTGCATTACTGCATTTTCCTGAAGCATAAGACTGTTTTTCTGTGCATACTGAGGAACAATTACAGCAACAATTTTTTATATAAAACAGGAAATTGATCATGTGCTTATGTCGACTGGGACTAATTTGCTGTGGGTTTCATCTGCTTAGTCAAGTGAGACTAGCTATTACCAGACAAATAGTTTAGCCCTTTTGGTTACGAACAGAGAAGAATTTTCTGGTTTTTCATAGTAAATTAGTCTTATCTGTTTACCCAGGTTTTTGGCATTTCTTTGTGAGGTGCTTGTTTTGTTGGTCCTTTGCTATGGGAGGGGTGGAATAGTTTCAGTTTTTAACATAATTTATTCTGTTCTGTTTTACCTCTGTTTATAATGTTTTATGTTGTACTGTGCTGAGATTAATTGTGTTATGTTCAAGATTATTTAGATTGCAGACAGACATTGAAAACTTACTGTTTCAATGTACTTTTCAATGAATATGTTTTAATATTTTGTTTTAGTGTCCAGTTTTTACATTTTTAAATGAGTAAACTGCAAACTGCTTAGAAATTGTTGATAGGCAAGTAAGAAATGTCATATATCAATAAATAATATATTAGGGAGAGCAGGGGGAGTGGCCAGTGTTGGATATGTTAAATATCTTTCATCCTTCTATTTTCTTCTTTTTAAGATTTCAACATTCCAGATGACTCTGCAGCTCTGCTAAGATTTAAGGTATATCATCACATTTAGGTGTAAATTTTCTGTAAAGTGCTCTGTGGACAAATTGACAACCATATTTTAGCCTGTTAAGTATAGGTAAATTTTCAGTCACAATCTAGATGGCTATGTAGTTAACCTCAGAAAAGGATCCACTCTATTTAATTTCATAAAAAAGGTGGATTATTCTTGGAAAAAAGAAATTGGGGAACCAGTGCTCTGCCCCCTCCTACTCCCTAAGCTTCAGTTTGAGGATTAATCCAATCGCAACTTGTCACAAGCTCTCCCCCTGCCACCAGCCTTTCAACTGAGGTATTTGAATGGTAAGGGACTGAGCTGGGTAGGAAGACACACTGAGTGGAGGGTGATCTCTTCTTATCTGGGCTTTAGGGGTGGAAGGAAAGAATGGCTCAGTGGTTGGGACAGGTTACTTCAGGCTGGAGGACTGGGGGTTCAGTTCCTGCATGGGGACAAGCATTCTCAGGCTGGAGGGACTGGGGTCTCTAGTCCCATGGCCACTTCTTGTGGCCTTGGGCAAGCCACTTAACTCTCCATTGCCTCAGGTACACTTAGATTGTGAGCCCCTTTGGGGACAAGGGAATAAAAAGTACCTGTTAGTATATACATACATGTAAACTGCTCTGATGTGTAATTAAAGGGTGGCATATCAAGTGCCTATAACCATAGTGCAGAGTTTGAAGGACTTTGGGACCAGGAGGAAACTGGAGTGCTGGCTTTGAAAGGGATTCTTTCTTTAGATTGATGCTTGGAAGTTAGGAGGGAAGAACCAAGCCCATTGGAATTGATCATGGTCAGTAAAATAACTCTCCTGAATCAGTCCCATCCCTGGAAATATCCATAAGTTCAATGGCTAGAACACATTTCCATGGCTAGATCTCTTTGAAAATTGATCACTTAACAGGCATCTGGGGGAAAGGGGGAGTATCTTTTTTTTTTTTTTTTTTTAGTACTTTATTTATAGTTTTCACAATACAACACAGCAACTAACAAGCACACAAAACAAAAGAAACGTACCCCCAAAACCAACCCCAACCCCCCACCCAACTCCCCCCCCCCTGGGCCCGCCGAGGTGAGAGCATAACCTTGGACGAAAATAAAGGTAGTAAAAATAAAATTCAATGACAGCTCAAAGGGCCAGGACCTGTTAGAAAGAGCCTCACAGAGTAAACAACACAAGCCCCTAATAATCCCAAAGGCGGTAATCTTCAGAGTACAACAAAGCTAGGGGACGAGATGTCTGAGATCCCTCCCATTAAATATGGGACATAGCAACAAAGGTGTCCAGTGCCCGCCATCTATCAAGAGCAATATTGGCCTTATCAGGGAAATGTAGTTTACAATATAATTTCTCAAATTTGACCGCCTGAGAGACAAGATTCCACCACTTATTCATACACAATTTCCGTGAGTCTTTCCAATTGGTGAAAATATCTTTCAAAGCTATGGCCATCAGAAAGTTAAATATAAAATAATTCTCCTTGGATAATCCGGGCACTGGCAAAGACGATCTCAGACAAATTATACCCCAAGACAGATGGACGGTGATTTGTAAGATGGCCCGTATCCTGTTCCATATTGAATGCCAATATCTCTGAACGTGCAAGCAATCAAAAATCATATGCTTGAATGTGCCTAAAGCTGCAGAGCAGGTCCAACACTTGGCCCCCGAAGTCTTATCCCATTTGGCTAATCTAACGGGGGTGATGAAAGCTCTATGTAGGAAAAAATATAAAGACTGAGTGATTGCAGCAGATCTCGAGACCCTCGTGACGGAACCCCAAGCTATTTTCCAGACCCTGCTTGATGCATGACGTGAAATCTCCCCCTCCCAGTTTTTCTCGAGCCCACAGAGCAAGGGCGGAGAGGAATCTCTAAGTAGAGCATAGATTCGAGAAACTCCCCCCCTCTGCCCAGCAATTTCTGCCATTTCAGTGATGAATGGGCAGTCTAAACAAGTCATTGCAGGAGAGATACCCCCACCTTGCAAGCAATGACGTAATTGAAACCAGTAAAAACATGCAGAGTTTGGAAGGGAAAACTCACGTTGCAGAGAGCAGAAATCTTTCCAACCTGAAGACCCTATCAATTGATCAATTGACCAAATGCCAGACTCTTGCCATTTTTTCCAAGAAAACATCTTACCATGGATCCTTAATTTAGGATTCCACCATAAAGGAGACTTCAGACCCATAGGAGAAGCGGTTGCCAACTGTCCCGCCAGAGATAAATATGCCACCTGGGTAGCACCAATCACCGAGCCCAGTCGCAACTTCTCTGGATGTCTCGCCCCTAACATCCACCGTAACGGGGAGGGGGCGACGATCTGTTTTTCAAATTCTAGCCAAACCGGCAAAGTGTCCAGAGCCTCTACACAGGTCCAAAGAGCAGCTTGTTTCAGGAGAAGTGACTTGTGGTATGACCAAAAGTCTGGAAAGTGCATGCCCCCCTTATCTTTGCCAGCTTTTAATTTTTTCAATGCGATCCTAGGCTGTCGACCGCCCCAGAGAAAACGAGAAAGGAGACGATCTAGCTCTGAAAAAAGACCCTGAGGTAACGGGACCGGAAGCATACCAAGCACGTAATTGATCTTAGGCATTAAGACCATTTTTATGGCTTCCAGCCTGCCCCACCAGGTGAGATATAAAGGGGACCAGGTTAAAACAGACTGCTTGACGGACCGGAGTAGGTCTTCAACATTTTCCTGGACCGCTCGCTCAAGAGGAGAGCCATATTTAGCCCCTAGGTATTTAATGTTCCCTGCTTCCCATCGAAACGGGAAATCCTCCACTAAATCGGAGGTGGCTAAACCATTCATCGGAAATATGACAGATTTAGACCAGTTTATTTTGTATCCCGATAATCCGGAGTAATGATCGACAAGCTGTAGGATCGCGGGGATAGCTGATGGTTGCGTGAACAAGAGGAGATCGTCCGCATACGCGGACACCTTGACTTGCCAGTTCCCCTCTACAAAACCACTAATAAGTTCATTCTGCCGAAGGGCAAGAAGTAGTGGTTCTAAAGCTAAATTGAAGAGTAGAGGGGAAAGAGGGCAGCCTTGCCGGGTGCCCCGATGTAACGAAAAAGAAGCTGAGAGAGCCCCGTTCGCACTTATCCGAGCAATAGGATTCAAATAGAGAGAGCGCACTTTGTTGATAAATTCAAAGCCAAAGCCAAACCAATCTAGAACTTTAAATAGAAAAGGCCACTCTAGCCTATCAAAGGCTTTTTCCGCATCGAGGGAAACCCCAACATAGGGGTGCTGGGCGAGATGAGAACGCTCTAGGAGATGGCAGAGGAGCCGAGCATTATCAGATGTGGCTCTCCCTGGAATAAAGCCACATTGGTCCGGATGAATCACCTCACCTATAACACTGGCTAGCCTACCCGCCAGGACCGCTGCATAAATTTTATAATCAGTATTAAGCAGGGAGATAGGACGATAATTCGTCACTAAAGTGGGATCTCTTCCAGGTTTCTCTAGAACAATAACCGTGGCTTCCCCAAAATTACCAACCTGCGAGGAGGAGTCGCCGATCGCCTCAAAATATAAAAAGAAGAGGAGAGAGCAATTCCTCTCCAAACACCTTGTAAAACTCACCCGGGATGCCGTCAGGGCCTACTGCTTTACCCGATGGGAGACCAGCAATGGTCTCACGAAGCTCGCCAACCGAAAAAGGCTTGTCCAACTCCACTGATTGGCGGTTAGAAAGGCAGGGATGATTTAACTGTTGTAAAAAACCAGCCATTGCCTCCTCATCCGCAGCAACCTCGGAGGTATAAAGACTCCGATAATAATCTGCAAAAGCGTCTAGAATTTTGTCGGTATTACGCAAAGCTCCTTGGGATTGGTCAAAAATTTCTGCAACCCTAGTTCTGTCTTGCCTTCTCTTTAAAGAGTTGGCTAACAATTTGCCCGCTTTATTATTCTCCCATAGAATTGGGATTTTTGCTTAAGTAGCACATGTTCAATCTCCGAATTCAAGATCGAATTATATTGAAAACGAAGTCTCTGTAGGCGCAAGAGAATCCCCGAATTAGCGTTATTAAGCAAGAGTCTTTCCCCGGCTTTAATTTGATCTTCAAGAGACTTCAAACGGGCCTGCCTTTTTTTGTTCTCTGTTATAGAATAGCTGGTGATTACTGCGCGTAACGAGGCCTTGAAAGCCTCCCACCAGGCCCAGGTCGACGTATCACCTATCGCATTCAGATCGAAATATTCCTTGATGAAACCTTTAATTTCTGCCTGAAACAGTGGGTCAGCTAATAACGATCGCTGGAAAGACCAACCCCGAGGAGGGTCGTTCCACGCAGCCCACTCAACTCTCAAAGATATGGCGGCATGGTCTGAAATATGTGTGCTTAAGATTTCTGCGCTCTGCACTGCCGGAGCCAGACTTTTTGGAAAGTAAGAAATAGTCTAGTCGCGACCAAGATTTATGTGGCGGTGAGAAAAAAGTGAAGTCCAATTCCCTGGGATGAAGAAGTCGCCAAATGTCCACCAGCCCCAAGGACTTGAGGAGAGCCTGGAGAGCTATCCGCGCCTTCGTTACCCTCTCTGCCCTATAGGGGCGCTTATCAAGAAGCGGGTCGAGAGTGACATTATAATCCCCCCCAATTATCAAGGGACAAGAGGAATGCTCCTGCAGAGCTACAAGCAAGTCTGTAAAAAATAAGGGGTTATCCAAATTGGGGCCATAGACAATTAACTAAGACACCCTCCATCCCCCCTATAGCCACCGATGCGATCACCCAGCGACCCTCTGTGTCAGAGCGGACACCCAGAACCTTACAATTGAGAGATTTCCTCCCCAAAATCGCCACTCCATTTTTTTTATGCACAGAAGGAGAAGCACCCAGTAGCATGAACTGCCGATTATCTAGCTTCTTAGACTCCTTTAAATCCAAATGGGTCTCTTGTAAAAAGACCAGATCTGCTTTTTGGAGCTGGCAGTAGGAGAGAATTTTTGTCCGTTTTGTCGGATTGTTGATACTTTTCACGTTCAGAGAAAGGAAACGCAACGAGTTAGCCATTTTCAAACATTAAAATATGAAATCCAACATGCCCAATGTAAAATACAAAGCATTCCAAAACAAGATAGATATACTCACACACCCCGGAGAGCCACCCCCCCCCCAGCCCACCCTCCATCCCCCCACACCCCAAAATGGGTGAGCCAGTGTGGACCAAACACACACAGTCATGCGGGCCCCACATACTGCGGACCAGATAGAAAGCAATTCCATTGAAAAACGTTCCCAACCCCTAGTTAACACTTAACCAAAGAACAAGCACCTCAAACATCATACTTATTAGATTAACAAATCTACAGCTGATGGCCATAGACGCCAGCATCTAGCCAGGACGACCCCCAAGTCGCTAGGCAGGCAGCAGCCGAACTTCCAGGGTAGATCTCACAGCTAGTCGAGAGCCATATTGTCACTGCATCTGGAGCGCCTCCTGCTCCGAGATAAAATTCGCCAGCACCTCTGGATCCTCAAAATCCTTGGTGACATTATTAAGTGTTACTCGCAGCCGTGCAGGGTAAAAGAGGCCGTAGCGTGCCTGAAGAAGTTGAAGTCTCCTTCTCATGTCCAGAAACTGCTTGCGTTTAGCAACGGTAGGTTTGCTGAGATCGGGGAAGAAATGCAGCTTGTGGCCCTCAAATTGAAACCCCTTATTGGCCCGAGCTTCATGTAGAATTTGAACCACATGCTGATATCGTAAAACGCAAAGGATGAGAGGCCGCGGCGTAGCTGATGGCCGATTGACCCGTGCTGGAATGCGGTGCGCCCGCTCAATCTCGAACGGGCGTGCTGTACTGAAATTGAACAATTTGGGGATCATATCTTCTAGGAAAGCAATAGGATCAGAACCCTCGGAGCCTTCCAGTAATCCAATGATCCTAAGGTTGTTTCTACGCGCTCTATTGTTCATATCCTCCAGAGATTGTTCTAAAAGAGCCACTTTCCGAACAGCCTTTCCATATTGCGCCACTTTTTCCTCCTGTGCTTGAGCCCTGACCTCGAGGCTTTCGACTCTAGCAACCAGGGACCCCATCTGCTCCCTGAACTCCTTCGAGTCTGCTTGGAGTTCTGATAGGCACTCACCATTGGTGTCGACCCGGGTTCGCACGGCCTTTAACTCCACAAGAATCTCCCGTAGGCCCTCACCGTGATCATGCTGCGACGCCATCTTGACCGGGGATGGGGGGTCCGCTTTAGAGCGTTTAAAACCTGAGGTCGGTGAGTTAGCGAAATCTAATTTCGTTTGCTTGCTGCCCGCCATTCTGCAGCATAAAATAAAGACAGTGGTTGTGCTGTCGGAAACTTTTAACAAGGGTTGAGGCAGGATTATACACTTGGTCCGCAGGAGCTCTCCGCTAGACGTCCATGCAGGTCGCTGGCTGGCTCTGCCCCCCAAAGGGGGAGTATCTTAATTGTCACTGCTCTTCAGGCAGCACCTCAGGGGAGTTGGGTGCAGTTTTCTTCTCTAATTAAAGGGAAAACATACAGCAAATGCAGTAGTCCAAACACCTGCACCCACCTCCATCTGTGAAGGTAACATGCGATGCAATGTGTGCCTTTGAGTCAATGCTGACTTCTGGCAACCAAGTAGCTCCTGGGTTTTTCTCAGCAGTGTGACCAGAAGTAAATTGCCAGGCTTTTCTTCTCAGGCAATGGAGAGTGAAGTAACTTTCCTAAAACCACAATGAGTGTTAGTGAGAATCAAACACTAATCTTTCAGTTGTTAAGTGCACACTCTAACCACTAAGCTACTCCTTCACTGGCCAAATGTCTGAGACCAAACACCTGCATTACCTCCATCTGTGAAGGAGTGCATTACCTCCAGATGTGCCTGAGTACAAACACCACCCATCCCACTGGAACCAATACATAAAGCTTTGCCAACCTCCAGATAGGCAGAGGTGCACCCCTTCCCTTCAGCTTTGTAAATGCACACTCTGAGCCTCCATGTATGTGAGGCCTTCTCTAGGACAGCAGAACTTTGACTCTTGTTTATTTCCTCTGCAGCTTGATTGCATGCATGGTTTACTAAAACCTCTGAAGGCAGTGTGTGCAAAACGAATCTCTCCAGTCTGCAAGTTTCAGCGGCTAGTGGTTTGGACAAAAAATCGCAGAGTCTGTGAAATATGTACAGCTGAAGTGTAAGTGCATCCACCATTCATATCCTTTGCCCTATCCACTAAAATAGGTCCCATGGGTGCCTCTATAGACCTTAAGGTACAGATTCTGCTTTCTCTTTGACTGCAACAGATGAGGGACTAAATTTGCTTTATAACCTACTATTATCAACAGTCATTTGAGACTTAGAGGAATGTTTACTAAAGGGCTTTAAGGTAGAAGGTGCTATCAAGCGTCAATGGCAGTGATAAGGGTTTTCCTTGTGAAAAAGGCTCTGGGGGGGTAGGAGGCATTCACTAACAGGAACATTGGGTTAAGATGTGCTAAAATGCGCTAACAGGACATTGAGCATTAAGGTGTCAAGCATGACACCTTAATGCCTGAAAACAGCTGTGACTTTATCGCTGGATAAGGGAGTCCCAGCGAAAGCCAATGCAAAGGTGATGGATGTAAGGACAGGTGGGAGCTGATGGACCTGACAGATCCGTGTGCATCCTATGTGGCAGCCAGTAAGTTGGAAGAGTATGTGGGAGGCAGCTGTACCAATGCACTGGGGGGTGTCCACATAAAATGCCATAATGTCAGTGTGTGGCATAGGATGGGGAAGATATGTCCCCCAGTGGCGTCAGAAGTGACATGATATGTGCAGCGAAAGGAGGACAGAGCAGGAATGGTGACATGCAAATCAGGCACAGGAGAGGCATGAGTGAAGCACGGAAATGCAGAAAAGAGTACCTGTGTAGGCCATGGTGTAGCAGCTTGCATGAGAAGACATGACTGCATATAGCTGCCAGAGGCTGATGGATGGGCTGAAAGAAGGATGATAGTAGATAAGAGGGTGGTATGGACTGGCAGCACCGATGAATCTGAGGTGCCATCCCCAATGCATTTGTACTGTGGGGAAAAATGTGTGCCAGTGCTATGTGGAAGGCCTGATACCAGACATGTTGGTTGCACGCCTGTCCCAGGCACTCAACCATCATACAGTACCCCAAACAAGTGTACATACAACTGGATAGGAGTCGCTCAAACTGGGCAAAAGGGGCATATATGGACATGAGTTGATACATACAGGTGGCAATCCAAGGGGTAGGATGTATCTGTATGTAATGCAGAGATGTGATGGAGCCAACACTGTACAGTCACAGTCATGATGTCATACTTGGCTCATGTTTCACATGTAGGTTACATCTGTATGCACGTAACTGCCTGTTAGTATACCTCTGTATCAGTGCAGTCACATCGGGGTACATTGTACCGAAAACTTGGTAATATCTGATGAAAAGCAGGGTCTTTAGGAACCTGCAGTGAGCTGAGGCAATGGAGGATTAAGTGACCTGCCCAAGGTCACAAGGAGGTGTAGTCATTCCATGAAGGTTGTGGCATAAATAAAACACAACAGTAACATAGTCCAAAATGTCACAAAAAAAAGGAATGCTAGTGGGCTTCAAACCCTGGTACCTTGGTTCTCTAGCTAGTGCCATGACCATTATGCCACCCCTCCAAACAGGTGCCAGACATCTGCAGAGTGAACATGTTGGACCCCTGAATGGGCTGCATAAAGGGCTCAGAAGGGCTTGATGGGGAATAGCATGTTTGCTGACCCAAATTGTGGCCAAAACGCATAACAAAGTTAAAGAATGTGTATCTGCCAGTCACAGCAGAGCCTGGACCCTTACAGGCATGAAATTGAACTGAATAGCACACAGGCCCAAAAAGAACAAGTGGGAATCTATCCCTTCTCTCTTGCATATGGCAACATTGCACTAACCATTAGGCTACACCTCCATACTGCTCTACATAGCAATGTCTGCAATCAAAGAGACTGCAAGTCACTGCTTAAAATGCCTGCTGTGTGTGCCAGTATAGGTTAGCCACTCCAGTGTCCATGATGTACTGCATACGCAGAACAGCATTCTGCAGCTGATCACCAAATGGAGAATGCAATGATCCATGACATCAGCTCACTAAGAAGCACTGACAGTGTGTGCTACAGACACATAACAGCTGCAAACTGTGCTACTGAGCAGTTTCAGCGGTTGCCCTGAGGGTGAGGATGGGCACCCAGCACCTGGTCCCCAGAGCTTGCACTACTAGAGATGGACTTTGCCAGTCATACTGCAGACCCACATCACTGCCAGTATGTGGCAAGTATTGTCTGCAGTGTGTTATTCTAGTCACCTTATTTCCTACACAGCTGCAGCATGCCGGAGTCAGTTGTCACATCTGGACCCTGTGTCCTACCCTTGTTGGACAGGGACTGTGCTAGAACATCTCCTGTCAGTGTCCACTGTGGCAGCAGCTGATGCTATGGAGTGAGGACTGTCTAGGCTTGCATGGGGCTGCTGATACCATCCTGCTAGTCTTGCCATGACCACAAGGAGAAGGCCAAGGACAGCCACTGTCCCAACCATCTGGAACTACCAATCCACCACAACAAGCACAGTCAGACTGCACCCGCTGACCACCACAGGGTTGTCTCAGTCATGCACATGCCAACTTTGCCCAGTCTGCTGGTCAGCATACACTGCATGTGCACAGAGCAACCATTTACACCCCAGCTTGGGACAAATGGCATGGACACCCAGCAGTTGGCTCAGGATTGGGCTCCCAAGACAGGGAGTGCACCCACATCACTGAAGCTGGACACTATATTGCACTATGTGAATACATAGCTATACCATGGTCACAGATCGGTAAGAGAGTGCCCTCTCAGCATGAAATGCTGTGGCCACCCAGGCCATGCACATGGGAGACGGGCACTACGAAGTTACAGCCATTGACCCTATCTTCAATGCAGACACATCCTGGCCAAATTGCTATATTTAAGGCCATACCCACAATCCTAATGCTGGGAACAGCTTAGGCAATGTGAGGCACAGTGCAGTGCAGAAGGCCACAAAACTCTGGAGAGACACACATACATCGCTACACTGTGCAAAGGTGGGGATGGTTGGCACTGCTGCCTGCCACTTTGGTCTCCATATCAGCACAAGCATTCTTAATGTGCGCTCACTGTGCAGGTGCTGTTAGGGCACTCTGTCATTCATGCCCCTTGCTATTGGGCTGCCTTTCCATCCAGCTGTAGCTATTGAAGCTTGTCTGATGGGTGTCTGTACCCTTGCTGGCCAATTCATTGGGGGTTGCACATGCTCATGCTGTACCTGTACAATAAAGCTTACCCACAGGGACATGGAATCCACAGCTGGGTCTTGAACTTGTGACTCTCCACCCATATAACATACTGTCTTTGTGTGTTAAGCCACAAAGCTGCCATAAGGAGCTAGCAGGCCCTGTGTGGAGCTGTGGTTATTGACAGGGTTAATGCAGGCATGTATAGGGGTCTTCCTATGTCTGCTATGATCTCTGCATGCTCTGTCCCATACCTGTCTGTGTTTGGCAAGTGCTGGAGAGGAACGTGCTGTCTGATCTGTATGTTGCAATGGTTGTGTATGCTCTGGTGCAACTGACATTCCTGTCTTAAACATGGGATATGTTGCCTCAGTGGGACAGACAAGCAAAAACAGACAACAAGGTCCCTTTATTAAGGTTCACTCTACAGGTGTTTTGGCCAATCTGGCCTTCCTCAGGGGACTGTGACCTCTAAAAACCATAAAAATACATAAATAAATAATAAAAATCATAATAAATATATCAATTTCCATGAAATCGGACAGTGTAGGCTGATAACAAATATTAACTTACAAATAATAAAAGGTTAAAACTACATGAAAATAAATATGATAAAAAATTTGTACAGATTAAGATCAAACCATAAAACAACAAGAATCAAAAACTACACATGATACACATATTATGATATTAACAAATACTGCCGGTAGCCCAAATGAATAAAAATACAATTGTATAATATGTAAAACATATATAAATAGTAACGTGAAATAAAAACTTACCAAAAGCTGAAAATCAATTATTATGTACCAACAAAGTAGCTAAACAGATTGCAGAGAGCTAGAAATAGAGAAATCATAAATATTAAGTTATGTAACAATCATGGATATCATAAAATACATCAAAACAATGTAAAGACAAATCAAAATAACATAAAAGGGCAGATTGTTGGAGAGGAGAAGGTGCCCAAGATGCGGAACATGTTATGAACATCAAATGGTAAATTTTTCAATCAATTAAAATGATAAGAGTACAACAATGTGTGAAGGTTGCTTAGTGGCAAACAAGTGTATTCATATGTGGATAGTCACAATAGTTTGAAAAATCAACATCTATCGATGATCAATAACATGAGATCTGCAAGATGCTGGTTTTGTTCATTGAAACAGCATTGAAGACAGCATTTAAACCGTGGAAACTGAAATGGCACGGTCACAAAACGAATTAAGAGGTGACCTTAAAACAATAATGAAATCAAAAAACATATTTAACAATAGTGGACAACCATGGGTCATGTTTACTAAACTGCGGTAATGCCATTCGCGTTAGGATCCGCGGTAGAGGCAGAAATGGCCAAATAAGGACATGGGCGGTACATTGTTACCGATAACGCGCATTACCTAAATTAACGAGCGTTAGAGGGCAACGTGGCACGTTACCGCGCGTTAACCTTAAGAAGGTGCGCAGACATTTAAACACAGAAACAGAGCTGTACCACAATGGTTACTGCACTGACTGATGGTACAGGGGTCATGGGTTTGATTCCCCAGTGTGCCTAATGAATATGGTTGGCTAAAGCATCATGTTTAACCCTCTGAAAGCCTACTTTAAAAGTTTAATCCACATTCTGCAGCCGGGTTAATTTCTGCATATTTCAGGAAAATTGTACCCGTCGTATTCAATATGTTCTAATAGTGATTGTCCTTCTCCTATGGTCATGTATTATATACCATATGATAGGAATATTTAGTCAGAAGTTTGGATCCTGAGGGTTCTGGGCTTGGCTTGGAAAGGGTTAAGTATTGGGTTGTGAGGAATTTTAGTTTTACTGTAATTAGTGCTGCCAGCAAACACACCCTCACAGTGGCGTAACCTAAGGTGCCGCATAAGGCACCCTAGAAGGCACTCCATAGGGCACATTATAAAGTGCGCTGTCTGCCAAGGCACCCTATAATGTCCCCTATAGGACACCTTATAAGGCGCTTCATAGGGCGATGTATAAGGTGTCCTAAGGTGACAGTACTCTGAGGGTGTTTCTGCTGGCAGCATTAATATACAATAAAAGGAGACAATGCCTAAGACAGCCCTATCAAAGGACCCCACTGTGGGTTTTGAACCCATGACCTCTGGCTCCACAGATAGTGAAATAACCTGTGTGCTACAGCTGCTAACCAACCCCTGGTTGGCTACAGGAGGACTGCATGGCACCACACAAATATTCTGCTGTGGTTACCAGGATAGGGTCAACCCACCCGTACCCAGGATGCACAGCACATGCAAATCAGCAGTCTACAGATGATCACAAGATGGGGTATGCACGCCACAGCACCTCAGCCTGGTAGGGGGTGCTGACGGTGTGTGTTAGTGGCACAGAGTAGCTACAGACCGTCACAGTGTGCGGGTCTTGTGCTCACCCTGAGGGTGAGGTGGGGTGCCCTGCACCATTCTCGCAGCACCTGGCTTTGCTAAGATAGACTATGCTGCAGGTCCCCATCAGTGCCAATGTGTGATAGGTAGTCCTTGCAAACACCCCTAGTATATGCTTGTGCCCATCTGTATGTCACATCTAGCCCTTGTGGACTATGATGCACCCAGAAAAGTGCATACCCTGTCTGGGTGCCATGGTCACATGATTTAAGTGAAGGGGGGTGTTTGGACCCACAGGCAGATTACATACTACCATCCAACCCACCCTCTGTGGCTCAGGGTGGGGTACAGGATCTCCCACCAACAGATCCACATACTACACCCCTGCAATGGTGGCAGTAGAGGGGATCAACAACCCCAGTCCTGCTGGTGAACAGACACCCTACAGAGGCAATGCAGAGCTGTACACATCTATAAAGCAATAGCAGACAGACAGTAGGACTGCAAATGCACAGCTGTCCCCCACCACTATCTGACATTCTCCAGCCAGTGCAAGGTGTTCCAGCAAGACACATACTAGCTGCAGACAGTCTGCTAGCTAGTCCATAGTGCATGTTCCTGGAAGAGATGTGTATACCCAGAACTGGGATGTCAGCATACACACCAAGCAGATAAGTCAGTGATTGGGCCCCAAAAGAAAAACCATAAATATCACATGAGAAAAATGCTATAAAGCACTATGGGGGAACCTAGCCATGCCATGGTCACTGCTCAGTCAGGGTGAGAGTGACCTCCCTGCAGGACATGCTGTGGCCACCCTGTCCGTGCAGGTGGTGGTCAGCCACTACAATGTCCGAGCCATTGCCCTATGCTATGCACAGATGGATCCAGGCCAGGCCATCCTATCATGGCTATTCCCACAGTACCTTGCTCCTCATTATGCACATTGGCAGGCCAATACTGGCAACAGTGCTAGCAGTGTGGGCTGTGGAGGATGTTTGCAGCCACCACACACTGGATAGACAGACACACACTCCCCACACCTATGCCAGCATTGTGCAACTATAGAGGTGTTTGGCAGCCCTGGCCACCGCACCAGTCCTGGGCACAGTGCAGGCATGGCTTTGGTACGCAATACTGTTGGGGTCACTCCCCAGGGTAGTAAACACTGTCGGACACAAGACCTGTAGCACACTCCATAGACATCAGAAAGGTTGCTATGATGCAGCTCAATCAGCAAATTGTGCTTAACTTTGGAATTGCTATCTGCCAGTAATCATAGCAACCGTATGATAGATGTCTACTGTATTCCCAGGTTTAGGGTGGCATTGCCAAGGTATGCAGGTGCTAGTATTGGGAGATGCACACAGGGCCCAACATCCTGCCGCTCCAGGTGGCACTGGATAATGGAGCCTGTGGGTACGGGTGTGTCTGCCCCTGTTGGCTACTGCTTTAGCCTAATAAATATGGTCAGTATACTTCAAGCAGTTCAACAGTGAAGTTAATGAAAATATGTGCTTGAACCTTCACCAAAAAGGAACCAGTAAAATTACTGTCATTAGGCACCGGGGTCTCAGTATAAAACGTCGCAGCTGACTGCAAGGTCCAAATGAACACTATTGCAAGGCTGCTTCTCACATCAACGACCCAGCTCTATGTGCCTGTGATAGTATTTTACAAAAACTTCTATTTTTCATCTTTTTCTATACTCATTTTCTATAAAAAGCTTATTAGGAATTTATGACATCCCATGTGCTTATCCCTTACGGGGTGTTACAAATCTTCCTCGAGGGGAACACCGTGTTGTAGAGATGCTTTAAAGTTTTATCCCACAAGACATGCTTTCTCCAAAGTCATTGAGCTCTAACAAACACTTATCTGAGTTCTCTGTTGTTGAATACTGCTTCTGCCACTCCTCGAGGAGACTGTCACTCTTAACAACTGTTATTGAAGTCCGTATTATCTAAAGTCATCAACTTCCAAATCCCAACGCCGTTCATCTAAGGCGCCCAAGCGTTTCACACACTCCGTTTCATCAGGGGATCTTCACCCACATTCGGGACTTCCTCTGCAAACATATAACAAATGATTGTCGTACTTTTACCTTTCCTAAAACAATCAATAAAATGTTCCTATGAATTACTTTGTGTTACTATGATAGCTGAGATAACAACAAAAAAAGAAAGAAAGAAGTATTACCCATTCAGATGTTGCCATTAACGTAAAGAGACGACTTTGCTCCGCACTGATTTTTTCTCCAAAAGCAAAAAACGCCGCGCATGCGACTTAACAATACTCACAGCGCTTTTATAGGTTACTACCTAAGCTCCTCCCACCATTCATGTTAATGGAAAGAAACACCGGGAACCCCATTCAAGCTTCTTTAAACACATAGCGACCAGTTAAGGGACGCATTGAGTCCATAAGGTTTTACTGTATTAAGTTTAAAAATCCATCGCTGTTCTTCCCGAATTAACAGTTGTTCCTTAGTGTACATGCCCCGTGTTTGTTGAACCCGATCAATGGCATACACTCGGAGATGATCAAAGGTATGATTTTTATCAAGGCAATGTGGCACCAGCGGTGCCGTCAAGACCCCATTAGAAATTCTGCTACGATGTTCTATTATCCTCTGTCGAAGTGGCCGACTTGTTTGGCCCACGTAAAGTAACTGACACGGACATTGAAGAATATATATGACATAATCTGAAGAGCAATTCGTGGCATGCCTCAATTTGTACTTCACTCCTTTATGCTCAAATTGTTGTAATTCTAATGTTATCCTGCAAATACTACACGAACCACATTTGGTGTGCCCCGTCTCTCAACTATGCCATCCAGAGATCGAGGGGATCGAAGGCGAGATGGACTCAATTGTTCCTTCAGATTTATACCTCTACCCCAAACACATCGGATGTTTTTATTCCCCAATCTTGGGGTTTGCCCCAGGATCGGGCTGTATTCCCTGATAATTTTCTGAATCGAAGTACTCAAAGGAGAATAACGGGTGACTAAATTCACTGTGTTGTCATCAAACCTCTGACGTGTCTGCCTACTTGTAGTGTTAGAAGATAATAATAGCCATCGATCATTGTACAGAGCTCGGGTGTAAGCCCGTTTCACTATCACCTGAGGATATCCCCGGGACAAAAAGTTCTTCATCAAACGTTTAGATTGTACCCGAAAATTGGGAGACAGGGTTGTTTGGCAAGGTCAGCAGCTGTGGCATATCTAGGTCCTGTCCCCTTCTTTTAGTATTAGTTTTGGCAATAGTCTGTTAGATGTGTTTATTTTCATTGCTTCCCCATGACATTATAGTAATCCGCTTTGGTGTAATTGTGAAAGGCGGTACAGCAAGTTATAAATAAATAAATGTTAATAAAGTACTAGATTATAAAGACTGCAGGCTATTGGTCTATAGCTAATTTACTATTTTTCTCTAAAATGTTGGCAAAAGAGGCTGCACATTGGCTTGCGGATCATTTGACCTACAAGAGGCCTAAGATCATAGTCAAGCAGGATTCAGAAGAGACTCAGGGGAGGAATTTTATTTATTTATTTATTTATTAACAGTTCTTATATACTGCTTTTCAGTGGTATCAAGGTGGTTTACATGAACAAAAACAAGAGTTACAAGGAACATGGTACAACTAAATAGGTACAGGCAACTGGAATCGCAAGCGATTATTTACATTTTAACTGATAGGCAGTAAAGGGCTATTTACATTTGTGTAGTATAGAGTCCATACTTTTTGTATTTGAATCATTTAGGTTTGTTTGAGTGCTTTGGCTATTAGTGAGTTTAGCAATCTATCCCATAATATTTCTTGGACATGTGTGTTTTTAGCATCTAAGATTAGCCGGAATGGGGACCAGGAAGTACCTGGAGTAGAAGATCTGCCCAATCTGAGCACGAGGGAACTGGCTCGATGGCGAGGATGGACAGCAGGGTCTCGACCTCTTTCTGCAGCAGGTTCCAGTGCGTGGAGTACATGGGGTACTCCCTGGGGTCATATGGAGATGGCAGCTTGGTGAAGTGCAGCCGATATCCTTGCACCATCCTCTCATCCACACATTGAGACCCCTTCTATTGGGCACCCGATAGGGGGCAACACACAAATCAATAGATATTTTAGTTCCTTAGAAGAGCACCATTGAGGTACAAACCCATAGTTACTACACATATTTCCTAGAGTTTTTTCTGTGAAGGAATAATAGACACAGACATATCCAAATCATGTTTCAAGTAGAAGTAGTTAAACTAGAAATAGGATGTAATATATGATGTTAGATTGTTCTCCGAGCTTGGTAGTTTGATTGCAGATATTTTGTCACCATTTGAGGGGACATCATCAGTGTGGGGTATTAGAAGGTAATGTGCTTGAATGCTTGCATTTGTATGTATATTGGGATGTAATACAGTAATAGCAATTACAACAAAACCACAAATAAAGGACAAAAATGGTTCAGAATATTTTTGAGCTCTTTAGATTTCTTATAGAATAGCTTTTCTTAATTTGTGAATGTTTATACAATGGGATTTTAATCGCTTTAATACTTTTATTATATTTTTTGACATTTTGACATTTTGTAAATTTTTTATGAAATTTTTTATGAAATATTTTAGTATTTTCTCTGCCATTATCTCCTTCCTTCAACAAAAGAGAAACTTTCTCTTGCATGTGTTAAAATCATAGCACTTCAATACAGCCAGACATCTCTCCACTGCCACTCATTTTGTCTGGGTGGTACTGTACCTGTAAATTAAATGTGTAAAGCAAAAACATTAGCAAGCAAACAAACCAGTGTATAACAGCTTAGGAAAAATCCTTCGGTTCAAAGTCTGTATCAGTGCAGGTCAGGCTCTTTAAGCAATTCCCTCCAGGGAAGATCCTGATCAAGGATTATCACTTTTCTCCGAGTCCTTGGTCCATCACAACTACAACATGTTTTTTGACAGTTCTCCCGATATGCCACTCTTTGAACTGTGCTTTAATTGTACCTCTGATCAAAGGGGCACTGGGCCAAAACTGAATCCGGCCACAGAACATAAGGGGTCTTTATAATTAGAAGTGTGTCACACTCAGTCAAAGACTCTCTTGTTCTCATACTCTGAGTCCCTTCTCTCACTCATTCAGTGTGTCACACTCATTGGAAGACTTTCTAAATCTCACACTTTCTGACCTCCTTCCCTTACTCATTAGGCATCTGAGACACTAATTTTTAAAACATTTTCTTTCTCACATTATCTGGGGCCCTTCTCTCACTCATAAAAGTGTGTCATGCTCATTTGAAGATTGTCTCCCTCTCACACTTTTGGACCTCCTTCACTCACTCATTAGGAGTGTGACACACTCAGTAGAAGGCTCTCACACTCCTACTCTTACTCTCTTACTTATTAGAAGTGTGTCACACTCATTTGAAGGCTCTTTCACTCTCACATTCGCTGAGCCCTTTTTCCCTTTCATTAGCAATGTATCACATTCTTTTAAATGCTTTCTCACTCTCTGAGCCCCTTCTCTCATTTACTAGGAGTGTCTCACATTCATTTATGGCATTTTCACTCTCATAAAATCTCTGAGCCCCTTCTCTCACTCATTAGGAGTGCATCACATTTACTAGAATGCTCTCTGACACTCTCTGAGACTGCTCTCTCAGTCATTAGAAAAGTGTCACACTCATTTAACGGCTCTCATACTGTCGAAGATGAAGACGCACTCTTCGAACTTCTCTCACTCATTAAGAGTGCATCACACTGATTTGATGACTTTCTCTCTCCTACTCTGAGCTCCTTCTCTCATTCATTAAGAATGTGTCACACTTATTTGAAGGTTTTTTTTACTCTCAGACTTTCACACACAGTTGAAGGCACTCTCACACTCTCTAAGCCCCCTCTCTCATTAGAAGTGTGTCACGCTCATTTTGATATTCTCTCACTCTCACAGTTTATGTTTATGTTTATTTCGCTTGATAGACCGCCCTTCTGTGGCAATCAGAGCGGTTTACAATACAATAAATAAAAAAAGGAGAGGCACAAGGCCAGGAAAATGGAAAAAGAATTACAATCCTTGACAGAATAGGGGAGAAAAGAGGAAAATAGGACAGTAAACGTGGAAGGAGAGACTCACACGAGAGGGGAGGGAAGATTAAAGGCCAAGGAAAGGAGGTGGGTCAGTAGGTCACGTTTAAAGTTGGTATGATGGGGTTCTAAGCAAAGGGAAGTGGGAAGGGAGTTCCAGAGGGCAGGGCCTGCGAAAAAGAAAGCTGAGGAGCGGGTGGACTGGAGGTGGGCAAGGGAGGGGGGGAGTGTCAGGCGGTTAAGGTGAAATGAACAGGGGGTATGTCTGGGCATGTGAAAGTGGATAAGATCTGCCAAATATAGTGGGGTGTTAGTATGAAGTGCCCTGTGGACAAGGGTGAGCAGTTTGAACTGGGTGCGGAAGGAAACAGGCAGCCAATGGAGGTGGAGAAGAAGAGGTGTTACGTGATTTTGAGTCCCTTCTCTCACTCATTAAAAGTGTGTCACACTTAGTAGAATGCTCTCTCGCTCTTATTCTCTGAGCCCCTTCTTTCACTCATTAGAAGCATGTTACACTTATTTGAAGGCTCTCTCAATCTACACTCTCTAAGACCCTTCTTTCACTCATTAGAAATGTGTCATACTCAATAGAAGGCCCTCTGACTCATACTCTCTGAGGCCACTCTGGAGTGTGTCACATTCAGTAGAAGGCTTTCTCACTCTCACACTCTGAGTCTCTTCTCTGACTCGTTTGGAGTGTGTCACACTCATTTGAAATCTCTCTCACGCTATGAACTTCTCTCAGTTATTAGGAGTGCGCCACACTTATGTGAAGTTTCTCTGAACTCCCTCTCTGACTCATTAGGAATGTGTCATACTTATATGGAAGCTCAATCTCATACTCTATGAATCCCTTCTGTCTTTCACTGGAAGCATACTACTCATTTTTAAGGTTGTCTCGGTCTGACATTCTCTCGGCCCTGCTCTTACTTATCAGAGCCTCGGTACCAGTGCACCAATCACTGCATTTATCAGAGGCAAGCCTAAGAGAAGAATAGCTAATTGACCCCATTAGAAAGAAAGAAATTTGAGGGCATTTTCCTGCCCCCAGTGGCTGATTAGGGCTCTCACCTTTGAGAGCCAGCTAGCTCTTAGTAGCAGGGAATTAAATAGTTGTATTGGGGAAAACTTTTCAAGGACACAAGAGGTTGAGTTAATACAGTGTAAAAGGCTTTGTGCACAGCATAGCGCAGGCTCTGTGCACAGTTTTCTACACTATTATGATCACCCTAAGCTTAAAGGAGTTTAGTACACAAGACAGTATGTATGCAAATGATTGAATAGCTATCAGCACGCTTCTCATTTAAATCCAATGATACTGAAGGCATTAGCTATTTAATCCTGATGCTAACAAATGTGCACAGGATCCAAAGACTTAGGGGCATGTTTACTAAAGTGCGTTAAACGTGACTATCGCGCGTTATACGACGTTAATGGCCGTAAGTGCCGTATAACGCGCGTACCGACGCGCTAACGACCGTTAACGTCATACTACGCGCGTTAACCGTAGTTAACGATCGTAAAGCTCCGCGGCGCGTTAAAACAGCACAGAAGGTGGAGAGTGGGCGGAGAGAAGGGGTCAATGGGCGGAGAGTGGGCGGGGAGAGGCACCCCTCATACTAACGCGCTGAATTTCAGAGCTCAAGTCCAACGCGAATGAAAACCTGTCGTTAAAAGGCATTTAAAGGGAAGAGAAATCATTTCCGTCAGCAATGTACAGAAAAACCGGGGAAACCCACAACGTGAGCAGTGTGATACATGTGCACAGAACAATATTTCACATAAAACGTTAAAAATGACCACAAGAAACATTTTAAAAAGCATACTTCAGCTGGGCAACAGTGATAGCAATGGGCAACAAGGAACAACACTCCCTGGAAAGCACAAAAATAAAACGAAATGATGTGTGGAAGGGTCTACGCTCCGCAGACCCTTTCAAAGAGCATTACAGTGTAATGGAGCTGTCCTGGGCGTGTGGTGTAATGTTTTCCAATGATATCATTGTTGCCCAGCTTGGTTATGGGTGTGTGCCCCTTTTCTGAGGTCTTTTCTGAGGTTTATGTACACCTTTGTCTGCATAAGGTAAATGAGGCCACAGTAAACCTGTTGCAGAGCAGGGTTTCTGGCTCGTCAGGCCGGTTTAACTAACTCCAGGGAGTGCACTGTCTCTGTGGCCACAGTGTGGTGCAACAGACACAGCCAGTGCTTATAAGACCAGAGGGTCACAGGTTCAAATCCCAGCTGGGGCTCTTGCCAACCCAGTCCCCATAGTTTTACCCACCACTAAACAGTGATAGTAAAGACACTCCTTTATTGCAGAGAACATACACATGGCCTATAGTTTACCACACCAAACACAGACACCAGAAACAGGCACATTACCTAAAGCAGAGTCCCGCAAATGCAGTCCTGGAGGGCCCCACACCATTCCGGCTTCATGCCCCTAATAAAGATGCCTGTGCTGCATAGCTATGCACCACCCCCATGGTATGCAGATGTAGCTCATGCATATTTATGAGGGACAGCATGAAAACCTGAACAGTGTTTGGAACACCAGGACTGGAGTTGGGGAACTCTGCCGTAAAGCAGCAGCCAACAGGGCCACACACCCACCCACAGGCCCCATTGGCCAATGCCTCCTGGAGAGGCAAGACATTGGGCCCTGCCTGTATCACCCAATACTAGCAGTTGCATACCTTAGCAATGCCACCCTACACCTGGGTATATGGTACAGAGCTATCAAACGTTCCCTATGATAACTGGCAGATATCAATTCCTACGTTAAGCACAGTTTGCTCATTGCGCTCCACCATAACAATCATTCTGCTGTCTGCGGTGTTTGCTGCAGGTCTGGTCTCTGACAGTGTTCACCACCCTGGGGAGTGACCCCCCAACAGCCTTGTGTACCATATCCATGCCTGTACTATGCCCATGACTGGTGTAGTGGGTATGGCTGCTGACCACCTCTATAGTAGCACAATGCTGGCATAGGTGTGGGGGTGGCTGTCTGTCTATCCAGCAATGTTGACAGTATTGGGCTGCCAATGTGCATAATGAGGTGCAAGGTACCATGGGTATAGGCCGGACAGGGTGGCCTGGCCAGGGTGCATCTGCACAGGGCATAGGGCAGTGACAGGCACATTGTAGTGCCCGGCCACCACCTACACAGACAGGGTGACCTCAGTATATCCTGCTGAGAGATCACTATCACCCTGACTGTGCAGTGACCACAGCATGGCTAGGCACTCCTATAGTGCTATCTAGTATTTCTCTCATGTGATAAATATGGGTTTCCTTTTGGGGCCCAGTCACTGATGTATCTGCTTGCTGTGTATGCTGACTTCCCAGTTCTGGGTGCAGGCATCTCCACTGGACACTAGCAGACTGTTTGCAGCTGGTAGGTGTTGTGATGGAGTGGCTTGTAGGGTGCAGTGGCTGATGGCTTGCACCAGGGGAATGTCAGATAGTGGTGGGGTGCAGCATACCATATCCAGGCCTAATGTCTGTCTGCTGTTGTGTTATGGCTGTGTACAGAGCTGCATTGACTGCCCTGAGGGTGTCTGTTCCTCAGCAGAACTTTTGCAGAGAGGTAGACTGTGGGTCTTTTGATGGGGGACCCTGTTTGCCACCCTCAGCCCTGGGGGAGGGGGGTGGTGGTGCATGGGGGCTACACCTGACTGAAACAGACAAGGATGTCCAAGGTGGTCCTGCAGAACCTACCTATCTCACACAGTGACACAGCTTTGGACTTGCGCCATGGCCTCTTTCAGCCAATTCGGTGCTGTGGACCTAGTGCTGGGCGCCTCACTGCACCCTCAGGGTGAGCACAGTACCCGCACAATGTGACGGTGTGTAGCTACTCTGTGCCAGTACAACACACGGTCAGTACCCCCTATCAGGCCGAGGTGCTGGGGGGGTGCACATGGTCAGTTCTCCCTACCAGGCCGTGGTGTTGTGGGGGTGCATTCCCCATGGTGTGTATCTGTGGACAGCTGATTTGCATGTGCAGTGCATCATGGGTGTGACTGGCCCAATCCAACCCTGTGAAACTCCAGCAGCTGCTCACAGGCTCTGATAAACAATAGGCCATCACAAGTACATCTGTTAGCATAATGCATAGGTGCAGGACACCCTACAAAGTCTGTAATATCAGATGCCCACACTGGTAAAAACACACGTACCCACGCACGTAGCAACGCACAATTGTACGCGCGCCGCTACGCACGGAACTACGCACGCATCAACTTACGTGGCTAAGCACACTCCGAGGGTGTTTTTCTGACACCAATACTCAGCGTACCGAAAAACATGCCTCCTCTTTCCCTCTGTAATGTGCAGGGTGATGCCTGGGACAGCCTTCTGCGTTAGGCACACCGGGGACTCGAACCCATGATGCCTGTAATAGCAGTCAGTACCGTAACCATTGTGCTACAGCTCTGTTTCAGTGCTTTGTGTCTGTATGTCTTCTTATGATTAACGCGCAGTAACGCGGCACGGCACCCGGTAACGCTCGTTACGTTTTCTAACGCGCGGTAGTGGTGACGATGTACCGCCCATGTCCTTATTTGGGGTTTCTTTCACTACCGCGGCTCCTAACGCGAATTGCACTAACGCACTTTAGTAAACATGCCCCTTAATGTCTGGCTTTCTAATGCTAGGGGTTTAGCACATGCTCTGAGACGAGTACGAGATGTGATCAAAAAGCATCGAGACGTTGCACCATGATGCTATTAAGCATGCAGTGATCTAGTTATGTACTGGGCATGTGCAGAGTGTAATGTGGCTGCAGCACACCTGTACTTTTTTAATCATGTGATATGTGGTATCGTATAAGAGCAGTTCATCAGATTTACGATGAGTGAAAAAATTGAAGAATGAATTTGCATTAAATGCTGCCAGAAGCTTGGAGATTCATGCAGAGATTTATGACAAGTTACAGCAAGTGTATGACAACGAATGCATGAGTCATGCTCGAGTTTATGACTGTCTCGATACCTTTTGATAAGGCTCCCTCCCATTTTGTGACTAATATTAGTGAATACCATTTTGTTTTCTTGTGTTAGCATGAACTGCCAGTAACTTTTTCTGTTTGTTTTATTGAAGAGAGCGGGCAAACAAAATGAAAAATATGTTAAGGGATAAGGCACTGAGGTGAGTGTATTGATGAATGTGGTGTGAAAGGAAAGGTGCTATTGCTGTGGAATGAAGAGTAAAACACTCGACCATAGAAACCAAAATGATGCCAAGCCAATATTTGTCTGTGGAATAGCATTTCAGACACACACTTCTGCATAATATATGTGCATGCAATTCCTTTAGGTGTTCAAAATTTGTGCACAGAATTTTGATTATGCTGCTAAAGCATGAATGTATGCATGTTTCCATGGCAATTGATATAGTCTCCCATGTTTACGCACATCTTTTGACCACAAATTATTTACATACAAGGTGAATACGGCATTGGGTACAAACATTATTTTTACCCATGCATTAGGAGACTGTGAAATCAATAATTTCATCCTTGATGAAGAAGATGATTTAGAAATAGTAGTTTCAACCTGCTTGGATCCATAGTCAATAAAGAAAGGATAAGCAGTCTCGAAATCCAACAATGCACTGCTCTGGCAGAATAGATATGAAGGACCTACATAACATTTTCAAGTGCAGAAATGTATCTTTGTGTGCAGAGATTCAACATGTCCAAGTCATGGTATTTTCAATAATTTCATATGGATGCAAAGTGGACAGTAAAGAAGCAAGATAGGATGAAAACTGAGGCCTTCAAATTATGGTGCTGGTGACAAATATTGTGAATACCCTGGACTGACCGAAAAATAAATCAACTGGTACTAGAGGAGATCAAACTTGAGTTTTCCATGGAAGTTCAAATGACAAGAATTTGACTTTCATACTTTAGATACATCTTACGATGTATAAAGAGAAATATCATTAAAGAAAGACTTGGCAAGGCTGAAGGTCAGTGCAAAAGAGGAAGACCACCAATGCAATAGCAGGCATCTTTTTGAACTTTCCATATAGTCATGACTTATTTACTCCACCACCTCTCTGGTAGCTGTCATTAATCAATCCCTGACCAGTCCACTTATTCCTTTCTCACTGACCTTGACTCTGCTTTCCTTTTTTCTTGAACCATCTTCCCTTTCTCTCATTCTTGGGGATTTCAGCAATCATGTTGATGAGGCCTCTGATTCTTTTGCCTCAAAGCTCCTTGTCTTAACCTCCTCATTCCACCTCCAACTGTGTTCTTTGCTACTACTCACCATCATGACCATGACCTTGTCTTTTTCTCTAGCTGCGCACCCTCAAGCTTATTCTTCTCACCTCTTCCCTTATCTGAACATCATCTACTAACTTTAACTCTTAGCCACACACCACAGCATTCTCAACCAATCTCCACTAACATATTTAGGATTATTCAAGATTTTGACCTTTCAGCACTCTTCACTGTTCTCTCAGCTTCCTCTCTCAGCCACAATATCTTTTGAGTCTGTTGATGAGTCTCTTCATATACCCTCTTCTGCCTTGGATGCTTTCACCTACCCATTCCATGACCTGCGAGGAGTGTTGTATCTCAATCTTGGCTGACCTCCAAAATCCATTACCTAAATGCATATTTATTTATTATTTATTTTATTTACTTCTCTTATATACCGCGCTATTAAAATCAGTGCGGTTTACAATTGAACAAAAAAACATACTGCAATGTCACACGACAATTGAGTTTTTACATTGAACATGGACGAGATAACCTGGAGGTAACAGGGGTAACTAAATACAGAGTAATTATTCATGGAGTATGGTGAGAAATTATACATATAGCATGGTGAGAAATTATACATATAGTATAGCTTGGTTTCAACATATTTATAAGAGGTTTAATCAATAAGATGTGTGATCAGTACCAATAATAAATAAGAGAGGGGATATGGTGGTAGAGCTAGTCATTTTCTTTATGGTGTTGGATTTTGGGTGGGGTGGAGTAGGGTGTAGGATGTGAGGATGGGTGGTTGTTTCTGGGATTGGATTCTGGGTAATGGATGAGGAAAAGGTGTTGTTTGAGGGCTTTTCTAAATGACAATAGGTCTGGGGTGGAACGGAGCTCAGTGGGGAGGGCATTCCAGGTCATGGGTGCAAATAGGGAGAAGGCTCTATTGGCAGTAGCCTTTTTGCACTTAGTTAGAATGTTGGGGATCTCTAGAGTGTTTGCTTGATTAGATCTCCTGATCCTGTTGAACGGCCGTCTTTGAATGAGTTTGCTGATGGGTGAGGTGATCTGGTTCCTTAGGGCTTTGAATGTTAGTACTAGGGACTTATACTGGATTCTAGCCTGAAGTGGAAGCCAGTGGAGATCCATCATGACTGGGGTTATATGTTAAGCTCTTGATGTACCTGCAAGTACCCTTGCTGCAGCATTCATTGCAAGGCGAAGAGGTCCTAGTGTGGACTGAGGGAGGCCATGAAGGATAATATTTGCAAAGTCTAGATGTCGGAGCACCAAGGCTTGGAAGATAGTTCGGTAGTCATTAAAGTCCAATAGGGGGCGCAGGTGACGTAGTATCTGGACCTTATGGTAAATTGCTTTCGTGATGTTCTTCACATGTGTAAACATGTCGAGTCGTTGGTCAAGCGTGATGCCGAGATAGCGGATAGTTGATTTTGCTATCAACTCAATATTGTTTACTTTTAATGTGGGGGGTGGGGAGAACATCTGGTTCTTGGTGAGGAATAAGACATCTGTTTTACTATGGTTGATCCTTAAATTTTGTGTTGTAAGCCATTGTGATACAGCTTCGAAGCAGCTTGATATAGGTGAAAAATCAGGTTGATCAATCAGGAATGGTGAGTAGATTAGGACGTCGTCTGCGTAGACTAGGCACTGGATGTTGAAGGAGCGGATTAGGGTATAAATTGGTTGCATATATATGTTGAACATTAATGCAGATAGGGATGAACCCTGAGGTACACCTTGATTGAGAGGGAATGGGTCAGAAGTCATGGTACCTGTTCTGACTTGTTGCCATCTGTTAGATAGGTAGGACTTGCACCATGCTATAGCTGAGCCTTGTATTCCTTTCTCCACAAGACGGAGTATCAGAGTTTCATGGTTGACTGAATCAAAGGCTGCAGCAATATCCATGAAAATGAGGACAAATCCCTGGCGGATGTTATCAAGTCCTGTAACTAGATCATTGAAGAGAGTTGTGAGGATGGTGTCGACAGCATGAGCTTCTCTGAAGCCATGTTGAGATAGATCCAGTGGAGCTACATCGTCAATATGTTGTTGGATTTGTTGTTGAACTACCTTTTCAATGATTTTGGCGAGTAGGGGGATGTTTGATATTGGGCGAAAGGATTCAACTTTGGAGGAATCAAGTTTGTTGTTTTTTAATAATGGGCAGATTGAAGTAAATTTCAGGCTTTGTGGGAAAGATCCTATGGAGAGGGATTGGTTTGTGATTCTGCTTATAGCGGGACTAAGTTCTTGGCATAATTCTTTGATCCAACTAGCTGGACATGGGTCACTAGGGGCAGTGGTAAGATTAATGGATGTGATAATATCTTGTATTTCTTTATTGGATACTTCGCAAAATTATGCCCATTCTGCTGTATTCCCATGCCTATGTTGACTTCATACATTTCAAATTCATGCTAACTTCTTTCAAGCCTGCCATAGCACTTGCCAAGCAAGGGTACTATGTCCATCTCACAAACTCTCTTGCCTCTGACCCTCCCTATCTTTTTGCTACACTCATCTCTCATCTTAAAGTGCAACTGACTTCTACTCCTTCTTCATTTTCTACCCAGATTTTGGCTGACTACTTTCATGACACTATTCACAAGATTACTCTTGACTTCTTCACTGGGTCATCTAGAACCCTCCCTTCCCTTCGTCACTCTCAGATTCTCTTTCTTCAACTCCTGTCATCCTTTCTTCCTCTACTAAAATCATTGAGGAAGAAATTGCACATCTTCTAACCTCCTCCAAACTCACTACTGCTCCTCAGATCCCATTCCCACCCTAGATTCTATTTCCCCTGCTGTCATCCTTTTTATCTGTAATATCTTCAATCTCTCCTTTTCCACTGCAACTGCTCCTGCTGACTTAAAATATGCTGGGGTTACAGCGTTCCTCAAAAATCCTTCACTGGATCCTACCTGCTCTTCAAATTATCGGCCCATCTCCCTCCTTCAAATGTGCAGTTCACTGCTGCCATCTTGACTTTCTTTCCTCTAAAGCCATTCTGGATCTACTGTAATCTGGCGTTCACCCTCTACATTCTATAGACCTGTTCCTGGCCAAATCCAAGGATCTTTACCCGATTCTCATCCTTCTTGACCTATCTGCTTCTTTCGACATTGTTGATCACCACTTTCTTCTGGATACCCTGTTTTCAGTTGGATTTCGGGGTTCTGTTCTGTCTTGGTTTTCTTCTTATGTCTCACATCACACTTTCAGTATATGCTCTTGTGGATCCTCCTCCACCGCTATCTGTACCTCAGGGCTCAATCTTGGGAACTCTTTTCTTCTCACTCTACACTCATTCCCTTGGTGCCTTGATCTCCTCCCAGGGTTTTCAGTACTATCTTTAGCTGTAGACCACTGACCATTTTAGGAGTCAGTGCAGAGGGTGACCATATGGGGACAGACAAAACTCTTAGGGGCATGTTTACTAAACATTCCTAACGTGCGGGGCCGTGCTAGTGTGCCTGTGCCATATAAGGAGTGGGCGGTTCAGGCAGAAAATAGAAAAAAAACGGTAGTAAGCAACCGGACGTGTGTGCGTCGCGCTAATGTGCGGGGGTCGACATTAGCGCGTGGAAAGGCAAAGTGGCGCGCTGCTGAGTATACAAAACAACAGAGCCGTGGTACAACGGTGAAGACACTGACCAATGGTGCAGGGGCCATGGGTTCAATCCCCCAGTGTGCACAACAACAAAGGTCAGCTGAGGCAGTAACTGTAATGATTAACATTGTTTTAGGAGGCAAATTAATTTGGAACGGCATAAGGCGGCGCACAGTTATTTTTGGGCGGCAGAAGGCGGCGCACTGGTCCCCTTGGGCGGCAGAAGGCGGCGCGCTGATAGGCACAAGGCGGCGCGCTGATGCACAAGCACAGGAACAGAGCCACAGCACAATGGTTAAAACACTGACCAATGGTGCAGGGATCAGGGGTTCAACTCCTCACAATGCCCAGTGAAAAATGCCTGCTGAGGCAGTATGTATTATGTTGTGGAGTGCTGTAGGAGGCTGTATAATTTTATTTTGTTATCACTACTAGCAAACGCACTCTCCCAGCATGTTAACATACGGCGGCCCATAAGGCACATGTTACAGTGCACTGTTCGCCAAGGCACCCTTGAATGACCCCTATAGGGCAGCATGTATGTTGCGACACAGGATAATGTATAGTGCACCCTATAGGGATGGCAACCATAAGGTGGCCTACAGGGCGCCCTATGAAGCACCCTCAGAGGCACCTAATGGGTATAGTAAGCTGAGGGTGGTCTTGCCGGCATAGACATATGTACAGTAAATAAAAATAAAGCTGTGGACAGCCCTACCAAAGGGCCCCACTGTGGGTTTGAATCCATGACCTCTGGCTGCACAGGCAGTGATGTAACCATTGCGCTACAGCTCCATAGCTGTAAGCAGGCCCCTGGCTGGCTGCAGATAGCCTACACGTCACCTCACAGACAGTCTGCTGGTGTCAACAGGATAGGGTTAGGCCACCCGTACCCATGATGCACTGCACATGCAAATTAGCTGTCCGCAGATGGACACAAGATGGGGAATGCACCCCCACAGCACCTCGGCCCTGTTGGGGGAAGTGACCGGGTGCACCCACACAGCACCTTGGCCTAGTAGGGGGCACTGACCGGGTGTTTTACTGGCACAGAGTAGCCACACACCGTTACATCGTGCGGGTACTGTGCTCACCCTGAGTGTGCAATGAGGTGGCCAGGACCAGGTCAACAACACCTGCCATGACTGATGGAGGCCAAGTGGGCGTTCCAAAGCAGTGTTAATGTGTAAGATAGCTAGTTTCTGCACAAACACCATGGATATTCCTGTCTGCCACCATCAGGCACCCCCCCCCCATGGCAAACATGGTCCCCATCAAGAGATCCACACTCTACCTCCCTGCAAAGGTGGCAGTAGAGGGCAACATCAACCCCAGTCCTGCTGAGGAACACCACCACCCCCAGGCAGGCAGCTCCATACACAGCCGTAACACAATAGCAGACAGACATAAGCCCAGGGTATGGTAAGCTGCACTCCACCACCAGATATTCCCCTGCAGCAAGCCAACAGCCACTGCACCCTGCAAGCCATTATAGCAAGACATTTACCAGCTACAAACAGTCTGCTGGTTAGTCCATAGTGCATGTTCCCAATGGAAATGCATGCACCCAGAACTGGGCTGTCTGCATACACACCAAGCAGATAGATCAGTGACTAGGCCCCAAAGAGAAACCCATATCTATCACATGAGAGAACTACTATACAGCACTATGGGGGGGCCTAGCCATGCTGTGGTCACTGCACAGTCAGGGTGAGCGTGATCCCCCAGAAGGACATGCTTTGGCCACCCTGTCTGTGTAGGGTGGTGGCCGGACACTACAATATCCCAGCCAATGTCCCTGCCAGGGCCCTATGCCCAGTGCAGATGCATCCTGGCCACGCCACCCTGCCCTGGCTATACCCATGGTACCTTGCACCTCAGTATGCACATTGACTGGCCAATACTGGCAACAGTGCTGGCAGTGCGGGCTGTTGAAGGGGCTTGCAGCCAACACCCACTGTATAGACAGACACACACTTCCACACCTCTGCCATCATGGTGCTACGATTGAGGGGGTAAGTAGCCTTGCCCACCAAACCGGTCCTGAGCACGGCAAGGCATGGATATGGTACGCATTACAGCTGGTGGTCACTCCCCAGGGTGGTAAGCACCGTCAGAGGCCAGGCCTGGAGCATGCCCCGCAAACACCTAACAGATTGTTTGGATGGGGTCAACTAGCAGTATGTACGTAACGTATGGATAACTGCCTGCCTGTGCTCCTAGCAAACGTCTCCGAGCTGTGTACCGTATACCTCAGGTGTAGGGTGACATTGGTAAGTTATGCAAGTGCTCGTTTTGGGTGCTGCATGCACGGTCCAATGTTCTGCCTTTCCAGGAGACATTGGCCAATGGGGCCTGTGGGTGTGGGTGTGTCTGCCCTTGATGGCTGCTGCTTTACGGCACAGATTCCCAACTCCAGTCCAGGTTTGCATCACACTGTTCAGGTTTTCCTGCTATCCCTCATGAATATGCATGGGCTACATCTACATGCCATGGGGGTGGTGCATAGATATACAGCACGGGCATTTGTATGAGTGTCAGCATGGAACCTGACTGGTGTGTGGCCCACCAGGACTGCATTTGGGTGATTCTGCTCTAGGTACTGCCCCTGTTCATGGTGTCTGTGCTCAGTGGGGTAAAAGATAGATGTCTTACCATTGCATATGTCCCCGCCATGAAAGGTGTGTCCTTACTATCACTGTGTAGTTGTGGGAAAAATAAGTGGGCAGGATTGGCAGTAGCCCCAGCTGGGCTTTGAACCTGTGACCTTCTGTTCTTGTATGCACGGCCTGTGTGCACTGCACCACTGTGTAGCCACAGATTGGTTGGATTCCCTGGACTGTCCATGACTGTGGATCCGGCAGGACCTGTCTGTTGCAGTGGACTGTGCCAGCCTGCACATGGCTAGGCCTCTGTCTTCTGTGGTTAGCAGCCACTGCCCCCTGCACCACATGTACTTGTCCGCCAACATGCTGGCATGATCTTCTCTCAGAAAAAGCAGTTGACCTGATTGCAATGTGGCAGTATGGGACTGCATTTGGGGGACTTGGCTGTAGGTAATGCCCATTGTTGTGGTGTGTGTGCGGTGTTGGGTAAAATATGGGTGTTTTCCCCATGCATACAGGGGTGTCTGCGCTATCTTTATTTAGTGGTGGGTAAAATGTAGGGACTGGGCTGGCAGGTGCCCCAGCTGGGTTTTGAACCTCTGCCCTTTGGTCCTAGAGGTAATGACTCTGTCCGCTGTACCACACTTTGGCCACAGAGACAGTGCAGCCCCTGGAGGCAGTAAGCCTGGCAGGATGGAGTCACAAACCCTGCTCTACGCAATTCTACTGTGGGCATATGCACCCTGTCTGGTGACAAACGTGCACATAAACCCCGGAAATGACCACGGGAAATGTGGGACAAAATATCACCACGCTGGGCAACAGTGATATTAATGGGCAACCATAGCAAACACTCCCAGGTAAGCTCCAAAACGTGGAAATGTTTTTTGGAAGAGTCTCCTCTCAGTAGACCCTTCCAAAATTCATTTCTTTTTTCTGGAGCTTTGCTGGGTGTGATTTCTGTAATTGCCCATCACTATAACTGTTCCCCAGCTGACTTACTATTTTTAATAGTTCTGTTGTGGTCATTTTCTATTTTTATTTTCACTTTTGTGCTGTGCACATATATCACACTGCTCACGTTTTGCTGGTTTCCCCGGTTTTCCTGTACATTGCTGACGGAAATGGTTTCTCTTCCCTTTAAATGCTTTCTACCGTGAGTGTTTCACTCGCAGTAGTTTTTACATGCAAATTCGGGCCCGATACTGTGCGGGGAGCCTCTCCCCTCCCACTCTCCACCCATTGACCCCGTCCCTCCGCCCCTCCGGAGCCTTCCTCCGCCCTCCTTTCGCCGTTCCACGCCTCTATCGGACATTTGCGGGCCCGCACTTGTACGGGGCCCGTTAGTGAGCCGCGTACCTGTGCGGGGGTGACACGCACGTGTGCGGGGCGTTTAAACGCGTTTCTGCGCGTTTCAGTGCCGCGTTGCCGTGCGCTATTTTGCGGCGCGCTATTTTGCGGATTTTAGTAAACATGCCCCTTAGTATGTATACATTAGAGGAAAGGCAGGATACAGAAGATATGATAGAGACATTTAAATACCTCTTTGGCATAAATGTACAGGAGGAGAGCCTCTTTTGATTGAAAGTAAGCTCTGTAACAAGGGGACATAGGATGAGGGTGAAAGGAGATAGACTCAGGAGTAATATGCGGAAATATTTCTTTACAGAAAGAGTGGTAGATGTGTGGAATAGTCTCACAGTGGAGGTAGCAGAGACAGGGGCAGTATCTGAATTCAATAAAGCATGGGACAAGCACAAAAAATCTCTAAAGAAAACAAGGGACTATGGTAGTTGATATGGAAGGGCAGACTAGATAGGTCATATGGTCTTTTTCTGCCGTCATGTTTCTATGACTCTGAGATTTACTTCTTTACCCCAGAAATCTCTCCAAGAATCCAGGTCCAAATCTCAGCCTGCTGGTCTGACATTGCTGCCTGGATGTTCTGCTGCCAACTGAAAGTGAATATGGCCAAGAAGGAACTGCTTATTTTTCCCCCTAACTCTACCTCCCCCCTTTCTCCCATCTCTAGTTCTGTGGATAACACTGTCATGCTCTCTGTCTTCTCAGTTCACATCCTTGGGTCTTTGGTTCTTTTCTCTTTTTCTCTGCACATATCCAACAGATAGCTAAAACCTGTCATTTCTTTCTGTACATCAGCAAACATTGTCTCTTCCACTCAGAATTCACTACCAAAATCCATATCCATGGTCTCATCACATTCCGTCTAGAAAATTGCAAGTTGCTCCTCACTGGTCTCCCACTGAATAATCTATCTCCCTTATAATCTGTTTCGAACTCAGCTGCCTGGCTAATCTTCCACCAGCACTGCTATGCTCATGCAATCCCTCCTCTCTAGTCATTTCATTGGCTCTCTATCTGTTTCACATGCAGTATACCGGTAATTCAAACAGCTCCTACTGACCTACAAATACATACATTGTGCGGCTCCTCACTATCTCTCCTTTGTTATCTCTCCCTACAGCTCATCTCTGCACTTTTCTCTTATTGCTAACTCCAGACTTCGTTCTTTCCACCTTGCTGCACTTTATGCCTGGAGTAGACTCCATGAATCAGGTAGTCACGCTCTCTCTCTGGCCTTATTTAATCCAGGCTAAAAACTCATCTTCGAGGCTGCTTTTAGATCCTGACTCCTTATTCTTCTGTCTGCTCCCATGTGTATTTTAATCATTTCCCCTAAGAACTCCCTAGTCCTCTATTGTTCTGTTTGCCTGCTTTAGCAGATTGTAAGCTCTGTTGAGCAGGGACTGTCTTTTATGTGTATTTGTGCAGTGCTGCATATGCCTACTAACCCTACAGAAATGATAAGTAATAGTAAATAGAAGTAGTTATAAAGTTACCCCATATTGCCTTCACTTTGCTGTATATTATTTCCAAGGTACCAAATAAAGTTAAATATTTTTAAGTAGCTTCTTTCATTTGCAAAGCAATTGGACACTTAAATCTTTCTAGGTTTAATCCCTGGGCACACTGACAAATCACACTCTTTCGGTCGGTAAATCTCACTCTTTGGATGATCTTTTCTTAGTTTCTGTAGTGCAGGAACAGCAGGGTTGGTTAAAAATATCCTGAAAAACAGTCAACAGGATGAATTTCAGTTAAAAATGAATGGCTCTGTTTTCAAAGTTTTTCCCAGATAACTTTGAAACATTTTTCCATTTACAGGTTAATTATGCATGTTTGGACTGATAGGGTGCAGAAAAGGACCTGGTTATGTTACTACTCAGCACCTTAGGAAGTTAGAGATAGGACGTTTACACCTCCAACATACATAGGGGCATGTTTACTAAAAGCCGCAAAATAGCGCGCCGTAAAATAGCGCACGGCAACGCGGCACTGAAACGCACAGAAACGCGTTTAAACGCCCCGCACACGTGCGTGTCACCCCCGCACAGGTACGCGGCTCACTAACGGGCCCCGTACAAGTGCGGGCCCGCAAATGTCCGATAGAGGCGTGGAACGGCGAAAGGAGGGCGGAGGAAGGCTCCGGAGGGGCGGAGGGACGGGGTCAATGGGTGGAGAGTGGGAGGGGAGAGGCTCCCCGCACAGTATCGGGCCCGAATTTGCATGTAAAAGCATTTAAAGGGAAGAGAAACCATTTCCGTCAGCAATGTACAGGAAAACCGGGGAAACCAGCAAAACGTGAGCAGTGTGATATATGTGCACAGCACAAAAGTGAAAATAAAAATAGAAAATGACCACAACAGAACTATTAAAAATAGTAATTCAGCTGGGGAACAGTTATAGTGATGGGCAAATACAGAAATCACACCCAGCAAAGCTCCAGAAAAAAGAAATGAATTTTGGAAGGGTCTACTGAGAGGAGACTCTTCCAAAAAACATTTCCACGTTTTGGAGCTTTCCTGGGAGTGTTTGCTATGGTTGCCCATTAATATCACTGTTGCCCAGCGTGGTGATATTTTGTCCCACATTTCCCGTGGTCACTTCCGGGGTTCATGTGCACGTTTGTCACCAGACAGGGTGCATATGCCCACAGTAGAATTGCGTAGAGCAGGGTTTGTGACTCCATCCTGCCAGGCTTACTGCCTCCAGGGGCTGTACTGTCTCTGTGGCCAAAGTGTGGTACAGCGGACAGAGTCATTACCTCTAGGACCAGAAGGCAGAGGTTCAAAACCCAGCTGAGGCACCTGCCAGCCCAGTCCCTATATTTTACCCACCACTAAATAAAGATAGCACAGACACCCCTGTATGCATGGGGAAAACACCCATATTTTACCCAACACCGCACACACACCACAACAATGGGCATTACCTACAGCCAAGTCCCCCAAATGCAGTCCCATACTGCCACATTGCAATCAGGTCAACTGCTTTTTCTGAGAGAAGTTCATGCCAGCATGTTGGCGGACAAGTACATGTGGTGCAGGGGGCAGTGGCTGCTAACCACAGAAGACAGAGGCCTAGCCATGTGCAGGCTGGCACAGTCCACTGCAACAGACAGGTCCTGCCAGATCCACAGTCATGGACAGTCCAGGAAATCCAACCAATCTGTGGCTACACAGTGGTGCAGTGCACACAGACAGTGCATACAAGAACAGAAGGTCACAGGTTCAAAGCCCAGCTGGGGCTACTGCCAATCCTGCCCACATATTTTTCCCACAACTAAACAGTGATAGTAAGGACACACCTTTCATGGTGGGGACATATGCAATGGTAAGACATCTATCTTTTACCCCACTGAGCACAGACACCATGAACAGGGGCAGTACCTAGAGCAGAATCACCCAAATGCAGTCCTGGTGGGCCACACACCAGTCAGGTTCCATGCTGACACTCATACAAATGCCTGTGCTGTATATCTATGCACCACCCCCATGGCATGTAGATGTAGCATATGCATATTCATGAGGGATAGCAGGAAAACCCGAACAGTGTGATGCAAACCTGGACTGGAGTTGGGAATCTGTGCCGTAAAGCAGCAGCCATCAAGGGCAGACACACCCACACCCACAGGCCCCATTGGCCAATGTCTCCTGGAAAGGCAGAACAGTGGACCGTGCATGCAGCACCCAAAACGAGCACTTGCATAACTTACCAATGTCACCCTACACCTGAGGTATACGGTACACAGCTCGGAGACGTTTGCTAGGAGCACAGGCAGGCAGTTATCCATATGTTACGTACATACTGCTAGTTGACCCCATCCAAACAATCTGTTAGGTGTTTGCGGGGCATGCTCCAGGCCTGGCCTCTAACGGTGCTTACCACCCTGGGGAGTGACCACCAGCTGTAATGCGTACCATATCCATGCCTTGCCGTGCTCAGGACCGGTTTGGTGGGCAAGGCTACTTACCCCCTCAATCGTAGCACCATGATGGCAGAGGTGTGGAAGTGTGTGTCTGTCTATACAGTGGGTGTTGGCTGCAAGCCCCTTCAACAGCCCACACTGCCAGCACTGTTGCCAGTATTGGCCAGTCAATGTGCATACTGAGGTGCAAGGTACCATGGGTATAGCCAGGGCAGGGTGGCGTGGCCAGGATGCATCTGCACTGGGCATAGGGCCCTGGCAGGGACATTGGCTGGGATATTGTAGTGTCCGGCCACCACCTACACAGACAGGGTGGCCAAAGCATGTCCTTCTGGGGGATCACGCTCACCCTGACTGTGCAGTGACCACAGCATGGCTAGGCCCCCCCATAGTGCTGTATAGTAGTTCTCTCATGTGATAGATATGGGTTTCTCTTTGGGGCCCAGTCACTGATCTATCTGCTTGCTGTGTATGCAGACAGCCCAGTTCTGGGTGCATGCATCTCCATTGGGAACATGCACTATGGACTAACCAGCAGACTGTTTGTAGCTGGTAAATGTCTTGCTATAATGGCTTGCAGGGTGCAATGGCTGTTGGCTTGCTGCAGGGGAATATCTGGTGGTGGAGTGCAGCTTACCATACCCTGGGCTTATGTCTGTCTGCTCTTGTGTTATGGCTGTGTATGGAGCTGCCTGCCTGGGGGGGGGGGTGTTCCTCAGCAGGACTGGGGTTGATGTTGCCCTCTACTGCCACCTTTGCAGGGAGGTAGAGTGTGGATCCCTTGATGGGGACCATGTTTGCCACGGGGGGGGGGGTGCTGCCTGATGGTGGCAGGCAGGGATATCCATGGTGTTTGTGCAGATACTAGCTATCTTACACATTAACACTGCTTTGGAACGCCCGCTTGGCCTCCATCAGCCATGGCAGGTGTTGTTGACCTGGTCCTGGCCACCTCATTGCACACTCAGGGTGAGCACAGTACCCGCATGATGTAACGGTGTGTGGCTACTCTGTGCCAGTAAAACACCCGGTCAGTGCCCCCTACTAGGCCAAGGTGCTGTGTGGGTGCACCCGGTCCCTTCCCCCAACAGGGCCGAGGTGCTGTGGGGGTGCATTCCCCATCTTGTGTCCATCTGCGGACAGCTAATTTGCATGTGCAGTGCATCATGGGTACGGGTGGCCTAACCCTATCCTGTTGACACCAGCAGACTGTCTGTGAGGTGACGTGTAGGCTATCTGCAGCCAGCCAGGGGCTTGCTTACAGCTATGGAGCTGTAGCGCAATGGTTATATCACTGCCTATGCAACCAGAGGTCATGGGTTCAAACCCACAGTGGGGCCCTTTGGTAGGGCTGTCCACAGCTGTATTTTTATTTACTGTACATATGTCTATGCCGGCAAGACCACCCTCAGCTTACTATACCCATTAGGTGCCTCTGAGGGTGCTTCATAGGGCGCCCTGTAGGCCACCTTATGGTTGCCATCCCTATAGGGTGCACTATACATTATCCTGTGTCGCAACATACATGCTGCCCTATAGGGGTCATTCAAGGGTGCCTTGGCGAACAGTGCACTGTAACATGTGCCTTATGGGCCGCCGTATGTTAACATGCTGGGAGAGTGCGTTTGCTAGTAGTGATAACAAAATAAAATTATACAGCCTCCTACAGCACTCCACAACATTATACATACTGCCTCAGCAGGCATTTTTCACTGGGCATTGTGAGGAGTTGAACCCCTGATCCCTGCACCATTGGTCAGTGTTTTAACTATTGTGCTGTGGCTCTGTTCCTGTGCGTGTGCATCAGTGTGCCGCCTTGTGCCTATCAGCACGCCGCCTTCTGCCGCCCAAGGGGACCAGTGCGCCGCCTTCTGCTGCCCAAAAATAACTGTGTGCCGCCTTATGCCGCCCAAAAAGCACTGTGCGCCGCCTTCTGCCGTTCCAAATTAATTTGCCTCCTAAAACAATTTTAATCATTACAGTTACTGCCTCAGCTGACCTTTGTCGTTGCACACACTGGGGGATTGAACCCATGGCCCCTGCACCATTGGTCAGTGTCTTCACTGTTGTACCACGGCTCTGTTGTTTTGTATACTCAGCAGCGCGCCACTTTGCCTTTCGACGCGCTAATGTCGCTCCCGCACATTAGCGTGACACGCACACGTCCGGTTGCTTACTACCGTTTTTTTTCTATTTTCTGCCTGAACCGCCCACTCCTTATATGGCACAGGCACACTAGCGCGGCCCCGCACGTTAGGAATGTTTAGTAAACATGCCCCATAGTCTCTATGTTTTATATTTGCAGATTTCATTTTAAAGAAAATTTGTCTTGCTGTTGTGCTTTGCTTAAATGATCTCTGGGACTTTCTTCTGCTCTACCAATGGAGGATAATGTGAGTATGAAACGCTACCCATCCCCCATCCCCACCATGGGAAGATGGACTGGTCTCATGCAGGGCTGGCCCAAGGGTTTTTGCAGCCACAGGCAAAAACCCTGGCTACCCCCCACACCCACTATGCTGCACCAATGCCATGGGGGGTGGGGGGAGGGTTGGTGGCAGTAGCATGCTTTGATGCCTGTGGCAAGCCATGTGCTTTGGCACACATGGCCTGTCACTTCTGATCCCCCTCCAACAGGAAGTTATGTTGGAGGGGGGTCAGAAGCAGCAAACCATGGGTGCCAAAGTACATGGCTTGCCACAGGCATCAAAGCAATGGCACAAAGCTGCCGTGCCATCCACCAGGGTCAGCCACCCTAAGCAGCTACCTAGTCCACCTAGTGGACGTACTGGCCCTGGGCCTGTGTATCTCTGTAGAGCTGCAGAGATTTTAATCCAGAGTTTTCACCACACACACAGCTTCACGTTTCTTTAAACAAACATCCCATTCTCAAAAGCAGAGTTTTAAATTACGCTTTCATAGCTCCACCTTTCTAGATCAGCCACAGCTGTGGGTGGTGTAAGGAGCCCAACCAAAATATCAGTGACCCCTAATATATATCAGAAACCAACCAAAAAGAGCAATGAACCTCTCCAGATTAGTCTATCAAGCCTAAAAACCAGAGATAAAATGTGGCACTGAACACTTAATACTTCAAAATAGGGGGGCTTACATAGCAATTAAAACGATACATCAGGCATACAGGGTCCGACATTCAAAGGGGTTTATTCAGTTAGCAGGATCCACTACCTGAATAAACACGCTGTAGCGGATTTTCAGAGACACTAGTCAGGTAATGCCATTGAATATCTCCTCTAATGAGTGTGGATTGGTTTATCCTCTTTAAGATCCAAGTAGAGCAAAACAACAGCCAATCATAATCCTTCTATAGTGGCAAAAAAAGGGTAATAGGCAGCCAATCAGAATCTTTCTATACTTCAATCAGAGCTAACAAGTAATCAGGATACTTCCGATTATACAATCAGCAAATGAGCAGCTAATTAATGTGTCGTCCTCATGCCCTCGGAGCACCTCCCTCCTTAATATTGCTTACAGTGATCCTTTCAGAAGGATTTGGCATTTTTCTAACCCTGCTCTGCATTTACTGGTCTTATTCTCTGTTCTAGAGGGTCCTGACTCACATCTCCATTGATGACTGCGAACAGCTCAATCATCTCCGCTCCTTTCTCTTCACTACAAGGGATCTTCCTCCATGTCTGATGGCCCATGAAGCATCTTATGCTGCAGAGATTCTCATGATTCTGCTCTCCCTTGTACCACTTCCTCAATAAAGTAAAAGCACTGAAATTCCTAGTCCTGCTACTTTCATCTATTTTCCCCAAAGGGAAGTGGGTTATTAGTGGGCAGTGGTTTCCAGAGTAATACACTGGTTTCCAGAATAATACAGAATGGGCGAGGTTCTTCTCATCACTTCAGATGGTTTCAAATATGTACCATCCTGTCACCCTGTAGGAGTTGTGTTACTGTGTGTGGCCCATGGAGATTTTAATTCCATGCTTCCCACACCTTCTTGACAGCAGCAAACCCAGAGAAGAATTAGCAATCCATGTCACACATCAGACTGGTTTCGTTTATTACAGTTACACGTCACCAGGGACTCACATTTATTCATTCAGTGAAGTAACAACTGGCAATATTTATAAAAAAGACAAATCAAGTTTAGTTTAATTGAACAGGAGAAAAGAGCCACTTCACTCCTTCCTGCAAATACTAAGCAAGGTACCGCTCTAGTTCCTGAAGCAAAGGGAAATCCCTGCTCCTCAAACACATGATTAGGGGCTCCTCTGATATGCTGTGAGAGAAGTGTGACCTGCCCAGTTTCACAGCGCTCATATTTTCTAGAGAAGCCAAAAGAGGCCATTTGTGTCCTGCCTAAAGAATAAGCCCACTTACAGTCAAACCTCGGTTTTCATGATTAATCCGTTCTAAGAAGTCTGACTAAAACCGAAACGTACGAAAACCGAAGCAATATTTCCCATAGGAAATAATGTAAATTCAATTAATCCGTTCCAGACACCCAAAACTATTCACAAAAAATACATTTTATAGAGAGTCAATCCCACTTCTGGCCACAAGATGGTGCTCCAGAGGTATTTTTGGCAGACAAATTGTTTAAACTGCCTTCCTCTCTGTGCAATCCTTGCATCTCTGGCTCGAGGATGTTGCTCACCTGACTTTCGCATCTCAACACGCGATCGGTGAGTCCGGGGGGGTAGTGCTGCCGGGACTGGGCAGGCAGTGTATGCAGACCAGCGCGAAGGTGTATGTACACTATTGCAGTACTTTTGGTTTTCAGATCTGGCACACGCGATCGGTGAGTCCGGGGGGGGGGGTAGTGCTGCCGGGACTGGGCAGGCAGTGTATGCAGACCAGCGTGTATTGCAGTACGAAAACCGAGGCGATAGACGAAAACCGAGACAAGATTTCAGTCTGAAAAGACGTCGAAAACCGAAACCGACGAAAACCGGGGCCAACGAAAACCGAGGTTTGACTGTATATAGCATCAGTATACTTTATGTGAACTGCTCTTTTTTAACATCGGCAGTTTCCCATCTCAGCATGCCGACCATCACTGGCTTGGAGAGTGGAAGTCTTGACCTGAGAATCAAACTAGTGACCTGCTTTATGGAAGTACAAAAGCATATCTCTTTTTTGTATGTTTACGTGTTATGTATCTGTGCACGCTTGCATGTGTGTCTATGCATGCATGAACATGTTAGTATGTGCTTGTGTGTTTATATCTGTGTTGTTTCTCTGTGTGCCTGTGATTGGGAGAGATGAGAGGGGAGGGGCTGTTTGACGGGTGCAATTCTGTAATTGCTATATATCTGGGAATCAGTGTTGGAATGCTGCAGCTGTTGGAATCACTTTTCCTATAGAAGTGCTTCTGTAACTAAAGCATTCTCATGATTTTGCACAACTCATCTGGTCGATTATTGATCATGTTCCCTTGGACCCTCGACGGGGAAAAAGAGAATACTATCTTCAACGTTTAGAACAACGATGGATTTTTCGTCTGGGTTCAGTTGAACCTGAAGGTCTAAATCGGGAAATTGACTGGTTAAGTTTGTTGTAAGCATGGACGGTGCCAAAAACTAAATCAGTGACAATTATTTATAACACAGGTACACTAAAAAAAAATTTTTTTAAACTGCCTCTAATGTTTCGATTGATTTTTACGTTTTTTGGTGCGCTGAATCCAAATCTGGTAACCAATTTGCTCCATCACGTACAGATTTTTTGCTACATTGGGTTAGCAGTTTGAGGTGAACGTTTCAGATTGAGTGCGATCGAGATAAAAGTTTCTTGGATGAATTCTTTATACTAATTGTTTAGTAGTTATTCAAATAAGAATAAAGAAAATTGTAACAAGGCAGCACATAAGAATAGAGTAATGTCAACAAAACACACTGTGATGGTAGCAAAATTGTCTGCACTTAAAACAGCCACATACATGTGCACAAACATTGAGCATATAAGAGCGAGGTTAGACACAAAGCAAAGCAAAGAAATGTGCAAAAAATGTTGTACAGGTATGTATGTAAGAATAGAAAACGCAAACCGCACCATTGCAATACATGAAGACAAACACCCGATGGTGTGAAAATAAAATTCTAATAAATGAGATCCGACACTGTGGTAATAACTAGCAAATTTTTATTTCAAAGTTTAGTAAAAACATGATATTTGTCAACACAGTTTAGATTTTAAAGTCATTCTTGGGTCAATCAATCTCCTGGTGGGCCCGTTTTTCTTCTTCCCCCGAATGCTTCTGTTGGTGCGCTGCTTGGCGTATTTTTCATCTGGGGTTTCCCGCAGCAGCAACCAGCAGAAATCAGCCATCATAGTGGTGTTCCATCTTCCTTGGTACCTTCTCTCTGCGTCCTTGATGTCCTGGTGAAACCTTTCACCTTGTTCTTCACTGTACGCCCCCAAGTTTTCGGGAAAGTAGTTCACATGGGAGTGCAAGAAATGGACTTTCAGGCTCATGTTACAGCCTTGTTTTTTGAAGGCATTGAGCATCCTGGCAACAATATCCTTATAGTTCTCATCCCGCCTGTTCCCCAAGAATTTGAGAACAACATCCTTGAAGGAATCCCAGGCTTCTTTTTCCTTCTCAGACATCGTTTCAGCGAATGCTCCATCTGAAATGAGTTTCCTTATATCAGGGCCAACAAACACTCCTTCCTTTAGCTTTGCTTCAGAAAGTCGGGGGAACTTTGAGCAAAGGTACCGAAAGCACTCACCATCTTTTGGAAGGGACTTGATGAATTGCTTAATGAGACCCAACTTAATGTGGAGAGGTGGTAATAGAATTTTATCACGAGGTACCAAGCTCTCATGAAGAACATTTTTCTCACCGGGTCTCAAATACTCCCGAATTGGCCAGTCTTTTTTCCCCCAGTGTAGGTCGCGGGCCCGGCTATCCCACAAGCAAAAGAAGCAGGGATATTTGGTGAAACCGGATTGCTGCCCTAATAGCATGGATAGAATTTTAAAGTCTCCACAAATCATCCACTTATGCTCATCATAACGAATCTTCTGAAGAATCAGGGCCAAATTCTCGTATTTTTCTTGGAGAATAACAGAGTGAGCAATAGGAACTGAAGCGAATGTGTTGCCATTATGAAGAAGAACACCTTTTATGCTGTCTTTTGACGAATCAATGAACAGCCGCCATTCAGCAGGATCATACTTGAGTTTAAACTTTTCCATCACTCCGTATATATCGTTGCAAAATACCAAATCTTCCTCTTTGCTGAAATACTTCAAAAATTGTGTCTCGCGGTTGCGGTACCAATAAAAAGTTGTTCCTGGTGACAATAGATTTTTCTGTTTAAGCCGAGAACCTAGCAGTTGGGCAGCATCTTTTGGGAGTCCTAAATCCCGGACTAAATCATTCACTTCAGCTTGAGAGAAAAGTTCAGGTTTCGGATCTGGTTCAGTTTCAAACTCGGAAGTACTGGACTCATCGGGAAAAGCCATCTGATGAGTCTCATCATGATCAGAACCGTCCACACAAATATGATCCAAAGATTTTGGTGGTTCAGGCACAGGTACTTCGTTGCTATGAGGCATAGGCCTAATTGCTGAAGGAAGGTTGGGGTAACTTATTACGTTCTTATTTTTTAAGTTGTATCCCTTCACAATGCAAGAGCAAAAATAGCAGTCACTGCTGTGGTCTCTTTGTTCACGCCACATCATAGGTATTCCGAAACGAAATGCTTGTTTTTTACCTTTCATCCATAAGCGTAGATCTTCCTCACATGTCTTGCTCACTTTGTGAGGAGCCCACGGTTTGTCTTGATCGCCTAACTTCAAACCGAAATAGGCGAAATATACTTTTTTAATAAATGCAGAAATGTTCCTCTGCTGCTTTTTCACGGTATATTCCCCACAAATAAAACAAAAACTGTCCGGAGAGTTGACGCAACCTCTGGCTCAATGAGCCATCACAAATACACAGCACTGCAAACTACAACTGTAGTGAACCACTTCGGAATAAAGCTGGATTACGACTGAGCAAACAAAAGGTAATAATGAACTTGCAAGAAACTGAAATTTGACAGGAACGTTCATGTCGCAACCACCGTGTTTGAGCGAGCGAACGAGGCGAGGCGAGGCGAACAGGAAAGAACATGCGCCAGCGCGAGTACTGGATTTAGCCCCCCGCCTCCCAATTGTCCTGTTAATGTATAAAATGAATACAAAACACTCTAAAATATCATGAGGGAGTGTTTCTAGTTAGTTAACCATTACAACCTCTATTTTGGGCCAAGAAAATAAACTGCAGTCGGCTAAAAAGAAATTATATGAACATTCCTTATATGGGTAAGAAATCTAATTTTGCAAGAAAACGTGACGTGATGGAACATTTTGGCTATTTTTCCTGGATTCAGCACCCCAAAATCTATAGGAATCAGTTGAAAAACTGGAGGCAGTTTTTTGGTAGTGTACCTGTGTAATTGCTAATAATCATTGAAACAGTTCTACCAATCAGGCCAGGGCTCCCCGACATGTGGGGCTGATTGGTTGGTTCTTCTTTAAAGAGATGGTTGCTAGCCATTGCAACTTAGACCTGTGCTGCAGTGAGACGGCGTTTCCTGGAAGGTTGCTGCAAATTTATACTTGGTTATTGTACTTGAAACAGGGTGAAGGTGCCCGAAACGCGCACGTCGTGCGAGGGGACTTCTGGAAGCAGCGTTGTTTGGACTGAGATAAGTTTTATATTATAAAGAAATTTTGACTGTGTTTTTTGGTGAAGAACCATATAAATAATAAAAAGTAGCTACCCGTTTGGTGGAGGTCGTTTTCCCTTTCGGCCTCCCCACGGTCAGCTCCGACAAAAGAATACTATTTTACAGCGGGTCACAATATATCTGGTTGGGGTTCTTTTTGATTTGGTCTGTAACTAAAGCAGCATTCCAGTGCTCTGCCACCACAGCTTTCCCACTGGCTGAATCTAAATACATTGAAAACTTGTATATGTGCAGCACTGCAATACCTAGTAGCACTATATAACTGCCAAGTAGTAGTAGCAGCCATAGTAGTAATAGTACGCACAATCTCTGCTGCTGGTTACATTGGAAACAGACAGGGCAGGGGGTTGAGGGAGGATTAGAGAAAAGCAGATAGAAGTTTTCAGCTCTGAAAAATGTCCAGACATGTTACCCATCCTTCCAGCTTACGAACATTAATGTAAGAATAAGTAGAATCCTAAATAAAGTCAGACAGTTGTCAATCCTAATCTCTTGACTACAGAACACATCTGACAGCACCCCTTAAACTTTGGAACCTAGGTATGTTCCTAGCTGTCTAACATACAGATCCCCTAGCGTGGTAACTGAAGATACATCTATACTTCTAGAAGAAATATGTGCAGCCAGTTCTCCTCACAAACCTCTGATCTTACTAGGGGATCTAAACCTTACCTCAGCATCCAAAAAGGAGGAAACAACTTTCCACCAAGCTAAGAAACCTCTTCAACTACACCAAATAATAACGCAACCTACACACTGCTCAGGATCCACCCCAGACCTTGTATTTGTTGCTAAAAGCCTCCTAGAACAAGATAAAATAACAACTCCGATAGTCACGCCAATTCCCTGGTCAGACCACCACGCAATTCATTTTAAGATCCAGCTCCCAACTACATGTGATCCTCAGAAGAATCCCAGCCCAAGAAGAAGATTTATAGGTTTCAATAAGCGACAAATTCCTCAATGAGGTCTACAGAACCTCCCCCAAGACTGCAAAGATCTCGACGAGACTATCAACACATGGAACGCCATCATCAGCACAGCAGCAGAGCACCCACCAGAGACAATGCAAATCACAAGAAGACCAGAATAAATCGGGCCCCATGGTACTCTGAAGCTGTAAGAGCATGTAAACGAAAACTACGCCAGAAGGAGCGGCAATGGATGCGGGACCGCTCGGAAAACAGGTTAAAAGAATATCAGATAATACAACACTATTACAATAGCCTTATTAACAGCCAAAAGGAGCAATATCATACCAACCTCATCTTAAAGGCTAGTAACAAGCCAAGAGAGCTCTTTGAGATAGTCAGGTCCCTCACAAAAGATATAACACAAAAGGATGAAAACAAGATTCACCCTCAAGCATTTGCGGATTAGCTCCTCGCCAAAATCAACTCTTCTTTGAGAGCCCAAGACCCCATCAATACCTCCACTCCTTCACGTAGCACAGGAACTACCCCACCAGGGACATGGAGTGAATTCCTCATCCCTACAACCGAGCAGGTTACATGCACAATCACTGAGCTAAACTCCAGTACAGCTCTATCAGATCCCTGCCCAGTGGCTTGGATAAAATCAACAAAGGAAAAGCTTGTCAAAGATATCCACAGAATAATAGGTGCATCCCTAAACCAGAGTTACATGCCCACAGCCCTCAAAGAAACAACTATCCAACCAATCCTGAAAACCACTTTGCCAGACCCCACAGATCCTTCAGCCTACAGACCAGTCTCAAGCCTCCCTTTTCTAACCAAAATTATTGAGAAAACTGTGCAGAGACAGCTCCAGGACCAGCTGGACACATATGCCCCACTAGACCTTCATCAACACGGCTTTCACCCTAACTACAGTGTGGAGACTCTACTCATCTACTTATTTGACACCCTACTCAGAGGAATTAACAACATTAAGACCGGTTTCCTGTTAGTGTTCATCAACATTTCCTCTGCATTTGATACACCATCCTCTTGAATAGACTAACTGACATTGGTCTATACAACACTACACATAAATGGTTTCAATCATACCTTCATGACAGACAGCAAAAGGTCAAAGTAGGATCACAAACCTCCGCTCCATTTCACACAACTCAAGGGGGCCCTAAAGGATCTTCCATGTCTGCTCTTCTTTTTAACTTATACATACAGCCTGTTTGCAATATCTTCAAAAAGCACAAGTTACAATACGCTATCTATGCAGACGATATCATGGCTCACACCCCAATCAGCCTAGACTCTTCAGACTATACTAACTTGTCCAATTGTCTCCAGGAGATAAACATCTGGCTCTCCAATAACAATCTACACATAAATATGAAAAAGACAGAGGCACTAATCATCACACAGAATATCTCCTCCAACCTCCCTACCTCAATCAAAATAGCTGGCACTACAATCCCTATAAAGGATGAAGTTTGATACCTTGGTGTAACACTTGACCGCAATCTAAGCTTACAACCACATATTAACAGAACCACCAGGAATGTATTATACAAGCTTGCTACCATTCAAAGACTCAAGCCCCTCCTCAACCAACTTCATTTTCGAACAGTATGTCAAGCCATTATAACACCCATTCTAGACTACTGCAATGCACTTTATCAAGGACTTCCAAAGCAAGCGACACATTCATTACAAATGGTCCATAATACCACCGCAAGGATCATTACTGGATCAAATAAGCAGGATCATATAACGACCCTCTTACACCAGCTTCATTGGCTTCCAATCACAGCCCATGCTAGATACAAAGCTGCCTTGACCATCTTTAAAGTCAGACATAGCATGTCAGCTGAAGCTTTAGAAGAATTGCTTTGCACCAGTTCCAACAATAGACTAAGAAGACAGAGCACTATTGATACAATTCCAATACTCTGCTCATACAGAAGAGCAAATGAATCCACCACTAGGAGAGCATTCTCTCTCGCTGCACCTGCCATCTGGAACTCTCTCCCTGGGTCTTTGAGAACTATCACCGATATGAAGGACTTTAGAAAGCAATTAATGTTTAATGTATACCCAAGTTATTATACCTGTTTCACTGTAAGCACAAATCACGAAATTGAGATGTGCAACTCTTATGTTCATTGTAAACCGCACTGATGTCGAATAGCGCGGTATAGAAGAGACTGCAAATAAATAAATAAATAAATAAATAAATAAATAAATAAAAATTAAAAACATTCCTTTTCATTGATCATTTCAATGAACTCACCTAACACCATATTAACTAGACATTTACTATACTCTGTTGTAAGTAGTTTTCATTTGCATATAAGTTATGCTGCAAAGCACCCCCTGCATGACACCCCATCCTACATGACACCCAGCTCTCTGTACATGTGTGAATATAAGTTTTATGTAAAAGCATGAGTTATAATGTAAACCGCTTTGATTCCACGATAAGGTGGTATATAAAAATTGTTAAATAAATAAATAAGAAGGGGAGGGTGGGAATAGTTTGCAGGGGTGTGGTGCAGTGGCAGTAGGTAGTTTTTGAGGGTGGGGGAAGTTGCTCACAGCATCACTCATAAATCTCACTCTTTGAAGCAGTCTATCCTTGGCATCTCTGATTTGTACCAATAGAGAATGAAAAAGAGTTGCTCAGTCACCCTGGTTCCAAACCTCTACTCTAGCCAGTAGACCACTCCACTCCACTTGAAGCAGGTGCTTGCACAGTCCCCATGCTCACTCACAACCTGCTTCTGCTGCCACACCCAAAACTAAGCCCTGCAGTTTTTCCCATGGAGAGGTGAAGTGTGGAAGCCTAGGAAGGGAGAAAGCCATGAACCAAGATCCTGGGAGGAGGGCATGGAAAGAGCAATATGACTGTGAGGGGTAATAAAAAAGTAAATGGTTCTCCATGGTAGGGCCCTCACATATGTATATTTGCTTAGGGCCCAGTACACATCCTCTAACTCCATGGGGAGTTTACCTATGAAAATTAGCTGCAGGTTTCTCTGTGTACCTAAAGCCTCCTGTAGGGTTTCATATGGCTCCTCTTTTCACCAGTCTTATCTCTATTATTAAGTGATGCAAGGAGTGCCTGGTACCACCCTAAGCAAAGGCATAGAGAGACATAACTTGCACGGAGAAGTAAGTACAATTCTAAGAAAAGGCATGGGCATTGTTTAAAAATACTATCTGGGAAGCCCAGACCAAATGAACTCTTCACTTTAAAAAGGTGGAAGTAAGGTCAAACAACTGTCAACATGATCTAAAGATGCGGTCAAAGATGCTGCTGTAGCCCAAAAAATGTTTCTCAGGAAATGTAAAAAGGAGCCAAATGATAAAAATGGGAAACAACATAAGCAATGGCAAGTTAGATGCAAGGCATGGATAAGGCAAGCAAAGATGAATTTGAAAAGATGCTAGCCTTGGAAGCAAATATACATAATACAACCTTTTTCAACTACATTCATAGCAGAAACCTTGTGAGAGAGTCAGTTGGACCTTTAAATCCAGGCTGAAAACGCACCACTTCGAGGCCGCTTTTGGATCCTAATTCGCTTAGTCTCCTATGTGTTTCCTTATCATTCAGCTAGATATAGCCCTGCCATCTGCTGTTGTGTTGTCTGTCTTGACTAGATGGTTCCTGCTCATCAGAGCTTACAATTTTTACATGTGTCTGTACAGCACTGCGTACGCCTTATAGAGCTTTACAAATGATTAGTATTAGTAGTAGATGATAGAGGAATAAAAGGGGTGCTAATGGAGGACAAGGCTATAGAGGAGAGACTGAATAAATTCTTTCCTTCTGTCTTTACTGAAGAAGATGTAGGGAAGATACATGTGCCTGAAATGATATTTTAAAGACAATGTATTGCAGAAATTGAAACAAATTTTGATAAATCAGGAAGATGTATTACAACTATTTGATAAGGGGTTTTCAACCCTGTCCTCGGGGAACCCTAGGCCAGTCAGGTTTTCAGGATTCCCACAATGAATATGCATGAGAAAGATTTGCATGTTCTGCCTTCATTGTATGCAAATCTATTTTATGCATATTCATTGTGGGAAACCTGAAAACCTGACTGGCTTAGGGTTCCCCGAGGACTGGGTTGAAAACCTATGAACTAAAGAGTAGTAAATCACTTGGACTGGATGGTATACATCCCAGGGTACTGAAAAAAACTGAAATATGAGATTGCAGGCATACTATTCGTAATCTGTGAACTATCAATAAAATCATCTGTAGTACCTGAAGATTAGAGAATGGCCAATGTAACGCCATTTTTTAAAAAGGGTTCCAGGGATGATCCAGGAAACTACAGACCAGTGAGCCTGACATCAGTACTAGGGAAAATAGAAGAAACCATTATAAAGAATAAAATTACTGATTATGTAGATAGTCATGGTGTAATGGGAGAAAGCAAACATGGATATAGCCAAGGAAAGTCTTGTCTTACTAATCTGTTATTTTTTTTTGAAGGTAGGTAAAGGTGAGCTTGGTTTGCAGCTTGTTGTGCTGTGAGGGCTTATGTGCACTTGGTTTGCAGCTTGTCGTGCTGTGAGGGCTTGTGTGCATCAGTGATGCTGAGAGCTAAACTATCGGTAGTTTAACTACTGGCAGGGTCTCCCAAGATGGACAGGTCTCAGCTGAGGTGCCAGACCAAGACAAACCACCCATCTGGGCAGCAGCAGAATGGGATAGTGTTGACGGCGGAGGATCACATTTCTGTGACAAACGGCAACAACACCAAACCTAAACTGCATGGAAGAAAGGCCCGGCAATCTACTTCTGTATTTTGCCATGAAAACCCAATGGATAGTTACAACAAAACAAAATGTGCTATAGTGCTGGAAGATGAGACCCCCAGGTCGGAAGGCACTCAACTAGCTACTGGGGAAGAGCTGAAGACTATTCAGAGTAAAGCCAGCATTTATGATGTGGTTGGATCAAAGCCCTCGGGACATCTGACTGCTGATGTAGCTGCACATGAAATGAGAGTCAGAAGCTGTAAAGATGTCTTACACATTGGAACATAGAACGTATGAAGCATGAACCAAGGGAAGTTGGAGGTGGTCAAGAATGAAATGGAACGTGTACAACTTGATCTGTTGGGTGTCAGCGAACTGAAATGGACTGGCATCAGGCACTTTGCATTAGATGATCACATGGTCTACCATGCTGGAAATGAAAGACAAATAAGAAATGGTGTTGCATTTATAATAAAGAAGAAACTTGCAAGAACTGTAATGAAAATACAATGCAGTCAGTGAATGCTTAATTTCTATTTGTCTATGAGGAATGCCTATCAACACAACTATAAGTCAAGTATATGCCCCAACAACAGCTGCAGAAGAGAATGAAATTGAAGAGTTCTATGAACAAGTACAAGCTGAAATTGACAGAACATGCAAACAGGATATCCTGATAGTCATGGATGACTGGAACGCAAAAGTTGGCAACAAAGAAGAAGGCAAAGTAGTTGGAAAATATGGACTTGGCAACAGAAATGAAGCTGGAGAAAGACTGATAGAATTCTGCAAGACCAACGATCTATTCATCACCTTCTTCCAGCAACACAAACGGCGACTGTACACATGGATTTCACCCAATGGATTGTATACAAATCAAATTGACTACATCTGTGGATGTCAACAATGGAAAAGCTCTATAACATCAACAAAGAAAAAACCTGGAGCTGACTGTGGTACAGATCATCAACTACTAGTATGCAAACTCGAGCTAAAGTAGAAAAAGAGCAAACCACTCATGAATGCAGCAAAATATGACCTTGAGAATATACCACTAGAATTTAAAGACTGCCTGCAAAATCGATTTGCTGCTTTAGATACAAATGACAGAGCTCCAGAAGAATGACATCAAGAAGGTTATGTTGGAAGAAAGCGAGAAGTCTCTACAAAAGGTGAAAAAGAAAAAATGGCCAAAATGGATGACGGAAGAAACTCTGAAAATTGACCAGAAACACAGAGAAGCTAAAGCCAGAGGAGAAAGAAAGACAATCACAGAACTCAGAGATTTCCAACGTGCAGCAAGACAGGACAAGGAAAAGTACTACAAGGATGCATGCAAGGAAATAGAAGCAGAAACTATTAGAGGGAAGAACAAGATCGGCTTTCCTAAAGCTACGAGAGTTAAAGAAAAAGTTTCAGCCTCGAATTGGAATGTTACAAGATGCTCAAGGTTCTATGTTGAATGATGCTGAGAAGATCAAGAAAAGGTGGAAGGAATATACAGAGTTTTTATATGATAAAGATCAAGTGGACCAACAGCCATTTCAACCTGTACCTTATGATCAGGAACCATTGGTGATGAAAGAAGAAGTTAAAGCAGCATTGAAAGCCTTATCAAAGAACAAAGCACCAGGCATTGGAAGCCTTATCAAAGAACAAAGCACCAGGCATTGATAGCATTCCCATAGATGTATTGCAGCAATCTGATGCAGCTGTTACCGTACTTACAAGGCTCTGTCAAGAAATATGGAAGACAACATCATGGCCAACTGACTGGAAAAGATCTGTGTTTATACCACTACTAAAGAAAGGTGATCCAACTGACTGTGGAAATTATCACACAATCGCTCTGATCCCACATGCCAGCAAGATTCTACTGAAGATTATTCAAAAGAGACTACAACCATACCTGGAACAAGAACTACCTGAAGTGCAAGCAGGGTCCAGGAAAGAGCGAGGAACGAGAGACATCATTGCGGATGTGAGATGGATCCTTGAAAAGACTAAAGAATACCAAAAGGATATCTATTTGTGCTTTATCGACTATATCAATGCTTTTGACTGTGTAAACCATGAGGAACTCTGGGCCACATTAAGAAGCATGGGTATAGCAGAACACCTGATCGTACTCTTGCACAATCTGTACATTGATCAAGAAGCAACATTTCGAAAGGAACAAGGAGAAACAGAATGGTTTAAAATAAGCAAAGGTATAAGACAAGGCTGCATACTTTCCCCCTACCTGCTTAATTTATATGCAGAACAAATCATCAGAGAAGCAGGATTGTATGAAGACAACAGCGGTGTGAAGATTGGTGGAAGACTCATCAACAACCTTGTCAGCATACAGCATGACATTATGCCTAGCATAGGTGTCATGGCTTTTCCCAGACCTTGGCCTGCAGCTCTGACCCCCTGGTGATGTCAGATAGGACGTCTCCAGACTTGATGGGTTTAGTATGCCTGATGAGATTAATCTGCAGGACAACAGCCCCTCCTTGCTAATCAAGTGATAACAGACCTCAAACAGACCAAAGTTTGACAAAGGGAGGTGCTGGAGAATTTCACTATAAATACAGAGAAGGACAAAAATATATCTCTGTTCTGTACCTATGTAATAAGCCTATTTCTATATAAAAACCTTTTTCCAAGCCACACCAGTTTGATTGTCTTGTTATGCTACAAACCCTACTGCCACTGCGAAGTGGACCCAGGACCAACAGGAGAGTAACCAAATGTAGAAAGCTGCGAAAGGTTACATTTTACATCTCCAGGGGGTCAGAGCTGCAGGCCAAGGTCTGGGAAAAGCCATGACACCTATGCTAGGCATAATGTCATGCTGTATTTATTTATTTATTTAAGGTCTCTTCTATACCGCACTATTCAGCATCAGCGCGGTTTACATGGAACAAAAATGCTCAGTACAATTAACACGTATGAGTTCACAGATAACAGGGCAAATAACTGGGATAACAGGGGTAACTATTTACATATCGTGCAACATAGAGTCATATAAACATGAATTCTATAGAAACATATGCACCACTAAGGGGTGGTGTTGGATTGTATGAGGTACTTATTGAAAAGATGTGATTTGAGGGCTTTTCTAAACTGTGTAAGGCTCTTAATGGCCCGGATATCTGGAGGTAATGCGTTCCAGCATCTTGGCGCACTGATACTAAACGCCCTATTGGCTGTAGATGCAGTGCAATCTGTTATTGCTTTTGGAACTTTTAGGGAGTTTATAGCCGTGGATCTTCTTGCTCTATTTGGGGATGTGGTATGGATGAGGGCAGTTATTGCTTCAGAGGAGAGGAGATCAAACCTAAGCTTTCTTTAGAAGCTCAGATGACAAGACTTTGACTTTCATACTTTGGACACATCATGCGAAGAGAGAGTTCATTAGGGAAAGACATCATGCTTGGCAAGATAGAAGGTCAACGCAAAAGAGGAAGGCCAGCAATGAGATGGATCGATACAATAACTGCAGCTATGGGTACCAGTCTGTGAACAATGAGCTGCCTGACTGAAGACCGAACACAATTTAGGACAGCTATCCAGAGGGTCGCCATGAGTCGACTCCAACGCGATGGCACTTAACAACAACAATAACAAAAGGTGAGCTGATTGGTATAGTGTATCTCAATTTTCAATTTTCTCAGTGGAGAAAGGTGAATAGTGGAGTATGCCAGGGATCTGTGCTTGGCCTGCTGCTTTTTAACATATTCATAAATGACCTGGAAATAAGACTAATGAGTGAGTTGATCAGTTTTGCAGATGACATACAATTATTCAAAGTTGTTGGGGGCGGAGCCTGATGTCCAGCGGGATGGTCGCATAACGCTGAGGCTCCCGAGAGGCCTACTCAGAATCCTGCATTAACACCGGACATTCTTGAATTTCTGCTCTGATCTTACCGGGTCACATTGGTGAGATGGCGGGGACCAAACCTACGCGTCTGGAATTTGGATCTCCAGCGGCTTCTCACGGCAAACGCTCCAAAACTGAACCCCCGTCCCCGCAGAAGGGGCTGGCTCTACGCGAGGGCCCCGAAATGCAGCAGGAGATCCTCGCAGAGATCAGAGGGGTTAAAGACCTCGTGCAGTCAAACGGGGAAGCACTCCGAGCGCTGCGGGAAGACCTTGGTATATTGCAAGGCAGGCTAGAGGGGCTCTCCTCGCGTCAGGACAAAATGGAGAGCATATTAGACTCCCATGCGGTCCGGCTGTCCAAACTCGACAAAGTTGAACATCAGGTGCGGGCCTTGCAGAAAGAAGTGGAAGATGGCAATAATAGAGCGCGCCGCAACAACCTACGACTAGTGGGCATACCGGAGGGGGCGGAATCGGGAGACATGAAGGAGTTTCTATATAAAATCCTCCCTTCTCTGCTCCAAATCACCTTTACTAAAGAATTGGAGATCGATCGCGCTCATCGTGTACCCACAAACATAACGCTCAACAGGAAGACCCCGCGGCCTATCATCTTTCGACTTTTGCGATATCAGCATGTGGAGCAAATTCTCAGCGCCTCTCGGGCAAAGGGCCATATGGAGTTTGAGAGCCACAAGATCTCCTTCTATCCTGACTTGGCTAAACCCACGGTGGATCGCCGAAAGCGCTTTCTGGAATTCCGGCCGAGGCTTCAACAATTACAAGCACGCTATGGCCTAATGTACCCGGCCAAGCTCCGAGTCACGCTACACAATCAGACAAGAACATTTGAGGACCCTGATCTACTAGCGGAGTTTTTGGATGCTAAAGAAGCCGACTTGATGCGCTGACTTCCAGAGTGTTCCTACCAGTGTTCTCATATCCGCTGTACCCGCCATTTTGGATTTGCCACGGTTCGGCAAGGAGCCCGTCGAGGGCGGTTTGTTGCCTTAGTATGATGATATTTGTGACCCGACTCCATCTACCCAGAGTAGCTTCGATGAATATCAGAGACAGTGTTAATTATGGACTCTGGTGTTTTTTTTTCTTTTTTCATGTCTTTATCCTCCTCTCTAGGGCCTCCTCCCGCAGACATATGGTCGCCATATTCATTGGGGGTTTTGCTTCTTCTCTAAGTTACTTTGGTACATGCTTTTCACTATGGGGTGTATTAGCCAGCATACTCGGTGATTATGTCATTGCTGTACAGATTCTGCTTATGTTGTATGTTTTCAAGCGCCCTTACCTAAAATGTCTATTACCGATTGATGGCACCATGTAAGTTTTTATCATTGAACGTAAAAGGCATCAATAACCCGATAAAACGGAAGAAAATCCTGAGCTATCTAAGTCATGAAGCTGCGGACCTGATTTTCCTCCAAGAAACGCATTTAAATTAGAAGGAAACTCTTAAACTCAGTGTTAAACCTTACATGGTGGCCGCCTATTCCCCAGCTGTTTCTAAGAAATGTGGGGTTGCCATACTGGTTAGGAAATCTCTGCATGCTACTGTTATTGCGACTAGCTCAGATACAGCTGGCAGATGGTCCAGGGCTCACCTCAAGATAGGTAACCTTGAAGTTACATGTATATGCCTTTATGCTCCTAATGTAGATGACCCTGCCTTTTTTGCTACCATTGCTCAGGTTGCGCAGGCCTCTGCTAACACTTCATTGATAATTGGGGGGGATTTCAATTTAGTTCTTGATCCCCTGATTGACAAACAGCCGCCTAGGACGAGTGGTCACCCCAAGAGTCACACTACGCTTACCTCTATGATCAAAGATCTTGCTTTAGTTGATCTATGGAGGTTACTACATCCCAATGAGCTTGATTTTACCTTCTTCTCTTCCCCTCATAAATCCCAGTCTCGCATAGATTTCTTTCTAATATCAAAATTGTTAGTTCCTCAGGCAGACACTGCAAAGATTCACTCCCAACATATATCAGATCACGCTGCTATTTCTTTTCAATTACACACCACTGCGCCCCAAGGGAATTCGGGGGCCTGGTTCTTTGATAGAGCCCTATTAACTCAACCAGAGTTCCAGTTAGAAATTCGAGCAGCCATACAGGACTACTTTCACTTTAATCTACCCCAGGACACTGCAAATTGGGCTTGGTGGGAGGGTTTTAAAGCGGCCATTCGTGCAACGATCACTAGTTATCAAATTCGCCTGCAGAAACAGCGCAAACAGCAGCTCCTTATACTAGACCAACAAATCAAAGCAGGCGAACGAGTTCTCACTTCCCGTACTGATCCATGCGTCTTAGTTCGCTTACAGCGTCTCCGCTTTCAATATAATGCAATCCTCTCAACTGCAGCCTCTCAGAGTATTGCACTTCAGCAAGGGACATACTACCGTGAAAGCAACCGAGCCGGTCGACTTTTAGCCAACGCCTTGAAAGGTCAAAAAGAAGCCAAACGCGTAGCGGCCCTTCGCGCCCCACAGGGAGGGGGCATACTGACCACAGACTCCGATATCGTAGAACTTTTTCGGGATTTCTATACCCGTCTATATCAATCTGAATGTGAGTTCTCATCCGAGACCTTCGAGCGCTTGTTGTCTGGTATTCAGCGGCCGACCCTTTCTGAAGCTGATAGGGATGCGCTGGATGAACCCTTCTCTACTTCAGAGATCCATTCTGCCCTAAAACGAACAGCCTCGGGTCGGGCCGCTGGGCCTGATGGTCTCCCGACAGAATTCTACAGAACGTTCAGTGCAGATTTAGTTCCCTACTTAAAACTTTACTTTACTGCCCTTGCGGTAGATACATCCTCTTTGGGATCCTTTTCTGCAGCTAATGTGGTGGTTTTTGAGAAAGAAGGCAGAGACCCGCTGCTAACCGCCAACTACCGTCCAATCTCCCTACTTAATGCCGATTATAAGATCTTCGCAACGATCTTGGCCACCCGGTTATCTGACAGGATGGCCACCTTAGTCCATCCCGACCAATGTGGTTTTATACCCGGCCGCTCCACCGCTGACAATGCTCGGACCTTGTGCCATGTGCTTTCCAGTGCTGCCAACTTAGACCACCCCTGGGTGGGTCTTTCCCTAGATGCTGAAAAAGCCTTTGATCGCTTGGAATGGCCCTTCTTATTTGCAGTTCTCCGATGGTATGGCTTTGGGGAGGGCTTCCTCCGATACCTCCAAGTCATGTATTCTCAACCCGTTGCCAGTATTTGTGTAAATGCCATTAAGTCTCGGCCTTTTAATCTTCAAAGAGGCACGCGTCAAGGTTGCCCCTTATCACCAATGCTCTTTGACCTAGCTCTTGAACCCCTCGCCCTCCTTATTAGACAGTCCGCACGTATTCGAGGTGTCCCCTTCAGTCACAGAGAGATTAAACTCTCTGCATATGCAGATGACCTTATGCTCTTTGTATCCCTTGATTCGGTCCCGGCTGTCTTGGACCTGATTGATGGATACTCGCAATTATCGGGCTATAAAATAAACTGGACCAAATCCGTAGCATTCCCACTGAACCGCTGGGTACATGAGGCTGACATGCAGGCCTTTCCTTTCCTTTGGCAATCCCGCATGGTGAAATATCTTGGTGTCCACTACTGTTCTCCTTTAGAAGACACTATTAGTTTTAATGCCAAGGAGGTAGTCTCCAAAGTCCGTGAGCTCACAAATCGGTGGTCTCCCTTATCCCTTACATGGTGGGGCCGCCTAGAAACCGTCAAAATGATGATAGTCCCCAAAGTGAATTATATTTTAGAAATGCTGCCCTGCTTCCTCCCGCTACACACCTACAAAGACATAGAGGGCCTTCTCGTCCATTATCTCTGGCAGGGAAAACCACCAAGAGTAGCTAAACAAAAACTACAGTCTGCGAAGGAACTAGGGGGTACCCGCTTTCCTGATTTTCTTAGATATCACCAAGCCTTCCTACTTAAACAAGGTGCCCGATGGCTAGCTGCCTCAACAGACAACAGACCAGTTTGGCTTGACATTGAAGAGGAGCTAAGTAGCCCAATTCCGTTGATCCATCTCCCCGGCATGTCTCATCAAGTAGACACACGCCATCCCCCAATGATTGTCGATACTCTAGCGGCCTTTAACACTCTCATTCTGTCACTGGGTCCAAACGTATGTCCTCTGGACGGACTCCCGCTGTGGAATAACCCCAGAATTCAAGTCCTAAATAAAATGATTGCATGGAAACCCTGGTACTCTAGGGGGATCTGGACACCCCAACAACTCTTCTCTGCAGCTCGTTGGAAGACCTTTTCTGATTTACAAAAGGAATTTGCGTTGCCAGCGAAACATTACTTTCAATTGATGCAGCTTCAACACTGCCTCAAAAGTGCTCAAATCCTGCCGCCCTCTGCCCCTACTGAGGACGGGCTATTAGAACTAATTCACTCTATTAGAAGTACACATGGGGTAGCCTCTAACTTTTATAAATTATTATGTCAGGGTACCGATACTGCTACCTGTAGAGCTCAACAAGCCTGGGAACGCGAACTGCAAACCACTTTAACCCCTGTGCAATGGAGCGTTTTCTGGAGCAAAGTGGTGCGGGTTTCCAGATCTGCCTCTGTAACCCAAACTCTCTTCTTTTTTGCACATAGATGCTTTTATACTCCAGAAAGAATAGCCAAATGGAACACAACTGCTAGGGACCAGTGTTGGTCTTGCCATACTGCTGTGGGGACCCTCGCTCATGTTCTTTATGAATGTCCTCAACTGCAGGTTTACTGGGGGCGGGTCTGGGGTCGTATTCAATCTATCTTACACCTCCACGAGCCCCTCTCTTGGAAGATTGTGGGACTCCGCTCAGTGGCGGAGGTCCCCTCTCTTCCTAAGAAGGGTCGCTTTCTCCTTGATTTCATGCTGGGTATAGCCATCTGTTTAATCACGAGGAATTGGAAGGATAGCTCTCGAATTACTGCCAATGAATGGTGGAACCTCGTCTGCTTATATAGTAAATATGAGCAGATATCTCGGAGAGCTATTCCCCATATCCAAACTCACTCTCGCTTGTCTAAATGGCAGATGCTCAATGATTATGTACACTCTGCTCAATGCTCCGGCATGTCTGTTTAATGTATACTCATCATGTTTCAGATCACCGTTAGGTTTTGTACCACAATAATGTCAGTACACGCTCGTTTTCGGGAATGATTAGTTTCTAGAGAAGAAGCAGGGGGGAGGGGGGTGGTAGGGGTTTACTTTGGTGTATGTATCACATTCTATGTATGTATTTGTCTTTTAAGCTGTATGTCTTCCTTTCCTTTGTTGTTATAAAACGAAAATAAAGCATTAAAAAAAAAAACAATTATTCAAAGTTGTTAAAACACAAGAGGATTTTGAAAAATTGCAGGAGGGCCTTGATAAACTGGAAGACTAGACATCCAAATGGCAAGTGAAATTTAATGTGCACAAGGGCAAAGTTATGCACTTAGGGAAGAATAACCCAAACCACGGTTATAACATGCAAGGTTCCACATTAAAAACCACCACCCAGGAAAAGGATTTAGGTGAAATCATGGATAATACATTGAAACCCTCTGCCCAATGTTCAACCATGGCAAAGAAAGCAAATAGAATGCTAGGAATCATAAGGAAAGGAATGGAGAATAAAACAAAAGATATTATAATGCCTCTGTATCGTTTTATGGAGTGACCCCACCATGAATATTGTGTGCAGTTCTGTTCGCCATATCTTAGAAAGGATATAGCAGAGGGGGGGCGGAGCCCGATGTCCAGCGGGATGGTCGCATAACGCTGAGGCTCCCGAGAGGCCTACTCAGAATCCTGAATTAACACCGGACATACTTGAATTTCTGCTCTGATCTTGCCGGGGCACATTGGTGAGATGGCGGGGACCAAACCCACGCGCCTGGAATTTGGATCTCCAGCGGCTTCTCACGGTAAACGCTCCAAAACTGAACCCCCGTCCCCGCAGAAGGGGCTGGCTTTGCACGAGGGCCCCGAAATGCAGCAGGAAATCCTCGCAGAAATTAGAGGGGTTAAGGACCTCGTGCAGTCAAACGGTGAAGCACTTCGAGCGCTGAGGGAAGATCTTGGTGTACTGCAAGGTAGGCTGGAGGGGCTCTCTTCGCGTCAGGACAAAATGGAGAGTATATTAGACTCCCATGTGGTCCGGCTGTCCAAACTCGACAAAGTTGAACGTCAGGTGCGGGCCTTGCAGAAAGAAGTGGAAGATGGCAATAATAGAGCGCGCCGCAACAATCTACGACTCGTGGGCATACCGGAGGGAGCGGAATTGGGAGACATGAAGGAGTTTTTAGGTAAAATCCTCCCTTCCCTGCTCCAAATCACCTTTGCCAAAGAATTGGAGATCGATCGCGCTCATCGTGTACCCACAAACATAACGCTCAACAGGAAGACCCCGCGGCCTATCATCTTTCGACTTTTGAGATATCAACATGTGGAACAAATTCTCAGTGCCTCCCGGGCAAAGGGCCATATGGAGTTTGAGAGCCACAAGGTCTCCTTCTATCCTGACTTGGCTAAACCCACGGTCGACCGCCGAAAGCGCTTTCTGGAATTTCGGCCGAGGCTTCAACAACTACAAGCACGCTATGGCCTGATGTACCCGGCCAAGCTCCGAGTCACGCTTCACAATCAGACAAGAACATTTGAGGACCCTGATCTACTAGCGGAGTTTTTGGACTCTAAAGAAGCCGACTTGATGCGCTGACTTCCAGAATATTCCTACCAGTACTCTCATATCCGCTGTGCCTGCCATATTGGATTTACCGCGATTCAGCGAAGAGTCTGTCGAGGGCGGTTTGTTGCCTTATTTTGAAGATATCTGGGACCCGACTCCATCTACCCATAGTAGCCTCGACGAGTATCAGAGACAGTGTTACTTATGGACTCTGGTGTTTCTTTTCTTTTACTATGTCTCTATCTTCCTCTCTAGGGCCTCCTCCCGCAGACATCTGGTCGCCATATTCATTGGGGGTTTTGCTTCTTCTCTAAGTTACTTTGGTACATACTTTTCAATTTGGGTGTATTGGCCAGCATACTTGGTGCTTATGTCATTATTGTACAGATTCTGATTATGTTGTAAGTTTTCAAGCGCTCTTACCTAAAATGTCTGTTATCGATTGATGGCACCATGTAAGATTTTCTCATTGAACGTACAATGAATCAATAATCCGATAAAACGGAGGAAAATCCTAAGTTATTTAAGTCATGACGCTGCGGACCTGATTTTCCTCCAAGAAACACATTTCAATTCGAAGGAAACTCTCAAACTCAATATTAAACCTTACATGGTGGCCGCCTATTCCCCAGCCGTTTCTAGGGAATGTGGGGTTGCCATATTGGATAGGAACTCTCTGCATGCTATTATTATTGCGACTTGCTCAGATACAGCGGTTAGATGGTCCCGAGTTCACCTCAAGATAGGTAACTTTAAAGTTACATGTATATGCCTTTATGCTCCTCATGTAGATGACCCTGCCCTTTTGCTACTATTGCTCAGGTTGCGCAGGCCTCTGCTAATACTTCATTGATATTGGGGGGGATTTCAATGTAATTCTTGATCCCCTGATTGACAAATAGCCGCTTAGGACAAGTGGTCCCCCCAAGAGTCACATCGCGCTAATCTCTGTGAACACAGATATTGTTCTAGTCGATCTATGGCGGTTACTACACCCCAATGAGCTTGACTTTACCTTCTTCACTTCCCCTCACAAATCCCAGTTTTGCATCGATTTCTTTCTGATATCAAAACTGTTGGTTCCTCAGGTGGACGCTGCAAAGATTCACTCTCAGCATATTTCAGATCATGCTGCTATTTCTTTTCAATAACATACTACTGACTCCAAGGGAATCCGGGGGCCTGGTTCTTTGATAGAGCCCTATTAACTCAGCCAGAGTTCCGGTTAGAAATTCGCGTAGCCATGTATGATTACTTCCAGACCCTGGTACTCCAGGGGGATCTGGACACCCCAACAGCTCTTCTCTGCAGCTCGTTGGACAACCTTTTCTGATTTATACAGGGAATTTGCGTTACCAGCGAAACATTACTTTCAATTGATGCAGCTTCCATGCTGCCTCAAAAGTGCTCCAATCATGCCGCCCTCTGTCCCTACTAAGGACGGGCTATTAGAACTAATTCACTCTATTAGTAGAACACATGGGGTAGCCTCTAACTTTTATAACTATTATGTCAGGGTACAGATACTGTCACTTGTAGAGTCTAACAAGCCTGGGATCGCTAACCGCAAACCACTTTAACCCCTGTGCATTAGAGCGTTTTCTGGAGTAAAATAGTGCGGGTTTCCCGGTATGCCTCAGTTACCCAAACTCTTTTCCTTTTGCACATAGAGTTTCTTATATTCCAGGAAAATAGCCAAATGGAACACAACTGCCAGGGATCAGAGTAGGTCTTGCCATACTGATGTAGGACCCTCGCTCATGTTCTTTATGAATGTCCTTAACTACAGGTTTACTGGGGGCGAGTCTGGGGTCGTATTCCATTTACTTTACACCTTCACGAGCCTCTTTCTTGGAAGACTGTGGGACTCCGCTCAGTGACGGAGGTCCCCTCTCTTCCTAAGAAGGGTCGCTTTCTCCTGATTTCATGCTGGGTATAGCCATATGTTTAACCACGAGGACTTGGAAGGATAGCTCTCGACTTACTGTCAATGAATAGTGGAACCTTGTCTGCTTATATAGTAAATATGAGCAGATATCTCGGAGAGCTATTTTCCATACCCAAATTTATTCTCGCTTGTCTAAATGGCAGATGCTCAAAGATCATGTACAATCTGTTCATTGCTTCGACATGTCTGTTTAATGTACACTCATCATGTTTCAGATCGCTGTTAGGTTTTGTAACACAATAATGTCAGTACACGCCCGCTTCGAGAATGATTCAGTTTCCTAGAGAAGAAGCAGGGGGGAGGGGGGTGGCAGGGGTTTACTTTGGTGTATGTATCATATTCCATGTATGTATTTGTCTTTTAGCTGTATGTCTTCCTTTCTTTTGTTATTGTAAAACGAAAATAAAGAATTAAAACAGAAAGGATATAGCAGAATTAGAAAAGATACAAAGAACAGCTTCCGAAATGGTAAAGAAGATGGAAGGATATCCCTATAAGAAAAGGCTTAAAAGAGACGGCAGTGCTCGTGGGTGAAGGGGGAGATATATGGCATTGGTTCAAGGAGCTGTGGAGGAGGCAGCTTCAGTGAAGGAGGATCTGAGAGAGGCCATGGCTGAACTAAGGATGGATCTCCGAGAGCTGGGGCAGCACTTGGAGGCCTTAGAGAAGCATGTGGACCAGCAGGAAGTAAAGGCGGGCACTGTGCATGAGCAATGGCAGCGGGAACAGGAGCAAGTTAAAGAAAAGTTTGAAGATTTGGAAAAACGGTCACACCACTGCAATATCCAGATCCCAGGAGTTCCAGAGTCAGAAAAGTATCAGCAAGCACTGGAGGTGGTGAAGGCAGTGTGTAGTTGCATACTAGAGGGTGGCAGAGACGACAATAGGACTATGCAGTAGGACTATGCAGACAGTAGGACTATGCAGAGGGGCCTGAAATAGGCTTATAGCAAGTCCGTCGAGCATTGGGGAAGCCCCCTGGATCTAAACCCTGAGATATAGTGGCCTGCCTTACCAACTACTGTCTAAGAGAACAGATTATGTAGGTGGCCACCAGGAAGGGGTGATTTAAATGGGAGAACTATAAGATGGAACTGTACGAAGAACTGGCCCCAGCTATGCTATAGCAATGGTGAGCAATGAGGAGCCTCACCATCTATGTGCATAAAGCAGAAATCAGATATAATTGGCTCTTTCCATTTGGAATAGAATTTGAAATTAATGGCCATGTTAAGATGGTCTGCACAGAAGTCGAGACAAGGACACAATTATCCAGGCAGGGCACACATGACCTTCTGGAGCAAGCACAAGGTCAGGGAACATCTCCCAGGGCTGAACTGCCCCCCCCCCCCAAGATGGCAGCATGTGCTGGAGAATGGCCAGAGACAAGCATCTATCTGTGATCTCTAAGGGAGGGGGAGCGTGAGCCCAGAGACTGACTCAGTTGGGACAGTGAAATGACTAAGTAACAATGGACCCAATTGGACTGTTCAGTTTTGATGGAGGGTGTGAGAAATGTATTGCTTCTGTGGAAAGCTTGTTGGGAAGGGACAGTATGGGGAGAGGGTGGGAATAATGGCTTGGTGGTGATTTTCGGTACGTGACCCAGTTGAGTGGGGAGGGGGAAGTCAGTATAAGGATGAGTTGTGGGAGATGAGTGTGTGGGAGGTGCAGTGGTAAAGAGAGTGAGGTATCTGTGAGAGGTGGGGAAAGGTGGAGGTGAGAGACAGTGGGAATTTAAGGACACCGGCAAGTGGTTGGATAGTGGCACACAATGGGTAGGTATGCAACATGTAACCCCAGACAGATGGGCCCTTCCTAGACTGAGGTGAATGCAGACAGAGGGTCTGCGTGATGGATATTCTTGGGGGGAGGGACGGAAGCTTACCATAGCAGGGGTAAGGGATATAGGGTACCTTCTTCTCAAGTACAGAGCAGACAGAGCTTAAAGTTTCCAAATTACTCCTGCCTACCAAGAACCAGATTAATATGAATAAAATACAGCCTCTAAAATTCTTGTATGCAAATGATAGAAGTCTAAAAAATAAGATGGGAGAGTTAGAATATATAGCACTAAATGAGAGGTTAGATATGAGTGGTGTCTCGGAGACATGGTAGAATGAGGACAGCCAGTGGGATGCTGTGATACCTGGGTACAAACTATATCGCAATGATAGAGTAGATCAAATTGGTGGAGGGGTTGCACTTTATGTTATAGAGAACATTGTGTCACAAAGGATTAAAGTTTTGCAGAAAACAAAATTTACTGTAGAATCTCTATGGATTGAAATTCCATGTAAAAAGTTACAGTAGAGTAATAATTTCAATTACCCCAGTATCGACTGGGTCAGTGTCATGGCAAGACATGCTAGGGAGATTGTTTATGAACCAGCTGCTCCAAGAAGCAGTCATTTATTTCATCCAGAAACTGACAAGAGGGGAAGCCATTTTGGACCTAGTCCTTAGTGGAATACAAGACCTGGTGCAAGAGATAAGGGTGTTGGGGCCACTTAGCAATAGTGATCGTAGCATGATGGCGTGATTTTATAAATAGAGGAAGGACAGCAAGGAAATCCACAGTACTATCTTTTAACTTACAAAAAGTTGACTATGATAAAATGAGAAAAATAGTTAAGAAAAAACTTAAAGGAGAGTTGCAAAGGTTAAAGATTTACATCAAGCATGGGAGTTGTTTAAAAATACTATCTTGGAAGCCTAGACCAGCTGTATTCCATGCTTTAAGAAAAGTGGAAGAAAGTCCAAAAAACTGCCAGCATTGTTTAAAGGTGAGATCAGAGAGGCTGTTGTTGCAAAAAAGCATCTTTCAGGAAATGGAAAAAGAAGCCAAATGATGAAAACTTGAAATAGCATAAGCAATGAGAAATTAGATGGAAGGCACTGATATTGCAGGCAAAGAGAGAATTTGAAAAAAAGCTTGCCGTGGAAGCAAAACACCGAATGAAAACCTTTTCAAGTACATTCATAGCAAAAGACCTGTGAGAGAATCAGTTGGACCATTAGATAATAGAGGGGTAAAAAGGGCACTAAGAGGGGACAAGGCCATAGCAGAGAGACTGAATGAATTCTTTGCTTCGGTATTTACCGAGGAAGATGTAGGGATGTTACACATGACTGAAATGGTATTTGAAAGTTATGCCACAGAAGAATCTAAAGAAATATCGATAAACTGGGAAGATGTATTACAACTGTTAGATAAACTGAAGAGTAGCAAATCACCTAGACTGGATGGTATACATCCAAAGGTGTTGAAAGAAGTGAAATATGAGATTGCAGACCTACTATTAGTAATCTGTGAACTATCATTAAAATCATCTGTAATGCCTGAAGATTGGAGGATGGCCAATGTAACCCCAATTTTTAAAAAGGGCTCCAGGGGTGATTCGAGAAACTACAGGCCAGTGAGCCTGACTGCAAAAATATGGTAGAAACCATTAAAGAACAAAATTACTGAGCATGTAGATCGTCATGATTTAATGGCTGGCAGCCAACATGGCTTTAGCCAAGGAAGGTCTTGTCTTACTAATTTGTTATGCTTTTTTGAAGGTGTAAATAAACAGGTAGACAAAGGTGGGACAGTCAATGTAGTGTATCTGGATTTTCAGAAAGCCCTTGACAAAGTCCCTCATGAGAGACTCTTGGTGAAATTAAAAAGTCATGGAATAGGAGGCAGTGTACTATTGTGGATTAGAAACTGGTTAAAAGATAGAAAACAGAGAGTGGGGCTAAATACATGTCCAGAGTCATTGTATAAACTTATCCTCATGTGTAAAATGACTTTTATAAAATTACCCCAGGGGGTATGTGGGTACCTGCATGTAGGTGCATTGTGGGGCAGAGTTTGGGTAGAGCATGGGTGGAATTGAGTAATTCTTTACACCTACATCACTGCTAGGCCCACCAGAGACCAGAGAAGTGCACCTTCCCCTTTAAAAGCTCCCTTTCCCTTTGGAATAAGCCCTCCAGTACTTGGAAGTTGTCAAGACTTGAAGCACAGATATTCCAAGCAGGATGGAGTGGTCACTGGATTCCAGACAGAGAAGGAGGCAGGAGAAGTAACAGGCAAGGAACCGATACAGAATGGCAGGTAAGAATAGGAAGAACAGGTTCGATAATGATAGACAAGCAAAGGTCAGATACCAAATATCAGCAGAGTACATGACCCTCAGAGCTCCCAGGAGAGTCCTATCTGAGGACTGGGACTTCTAGGCTATATACAGACACAGGGAATCCATCAGGGACTTCCTTTTATAGGACCCAGTCAGTCCAAGGGATCTTCAGAAAGGACCAATGGGGTAGTTCCACATCATGAATCTGGGACAGACTGCAGTATAAAAGCAGGAAGATACCGGAGCTCACTTCCTATTTAGGGCCTGGCTCTTTGGAGGTGAGGATGTGACAGAGCATACATGTAGACTTGCTGCAATCTAGCCATATCTGTCAGTTTAAATGCTTTTATAATATAGGCTGAAAATAGGATCCTTCTTGCCCTCGCAGCCTAGGTGATCTGTTGTAAAATTACCCCATATTGTAAAATGGGAAATACAATAAATCTCCTTAGAGTCTGTGCATCACATGGCATCTGCACATATAAATTTTAGCAACTACTACTGAAAACCTTACTAGCCCAACAAGCGGTACAACTCCACTCGCAAGTGGCAGGCTCCGCGAAACTACAAACAGCCTTACCAGTCTTCCAATAACCAAAAGCAGAACCAGAGGGAGCGCAAAACTAAGAAGCAGACATCTTCTCAGCCTGCTATATCCTCCTTTTGACAGAGGGCATCCAACAACCACGATGGACAGCACCACCATCACCTCCCCCCACCCCCCTAGGGGGTCGACTATCTGCTTTTCTCCTGGCCTGGCAGGCTATCACCACAGACAGCTGGGTGCTATAGATCATACAGGAAGGGTACCACTTACGCTTCACATCCCCGCCTTCCCGGCGCTTGCAACCAACCAGCGAACCACCCACGCATCTCTGGATCACCATGTCCGATCTGCTACAATACCTCCTCACATCTCAGTCCATCGAAAGAGTTCCCGACAGCGAGATCGGCTCTGGCTTCTACTCCAGATACTTCCTCATCCCCAAAACGTCAGGAGGAGTTTGCCCAATCCTAGACCTCCGCAAACTCAACAGGTTCATCGCAAAGGAACGCTTCAGGATGTATTCCCTCAACTCCATCCTAACTCTCATCCGGACAGGGGACTGACTTGCCTCCTTGGATCTGCTGGAGGCGTACTTGCATGTCCCCATCCACCCCACTCACAGGAACATAAGAACATAAGATCTGCCATACTGGGTCAGACCAAGGTCCATCAAGCCCAGTATCCTGTTTCCAACAGAGGCCAATCTAGGTCATACGTACCTAGCAGTTTCCCCAAAAGACACAGGTTCTGCAATGCTTGTACTAGGTCAAGCATTGATATCCTGGGTCCCTTCTTAATAATGGTTTATGGACCTTTCCTCCAGGAACTTGTCCAAACCTTTTTTAAACCCAGCTACACTAACAGCCTTTACTACATCCTCCGGTAACAAATTCCAGAGTTTGATTACACGTTGAGTGAAGAAAGATTTTCTTTTATTAGTCTTAAATAGTTTACCCTGTAGCTTCATTGCATGTCCCCTAGTCTTCCTATATTCTGATAACATAAACAGTCGATCTACGTTTACCCGTTCCACTCCGTTCATTAATTTATAGACTTCTATCATATCTCCCCTCAGCCGTCTCTTTTCCAGGTTAAAGAGCCCTAACCTTTTTAGCCTTTCTTCATAGGAGTATCCTTCCATCCCCTTTACCATTTTGGTGGCTCTTCTCTGAACCTTTTCTAATAACGCTAGATCCTTTTTAAGAATCTCCAAGTTATAATGCCCTGTTCAATGTAATTTCAGTTTGTTCAATGTAAACCGCACTGATGCAGAATAGCGCGGTATATAAGAGAATGTAAATAAATTAATAAATAAAATAAATAAATTCCTCCGCTTCAAGGTGCGGGACCAACACTACCAGTACAAGGTGCTTCCCTTCGGCCTATCCACAACTCCTCGAGTCCCATACCTCGACGACTGGCTCCTCTCGGCACAATCGGCCCCGGAGGCTCGTGTAGCAATGTGAAGGATGACCAAGTTACTGTCTGACCTTGGGTTCCTCCTGAACTTGGAAAATTCCCAACTGAGCCTTGTCAGAGAGTGCAGTTCATAGGCGCTGTCATTGACACCCGCGCCTCGAAAGCCTTCCTGCCCAGACAGTGCGCAACGGCCATCATATCCTTAGCCACAAAGATGTCGGCATCCAAACTAACCTCGGCACGGTCCATCCTTCGCCTCCTGGGACACATGGCCGCAACCACCTCAGCCCTCTCCCTTGCGAGGCTGCACATGCGAATTCTCCAATGGCACCTACACGACCATTGGAATCAGCTCTCACAACAACTGAAAATGCAGGTGCCAATGGATGGTCTGCTGGTGGACTCATCATTCCAACCTCACACGGGGCAAAAGCCTCCAACAACACCTGCACCAGATTGTCCTCACAACAGACGTGTCCTCCACGGGCTGGGGAGCACACTTTCTACATCTCAGCACCCAAGGAACATGGATGGTCAAGGAGCAGAGCCTCCACATCAACGTGCTCGAGCTCAGAGCCATCAGGTATGCCTTGAAGGTCTTCCAAACACAGCTGAGAGGGAAAGTCATCCTCATCCAAATGAACAACCAAGTAGCCATGTTCTACCTCAACAAACAAGGGGGCACAGGCTCCCGATCCCTTTGCAAGGAAGCATTCGCAATCTGGTCCCTGGTACTGACCAACGGATCCCACCTACAGGCCTCATACCTTCCCGGGGAGGAGAACACCCTAGCCAACAAGCTGAGCAGACAACTGGAGCCCCACGAATAGTCCCTACATCTGGAAGTTGCCGAATCCATCTTCCAGTGGTGGAGGATCCACGCCTCGACCTCTTTGCAACAGAGAACAACGCAAAGTGTCGCCTCTTCTGCTCAAAGCACCCGTCCAACATGTGCCTAGCTCAGGATGCATTTGCTGTGTCTTGGGGGGACTGGTCTCTAGCGAATGCCTTTCCCCCCCAACCCTCTGATCTCAACGACACTGCAGCGTATCATCTCAGACAGGGCGCATGTTATCCTGATCGCTCCCCACTGGCCCCACCAGATGTGGTTCCCTCTCCTCCACTTCTCACTAGAACCTCCGGCGAGGCTGCCCCTGTGACTGGATCTCACTAAGAACAACGGGAGCATGCTGCACCCCAGACTGCAAGCCATCACCTTGACGGCCTGGAGATTGAGCGGAGACACTTGTCAGCCCTGAATTTGCCTATGGAGGTACAGCATGTGGTTCTGGCAGCCAAACGCCCGTCCACTCACAAGTACTACAGCCTCAAGTGGAAACGCTTCACCATCTGGTATGCCTCCCAAGGCCTTGATCCAGTCTTCTGCCCCATACCGATGTTCCTCAAGTATCTCACATCCCTCTTCAAACTCGGTCTGAAGACCCAATCCATCAAAGTACACATTTCCGCGATTGCGTCGCTCCATGCCAGCAGAGCAGGGGACAAGGCCTCCATTGCATCTCTTCCCATCGTGGCCCCTTCCACCTCAGCCCTTCGCAGCTAGGGAGGCACCTGGTGTGGCTGACTCATCCTGCTTGTCCTAGGAGAAATCAAGGTTACTTACCTGTAACGGGAGTTCTCCATGGACAGCAGGATAAGTCAGCCACATGCTCCCACCCTATCTCCCCTGCAAGGGGCCCTTTTCCTGCCCTTCAACGACCCTAGCATTTGGCTCAGCTCGGGACATAGTAGGAAATGCCTTCTGGGCTAGAGAGAGAGTACTTTCGTCCTCAGCACCGTCAGATGACGTCACCTGGTGTGGCTGACTTATCCTGCTGTCCACGGAGAACTCCCGTTACAGGTAAGTAACCTTGATTTTCTTCAGGAGTCTTCTCCTTTCCCTCTCCAGTTGCTAGGGTCTTGGTTGCCCTGGTGTCAGATAATTCTCATCCTGGTCCTGAAGCCTGATCTGGAGACGGAGAATGTTTACAGCGAGGGCAATGGATCCAGGATCCTTTAGCAGCCACCTTCACTGCAGTCGGTGTTGTCAGAAGAACTTGGAATGGTCCCATACTGGAAAAGGGGCTTGTAGTGTGTGTTGGTGTATGTCTTTACCAGGATCCAGTCTTTGGATTGAAAGGAATGAGTTGACACATCTAGCAGAAGGGACTGGAACTGCTGAGCTTACCTGTGGAGGGAAGAGAGTTGCTTCTGCTGCTAGGAAAAACAAGAGGTCAAATGTGAGGCTCAGGAGTCTAAAAAGTAGGTGAGCTGCCATTTAACAGTTCAAAGCGAGTAACTTTCAGTCTACCCCCTTGGGGCAATTTCTTTTTTTTTATGTTGAACAGAGTCAAAGGCAAGACAGTTTAGTTTCTTTACAAAGTTTTTGTTTTTTCTTTTCGGAGGTCTCCCCCCCCCCCCACCCCCACTTTGATTCCCCTTTGGATTGTTGCTTGCAGACAGCAGCCAATCCAAAACAACTGTTAGCTAAAAAAAAAAACCTGGAGTGTTTACAGATCAGAGAAGCTGCAGACCATGCACATACCTTGTCTGCAAATGTTTTTCTTCAAATTTAGGATTGTACCAACCTTGTGAAAGTTTGTGTAGGTATCTTTCCTTCTTTGCCTTCATGTGTCGGGCCAGGATACATAGAGGCAAAAAAAAGGATAAAAGCATCTGGAAGCACCACATAGCCAGTGTGGGTCTCTCCAAAGCTCATCAGGATGAAAAGTGTGCCCAGCTTCTCTCCAAATGTCTATTTCCAATTATTGAGTATGTATCTGGGCTCGATGACTTCCAAAATTGGAGTTAATGGAGATGGCATAATCAAATATTGTAGAGTGTTCATTGTCAATTGTTTTTCTTAGCTGGATACATCATTTCACATCTCAATTTACCTTCACTATTTTACTGCCAATCTGAGTTCTCTTTTCCAACATGAATATTCCATCGCACGCCTCTCAACACTTTTGTTTTCACTTACATCATTCCACCAAACCACATGCATAGGTCCTTGTATTTATAACATACTAATGTATCCTTATTTGGTAAGGCTCTTCTAACACATCAAACAATTAAAGCTTAGCATTGTAGCTAAAATAGCAACCTTCTAAATAAAAAGAAACTTTATCTTTATTAACCCTTTCAAGGCCTACTTTAAATTTTTAATCCACATTCTGCAGCCAGGTTAATTTTTGCATATTTCAGGAGAATTGTACTCGTCTTATTCAATATGTTCTAATAGTGATTTTCCTTCTGCTATGGTCATGTATTATATACCATTTGATAGGAATATTTAGTCTGAATTTTCGATCCCAAGAGTTTCGGGCTCGGCCTGGAAAGGGTTAAACATAACGTGAAATTCTTAAATGACTATAGCTTTTCCATTTCCTCTCTCTGCCTGTGAGCTTTCCCAAACCTCTCCTGAATCATTTTTGACAAGCAAGATTTTTTCCCAAGCAACTTAAGTTAGTGTTTTTAAATTTACAAATAAGCCAGAAAAAGAAGAGATATTCTCATATTTTCTGGGAAATCATATCAATGTATAAACTAGATAAAATTAGTACCTCATAGTGTTAGAACATATTTCTGTTTTTTCTTCATTGTTACTCCTAAACTGAGATCAGGGATGTTTTTTTTTTTAACCAAAGTGCATTTTTTTTTAGAACAAATAATTCAGATACACAAAACAGGTGAAATTACCTTAAAACTAACAGTGAAACAACCCAAACAAAACCCTAAGCATATGGTGTTGCTGCAACCCAAACAAAACCCTAAGTATATGGTGTTGCCGTTCTGTTCATCAATCCAGTCATGAAAGGAAACCTCTTTTTTTTCAGCAATGAGCTTAACAATGCAAAGTAATTAACCAAAGCCTTGCAGTTCAAAACTGTATGTATACACACTTTACCTAAGCAAATACCAATTCCTATTTTTTTTTTTCTTTTAAATTACTTGACCTGAGCAAATGTGCATGGGTTCGATGTCTAATAATTCAGACGGAGCAAGGATACAATTTTGAATTAAGATCTCTTAAAGAGAACCATTAGAAATGGAAATTAAGCTTTCTTACATACAAATAAAGTCAAATCATACCTGGAGGTCTACTCCCCAGCAGCTCTAGGAAATCATAAGGGAATTCAAACATAAATTGGTACTTATATTTCAAACAGCAAATGGGTTAGACTGAATCCTTATCAAAGTAATGTGAATCTCTCAATCTGTCCCACACTTGCACTTCATCTCAAGAGTACTGTTCTGTAAATGACCTACGTAAGAGAAAATAAAGTTAGTTAGTTTTAAACAAAATAATTTCTTCTTGGGAACCTATGAACACAGAAGAAAACGCAAGAGCAATTAATCGTGAACAATTCTTATTCCTTGCAATTGAAAATAGCTCTAGTGTTTGAAAAAAAATGCTCTTGGGAAAATTGCATTTATACCTGTATGCACAGGAATTTTTCCTCGTATGTGGCTTCTGGCAGTGGGTCAGGAAGAAAAGTTTTAAACCTCAGCTTTTGTCTGCAGTCAGTGGAGAGAACTATTTTTACTTGGCAGGGAAACTACAGAGCCCTCATAAGGAGGAGCGACACTAGGCTTTATTTTTGTTCTATGTTTTTCCTTTGAGTTAAAAAGTTCTCAGTTCCCTCTACTTTTTCAATTTGTTTGGTTTTTTTTTACTTTTTAGCCCAGCTACTGGGGTTTCAGTAACTGCTTCATTTGGGGTGCTTGCAGCACCCCTCTAGGGCTGCCAGATCTGAGCCAGCAATTTGTCTCTCTCCTCACTGCTCCCTCCAGAGAGTCAGCATCTAACAGGAGCGGTAAATTTATCCTGAGGTTTATCTGTGCACTTTCTTACTAGTCTGAGGCACATGAGAGCACCCTGGTTAAGGGGCTTCATGCAAAAATCCATAGCACTTTCAAACAAAAAGTAGTAGTCTAGCTTGGTGGTTCTCAACCTTTTTTGTACCATGACCCCTTTTACCATTGGTCAACTTGTGGTGACCCCCAATGATAAAATCAAATGCGTCTCTCTTCCTTTACCGTTAACACATTTTGCTGTAATCATTTGTTTGCTTAAGCTAATGCTGTAATCCTGCCTGGACAATCGATTGCTTGTAGGAATAATTGCATAGAACCTAGAACCTACTACCCATTCCTGCATAGCTTAGTTTGCAAAACAACTCATGCTGCACAAGCCCTACATCAATTCAACTATCATCTCACAACTAATCTGCAAACTAACCATATGCAACACAAGACACGAGTAAAGATTCCACTACTACTAATGCAAAATTACATCTATAGGACACAAATCAAGTTGAGCCCTGATCAGTAAACTACAAACCCTATACCAAGTCAGTAAATACAAGTTATAAAATGAACTCCACTAATCACTACTTCATGGCCTACCTCACATTCCTACACATGTTTGCACTTTGCACACACAGCATCAGACTCAACGAACAAATCCCATTGATAAACCTATATACCACCCAACCCATATCTACACCAGCATCACACATATCCAAAGAATGCCAACAATCAAAGAATACAGCACACAAACCATACAATGCCACACATGACACACCTTCTCACTACACAAATAATGAACACACAAACCCAATCATCTCAACAAACATCAGGTGTGCTCTACTAAACGCCAGATCTATCAGGAACAAACCAAATACTATCCTTGACCTAATCCACTACAAGAAGCTTGATATAATATGCATCAGACCTGGCTAGATGACTCAGATCAAGTCATATTAAATCAAGTAACCCCAACAGGATACTCAGCATTTAACTGCATCAGAGCACAAAAGAGAGGGGAAGGAGTACTAATACTTACCAGAAAGGAATTCAGATTCAAAACAATCACCACCACTAACACAAGCGAAGCCAACACACTAACTATAACCAACAAGTATCTAACCATCTCCCTCACATACAGACCACCTGGAACCACAACTGAATACTTATCCACGGTAATTGAAATAATATGCGCATATAGCAGAAAGCACAAACCCCTTGTTGCACTAGGAGACTACAACCTAACATCTGCACCCACCAGAGAATCTGCAATGTTCCTAAAAGCCATGGAGTCATTAAAATACTGACAGACAATCAACGCCCCCAACGCACCAACATGGTTCAACTCCAGACATGGTATTCATGCCAACACAACTAGTGGAACAGAACAAAACCACAAAACCAACAATCACCCCAGTCCCTTGGTCGGACCACCATGTAATTGAATTCACCATGACCCTGAATAGCCCCACCCAACGCAAAGAAGAAGAAAAAATAACCAGATGGTTTAAAACATTTGACAGAGACTCATTCATAAACGACATCACCCCACAACTTCAACAGGATCACGACACCCTGGACCTAAACATAGAAGAATGGAACACAATAATAATCAACGCAGCATCTGCCCCAGCCATTACAGAACCACAAACCCGCAAAAGATACAACACCCCATGGTACTCACACGAACTCAGAGTCGCAAAGCGCACACTAAGAAGAATAGAAAGAAAATGGAGACGGAACAAATCACACAACCTCCTAACACAATACAGAGACAAACAACGGGAATACAACAATCTAATAAATGAGCATAAACAGCAACACCATACCAACCTAATCATGAAATCTACCAATAGACCAAGAGAGCTTTTCAGAATTGTACAAAAGCTCACCAAGGATGACACGCAACAAAGCACCCACCATCTTGACCCACAAAAATATGCGGACTACATGAAGTCAAAAAATACTAACCAAACACACTCTGCTTTACCACAAACAAATGACCACATGATAGAAAAGCAACACCATGCATGGGAAAGCTTCAATATACCAACAAACAGCAAGTAGAAGACATCATATCTGGACTAAACACAACAACTTCACCATCAGACCCAAGCCCAGTGTCATGGATCAAAGACACAAAAAGTCAGCTCTCTCATCACATTCAAAAAATCGTCAAAGATTCACTCCAACAAGGATACATGCCACAACCCCTAAAGGACGCAATAATACGACCAATACTTAAAAGTAACAATCTGAGCCCATCTGAACCAAAGTCATACCGTCCTATCTCCAGCCTTTCATTCCTTGCTAAAGTCGTGAAAAAAGCAGTCGAAAGGCAACTTCAAGACCACATAGATATCAATGCCCCACTGGACATACATCAGCATGGATTCAAGCCCCAACACGGAGTGGAAACACTACTCACCTCCCTCTTTGACAATCTCCTAAGAGGCATAGATAACATAAAAAATGGCTTCCTGCTAGTGTTCATGGACATCTCTGCGGCCTTCGACACTGTGTCACACCCTAAGCTATTGCAACACTTACAACAGATAGGACTTTGCGAGAATACCCTGAAATGGTTCACATCATACCTGGAAGGGTGAACGCAACAAGTCAAATGCGATCAAAATAAATCCCTACAATTCCCCGTCACGCAGGGAATACCTCAAGGCTCAGCCCTATCCTCAATGCTCTTCAACATCTACATACAGCCCATATGCAACATCATCAAGCACCACAAACTTTACTATCACATTTATGCTGACATCATGGTGTATGCTCCAATCAACTTACTAGCACTAAACACTACAACAATAAAAAAAATGCCTCGAAGACATGAATGAATGGCTCATAGCCAACAACTTAACGGTCAACTACGAAAAAACTGAGGCAATGTTCATCACCAGGAACCCCACCTTCATGCCTCTACAAACTATTAGCATCCTGGACAAACATATAGTAGTCAAAAAAGAAGTTAAGTACCTGGGCATAACACTAGACAGAGCTCTGAACCTAAAATCCCACATCACCAAAACTGCAAACAAGGCATATCATCGATTGAAAACAGTCAGACAAATCAAACCAATGCTCCGTCAAGACCACTTCCGCACAGTGTGCCAAGCACTCATTACTCCATTGCTTGATTATGGAAACTCACTATATCAAGGCCTTCCTCATCAGACACTATACCCACTACAGATGGTACAAAACACCACAGCATGCATCATCACAGACACCCCAAGAACCGAGCACATCACTCCCATCCTACAACAACTACACTGGCTTCCAATGGTGGCAAGAGCTAAATACAAAACAATCATGATAATCTTCAAAGTCATTCACCATCTCTCAGTGGACGTACTACAACGCATTATAACAAGAGACATCAGCAATAGAACAAGAAGAACCAATAACAACAACATGATCGGCACACCTGCAGGCTACCACAAAACCAAACAAACAACCTCAAAAAGAGCACCATCACCACTGGCATCCTCAATATGGAACTCCCTACCATTGAGCCTGAGAGCTTTAGAAGACCTCACAGACTTCCGCAAAGACCTCAAAACATGGTTATTTATAGAAACCTATGAGCATTCAAGCAACATCTCTTTCCCAAACAGCAACACTACTACCTCCGCCAACTAAACACACACCCATCCCATCCACACACACAAATTCAACATACCTCATTAGTAAATACCTTTATGTTAAATGTTACTTCAATTGTACTGTCTAAACATTGTCTAAATGTCTAAATACTGTTACGTAACTGTGCTGTCTAAATGATTACATGTACCCTAATGTTAAATGTAGCCCTCCAATTGTGATGTGACGTGACCACCTTGATTGAAGGAAAAGGTGGCATACGAATCTGTCTAAATAAATAAATAAACAACAACTGAATTCGCATTTCACAAAGCAATGGAATCCATTCAACTAAAGCAAATCTTATCAGGCCCATCCCATCGCTCTGGCTCTACACCAGACCGCACATTCATTCCAAACAACACAATAGATAAAGATCTCATAACACCACCCACAACTACACCAATACCATGGTCAGATCACCATGCCATATCATTTAAGCACCACCTCAACACCGAACAGGAAGCTCACAAAATGGAACAGCCAACCAGACACTTCAAAGCTTTTAACAAAGAGCAATTCCTCAAAGATACCATGCAATCCCTATCCCAAGATTTCACTGACCTGGATGAAGCCATCAACTCATGGAATACCACCATATTTGCTGCATTTCAACTAACACCATGTATGAACTCACACCACAACAAAAACAAGACCAGATCCACACCATGGTACTCTAACACAATAAGAGAATCTAAAAGAAAATTAAGGCAACTGGAACGTCGCTGGAGACGCAACAAATCAGAAACTACACTGAAACAATACCAGGAGATGCAAAAAGATTACAATAACCTAATAAACAAACATAAACAACAATACCATACAAACCTTGTACTAAAAGCCTGCAATAAACCTAAAGAGCTCTTCAACATCGTTCGTACACTAATGAATGACTCAACAATGAAAGATGAAAACAAAATGCACCCACAAACCTTTGCCGACTACCTAACAGCCAAGAACAGCACCAACACACACCATAAGAACACCTCCCTTATGGACAAGCCAGCAACATATGGCTCTACAACTACCAATCAATGGAGGAACTTCAGCATTCAATCAATGAAACAAATAGAACAAACCATCACGGCTCTAAACACCACGACCTCCCCTTTGGACCCCTGCCCGGTAACTTGGATTAAATCCACCAAAGAAGAACTCAACACATTCATACAAAAGATAGTAAGCACCTCTCTAACCCAGGGCTACATGCCAAAAGCCCTCAAGCAATCTACTATCCGAGCCATTCCTAAATCTACCTCATCCAACAGTACCGACCCTTCAACATACCACCCAATATCCAGCCTCCCATTCCTGGCCAAAATAACTGAAAAAATTGTACAGAGACAGCTACAAGATCACATTGATGAATTTGCCCCACTAGATTCCCACCAGCACCGATTCCGTCCAAAACATGGTGTTGAGATACTACTAATACATCTATTCAATAACATAATCAAAGGAATAGACAACATAAAGCAGGGCTTCCTACTAATATTTATCAATGTATCATCAGCATTTGACACAGTTTCCCACCACATCCTACTGAATCGCCTAACGGAGATTGGACTACAAGATACCACAATAAAATGGTTCCAATCATACCTTGAAGATAGACAGCAGAGAGTAAAATCTGGAAACCTCACCTCAGAACCCTTTGAGACTAAGCAAGGAGTTCCCCAAGGCTCATCATTATCAGCTCTTCTTTTTAACATCTATATGCAGCCCATATGCAAAATATTCAACAAACACAAGATACAATACACCATATATGCTGACGACATCATGGCATATAACCCTATTCAACTAGACACCCCAGACTATACCACTATATCAAGCTGCATTAAAGAGATAACAACCTGGCTCACCAACAACAACTTAAACATCAACATAAAAAACTGAAGCAATTATCATCACAAGAGACTCCACATTCATTCCTCCTACTGCTATCAATATATTCAACACACTGATTACAATAAAAGATGAAGTCAGATACCTTGGAGTGATTCTAGACAAGCAGTCACCCTCCAACCACATATAAACAAGATACCCAGAACAGCTTTCTTCAAACTCGCAACACTCTTGAGACTCAAACTTCTCCTCAATAAAGAACATTTCCATACAGTATGCCAAGCCATCATTACACCTCTGCTGGACTACTGTAATATACTATTCCAAGGTCTGCCTAAACAAACCACCCGTCCCCTACAAATAGTCCAGAACACTGCTGCCCGCATCATTATTAGGGAGAAGGGAGGAGTGGCTCAGTGATTGGGACAGGTTACTTCAGGCCAGAAAGCCAGGGGTTCAATTCCTGCATGGGGACAAGCAACTTCAGGCCAGAGGGACTGGGGTCTTTAGTCTCATGGCCACTCCTTGTGGCCTCAGGCAAGTCACTTAACACTCCATTGCCTCAGGTACACTTAGATTGTGAGCCCTTCAGGGACAAGGGAATAAAAAGTGCCTGTTAGTATACATGTAAACAGCACTGATTCTAGAGAGCACAGTATAAAAAATAAATAAATTACTAGCACCTCTATGCAAGACCACACAACTCCAATACTACAAGATCTACACTGGCTACCAATCTCCTCACAGGCAAAATATAAATCAACACTCACCATCTTCAAAATTAAAAACAACATCTCAGCAGGAATACTACAGGAACTCAGTGAAACCAAAACAAGCAAAAGACCAGAAAGAAACAGCACCAAAAACAATATACCAAAACCTACTACATTCACAAGAACAAATAAATCCACATCCATGCAAGCCTTCTCTCTTGCTGCCCCTGCTATCTGGAATGACCTCCCAAATAATCTGAAATCAACAACAGATACAAAAGAATTCCGGAAAATACTTAAAACCACCCTATTCATTGAACAATTCAATGAAGACTACCAATCCACCCTAACCACCCCACAAAGTGGAGGAGTGGCCTAGTGGTTGGGGCAAGGTACTTCAGGCCGGAAGGTCGGGGGTTCAAATTCCACTAGAGGACAGCAACCTTGGGCCGGAAGGACTGGGGTTTCTAGTCCCACAGGTGCTCCTTGTGGTCTTGGGCAAGCCACTTAACCCTCCATAGCCCATGTTCCCTGTAAAATAGTTATCTCTAAGTTATAATGTCCTGTTCAATGTAATTTCAATTTGTTCAATGTAAACCACACTGATGCAGAATAGCACGGTATATAAGAGAATGTAAATAAATAAAATAAAACAAGTAACACAAGACATGACATCCACAACACACAAACGCCCTAATATTCTCATAGTTTTAGAAAATGTTACAAGAGACTACCCAGGTTTTGAAATTATATGTTACTGTTGATATTAGCAAATTCACTGTATACGCCGATACTATTCAAGTTCTTTGTATAAATAGATGTTTACTGTATAGGTTTGTTTAATGTAAACCACAGTGACTGAATGAAAAGGCGGTATAGAAAATTGTACATCCCCTCCTTGTATACAGCACACTATATAGTTCAACCTGTATATCGAGCAATCAGTAATCAAGTTAAACACCCACACAAACGCTACGATATAGCCACTGCATGCCTGTGCCCTCTCTCTCTATCCTGTGCCCTCTCTCTATACAAATTGATTTGTTTGAAGTGTAAACCGCTTTGATTTTAGGATAAAGCTGGATATAAATCCTTTTAAATAAATAAATAAAATTTATCAGTGACTAACCTTTGCAATGCAGACAGTATCATAAATTTAGAGCTACTCACCGCCTGTTCTTTCAGCCTAAAATATTGACAAGGGCCAAAGGCAAATTATTCACCTTATGGCGCACGCTGCCGTTGTCCAGATTCAAGGTTGAAGAGAAGTTGGCTGGAGCCGTCGCATCTGGGGTGCCAAACTGACGTAAGAGGTCCCAATTGTATTCTTACAGATTCGTTGCTACAGCGAGCTAGGACAAACAATAAAAAAGAACAATCTGCCTTGCAAAGGTAAAGTTTTATTATATTTCATTCTCTGTTATAACAGGCTCACACTGCAATGGAATACAAGCAAGTGACCTCCTCCTAGAGGAAGTACAAACTTTTTATACCTTTTCTAAGCCAGGAACATACAGAAGGAATAAAGAAGTGAAAGGGGAGGGACAACATTCCAAGGTTTTCCCATGATTACAATTTAGTCTATTGCTGACAGGCAATTTCTCTGAAGGTGACAGTGGGAGAGACGTTTATATGCAAGGGATTCGTTCTTTCCTCTTAGGAACCGCTGGGGCTCTTTAAGATAAGGTCGATTCAGGTCTGAGCTGAGAAAGTTTGCTTTTTAGCTAAATGTATCAGGCTCTATGTTTCTATGTACAAGCAATACAGTGTTTATAGAAACTAGCCAAGCCTAAAGCTGCATCAGGAATGTTCTCACAGCATAATTATTTCCTAAGGCCTAAGAGAAGAATTTTTCCTACAACACTAATCTCTATGTTGAAACTTCTAGAAGCAGACTACTAAAACTGCTGCTTATTCTAATGACAACTCTCTATGTGTGTCCTAATACATAGTAGTGAGGTAGAAATCCAGGCAGGGCTGAGAGCTGGAAGGGTTAAGTGAAAAGGATACACCCCTCTTGGTGAAGTCATACTTTGGTACATGCTTGTCCCTCCCCTATTCCTTTGTCCTGCTGCTCTCTCTGCTTGCTAGAGATAACTACTCTCCCTCTGCTTCGCTAGCGATAAGAGTACAGTAGACTTGCTCCAATCGGGACTATACTGTAATAAAGTGACCAATCATGAAGAAATGCTGTAATAATCTGATAAGAAGTCTATATAATCTCTCTGAGCCCTCTGGTGGGGGCCCAGAATTTGGAAAAACTATTTTCCCTGTGTCTGTGCACATTAAACCGTTGTTTCCTTCTAAGACTCCTTGGGTGTTTCTTTCTTCACTCGTTTATCTGCTACATTTTTGGTTCCCTGACCCGGCTGAGACAGCGAGATAAGAAAGAAAAGGTTATCTTGCTACCTCTAGGTTCAATCGGTTTGAGCCGGGCTGGTGGCGAACGCAGGGGGGAATACAAGGCGCCACCAGACCAGTTGTTCTGGAAAGTATTCCTTTCTGATTCGCCTCTACCACTGGCTTTCTCCGACGGACACCTAAGAACCCGCTCTGGGGTCTAGGAAACAACCCATTCAACTCCGGAGGACATCTTAGTGGGGTAAGTGATAACGGGGGTCTGTCTCTTGTCTGAAGTTCAGAAAAATCGGTCCTTCCTACGGGGAGCAGGAGAGCTTGATCACCTCTCGAGGGAATCGCCCTAGTACCCTGAGCTGAGCTGAGCTGGAGGAAACCGCGTTCCTAATAGTTAGACTGTTTTCTACAGACTTGGGAGGCTGTCTATGTGTTGGTCTGTGCTTGATTTATGTGTTTGGCACAAGCAGAGGCTTGTGCAGTGAGCATAGACTCCTGATTAGTGCAGTTCCTGGCCAAGCGACTGCGCCCAGGTCGGGGAAAAATGGCAAAAGCGCCATTTTGTTAGGGTGTGGTGAAAGCGCCATCTTGTTAGTTACTAGAGCATCCGGATTCCTGGCTGTCTGCATTCCTTTCCCTCTGTGTTTTCAAAGCCTGGAAGAAAGATATGGGGGGATCAGAGACGAAATGCAGCCCCTTAGAGTGTATGGTAAAGCATTCAGGAAGGGATTCTCTGCAGATTATGGAGTTCGCCCTTGTTAAAGAAATATTGTGAGCATGAGTGGCTAGCTTTAATACTGATTGGCCCCGAGAAGGAACATTTGATTATGACTTGGTTAGCCGAGTGCACCAAGTTGTGGTAGCTAAACATCCTGATCAATTCCCTTATATTGATTCCTGTCTGGATGTTTGTCGGCAGAGACCTAAATGGCTCAGGAGATGCTACGGGGAACACTGTCGCATACTTTTGTCTCGTAGCCTACAGGAAATGCAGCCAAAATTAAAATCACAATTGCCTGTTTTAGTACAGGAGCCAGAGACAGAAGAATCCCCCCCCCCTTTCCCTCCTCCCAGGCAGGTTTCTGTGACTTCAGCTAGGTTGGCAGTCTCAGCAGGGAATTCAGCTAGTTCTCCCCCGCCCCTCTCAACAGATACTACATTCTCTGACAGTCAGAAGAGCAGTAAGGGAAGCATACCAATGCCAATTTCAGATACAGACCTGCCAAGCACTTCAGAAAGTTCCCTGAGTCCCAGATCTGAAGAAGGTCAGTTCCACGTTCGTACACCCTCCCCCGCCCCCTCCCGTACTAGAGCACTGTGACTTCAGGAGAGATCACCGCACAATACGTGCTAGCAAACAGACTCCAGAAGTTAGTCTCCACCTACCCCTATGAGAGGCTCGAGGACCAGCTGCCTTTAATGCCCAGGGAGAACTTGTGGAAGGCCCCCCAACTTTTGTGTATGTACTTTTTTCTACAACCGACTTGTTGAACTGGAAAATTCATTATCCATCCTATACTGATAAACCTCAAGCTATGATAGATTTGTTTATGTCTATTATTCGGACCCATCGTCCAACTTGGGCAGACTGCTGTCAGCTCCTTTTAACCTTACTCAGTGCCAAAGAGAGATACCGGGTGACTCGGTCAGCCATGAAATGGTTAGAAGAGAACCCTCCAGGTGAACAGGATCCCCAGCAAGTAACGCCGAGAGACTTTCCTGACCTAGAACCCCACTGGGCTGCAAACAGTGATACAGGCCGCCTTGCCCTGGATCGCTATCATTGCGCTCTCCTGGAAGGCCTTAGAAAAGGGGGCCAGAAAGCGATGAATGTGGGGAAAATATCTGAGGTCCTGCAAACCCCTGATGAGAGCCCGGGCCAGTTTTATGAAAGACTCTGTGAATCTTTCCATGTTTACACTCCATTTGACCCCGAAGCACTTGAAAACCAGCGGATGGTGAATACAGCGTTTGTGGGACAATCACAGGGGGACATTCGAAGGAAACTTCAGAAGCTTGAGGGTTTTGCTGGAATGAATATAACCCACCTGATGGAAGTTGCTATGAAAGTATTTGTGAACAGAGATCAGGAGATGAAGCGTGAGTGTGAACGAAAGATGAAAAAGAAAGCTGATATGTTAGCAGTGGCGCTAGTTGAGAAAGGACAAGGAAAGGTGACGGGGGAACCGAGAAGCCGAGGCCGGGGTAGAGGAACCCGGTGAGGATCATTGGAGCGAGGACCATTGAAACGAGATCAATGTGCCTATTGCAGAGAAATGGGCCACTGAAAAAGAGAAGAAAAAACGAATGTCCCAATTGTGTCAGGCAATATTCCCTGCCCCAAAGAGATGTTGAGGGCATTCATAAACATCTCCAACAACTACTTAAGTCTGGACTCCTGAAAACCATGCCAATCACCCTGGAATACCCCTTTGCTGCCAGTTCAAAAACCAGGTACTAATGATTACCAACCTGTACAGGACCTATGGAAGGTCAATGAAGCTGTTGTTACCATCCATCCTGTTGTGCCAAACCCTTACAATTTACTGAGTTTGATTCCTGCACAAGCAACCTGCTTCACTGTTCTGGACTTAAAGGATGCCTTTTTCTGCTTGAGATTGGCCACTCCCAGCCAGCCATTATTTGGATTTGAATGGGAAGACCCTATTACTGGAAGTAAGGGTTAGTTGACATGGACACGGTTACCCCAAGGATTCAAAAACTCCCCCATGCTGTTTGGGGACGCACTTAGTCAAGATTTGCATCAGTTCCAGTCTTGCTCTTCTCACCGCATGTTGCTACAATACGTGGATGATTTACTCATTGCTGCTGTTTCCCGGGAAGAATGTCTAGCCGCTACTTCAGAACCTCTACACCTACTTTGGATATCTGGCTATCGGGTGTCCCGAAGTAAGGCCCAGTTGTGCCAGACTGAAGTCAGATACTTGGGATTCCATGTTGCCCAAGGCCTTCGAAGATTGGGCTCTCAGTGGAGGGAGGCTGTTTGTTCTATTCCTGAGCCACAAAATTGCAGGCAGTTAAGAGGCTTCTTAGGGGCTGCTGGTTTTTGTTGAATCTGGATACCCAACTATGCAGTGTTGGCAAAGCCCCTGTATGCAGCTACAACAGGGGGAGAACGAGATCCTTTCGACTGGGGCTTGGAGCTTTCAGAATATGAAGAAGGCTTTGCTATCAGCCCCCAGTCTAGGACTGCCCGACGTGGAAAAAACATTCCATCTGTACGTCCATGAAGAAAGGGGGATGGCAGTTGGTGTCCTCACTCAGAGCCTAGGTTCCTGGCAACGATCGGTGGCTTATCTGTCCAAACAGCTGGATCCAGTAGCAAGAGGGTGGCCTTCTTGTCTCCGCACAGTAGCAGCAACAGCTCTCTTGGCAACAGAGGCTGATAAATTGTCCCTTGGGCAAGAACTGTATGTTAAAGTACCGCATGTAGTACTGACACTAATGGAGTAAAAAGGCAATTATTGGTTTACCAATGAGCGGATGACAAAGTACCAGAGCATGCTGTGTGCGAATCCTCGGGTTCACTTGGAGATAGTGAAAACACTCAATCCTGCTACTCTACTCCCTGTAGCACCTGGGCTACCTGAACATGATTGTATCCAGGTTATGGATGAAGTGTACTCCAGCCATCCGGATTTGAAGGATGTACCGCTGGCCTCTCCTGATGTTCAATACTTTACTGATGGCAGCAGTTTCGTGGAAGATGGACAGCAGAAGGCTGGATATGCTTTGGACACTCCAGGGGTTGTTGTAGAGGCTGAGCCCTTACCCTTAGGGACTTCTGCCCAGAAAGCTGAACTCATTGCCCTTACTCGAGCCCTCCAGTTAGCTGCAGGTCTGAAGGCAAACATTTTCACTGATTCTAAGTATGCATTCACTACACTCTGTGCCCATGGGGCCCTCTATAGAGAGAAGGGACTCATAAATTCAAGCGGGAAATCTATAAAGTATGGGATGGAGATTTTGGAGTTACTAGAGGCTGTGTGGGCACCAGAAGCGGTGGCTGTTGTTCACTGCAAGGCACACCAACGAGGAGACACTCTGGTAATCCAGGGTAACCGCAGGGCAGATAGGGAGGCCAAGTTAGCAGCCCAGCAAGGAACAGTCCCAGTAAGTGTTCAAGCCCCCCTGTTTCCAATTCCTATGTCAGATTGGGATCCACGTTATACCAGGAAAGAGATGGATTTCTTCACTCAGGAAGGGGCTACTCTCACTACCGCTGGGTGGTTGCGGTTACTGGGAGATCCACCCTAATATGTTATCCCGAGAGTCTTGCACCTGCTTTTGTCCGACGATTTCATGAGACCACCCACTTAGGCAAGACCTCCATGCACACCATTCTACAGTCTTATTTCTATGTCCCACATCTGTCTGCCTTAACGGCAGCTGCAGCATGTCGCTGTCTCCAATGTGCCAGGAATAACCCCCGCCAAGGGCCTCTACCCCCAGTTTCTATACAGGCAGTTGGTGTTGCCCCTATGGAGAATATTGTAGTTGATTTCACTGAGTTACCCCGAGTAAGGGGTTATCGATATCTGCTGGTTATAGTATAGTGGAGGAGTGGCCTAGTGGTTAGGACAAGGTACTTCAGGCCGGAGGGCTGGGGGTTCAAGTCCCACCTGGGGACAGCAATCTCAGGCCGGAGGGACTGGGATTTCTGGTCCTATAGGCACTTCTTGTGGTCTTGGGCAAGCCACTTAACCCTCCATTGCCCATGTTCCCTGTAAGTATTAGCGTATGTGTGTCATATCCCCTTGTGTTAAATGTATCTCCCAATTGACCGCTTTGACCCGGTGAAAAGCAGGATATAAATACAGCTAAATAAATAAAATAAAAATAAATAAATAAATAAATAAATAAATATACATTTTCAGGATTGGTTGAGGCCTACCCTTGTAGAAAAGAGACAGCCCGAGAGGTTACCAGGGCCCTGCTGAAAGAGATCATTCCCAGGTTTGGCCTACCTCTTACTATAGGGTCAGATAATGGCCCTGCGTTTGTTGCTAAGTGCCTTCAAGACCTTTCTAAGGCCCTCCAGATTACCTGGAAACTTCACACTGCTTACCACCCACAGAGTTCGGGAAAGGTGGAAAGGATGAACCGAACTCTGAAGCTCCAGTTGTCTAAACTCTGTCAGGAAGCTCATTTTAAGTGGGATCAGGCTTTGCCGATAGCCCTTCTCCAAGTCCGGTCCTCCCCAACTCGGACATTGGGAATATCCCCTTATGAAGTACTGTATGGTCGACCATCACCCATTGTTCAGGGCCTTAAGGGAGACCTAGAGCAGATAGGTAATGAACTTACGGGACAACACCTACTGGCAGTGGGATCTGTTTTTCAGTCTTTGAACAGGTGGATACAAGAGCGACTGCCTATCTCTTTTTCAGAGCCGCTCCATCCCCACCAGCTGGGAGATCGTGTGTGGATTAAGGAATGGAAACCGGAACTACTGTGCCCTACCTGGAGAGGTCCTTACACAGTTCTCCTAGCCACACCGACTGCAGTCAAGGTCACAGAGGTTACCCCGTGGATTCATCATACTCGTCTTAAGAAAGTTGCTCCTGACTTGGATGATAAGTGGACAGCGCACAAACATTCTCAGGATCCCTTACGCCTCACACTGCGGAGAACCAGGGAATCGGCAGACAACGGAGCCCTGCTTTTGTTCTGGCATTTATGTGAGGCCTTCCCTTGTTGGCCTCAGGGACTATAAATGTAGTAACACAAGTTTATGTAGCAAATGCTGTAAATAGTTTACCCCTGTTATCCAAGTTTCTTGCCCTGTTATCTGTAAACTCTTACATGTTAATTGTACTGAGCATTTTTTGTTCCATGTGAACCGCGCTGATGCTGAATAGTGCGGTATATAAAAGACTGTAAATAAATAAATAAAATAAATAAATAACACTACTTACCGGGACTGCTTTGAATACTTCAGACTTTTGTGTATGCAGCTCATCGCAGCCTGGAGTTTTTTTATCAACATGCCTTATTGCTGTACCCACTACTTTGTGTGAAATGCAAACGTTTACTGTAATACATAATCTGAATTGCAAACAGCCAAAGCTAACCTTTTCTACATTTTTCTACTTCATTGTTACTCGTTCTACCTCAGCCTATTTTAACAAGGCCCCTTTCTCCTTGCAGGTTGCCTCCACGCTTAAAGCTACAGATTGCTTTATTTCTGTAAATGCCACTAAAGGGGTTTTTAATGTGTCTAACACCGTATTATCATGCAAGTCTATTACGAAGGTATCTTATGCTTACTCAGAAATGTATCTTCCCTTAGGATGGCTTTTGTTATGTGGTAAAACTGCTTATACTTATGTTCCCATAAACGCTACTGGAGGTCCTTGCACTTTTGGCAGGCTTACTACTGCTGCTTTCTCTCATACCCCTAGTAAGGTTAGTTCTCACTCGCGCTATCCTCGATCAAAACCTATGCCTCCTACCTGTAACTCTAATGTGGAACCTTATAGTGATCAGACAGCTCTAGGACTGGCAATATCCATTATAGGAGCACCTGGGTTAGCTTTGCACAATGCTATGGAAGTAAGCCGTATTGCTTGTTCCTTGGCCAAATCCATTAATCTTACCTCAACCATCCTAGCCACCATGAATCATGAGATGTCTGGTCTGCGGACGGCTATTCTGCAAAATAGGATGACCATTGATTTTTTGCTCCTACGGTTAAATCATGGCTGTGAGGAATTTGAGGGTATTTGTTGTTTTAATCTCACTGATGAGAGTGTTTCCATTGAACGCTCTATTCATGACCTATGTGATCTAGCTAATCATATCACTGCCCCTTCTATAGGTGCTGGGTGGTTTGCGGAATGGTTCAATTGGTTAGGTGGACTTAAAACCCCAGTGGTAGGGGTTCTCCTTATTCTCCTGCTCTGTATTATCCTGCCATGCTGTATCCCTAATCTTATCCGATTTATTACCTCCGCCATTGAGACCATGGTGGAGCGGAACACTGCTGCCCATGTGATGGTAGTATGCAAATACAAATCCCTTCCATAGTCAGATCAACTGCTATGAGGAAAATTGGCCTCCTTTACTACAAGGCAAATTTTTCTCTTAAAAAGTGGGGAATGAGGTAGAAATCCAGGCAGGGCTGAGAGCTGGAAGGGTTAAGTGAAAAGGATACACCCCTCTTGGTCATACCTTGGTACATACTTGTCCCGCCCCTATTCCTTTGTTCTGCTGCTCTCTCTGCTTGCTAAAGATAACTACTCTCCCTCTGCTTCGCTAGAGATAAGAGTACAGTAGACTCTCTCCAATCGGGACTATACTGTAATAAAGTGACCAATCACGAAGAAATGCTGTAATAATCTGATAAGAAGTCTATATAATCTCTCTGAGCCCTTTAGGGGGGCCCAGAATTTGCAAAAAACTATTTTCTCTGGGCCTGTGCACATTAAACCGTTGTTTCTTTTAAGATTCCTTGGGTGTTTCTTTCTTCACTCATTTATCTGCTACAAGGAAAGTATAAGCAACAGATATTACTTGTCCAATAAAAAGGCATAACTTTATTTTCCTTTTTCTTTCTCTTTTTATTTAATTACAGCTCTAACTAGGGAGCTGTGCAGAGTGGAGCAATTCTAGATTTTCCAGGGCCAGAATTAGAGAAGGGAAAGCAGAACAGTTTCTCAGGTGCCATGTGACAAGGAGGCCCTGAGCTGGGAAGGAAAAGACAGAGAGTGAGAATGTGTATGAACAGGAAGAGGAAATTCCCATTGCCCAGTGCCGATCTCTCTGCCATAAGCGTGCGATAAGCGTTCACTTCAAATCTATTCTGGAGACTCCTTTAATAACAACTATGACCCTTCTGAAATCAAATCTTTATGTAAAGTTAAATTTATAAATTAATTTCAATTCTGTTTTAAGGGGAAATTTTACTTACTGATAATTTCCTTTCCTGGAGCACAGGTAGACCAGTCCAGACAATAGGGTTATCACCCCCAACCAGCAGATGTGAGACAGAATAAAGACTAGAACACGGCCGGCCCGTCCATTGAGCAAGAATGTTGTTTGCACAGGGCCCCGCGCAAACAACATTCTTACTTAAATGCCCAGGTAAATTAAAAAACAAAATAAATGACTGCTGCTGCTGCCGCTGCCACCGTGGCAGTGGCAGAATCAAGTGTCCAGCGTCTGCCCGGCAGAACCCTCCCCGAACATCCCCTTGGCGTCGGCTTTCAGAGCCGGGAGAGTATCCCTCTCGCGGCTCTGTTAAGCCTGCCGGGACTGATGGGAAACAGGAAATGCTTGTTTCCCATCAGCCCTGGCAGGCTTAACAGAACCGCGAAAGAGAAACTCTCCCTTCGCGGCTCTGAAAGCCTGAAAGCCGGCGCCGAGGGAATGTTCGGGGAGGGCTCTGCCGGGCAGGTGAGGGATCTTAAAAACATAAGATATGCCATACTGAGTCAGACCAAGGTCCATCAAGCCCAGTATCCTGTTTCCAATGGTGGCCAATCTAGGTCATACTGTGGTAGGCTATGGCCTATAATAGCCTGCAAATATGAAAGGCCTGTTAGGCCCTGATCCCAACCCACGCCTAAGAGAAACCAAAGTCTGTGAAAGTTTGAGAAAACTGTTTTAAAACTGCTTAATAAGCAGTTTTCATGAGTGCATAAATCTTTCATTATTCTTTTGTGTTCTGATGATAGAAATGTTTCAATACATGCATTCCTGGAGCTAGAAACGACCTTGCAGTAGAATAGTATCAATACCTAGAAACGGTACCATTGTTAGAACAATCCTAGAGGAGGGAACTGGGTGCAAGGCCCAGAAAGGATCTCTGATTGGACAAGTGCAGAGGGCGTTGGGACCAATAGAAAATTTGCATGTATCAAGCTGAAGAGAAATGTATAAAATGAATATGTTTCTGTAAGAGCTTTGCTCAGTCCTTTTTGAAGCTTGACTGTCTGAGCCTTGTGCACAATAAATTGGCTTGGATCTTTGAACTGACTCCTGGTATTATTTATTGCATGCTTATCAGCTGCTACATATTCTTGGTGCGTTGGCCGGGAATGTGCGAGTAGTGGATGGTATGCAAGTGAATATATCACGACTTCTCGCCTCCAGGTTTGGTCCAGTTGGAACCGTGTCTGTCTGACCGCAGGGGAAACCTCAGGCGCCACCGGTCCTCTTGTATTGGGGAGGGTTCCGCCTTGCCTCAGTGGACCACTGGGTCCAGCTGGCCAAAACCTCTGAACCCGAGGGGAGTCCAGGATCCAACCCATGAACTGGTTTGGTATTGAGAACCGGATCCGGTGAGTAGAAAACCTTGGGCATTTGAGTCAGTGAAGCCTGGGGAACGTCTTGCATGAGTATGCGAGACTGGGATAGTCAGTGAAGCCTGGGGAAAAGCCTTGCATGAGTATGCGAGACTAATTTGGTATAGACTAACTGGGAAAAGTCTTGCATGAGTGCGCGAGACAAGAGAGCTTGATCACCTCTCAAGGGCGGTCCTAGTACGCTCCGCATAAGGGTTAGTGGAGCAGAAGCCATCGACCCTTTGTTTGGGATAGTCAGTTAGTCAGTAAAACCTTGGGCATTTGAAAAATGATTTCTTGTTGCTGGTATGACTGTTTGTGTGACTGAGAAATCTTGAGACATAAGACTAAGTGAGAGTGGACTCCTGAGTAGCGCAGTTCCTGGCCAGGCGACTGTGCTCAGGTCGCGAAAAGGAGGAAGCGTTTGGTGTTTGTCTCCCTATTGTTCTGTGGGCTGCACGGACTCCTGCAGCCATCCTGCCTGTCCTTACTGTCTGTTGTTTGTATTTGGTTTTGTTATCTGTTGAAACCGCGGGTTTCCCTTCTGGTATAATGTAAGATTATTCTGTTGGGTAATTTGTGAAACAGTTTACCGATTAAGGAATAGTATTGAGAAAAGAAGAAGAAAGAAGGGGAAATAAAACAACTCAAGAGTCACTTCTAAATACAAAGACAGCTGTCTCACTGATTTCAGTTTTTTTTCAACACAGCGTGAGTCTCTAGCAAGCAGAGAGAGAAGGGGTGTGTCTTTCACACAGCCTGTAGAAAGGAATGTTCAGTATCCTTTAACCCCTTGAAGGCTTATTTTCAACGTTCTGCAGCTGGGTTAATTTGTGCATATTTCAGGAAAATTGTACCTGTCTTATTCAATATGTTCTAATAGTGATGTTCCTTCTGCTATGGTCATGTATTATATATCATTTGGTAGGAATGTTTAGTCAGAATTTTGGATCCCGACAGTTTTGGGCTCAGCCTGGAAAGGGTTAAGTTCTTATTAACCCCTTTTTGAGCTCCTCAACTGTTCTTGTAAATACCGAGTACGGACCAAGTGAGGAGGATTTTTATGTTTCAGTCTTCAGCAAACACTGTAATGGTCCAAACAGAAATGGTAGAGAAATTAAGGAAACTGTTTTTGTTTTTCCTTTGACCTTTGAAGTAGAGGTTAAGAACCCTGACAGGACTATGAAGCATCCCGAGCCAGTAGTTACCAGATCGCGACTTGAAAATGATCTAAATCCTGAGGGAATGAGGAGTTAATCATGCTTGATATATATTTGGTTTTGATTGCGTATGCTATCAAGCAAAATTAAAAGTAAAATGGGATTTTATATACTGTGGCAAGCACCTCATAGAGGACATACTTATTGTTTATAAAAAAAGAAAAGAGAAGGAAAAAAAGGGGAGTATATGCATTCCGGATATCCACCAACTTTATGAAAAAGTAACCGTTTCATGTCCTTTGAATATCTGCTTTCTAAACTGTAAGATTTAAAGTAATTTCTTTTGCAGAGACATTGTTCAGCTTAAGTGCTGATTACGGCTGGCAGTTAGTTTCATGCCAAGTATTTTTATTCTAGTCATACGTAACAGATATGTGGCCGTCATGTTAGGAGCCATAGTTCTTTCTATTGGAATTGTTGTTATAACATGTTGCAAAATAATAGTTTTATATTTTAAGGACTTTATCTAAATTGTTCCTATTTAGAATGAGCACACACATCCATTTAATAAATGCACCCAGAGGAACATTGTTGCATAGTTCTGACTCATAGTCCACAGGAAAATTCAGCCTGACTGCCCACCCCCTCTGTCTGTTGTTAAGTATGTCATCATGGGGGGGGGGGGGCGGGTCGGAGTCCACACAGATTCTATTGAAATGTATGACTAGGAATTTTAGCAAGGGATTTGCTGGAGACTACGGAATAGAATGTCTCCGTCCTGATTAGAAATGCTCTGTGAAAGGGAGTGGCCAGTGTTAGCTACTTCATGGCCCCGTGAGGGCACCTTTGATATTAGTGTAGTTTCCCGTGTTCATCAGATTGTACAAAAAATGTTCCCTGATCAGTTCCTCTACATAGATTCCTGGTTAAATGTTGGTGAAAAAAAAAAAAAAGAAGAGCCCTCCTAGTTAAAGCGTTTTTATGAGGAGCAGTGTAGAATATTTGTAGCAACTACCCAAGGGGCCCAGAAGCCTGGGGGAAAAGAAACTGTCTGTCTATTCAGCCCCAGAGTCCCCAGAGCCTGTCCAGGAGGAACCCATTCCTGCAGTTTTACCCCGGGTATCCTCCCAACAGCTCCCGCGGCTGGAGGAGGTGCTCCTCTCCCCGGCCGGAAGCTCCGGATCAGTTTAAAGTACTCCGAGTGGGCCACAGTCCACCGATGATACTGCAAGCAGGGATTCATTTGCCAGTTCAGGGTCACTCACAGCCAGTGCCCAAGAACATGAAGTGGAACCCAGACAGTCCCGATTGCCGTATGCCTTCAGAAGTACAACTACCAGTAAAAGGGATGGTCACGTTATACCATTGCACCAGGTCCAGGGCCTACCCACCCTTAATACCAAAGGCCAGGTCGTGGTAGGGCCGACCAGCCTTGTTTATGTGCCTTTTTCCACCACTGATTTACTGAACTGAAAGACGCATTATGCCTCCTACACTGAGAAGCCTCAGGATTTGATTGAACTAATGAACAGTATTATGCAGACCCATCAGCCTTGATGGCCCCAAGTGGATCCAAATAGTGCAGGCAGCCCTCACTATATACCCCATACTATCCAGCAGCCCAGGAGAATTTGCGTATGGTAAATGCAGTTTTTGTCAGTCAGTCCCAGAGAGATATAAAACGAAAATTACAGAAACTGGATGGATTTGTGGGCATGAATACAGCACAGTTAATGGAAGTTGCTCAGAAAGTGTATGTGAATCGTGAAAATGAACGTTGCAGAGAAAGTGAATGTAAAATGAAGAAGAAAGCAGATCTTCTTGCTGCCGCTTTAGTTGAATGACGTGGAGGAGGTTTTCCTAATCAAAGGAGCAGAGGACGTGGAAGGGGCCGTGGAAATAGTCGGACCCCACTGGGTGCGAATCAGTGCGCCCATTGCAGAGAAGAAGGACATTGGAGAAGTGAATGCCCGCATCTTGACTCCACCCCCCGGAGGGGAGGAGGGAGTCCCTGGAGAACAGGAGGTCGATTTCAGAGTCGTGGAAGAATAAACCGAGCACAGTTCCAACAAGAGAGGGAAGAAGCTATTGAGGGAGTGGCAGTTGCAATGGGCTATGACGTGGATGAAGACTAGGCCAGACCAGACTCCAAGTTCACCCTGGGTCCCCAGGAGCCTATGCTCAGTCTGAAAATAGGGGACCAATATATGGACTTTATGGTGGATACAGGAGCCAAACATTCAGTGGTGGCAAAACCAGTGGCCCCTCTTTCCTCTCAATCTGTCACCATTATTGGGACCACTGGAGCTAGGGCCACTAAGCCTTTCCTGCAGAACCGCATGTGTGAACTAGGGGGACAGAAAATAGCGCACCAGTTCTTGTATATGCCTGAATGCCCTATTCCACTTTTGGGCCGAGATATGCTTGCCAAGCTCCAGGCGCAAATATCCTTTGCTGAAGGGGGAGAAATGCAAATGACTGTGAACTCGAAGCCTGCCGGATTGATGATGCTGACTGTCCCCCGAGAAGAAGAATGGTGGTTCTATAGTACATCTCCAACCAAGTCAGCTAGTTCCTGTATACCCACCAACCTTATAGCTCCGCCTGAAGTATGGGCAGAAGATAATCCACCTGGCCTAGCGAAGAACATAGCCCCTGTCATCGTCACCCTCAAGCCAGGAGCGGAACCAGTGCATGTGAAGCAGTATCCTCTTCCTCGACCAGCCATTGACGGTATCCACTGCCATCTAATGAAACTGCTGAAGTATGGACTTCTCAAGGAGTGCCAGTCACCTTGGAATACCCCCCTTCTCCCAGTCAAGAAACCTGGGACAGGGGATTACCGCCCAGTACAAGATCTGAGGCAAGTAAATGATGCAGCTGAAACTATACACCCGGTGGTTACAAATCCTTATACTCTCTTGGGACTGATCCCCGCTGAGACAACTCATTTTACCATCCTGGACCTGAAAGAGGCCTTCTTCTGTATACACCTAGCCCCCACAGTCAACTTTTGTTTGCTTTTGAATGGCAAGACCCTACAACAGGAAGGCGGGGTCAACTTACCTGGACTCGATTACCTCAAGGATTTAAGAATTCACCTACTCTCTTCAGTGCTGCTTTAAATCAAGATCTCTCAAGCTACTCTGTGAACCCAGGACAAAGGGTTCTTCTTCAGTACATCGACGACCTGCTCATAGCCACAAATTCAGAAAGTGAGTGTCTACGAGCCACCAGTGAACTCTTGTACCTTCTAAATGAGGCTGGATACAAAGTCTCAAGAGCCAAGGTGCAATTATGTCAAACTGAAGTTAAATATCTAGGATTCCAGTTGTCCAGTGGAATTTGACGCCTGGGACCGGAACACAAAGAAGCTGTATGCAGTATTCCCACTCCAACCACCAGGAGGCAAGTGAGAGCCTTTCTAGGAGCTGCAGGTTATTGCTGAATATGGATCCCCAATTTCGCTCTGTTGGCAAAACCCTTGTATCAAGCTACAAAAGGAATGGAAAGGTCTCCATTGGCGTGGGGGCCTGAACAGGATGCAGCATTTCGATCTTTAAAAGCCGCTCTGATGTCATCACCAGCTCTGGGCTTACCAGATGTCCAGAAACCTTTCAGTCTTTATGTCCATGAGTCACAAGGAAATGTTCTAGGATCTCTTGTATCTTGGCAACGGCCAGTAGCCTATTTGTCAAAACAGTTGGATTGAGAGCTGTTGCAGCCACAGTCCTCCTAGTGAGTGAAGCAGACAAGCTCACTCTGGAATAAAATCTTCAAGTTACTGTACCACACTCTGTTCTGACCCTTATGAAACACAAAGGAAGTTTCTGGCTCACAAATTCACGAATATTGAAGTATCAGAGTATGCTGTATGAGAACCCCCAGATACAATTGATGGTCAGTCAAGCTTTGAATCCTGCTACATTGTTACCAATTGGTCCTGGCCCCCCTAATCATGAATATTTGGAAATTATGGACACTGTATTCTCAAGTCACCCAGATTTCACTGCTGTCCCTTTGGAGAACCCAGAACGGACTTTCTTTGTGGATGGAAGTAGTCTCATCATCAATGGACATCATTGTGCAGGGTATGCAGTGGTGACCCTTGATCTGGTAGTTGAGTCCTCAGCTTTGCCCCCAGGAACTTCAGCACAGAAAGCTGAACTGATAGCTCTCACTAGAGCACTGACAGTAGGAAAAGGGCTCTGTCTAAATGTGTACCCAGATTCCAAGTATGCCCTTACAACCTTGCATGCACATGGGGCCCTGTACAAAGAATGAGGGTGGATAACCTCAGGAAGCAAGTCCATTAAGTATGGCCCGAGATATTGGCATTATCAAATGCATACTGCCTACAGATCTCAGAATTTAGGAAAAGTAGGACGAGTGAATAGAACCCTGAAATCTCAGTTGTCCAAACTTTGCCAAGAAGCTCATTTGAAGTGGCCCCAGGTTCTTCCTATAGCCCTTCTTAGGATATGCTTAGCCCCTACTAAGTCTTTAGGAGTTTCCCCTTTTGAGATTCTGTATGAGCGACCCCCGCCTATTGTACAAGGAATAAAAGGAGATATGAAACAGATTAGATGAAATTACTAGACAAGAACTATTGGTTTTAAGTTCTGTTTTGCAGAGACTTCATACATGGGTACAAGATCAGCTGCCCATCCATCTAACAGAACCCCTGCATCCTCTCAAGCCTGGAGTCTCATAAGAACATAAGAACATAAGATATGCCATACTGGGTCAGACCAAGGTCCATCAAGCCCAGTATTCTGTTTCCAACAGTGGCCAATCTAGGTCATACGTACCTAGCAGTTTCCCCAAGGGACACAGGTTCCACAATGCTTGTATTGGTTCAAGCATTGATATCCTGGGTCCCTTCTTAATAATGGTTTATGGACCTTTCCTCCAGGAACTTGTCCAAACCTTTTTTAAACCCAGCTACACTAACAGCCTTTACTACATCCTCCGGTAACAAATTCCAGAGTTTGATTACACGTTGAGTGAAAAAATATTTTCTTTTATTAGTCTTAAATAGTTTACCCTGTAGCTTCATTGCATGTCCCTAGTCTTTCTATATTCTGATAAGGTAAACAATCGATCTACGTTTACCCGTTCCACTCCGTTCATTAATTTATAGACTTCTATCATATCTCCCCTCAGCCGTCTCTTTTCCAGGTTAAAGAGCCCCAACCTTTTTAGCCTTTCTTCATAGGAGTAGCCTTCCATCCCCTTTACAATTTTGGTGGCTCTTCTCTGAACCTTTTCTAAAATCGCTATATCCTTTTTAAGATATGGCGACCAGAATTGCACACAATATTCAAGGTGCGGTCTCACCATGGAACGATATAGAGGCATTATAATATCTTTTGTTTTATTTTCCATTCCTTTCCTTATCATACCTAGCATTCTATTTGCTCTCTTGGCCGCCGCTGCACACTGGGCCGAGGGTTTTAACATGGTATCCACAAGGACGCCTAAATCTTTTTCTTGGGTGGTGGTTCCTAATGTGGAACCTTGCATCGTGTAACCATAGTTTGGGTTGTTCTTCCCTAGGTGCATAACCTTGCACTTCTCCACATTAAATTTCATCTGCCATTTTGATGCCCAGTCTTCCAATTTATCAAGATCCTCTTGCAATTTTCCACAATCCTCCTGGGTTTTAACAACTTTAAATAGTTTTGTGTCATCAGCAAATTTGATAACCTCACTCGTTATTCCACTTTCCAGGTCATTTATGAATATGTCAAAAAGCAGCGGACCCAGCACAGATCCCTGGGGTACACCACTATTCACCTTTCTCCATTGTGAAAATTGGCCATTTAGCCCTACCCTCTGCTTTCTATCTTTTAACCAGTTCCTGATCCACAGTAGTACACTGCCTCCTATCCCATGACTCTTTAGTTTTGCCAAAAGTCTCTCATGAGGGACCTTGTCAAAGGCTTTCTGAAAGTCCAGATACACAATATCAACCGACTCACCTTTGTCCACCTGTTTATTCACTCCTTCAAAAAAACATAACAGATTAGTAAGACAAGATCTTCCTTGTCTAAAGCCATGTTGGCTGTCTCCCATTAGGTCATGACTATCTATATGCTGAGTAATTTTATTCTTTATGATGGTTTCTACCATTTTTCCCGGTACTGATGTCAAGCTCACCGGTCTGTAGTTTCCCGGATCACCCCTCGAACCCTTTTTAAAAATTGGTGTTACATTGGCGATCCTCCAATCCTCAGGTATTAGAGATGATTTTAATGATAGTTCACAGATTACTGATAGCAGGTCTGCAATCTCAAATTTCAGTTCTTTCAACACCCTTGGATGTATACCATCCGGCCCAGGTGATTTGCTACTCTTCAGTTTATCTAATAGTTGTAAGACATCTTCCCGATGTATCGATATTTCCTTCAATTCTTCCACACCTTTAAATACCACTTCAGTCGTGGGTAACATCCCTACATCTTCCTCAGTAAAGACCGAAGCAAAGAATTCATTCAGTCTCTCCGCTATCGCCTTGTCGCCTCTTAGTGCTCCTTTAACCCCTTTATCATCTAATGGACCAACTGACTCTCTCACGGGTTTTTTGCTACGAATGTACTTGAAAAGGTCTTTATTTCGCGTTTTTGCTTCCGCAGCAAGCTTCTTCTCAAATTCTCTCTTTGCCTGCCTTATCAATGCCTTGCATTTGACTTGCCAGTGCTTGTGCTGTTTCCAGGTTTCATCATTTGGCTCTTTTTTCCATTTCTTGAAAGATGCTCGGTGTGGATCAAAGAGTGGAGAAAGACACTGTTGGCACCGCATTGGAAGGGACCTTATGTTGTCATCTTATTAACCCCAACAGCAGTTAAAGTTGCAGAACTCGAACCCTGGATTCATCACAGTCGAGTAAAGTCCGCAGCCATTGATAGCACTGTAGAACGGAAGGCAGCTACAAAAGTTTTAGCTATGTGGCAATATTACCCTATACCCCAAAATGATGCTTTTACGCAAGTATAATATGTGATTTAATTCTCACCCTTTCTCACTTGCGGGTGAGAATAATCAAAGGGGGGAATGTGGTAGGCTATGGCCTATAATAGCCTGCAAATATGAAAGGCCTGTAAGTTAGGCCCTGATCCCAACCCCCGCCTAAGAGAAACCGAAGTCTGTGAAAGTTTGAGAAAACTGTTTTAAAACTGCTTAATAAGAGGTTTTCATGAGTGCATAAATCTTTCATTATTCTTTTGTGTTCTGATGATAGAAATGTTTCAATACATGCATTCCTGGAGCTAGAAACGACCTTGCAGTAGAATAGTATCAATACCTAGAAACGGTACTATTGTTAGAACAATCCTAGAGGAGGGAACTGGGTGCAAGGCCCAGAAAGGATCTCTGATTGGACAAGTGCAGGGGGTGTTGGGACCAATAGAAAGTTTGCATGTATCAAGCTGAAGAGAAATGTATAAAATGAATATGTTTCTGTAAGAGCTTTGCTCAGTCCTTTTTGAAGCTTGACTGTCTGAGCCTTGTGCACAATAAATTGGCTTGGATCTTTGAACTGACTCCTGGTATTTTTATTGCATGCTTATCAGCTGCTACAATACGTACCTAGCAGTTTCCCCAAAAGACACAGGTTCCACAGTGCTTGTATTGGGGCAAGCAATGAATTCCCAGGTCCTCTTAATGGTTTATGGACCCAGCTACACTAACAGCCTTTACTACATCCTCTGGTAGCAAATTCCAGAGTTTGATTACTCTTATTTGTCTTCAATAGTTTACCCTGTAGCTTCATTGCATGTCCCCTAGTCTTTCTATATTCGGATAACGTAAACAATCGATCTACGTTTACCCGTTCCACTCCATTCATTAATTTATAAACCTCTATCATATCTCCCCTCAGCTGTCTCTTTTCCAGGTTGAAGAGCACTAACCTTTTCAGCCTCTCCATAGGAGTAGCCTTCCATCAACTTTACCATTTTGGTGGCTCTTCTCTGTACCTTTTCTAATAATGCTATATACTTTTTAAGATACGGCGACCAGAATTGCACACAATATTCAAGGTGCGGTCGCACCATGGAATGATACAGAGGCATTCTAATATCTTTTGTTTTATTTTACATTCCTTTCCTTATGATACCTAGTATTCTATTTGCTCTCTTTGCCACCGCTGCACACTGGGCGGAGGGTTTTAACATGTTATCCACGATGATGCCTAAATTTTTTCCTGGGTGGTGGTTCCCCATGTGGAACCTTGCATCGTGTAACCATAGTTTGGGTTGTTCTTTCCTAGGTGCATAATTTTGCACTTGTCCACATTAAATTTAATCTGCCATTTGGATGCCCAGTCTTCCAATTTATCAAGATCCTCTTGCAATTTTCCACAATCCTCTTGAGTTTTAACAACTTTAAATAGTTTTGTGTCATCTGCAAATTTGATAACCTCACTCGTTATTCCCATTTCCAGGTCATTTATGAATATGTCAAAAAACACGGGACCCATCACAGATCCATGGGGTACTCCACTATTCACCTTTTTCCATTGGGAAAATTGGCCATTTAGCCCTACCCTCTGCTTTCTATCTTTTAACCAGTTCCTGGTTGACGGCGGCAGCACAGCAGACAGTTTTTAATTTTTATTTTTATTTATTTGGGCTGATGAGGGTAGGGGGTTAGGACTGGTAATGGGCTATGGGGGGGCTAAGACTGAAAATGGGGTGATGGGGGGATTAGGAGTGGAAGTGGGCTGTTGGGGGGGTTAGGACTGGTAATGGGCTATGGGCTGATGGGGGGTTAGGACTGGTATTGGGCCATGAGGGGGCTAGGACTGGAAATGGGCTGATGGGGAGGGTTAGGACTGGAGGTGGGCTGATGGGGGGGCTAGGACTGGTAATGGGCTATGGGGGAGGCTAGGACTGGAAATGGGCTGATGGGGAGGGTTAGGACTGGAGGCGGGCTGATGGGGGGTAGGATTGGTAATGGGCTATGGGCAGGGCCAGCCGGTCCATTGTGTGAGAATGTTGTTTGCACAGGACCCCGTGCTTCAGGGGGCCCCACACGAACTCCATTCTCCTGCAATGGACGGCTGCAGAGGGAGCCGGGGAAGCCCACCCGAGGCCCCGGCTCCCTCTGCACAGCCGCCAGAGTGAGGGAAAAGACTCCTCATGCTGGCGGCTGTATCTGTGAAGCCGCAAATGCTGGGAAAGATTAAAGGGCATTGCCTTTAACCTTTCCCAGCATTCGCGGCTTCACAAATACAGCCGCCAGCGTGAGGGAAAGGACTCCTCACGCTGGCGTCTGTGCAGAGCGAGCTGGGGCCTCACACAGGCTTCCCCGGCTCCCTCTGCAGCCTTTTAGATGGCCACGGGGCTCTTCAGAGGGGGAGGGGAGGCTAGGACTGGATGAGCTGTAATCGAGGGAGGGGGAAGTGGGGCTGGAAATGGGCTGTGATGGGGGGGCTAGGACTGCAAATGGGCTGTGATGGGGGGCTAGGACTGCAAATAGGCTGTGATGGGGGTAGGACTGGATGGGCTGTGATGGGGGGCTAGGACTGCAAATGGGCTGTGATGCGGGTGCTAGGACTGGATGGGCTGTGATGGGGGGACCTTGGATTGGAAATGGACTGTGATGGGGGGCTAGGACTGCAAATGGTCTGTAATGGTGGGGGGCTAGAACTGGAAATAGGCTGTGATGTGGGGGAAACTTGGACTGGAGAAATGGGCTGTGATGGGGGCTAGGACTGGAAATGGGCTGACAAAGGGGCTGGAAATTGGCTGATGGGGGAGCTTAGAGTGGAAATGGGCTGATGTGGGCTGGAATAGGACTGGATATGGGCTGATGGGGCCTGGAATAGGGCTAGAAATGGGCTGACGAGGGGGCTAGGACTGGAAATGGCTGATGGTGGAGCTTGGAGTGGAAATTGGCTGATGGGGGGGCTGGAATGGAACTGGAAAAGAGCATATGGGGGGCTAGGACTGGAAATGGGCTGATGGGGGCTGGAATAGGACTGGAAATGGGCTGATAGGGGGAGCTTGGACTGCAAATGGGTGATGGTTTGGAATGGGACTGGAAATGGCTAATGGGGGAATAGGACTGGAAATGGGCTGATGGGGGCTGGAATATGACTGGATATGGGCTGATGGGGGCTGCAATAGAACTGGAAATGGGCTGAAGGGGGTTGGAATAGGGCTAGAAATGGGCTGATGAGGGGGCTAGGACTGGAAATGGCTGATGGTGGAGCTTGGAGTGGAAATTGGCTGATGGGGGGGGGGCTGGAATGGACCCGGAAAAGAGCATATGGGGGGCTAGGACTGGAAATGGGCTGATAGGGAGAGCTTGGACTTCAAATGGGTGATGGTCTGGAATGGGACTGGAAATGGCTAATGAGGGAATAGGACTGGAAATGGGCTGATAGGGGCTGGAATAGGACTGGAAGTGGGCTGAGGGGAGATGGAATAGGGCTGGAAATGGGCTGATGTGGGGGCTTGGGAGAATGGGACTAGAAGGAAGTGGATGTTGGGTGGATCTAGAACTATAAGGGAGCTGATTTTGGGGGAGGACTAGAAAGGGTTGGGGATGGGGAATAAGAATGGAGAGGGGAAAAGATATTTTGTGTGGAAGAAAAGCCTATGATGGGCTGGGTATTGGGAGAGTAAGTGGGGATTGAGAATGGAAGGGTGAAATTTGAGTGGATGATAAAGGAATAAGGGAAGAAAAGGGGGAAAGAGCAAAAAGGGGTAAGATCAGTTTGTTAAAGCAGATATAGAGAGAGAATGGAAAAAATCTAAAAGAGAAGAAAGGACAAATGGATAGCTCGCAGAAGACACGAAGAAACCAGAAGAAAGTGACCAGAGCAATTGCAGCTGAAAAATAAAATCCCAAACAGAAGGTAGAAAAATACTTTTTATTTTGAATCTATTAACTGGAATATGTCAGGTCTGGGAAGTGTGTATTGCTAACATCTTCACATTTTTGTTTAGTACAAGCAGAAATTAATTTATAGTTTTATTTCTCCAGTGTTGTACATTTCATGTTTGGCTTTTGGGGTTCCCAGTTTAATTATCATCTTCCTATTTCTAAATTGTGATCCCTTGTTCTTTGTGTGGTGACGGTCTATGTTCTGCATGTGTAACTGAGCTGAGGTATTCTGTTCATATTGTTTCTATTTGACAGTCCCACTTGTTCTCTTTCCCCAGTAGGAGATGTATGGGTATTCTCTGAGAAGTACTGGTTTAATATTTGCAATGTTGCCTTTTGATAGGTAGGGTTTGGTGCTTTGTGAGTCCTGATAGTGCTGTTATGATACAGTGGGTTTGCTATGGGTTCTAAATGATCAGTGTTTGTAATACTTCCTAATGGGCCTGGTGGTTGTCACTGCAATATAGTAATGTTGAAATCTGTTAGTCTTTCTTTATTCAGACACTCATTAAGAGGCATGTTTACTAAAAGCACATGTTAACATTATGCAAATATTTATGCAAATGAGGTTCCATATGCAAATGAGGCCCAAAAATTAATCTCCGCACATGGCCCCGCACCCCCCTTGGGCCGTCCCTGGCTATGGGGGTGGCTAAGACTGGAAATGGGCTGATGGGGGGGTTAGGACTGGAAGTGGGCTGATGGGGGGTTAGGACTGGTGGGCTATGGGGGGGCTAGGACTGGTAATGGGCTGGGGGTTGCTAGGACTGGAAATGGGCTGAGTGGAAGGGGGGCTTGAACTGCAAATAGCTGATGGGGAGGGGGGCTTGGATTGGAAATGGGCTGTGAGGGGAGGGAGCTAGGACTGGAAATGGGTTGAGTGGGGGCAATGTTCCCTCTAATTTTCTGTAGGCTGCGTGCGCATAAAATATCAGCTGTGTGCAGCTTTTGAAGGACGGTTAAATTTTTGTGCGCCACATAATGACACTTGGAGTTATATACTTTAAAATTTGACTACACGTCAGAATACAGTATGTACACCACATTGATTTTAATCAAATTAAATGAAAATAGACAATTACTAAATGAAGCGGGAAATTTCTAGTAATTACAATCATAACTTTTACATTTTAAGATGTCTGTGTTTTCTATCAGAATCAGAGCTGTAATTTTTGTGCGCTCAGTTGTAAAGTATATGCGCTCTCTCGGCGAGGTGTGTGCGCGTGCACGCGCGCACACGCACACAGCTTAGAGGGAACAGTGAGTGGGGGGGGCTAGGACAGGAAATGGGCTGATGGAGGGGCTAGGATAGGACTGGAAATGGGCTGTTGGGGAGTGCTAAGATTGGAAATGGGCTGTGGTGGGGGCTTGGATTGAAATGGACTCATGGAGGGGCTAGAACAGGAAGTAGGCTCATGGGGGCTTGGATTGGAAATGGGCTGAGTGGAGGAGAGCTAGGATTTGACATGAGCTGATAGTGGGGCTAGGAAATGACTAGTAATGGGCTGATGGGGGGCTGGGATTGGAAATGAGCTGATGGAGGAACTCACAGGACTGGAAATGGATGGGGGAGCTAGGACTGGAAATGGGCTGATGGTGGGGCTAGGATAGGACTGGAAATGGGCTGATGCGGGGACAAAGGGAGCGGATGCTGGGTGGGGCTGGAACTAGAAGTGAGCTGATGTTGGGGGAGGATTAGAATGGGATGGGGCTGGGAGAGTGAAATGGAGAGGGGAAAAATATTTTGTGTGGGAGGAAAGGAAAATCTACAATTGGCCGGGTATTGGGAGAGTAAGTGGGGATTGAGGATGGAGGGGTAAAATTTGAGTGGATGAAATAGGAATGAGGAAAGAGCAAAAGGAGAAAGATTAGTACATTAAAGCAGATGTAGAGAGAGAAAGGAAAAAAACTAGAAGAGAGAAGAAAGGACAAATAGACAGCAGATGATGGAGAGTTAGCAGAAGACACGAAGAAACCAGAAAAAAGTGGCTGGAGCAATTGCAACTGAAAAAAAAATGTACAAAAGGTAGAAAAATATCTCTTTATTTTGAATTTATTAACTGGAATATGTCAGCTCTGGGAAATGTGCTTCATTAACCCAGTGCTTTGTTTAGTACAAGAGGAAATTAATTTATAGTTTTATTTCTACAGTGTTTTTGAACATTCCAAGTTTGGCTTTTGGGGTTCCCAGTTTAATTATTGTCTTCCTGTTTCTAAATTGTGATTCCTTGTTTGGTGATGGCCTATGTTCTGCATGTGTAATTGAGCTGAGGTATTCTGTTTATGTAATTCCTATTTGACATTGCCACTTGTTCTCTTTCCCCAGTAGGTCATGTATTCTTATTCTCTGAAATGTATTGGTTTAATATTTGCAATGTTGCCTTTTGATAGGTAGAGTATGGTGCTTTGTGAGTCCTGGTAGTGCTGTTAGGATATAGCGGGTTTGCTATGGGTTCTAAATGGGCAGTGTTTGTAGTAGTTCCTAATGTGCCTGGCGGTTGGCACTGGATTATAGTAATGTATAAATCTTTTAGTCTTTCTTTATCCATACACTCATTAAGGGGTATGTATACTAAACTGTGTTAGTGTGATTCGCGTTAGGAGCCGCATTAGTAGAAGAAATGCCAAAAAAGGACATGGGTGGTACATCGTTACCGATAACGCGCGCTACAAGGTGCCGCGCAGCAACAATCGTTACAGGGCGCGTTACTGCACGTTAAGCTTAAGAAGGCGCGCTGACACCCAAATACAGAGACAGAGCTGTAGCACAATGGTTACTACACAGACTGATGGTACAAGGGTCATGGGTTTGTTTCCCCAGTGTGCCTAATGAATAAGGCTGGCTGAGGTGTTATGTGTAACCCTTTGAAGGCCTACTATAACATTTTATTCTGCAGCCGGGTTAAAGTTTGCATATGTCAGGAAAATTGTACCCATCTTATTCAATATGTTCCAATAGTGACGTTCCCTCTGACATGGTCATGTATTATATACCATTTAATAGGAATATTTAGGCAGAAGTGTGGATCCCGAAAGTGTTGGGCTTGGCCTGGAAAGGGTTAAGTATTGGGCTGTGAGGAAGTTTAATTGTACTTTAATAGTGCTGCCAGCAAACACACCCTCACAGTGGCGTAACCTAAGGTGCCACATAAGGCACCCTAGAAGGTACTGCATAGGGCACATTATAAAGTGCGCTGTCTGACAAGGCACCCTATAATGTCCCCTATAGGACACCATATAAGGCACCTTATAAGGCACTTTATAGGGCACCGTATAAGGCGCCCTATAGGGCACCGTATAAGGCGCCTTATAGGGCACTGTATAAGGTGCCTTATGAGCCACCCTAAGGTGACAGTACCCTGTGGTTCTGCTGGCAGCACTAATATACAATAAAAACAGACCACGCCTAAGACAGCCCTATCGATGAACCCCACTGTGGGTTTTGAACCCATGACCTCTGGCTCCATGGGCAGGTTCCACAAAAGAGTAAAGTAGCCCAAATGCCCTCAAGTATGGAGCAGACAGAGCTTAAAGATCCCAATTTACCCATGTCTAACAATAGCCAAATTAACATGAATAAAATACATTCTCTAAAATGCTTGTATGCAAATGCTAGAAGTCTAAAGAATAAGATGGGAGAGTTAGAATATATAGCACTAAATGAAAGGTTAGATATGATTGGAATATCAGAAACATGGTGGAAGGAGGACAACCAGTGGGACACTGTGATACCTGGGTACAAATTATATCGTAATGATAGAGCTGATCAAATTGGTGGAGGGGTTGTGCTCTATGTTAGAGAGGGCATTGACTCAGAAAGGATTAAAGTTTTGCAGGAAACAAAATCTGCTGTAGAATCTATATGGATTGAAATTCCATATAAAAGGGGGAAGGCAATGGCAGTGGGGATGTACTATCGAGCTCCTGGCCAGAATGACCAAGTGGATGATGAAATGCTCAAAGAAATCAAGGAAGCTTACAAAAGATACAGTGCAGTAATAATAATGGGTGATTTCAATTACCCCGGTATCGACTGGGTCAGTGTCACGTCAGGAAATGCTAGGGAGATAAAGTTCCTAGATGAAATAAATGACTGCTTCTTGGAGCAGCTGGTTCATGAACCGACCAGAGGGGAAGCCATATTAGACCTAGTCCTTAGTGGAGCACCAGATCTGGTGCAAGAGATAAGGGTGTTGGGGCCACTTGGCAATAGTGATCATAGCATGATCGCCTTTGATTTTATTAGTGGAGGAGGGATAGTAAGGAAATCCACAGTACTACCTTTTAACTTTCGAAAGGGAGACTATGATAAAATGAGGAAAACAGTTAAGAAAAAACTAAAAGGAGCAGTTGCAAAGGTTAAAGACGTACATCAAGCTTGGGTGTTGTTGAAAAATACTATCTTGGAAGCCCAGACCAGCTGTATTCCACGCTTTAAGAAAACTGGAAGGAAGTCCAAAAAACTGCCAGCATGGTTTAAAGGTGAGGTCAGAGAGGCTGTTGTTGCCAAAAAAAGCATCTTTCAGGAAATGGAAAAAAGAGCCAAACGACGAAACCTGGAAACAGCACAAGCACTGGCAAATCAAATGCAAGGCATTGATAAGGCATGCAAAGAGAGAATTTGAGAAGAAGCTTGCTGCGGAAGCAAAAACGTGAAATAAAGACCTTTTCAAGTACATTCGTAGCAAAAAACCTGTGAGAGAGTCAGTTGGTCCATTAGATGATACAGGGGTTAAAGGAGCACTAAGAGGCGACAAGGCGATAGCGGAGAGACTGAAATAATTCTTTGCTTCGGTCTTTACTGAGGAAGATGTAGGGATGTTACCCATGACTGAAGTGGTATTTAAAGGTGCGGAAGAATTGAAGGAAATATCGATACATCGGGAAGATGTCTTACAACTATTAGATAAACTGAAGAGTAGCAAATCACCTGGGCCGGATGGTATACATCCAAGGGTGTTGAAAGAACTGAAATATGAGATTGCAGACCTGCTATCAGTAATCTGTGAACTATCATTAAAACCATCTCTAATACCTGAAGATTGGAGGATCGCCAATGTAACACCAATTTTTAAAAAGGGTTCCAGGGGTGATCCGGGAAACTACAGACCGGTGAGCTTGACGTCAGTACCAGGAAAAATGGTAGAAACCATCATAAAGAATAAAATTACTCAGCATGTAGATAGTCACAACCTAATGGGAGACAGCCAACATGGCTTTAGACAAGGAAGATCTTGTCTTACTAATCTGTTATGTTTTTTTGAAGGAGTGAATAAACAGGTGGACAAAGGTGAGTCAGTTGATATTGTGTATCTGGACTTTCAGAAAGCCTTTGACAAGGTCCCTCATCAGAGACTTTTGGCAAAACTAAAGAGTCATGGGATAGGAGGCAGTGTACTACTGTGGATCAGGAACTGGTTAAAAGATAGAAAGCAGAGGGTAGGGCTAAATGGCCAATTTTCCCAATGGAGAAAGGTGAATAGTGGTGTACCCCAGGGATCTGTGCTGGGTCCGCTGCTTTTTGACATATTCATAAATGACCTGGAAAGTGGGATAACGAGTGAGATTATCAAATTTGCAGATGACACAAAACTATTTAAAGTTGTTAAAACCCAAGAGGATTGTGAAAAATTGCAAGAGGATCTTGATAAATTGGAAGACTGGGCATCAAAATGGCAGATGAAATTTAATGTGGACAAGTGCAAGGTTATGCACCTAGGGAAGAACAACCCAAACTATGGTTACACGATGCAAGGTTCCACATTAGGAACCACCACCCAGGAAAAAGATTTAGGCGTCATTGTGGATACCATGTTAAAACCCTTGGTCCAGTGTGCAGCGGCGGCCAAGAGAGCAAATAGAATGCTAGGTATGAAAAGGAAAGGAATGGAAAATAAAACAAAAGATATTATAATGCCTCTATATCGTTCCATGGTGAGACCGCACCTTGAATATTGTGTGCAATTCTGGTCGCCATATCTTAAAAAGGATATAGCGATTTTAGAAAAGGTTCAGAGAAGAGCCACCAAAATGGTAAAGGGGATGGAAGAATACTCCTATGAAGAAAGGCTAAAAAGATTAGGGCTCTTTAACCTGGAAAAGAGACAGCTGAGGGGAGATATGATAGAAGTCTATAAATTAATGAACTGAGTGGAACGGGTAAACGTAGATCGATTGTTTATCTTATCAGAATATAGAAAGACTAGGGGACATGCAATGAAGCTACAGGGTAAACTATTTAAGACTAATAAAAGAAAATATTTTTTTACTCAACGTGTAATCAAACTCTGGAATTTGTTACCGGAGGATGTAGTAAAGGCTGTTTGTGTGGTGACTTGCAGTCCTTCTGCAGCCAGCCAGGGGTTTGTTAGCCGCTATAGAGCTGTAGCCCTCTGGTTGCATCACTACCAGTGGAGCCAGAGGTCATGGGTTTAAACCCACAGTGGGGTTATTTGATAGGGCTGTCCAAAGAGTTATCTATTTTTAAAGTACATTAGTGCTGCCAGCAATAACACCCTCAGCGTACTGTACCCATAAGGTGCCTCAGACGGCCCTTTATAGGGTGCCCTATAGGGCACCTTATGGTTACCGTCCATATAAGGTGCACTATACAGTATGCTATGGAGCGACTGATAGGATGCCAGTCCGTATAACGTGCCTTATAAGGTGTCCTATGGAGCGCCTTATAGGGTGCCCTATAGGGGACATTATAGGGTGCCTTATGCGGCACCTTAGGTTGCGGCACGTGAGGGTGTGTTTGCTGGCAGCAATAATTAAAATGCAAATAAAGTGCCTCAGGAAACAATATTTACATGTCAAAGCTGATGCCTCAGCCAGCCTTATGCATTGGGCACACTGGGGATTGACCTCATGACCCCTGTATCATCAGTCAGTGCCTTAACCATTGTGATACACTGCTGTTCCTCCTTGTGTTTCAGCGCACCTACTTAAGATTTTCATGCGTTTAAATTCACGGTGCTGCCATCATATGGCACCCTATAGGCCACCCTTTCAGCAACATTGTAGGGTGCCGTGGCGGACAGTGAACTTTAAAATGTGCCCTCTGGGGTACCTTATGGGGTGCCTTATGCAGCACCTTATGTTACAGTGCTTTGAGAGTGCGTTTGCTAGCAGCAGTAATTAAAATAAAATTAAAAAGCCTCATAATGCAATATTACACATAAATGGTAGTGCCTCAGCCAGCCTTCTTCATTGGGCACAGTGGGGGATGGAACCCATGTCCCCTGCACCATCTATCAGTGTCTTTACCACTGTACTGCAGCCCTATTCCTCTGTTTGCACATCAGCGTGCCTGCTTATGCTTCCTGCGCACGTTCCTCGTGCACTAATGTGCGTGGCACACAAGAGCGCGCAGCGCAGCGTGCGCTAATCCCATTTTGCTAATTTTTGACCGGACCGCCCACTCCTTTTATGGCATCCTGCAGACTACCGCGGTGCGCACATTAAGAGGGTTTAGTAAACATACCCCATAGACAAAGGGTAAACAAAACACATACAGGGTCATTCTGAACTATAAATAGCTGGGATGGACATCCCAACGGGTTAACAACAAAACTTTAAACTTAATATGAAAAGCTATTGGCAACCAGTGATGAGCTTGAAGACATGGAGTAACATAATCCCAAGCAGCGGCAATATTGCATGTTGCCGACTCACTAAGAAGCATATCAGACCACACATCCTTTGGGAAGCAACTCAAAACTCACCTATTTATGGAGCACTTTGGAAAGGACCTTGACCCCCCAAATACCAGCCCAACATGATTCCTTAATCCCCAAATTCCTTTAAGTCCCACTCTTGTCATTTCTCCCCTGTTAATGTATATACTTGTGCTTAGGTGATCGCCCAGCTACTATCTATGCTTACCCTACCTTACATTTCCCTCCATATCCCCATCACTATGTAAATAATTTAATGAATTGTTTATTGATATTGCAAAGATGGGCACAAAGGGGGTAGTGATCATATTTGGTGACTTTAATCTACCCAGTGTGGATTGGAATATCCCTTCTGCAAATCTGGAAAGAAGTAAAAAAATTGTGGATGTCTTCCAAGATGCATGCAACATCCAGACATTGCGTGTCTGGGTGGTGCATGGGATTTCCCACTAATTCAGGCATTGAAGGCCCACACTGCCGGTGCATGCCAAGAAGCAACTACCATAAGCACAATGGGTGGTGCTAGTTGCTACCAGCGATGATATTACTGTGGCAAGCTGCATTAAATTCAGAGGGATGGCTGTCTCCATCTAGTGCAATCCCCATGCTAGTAATGTAGGCTCAAAACTACATTACTAGTGTGGGACTTAGTAAACAAGCTCCTCAGAGGCACTTGTCCCACATGCTCGCATACGCAGGGGCTTTAAGAAAAATGGAAGGAAGTACAAAAGACTGTCAGCATGCTCTAAAGGAAAGGTCAGAGAGGCTGTTGTTGCCAAAAAAGCATCTTTAAGGAAACGGAAAAAGGAGCCAAATGATGAAAACTGGAAACAACACAAGCACTGGCAAGTTAGATGCAAGGCATTGATAAGGCAGGGAAAGAGAGAATTTGAGAAGAAGCTTGCTGTGGAAGCAAAAATGCATAATAAAGATTTTTTCAAGTACATTCATAGAAAAAAAACCTATGAGAGAGTCAGTTGGACCATTAGATGATAGAGGGGTAAAAGGGGCACTAATAGGGAACAAGGCCATAGCGGAGAGAATGAATGAATTCTTTGCTTCGGTCTTTACTGAGGAAGATGTAGGACTGTTATCCATGAATGAAGTGGTATTTAAAGGTGATATTGCAGAAGAATTGAAAGAAGTATCGATACACCAGGAAGATGTATTATAATTATTTGATAAGCTGAAGCGTAGCAAATCACATCGACCGGATGGTATACATCCAAAGGTTCTGAGAGAATTGAAATATGAGATTGCAGACCTACTATTAGTAATCTGTGAACTATTATAAAAATCATCTGCAATACCTGAAAATTGGAGGATGGCCAATGTAATGCCAATTTTTAAAAAGGATTCCAGGGGTGATCCAGGAAACTACAGACCGGTAAGCCTGATGTCAGTACCAGGAAAAGTGGTAGAAACCATCATAAAGAACAAAATTACTGAACTTGTAGATAGTTATAGTTTAATGGGAGACAGCCAACATAGCTTTAGCCAAGGAAGGTCTTGTCTTGCTAATCTGTTACTTTTTTGTGTTCTTAGTTCATTGAAATTATGTATGTTTTGTGTATTAAGGCACAAGCCTATTGTACATAGTTCGCTGTTGTTTCATGTAAAAGGACGGATTTATTGTTCTGTCCCTTTAATTTGTTTTTTGTAAACCGCACCTGATCCATGGGAAAGTGTGGTATATAAGTGTTTGTTAAATGAATAAATAAATAAAGGTGAGTCGATTGATATAGTATGTCTGGACTTTCAGAAAGCTTTTGACAAGGTCCTCATGAGAGACTTTTGGCAAAATTAAAAAGTCATGTGATAGGATGCAGTGTATTATTGTGGATCAGGAACTGGCTGAAAGATAGAAAGCAGAGGGTAGGGCTAATTGGCCAATTTTCCCAATGGAGAAAGATGAATAGTGGAGTACCCCAGGGATCTGTGCTGGGTCCACTGATTTTTAACATATTCATAAATGACCTGGAAATGGGAATAATGAGTGAGGTTATCAAATTTGCAGATGACACAAAACTATTCAAAGTTGTTAAAACCCATGAGGATTGTAGAAAATTGGAAGACTAGGCATCTGCCCAGTGTGCAGCGGCAGCCAAGAGAGCAAATAGAATGCTAGGTATCATAAGGAAAAGAATAGAGAATAAAACAAAATATATTATAATGCCTCTGTATCGTTCCATCTTAAAAAGGATATAGCATTATTAGAAAAGGTACAGCCACCAAAATGGTAACGGGGATGGCAAGATACCCCTATGAAGAGAGGCTAAAAGGTTTAGGGCTCTTCAACCTGGAAAAGAGACGTCTGAGGGAAGATATGATAGAGGTCTATAAATTAATGAATGGAGTGGAATGGGTAAACGTAGATCGATTGTTTACGTTATCAGAATATAGAAAGACTAGGGGACATGCAATGAAGCTACAGGGTAAACTATTTAAGACTAATAAAAGAAAATATTTTTTCACTCAACGTGTAATCAAACTCTGGAATTGGTTACCGGAGGATGTAGTAAAGGCTGTTAGTGTAGCTGGGTTTAAAAAAGGTTTGGACAAGTTCCTGGAGGAAAGGTCCATAAACCATTATTAAGAAGTGACCGAAGATATCAATGCTTGACCCAGTACAAGCATTGTGGAACTGGGGAAACTGCTAGGTACATATGACCTAGATTGGCCACTGTTGGAAACAGAATACTGGGCTTGATGGACCATGGTCTGAACCCAGTATGGCATATCTTATGTTCTTATGACTAGGGGGCATGCAATGAAGCTACTGGGTGACCTATTTAAGACTAATAAGATCAAATACTTTTTCACTCAACGTGTAATCAAACTCTGGAATTTGCTACCAGAGGATGTAGTAAAAGCTGTTAGTGTAGCTGGGTTTAAAAATGGTTTGGACAAGTTTCTGGAGGAAAGGTCTATAAACCTTTATTACAGTGGACCAAGAATATCCACTGCTTGACCCAATACAAGCATTGTGGAACCTGTGTCTTTTGGGGAAACTGTTAGGTACTTGTGACCTAGATTGGCCACTGTTGGAAACAGGATACTGGGCTTGTTGGACCTTGGTCTGACCCAGTATGGCATTTCTTATTTTCTTATGTTCTTTCCCTCTCACAGCAGCCTGTGCAATACTGGCAGGTTCAGGGTTCTTAAACAAAGCACACTCTCTCTCTTGCTCAGCTGACCTCTCGTGGGCTCTGCTTTCCAGGCTCTCTTCTCCACTAGCTTCCGAATTCTTGCAATGTCTCTCCCTCTGCACTCAGGTCAAGCATTCAGGTTCTCTCTCTGACTCACAAGGAAACGGTCCGAGCGAGGCCAGAGAAATATACAAACATTTGCGATATTCAGCCACTATCCAGATAATTGGTAGCAGTCAGCAGTAAATCCATATATTGAGCCCTGCTGCCTACATGGATAACACAGGTCTGCAAAAAAATTTTTTTTGAGAGTTGTTTTGGTTATTCCACGTGATCTTTATGTTTTTTGGTGGTCTGAATCTGAAAATGACCTCCATTTTGTCATAGGACATCACGTTTCCTGACAATTTAGGTAACTATGTTAAATAAGGCAATACCTCAAAATAAATGGAAATAGACTTATAAAATTAAAGTTTTATTACAATATTTTCATGAAAATCCTTTTTTGAACTGAAATGTGCTCACCTACACACACTAAACTTGATTCTTCTTCCTTTTGAGGCTCCTTTTGGTGCATTTACGCTTGTGAGTAGCATCTGGAATGTCTCTCTGAAGCATCCAACAGTAGTCTGCCATCATTGTAATGCTCCATTTTCCCTGGTATCTCCTTTCCATCTCTTTAATGTCTTGGTGGAATCGTTTACCTTGTTCCTCACTCACAGCTCCCAAATTTTCAGGAAAGTAGTCAAGGTAGGACTGGAGGAAATGCACTTTCAAACTCATCAGGCAACAAAAAGCTTGAAATGCTTTCAGCATTCGTCCAACGATCTTTTTGTAGTGAGGATCTTTGTTATTGCCTAAAAATTTCTGTATGACTTCTTTAAATGCAATCCACCCTTCTTTTTTGAGGATCCGTCATGGTATTGACAAACTCTTGATCAACTATAAGCCTTCTAATGTCTGGTCCGACGAACACACTTTCCTTCAATTTTGCCTTCGACAGGCCTGAAAACTTGGTGACCAAGTATTTGAAGCATTCTCCATCTCTTAGAAGTGATTTTACGAATTGCTTCATCAATCCCAATTTTATGTGGAGAGGTGGTAGAAGAACTTTATGGGAAGGTACCAAAGTTTCTCGGAGGACATTTTTTTCACCGACTGTTAGCACCCTCGGCTGCCAACTCTTCTTGGTCCAGTGATTTTGTCGATCTCGACTGTCCCATAGACACAGAAAACAAGGATATTTGGTATACCCAGCTTGTTGCCCGAGCAGCATGCACAAGACCTTCAAGTCCCCATACACTTGCCAACCATGGTCTTCATATTTAAGTTTATGAAGAACCAATTCCAAGTTCTCGTAGGTTTCCTTCAAGTGTATGGAATGACCTACAGGTATGGAAGTGTAAAAACCGTTGTGGAGTAAAACTGCTTTGAGACTTCTTTTTGAAGAATCTATACAATGACGCCATTGCTCTGAATCATATTGGATTTTAAATTGACCCATCAGACCTTTGACATCGATGCAATAAACCAACTTGTCTTCCTGGGTGAAGTAAGGAACGAACTCCTTTTCACGATGTCTGAACCATGAAGATGACACTCCTGGCAACAATAAATTCCTGCTTTTCAGCCTTGATCCAAGTAACTCAGCGGCATCTTTGGGAAGATTCAGGTCTCTTACCAAATCATTCATCTCCTCCTGAGAAAACAATTTTGGTCTTGTATCATCTTCAGAGTCAGAACTTGATTCGTCATCTGGTTCAGGTATGACTTCACCTTCATCGGAGCTAGGTATCTCTTCCAAGGTAGCAGGGGGCTTGGGTACTGGTATATCTGTGCCATGGGGGATGGGATGAATTGCCGAGTGAAGATTGGGGTATGAAATGGAATGCTTCCATTTGGAATTAAACCCTTTCACATCGCATGAACAAAAGTAACAGTCGTCACTATGGTTCTTTTGCTCTCGCCATACCATAGGAATCCCATAACGGAAAGATTTTTTCTTACCCTTGAACCAGTTTCGGAGGTCCTCAACACACCGTTTGCACACTTTATGAGGCGCCCAGACTTTATCTTGATCTCCAATTTTTAGTCCAAAGTATGCAAAGTATACTTTTTTCACAAAGTCTGTAATATTCTGCTGTTGCTTCAACACTGTATATTCACCACAGATGAAACAGAAACTGTCTGGCGAATTAATACACTTTCGCGGAGCCATAACATAAAGGTTGAAGAATGAGGAGCTAACACGAATTGCGATGAAAAAGTGTGAACAGCCTAGAACCAAGAATCTGATGATGATTCGTGCACAAGTGTGGCATGCAGGAGAGAGCAGCTCTGTGTCTATACACGAGATGTCACAGTGCTGGCCACGCCCCCCTGCACTGACCGGAGCTGCTGCTATCTGCCCTGTGTCTCCCTCCCACTGGATTCTTCAGGAAAGACTAACCTCTTCTACCATTAGAAGCACAGACTTAAAACTTGCTTAGCTTATGTATATATTGCTGACCATCAGATTTACAGTGCTATATATTTTACATAACTCGGACAACCACTTTAAGGTTTTTTTGGCATTTTATATCTTAAATGCACTTATGTGAATTAATTAATAGTAATTTGAATTAATTAATAGTAATTTGATAAATTTGAAGACAATTTTGCATGTTGTGGAAAATCATGACGTCTAGGAGTTTTTTCAATATTTTGTTTTCAGCACACCAAAATACATGGAAATTAGATGAAAATAATCAAACAGCTTTTTAGTCGCCGACCTGTGAATGATGCAAAATGCTAAAAAATATAAAGTCACACATTTGGGCTGCAAAAAGCCAAATATAGGGCGTTAAGTATTACAATGCATAAAAGAAGACCGGGACCTGAAATGATCATATCAACTAATCTTCAAGTGGCTAATCAAGTAGAAAAGGTGATGTCAAAAAGCCAGAAGGATGCTCGGGTACATAGGGAGAGGAATGGACAGCAGGAAAAAGGAGGTGATGGTGTCTCTGTACAAGTCTCTAGTGAAACCTCATTGGGAGTACTGTGCACAATTCTGGATACTATACCCTCAAAAGGTGATAAACAGGATGGAGTCAGTCCAGATGGTAGCTACTAAAATGGTCAGTGGTTTATATCATAAAGCATATGGAGAGACTGAAAGATCTCAATACATATACTTTGGAGGATAGACAGAAGAGGGGAGATATGAGAGAGATGTTTAAATACCTGCACGGTATAAATGCCCAGGAGATGGGTCTCTTTCAGTTGAAAGGAAGCTCTGGAATGAAGGGGCATAGGCTGAAGGTGAAAGGAGATAACCCACTGTTCTTGTTTGCAACTACAGTAAGTTTCAGTTCACCTCTTTTTAACCACTCAGATGTCCTCGATTGATCGGCAAGTGGCTCCTGGACCGACGCTTTGTATTTCCCACAGTATTTATGCATTTGTCACTTGTTCCTCATTTGCTGATCTAATTCTTTGAAGAGATTTTTCTTAGGGCAGGTTCTCCAGCTGCCCATATCCAAAAAAGATTTATAGGATAAAACTCTTTGGGGTATGTTTACAAAACTGCGGTAACTTTACAAACTGCGCGTTAGGTAACGTTACCGCACATTAGATAACGTTACTGCGCGGTGCGTAACGTTACCGCGCGATGCGTAACGTTACCACGCAGTAACGTTACAACCCGTGTGGAAGCATTCTGCGGCGCAGTACACACCGCAGAGGGAGGAGAGAGGGCGGAGAGCAGGGGGTCAATGGGCAGGAAGTGGGCGGGGAGAGGCTCCCTGCACACTAACGCGCTGAACTGAAGGGCTGAATCCCACCGCAAATGAAAACCTGCCTTTAGATGCACATTTGGAGGAAAGAGAAACAATTTCAGTGTCAGCAATGTACAGTATAGGCAGGGAGCACAAGAAACGTGATAGTAGTGCTCCATTTGCAGCAACAGCATAGTGGCCAAATACGAAAGGCCACTATGGCGATGGTGTAAATGAGGCATAGGGGGCTGCAGACAGCACATGTAGTGGGGGCAGCCGGGGCATAGGGCGGACTAGGCTGTCGACTAGGTGGCACATAGGAACATAGGAACTGGAGGTCAGCAAGATAGCACTTGACAAAGCCCAAACACAACATACAAATACCTTGACCACCCTAGCCAATAGTTGCCAGGGCAGGAGACAGGACATCCCCGCAACCATCCCCTCCCCATGTTGAAGGGACATAATGTTGTTAGGCGGTGATGGGGGGGGGGTGTAGATGTCCATATATGCCTTCCCACCCCAGATGATGCACCCTAGGCACCTGCCTACCTGAAAAGTGGATGGCCTGGATGGTGCACAACAAGCACCAACAGCATATGGTCATGTCATCATAGCAGGAGGAGGTGTGTCCGTGCTGCAGGGGGCAGTGGCACCTGTCTGCAGTGGACTTAGGCCATGCCCTGTACCAGTACGTGGTGTGCTGTGCAACAGAAAAAGTCTGGCTGAGGAGACATAAAGGTAGTCCCAGGGACTGTTGTGCCTCTGTGGCCACACTGTGGTGCAGTACACACAGCCAGTGTGACCCAGAGCAGAGAGTCACAGGTTCAGGTCCCAGCTGTGGACCCTGCAGAACACATCCCAATATTTTACCCTACTATGTAGATACAACAGAAAAACAGGAAAAGTCTGGCTGAGGAGAAGTAAAGGTAGCTCCAGGGACTGTTGTGCCTCTGTGGCCACGCTGTGGTGCAGTACACATAGCCAGTGTGACTCAGAGCAGAGGATCTCAGCTGCAGACCCTGCAGAACACATCCCACACCTGCAAACAGGACCAGAAGGTCATTCGCTGTAAACACCCTTGTAATCCCCGGTGCAATAACAAAGTGTTCCCAGTCAGCAAGGAACAGAGCATTTGTATATTACGCACCTACCCTCTGGAACGCTCTCCCAACCCCCATCTGGGCAATAACTGACCTCGCCCAATTTCAAAAGGCATTGAAGCACCATCTATTCCTCCAATATTACTCCCTAACCAGCGAAGCAACACAACCAAGCCTACCCCCCACCCACCTCATGACACCACCATTATACCCAGGCTATGATACATACCCACAGCCCGATAATGACTGCCCAAACGTGCAGATTACCCAATATGTAATTAGTCAGAGAGTGACATGTATTCCATAGTAACATCTGTGGCATACCTGCCGACGAAGAGCACAAATTTATAGAGTTGTATATAGTTGTATATAGTTACCCGTTAAACCCAAGTTGTAAAATCCTGTTATCTGTAATGTTATGCTGCTCTGTACAATTTATTGTTGACTGTAAACCGCGCTGATTTTAAAGAGCGCGGTATAGAAATAATATAAATAAATAAAATTAAAAAAATAAATAAATCCCAATATTTTACCCTAATATGTAAATACAACAGAAAAACAGGAAAAGTCTGGCTGAGGAGAAGTAAAGGTAGCCCCAGGGACTGCTGTGCCTCTGTGGCAACAGTGTGGTGCAGGACACACAGTCAGTGTGTCCAGGAGCAGAGGGTCACAGGTGCAGGTCCCAGCTGCAGACCCTGCAGAGCACATCCCAATATTTTATCCTACTAAGTAGATACAACATCAAACCATGCAATCCCCACAGCAGCAGCCAACAGGGGTAGAAACACCCACTCACACAGGCTCCACGCTCCAAATCATCTTGTACAAGCAGGCTGATGGCCCCAGCACGGAGCTGCAGGTACCATCACAGCACCACTGCTACCTCCTGCACAGTTCAGAAATATCAGCAGTGTGGCAGGCAGGGTTGCCAAACACCCCTATCATTGCACAGTGCTGCAGTTGGAGTGTGTGTATGTCTATCCATTGTTTTGTGGCTTCCCACCCCGCTCTCGGCCACATTGTCCAACTGTTACCAGCGTTAGCCTGCAAATGTGCATAATGAGGAGCAAGGTAGTGTGGGTATGGCCAGACAGGGAGAATTGGGCAGGCTGCATCTTCACAGGGTGTATTGCAATGGCTGGGACACTGTAGTATCCGAACACCACCTGCATGAACAGGGTGGCCACAGCATGTCATGCTGGGAGGTCAGTCTCACCCTGACTCAGCAGTGACCATGGCATGTCTAGGTTCCCCCATAGTACTCTACATTATCTGTTTCCATTGATACCTGTGTCATCCCAGTTTTTGGGCCCAATCACTGACATGCCTGCTTGGTGTGTGTGCTGCCCATCCTATGTCTGGTTGCACATGTTTTGCTAGTGGCATGTCTGCAGTTAGTCTGTGCATGGTGGGAATGCCTTGTATGCTACTGTAGGTGCAGTCTGACAGTGTTGTCTGATGATGCATAGCAGACCGTGGCAAGTGAGGATTCAAAGACCACCCCCACATTATTGCTGGTTTGCCAATGCCCCCCCCCCCAGTCACCGGTATGTCTCTTGTCTCTTGCACACTAACCCTAGAGGGCTGTCTTTTGCCATCAGGACAGGGGTTGCTGGTCTCACTGCCAGTCCTGTGGGCTCAGGCACCTGTTCCTCCATGCCCTCACCTAAAATATGGGTGGTTTTGGGCCTTTGGTGGCACATAGTGTATACTACTCTGAACAGTAGGGGGCAGTGGTACATAACTCTCATGAGACACTAAACACCCCTCTGCCATGCTAACAGGTGGCCATGGCAGCCAGACCTTAACACTGGGTACACACTGGTCTAGGTGGTGTCTGATCCCAGAGGGACACCTGTGACTGCAAAACATAGATGTGTACAGAGGTACCTTCGGTTGCACTGCTAGGGACACCTGTCACAAACTGCCAGTGAGGGGGATGTGCAGCAGGACCTATCTCTAGCACCACACGTACTGTGGACCTAGTGCTGGGCAGCCATCCTTACCCTCAGGGTGAACACAGAACCTGCACAATGGCAGGGTCTGTAGCTACTCTGTGCCAGTATCACGCACGCCAGTCCATATTACCAGGCTGCGATAACAGAGAGGTGCAGACCCCATTTGGTGGTCTGCTGTAGACTGCTGTTCCGCATGTGCAATGCATCATGGGTGTTGATGCGGATACCCTATCCTGGCGCACAGAGCAGACGGTTTGTGCGGTGACCTGCAGTCTCTCTGTACCCAGGCATTGCTGTACAACAGGCCATAGAGGTATAGCCCACTGGTTTATACAATGACATCCAAACTGTGGTCATGGGTTCAAACCCCCATTGTTCCTTCCTCCCATGCCTGTCCAACTCAGATATTTTGCATGCCTCTAACAGTCATATTTTTGCAGATTTGTGCTGCCAGCCCATAATAGCCTCACCACAGTGGCAGACATTCCTCTGGTCCATCTATCTGCGTCTGTCAGCTGTGTAGAGTCCTGACTGCCTGTGCAGGCTGCCACCACAGGTCATGCACTGTTACCCTTTCCTGCATTGTGCCTCTTCGTTGCCTGCCTCGCCTGTGCCTCATCTGCATGGCACCACCACACCTCTGTCCACCCATCATTGTAACTATCCTGGCACCCCGCCTCCCCTGGGGGACACGTATTCCCATCATCTGCCACCCACTGTCTTCCCAGTACTTTACATTGCCCACACCCTGTGCTGTGGTACAGTTGCCCACAACATCTTCGTCAACAGTACTGGCAGCCACATGGTCTGCTCGCAGATATGGTACGTCGAGGATCTTCCAGCCCTCCCCCCTCAATCACTTGTGCAGTGCCATTACCCCATGGACAATCCAGTGTTAGGGTAACATTAGTATCAATTGCCATAGGTAATGCATGTCAACGTGAGGCACCTTACAGGCCGCAGGGCAAAGTAACCTAGGGTACTGTAACATTGTTATGCCACCGTAAACAATGGCAAAATATCCCAGGGAGCCCACGAAGATGACCTGTCCAGGGGTGCCCAGTACGGCGCCCTGCCTAGGAACCCCAATAAGGTGCCTTAGAAGGCGCCTCACAAGGCACCTGATGAGCATCCTATACGGCACCTTACAATATAGCGCCCACTAAGGTACCTACTAAGGCGCCGTATCACAATATACCATATAAGGAACCTTAGAACGCACCATGTTCTGAAGCGCGGTTTCGGGCGACGTACAACGTGCCATTAGGGCTAAGGAGTCCTAGGACGTGCTCCTTAGCGTACTGTTACCTAAGGCGCACTCCAAGGCGCCGTAATCAGCATTCGCGTAACAGGCACCTGAGGCCCAGATGGCTGAAAGCCTGACACGCTGTAATGTAAAGCGGCAATGCCCACAAGAACATGGTCCGTCAAAGCAATATAACGTGGTATGTGTAGCGCAGTGGTTAGGCAATATATCAGACCACCAGAAGAGGTCACCACTAATGGGAAAAGATGGGTATAGGGCATGTCACAGACACAAAGAAGAGTCGTGGTCAGATATATAAGAGGATACCTGAAACATAAACAAAGAGATCAAGTCACAAACCAAGGTACGCACTATGCAGGTGTGTTTTTACTGCGTCATACGAGGTTTGGCCACATACAGCAGACAAGATGGCTGCCAGGTCCAGAAAACCTGCATTCACACATGCAGACCTGGCAGAACTAATAAGCTTCCGCCAGGAGCGCCTGTTTGAAGGCTCCTCCCGCAGGCAAGACCTCACCAGGGTGAGGAGGGCCTGGGGGCACCTCACCAGGCGCTACAATAGGGACACAGACGACCCATGTGAGGTAAGTGCATGGGGACAGTCATCCAAACTTAGGAGTGCAAAACAATAGCCAGCAATCAACACACATATCAGACATGCACAGCAAGGGAAAAGGATATGTCTGTGGATCCGAATGGGATCAATGTAGGCCCCCCTGTTGATGTGTGCAGATCTGCCCCATCCACAGGAGGCTGCAGAACTCATTACAGAGGTCAAATATTCATCCTGGTGTTATGGTACTTGCTCCTGTTTCATTTCCCAGGTCTGCCCTATCCCCAGGATGGCCCACACCTCATCACAGAGGTCTCTTTCCCATCCTGGTGCTATGGTACATGCTCCTGTTGCAGTTTCACAGATGTGCCCTATCCCCAGGATGCTCCAGGCCTCATTGCAGAGGTCTATTATTCATCCTGGTGCTAAGGTACCTGCTCCTGTTGTAGTTACACAGATCTGCCCTATCCCCAGGATGCCCCAGGCCTCATTACAGAGGTCTATTATTCATTCTGATGCTAAGGTACCTGTTCCTGTTGTAGTTACACAGATCTGCCCTATCCCCAGGATGGCCCACAACTCATCACAGAGGTAACCTTCCCATTCTGGTGCTATGGTAGTGCTCCTGTTGCAGTTTCACAGATGTGCCCTATCCCCAGGATGCTCCAGGCCTCATTGCAGAGGTCTATTATTCATCCTGGTGTTATGGTACCTGCCCCTGTTGCAGTTCCCAAGTCTGCCCTATCCCCAGGATGCCCCAGGCCTCATTGCAGAGGTCTATTATTCATCCTGGTGTTATGGTACCTGCCCCTGTTGCAGTTTCCAGGTCTGCCCTATCCCCAGGATGGCCCAGGCCTCATTACAGAGGTCTATTATTCATCCTGGTGCTAAGGTATAGTGGTGTGCAAAAGTCTGGAATCACTTGTAAATTTGACGTTTTTTCAACTTCGTGACCTTCTATCTTAATTTCTTTTTCCTCCCAGTGGCTTTTTCTGTGTATCTCATGATAAGTGATAGATTTGGCTATTAGGGCCAACGTTTAGTATTGTTTTGGCCCTTACTTTCTGAGTTTGTTCCCCATAGTTGTCCTGTTGATAGATTTTCTGTGAAAATCGCGTAATGTACATCGTTGGCCAACGATATATTATTATAAGTATGCTTTAAAATATTATGGACGCACGCCAGCTTTCCTTCAAATTAATGTATGTGGCCTTGAAAAAGGCCATTTTTATGTGTCAGTGATGGCTCAGTATTTGATGGGCCACCCTTTGTTCTTGATCACCTGACTGCACCTTGTCGGTATTGAATGAACCAGTCTGACAAGGTGATCGTTGGTGACAATGCGATTCCAAGCTGCAATGAGTGACTCAATCAGCTCACGCTTTGATGTCGGATGCCTCTTGGATATTTACAAGGCCACTTTGTGCCACAGGTTCTCGATTGGATTCGGATCTGGAGACTGGGCAGGCCAGTCCATTGACTTGATGTTGTTCCGCTGCTTCCAGTTGATCACCTGTCTGGAGCGATGGCAGAGTGCATTGTCATCTTGGAACAGGAACTGGCCAGGAAACAGCTGGTGTGCTGATGGCACCATGCACCTTTGCAGTATGGTGATGTACTTGGCCCCGTTGACCATTCCATCGACGATGTGAAGACGTCCAACGCCGCTGGCAGCCATGCAGCCCCAGACCATGACCTTCAAAGGATGCTTCACAGTGAGGTTGAGACACTCAGGCTTAAATTCCTCTCCAGGAAATCTCCTCACATAGGTGTGGACCTGGTTACCAAACAGGCAGAAGGTACTTTCATCGCTGAATAGCACCTTTTCTCACGTTTCAGTCAACCAGGTTGAGCGCTTTCTCGCCCACACGATCCGGTTGCACCTTTGTATGTCAGTCATCAGTGGCTTATTCTGTGCTTTGCAGCCCCAGAGACCAAACTGCAGGCACCGGTGACGAACTGTTGATGAGCTGACTCTGACCTCACTCTTGTCTGACCACTCTCAAAGTTGCTGAGAAGAGGTCAACTTGCAATTAGTCAGTGAAATGCATCGTAGTGCGCGATCCTGGTGTGATGTTGATGCACGTGGACAACCTGAACAAGGATTGTCCACCACTGAACCCATTTTTTTTTACTTCTGTACAATCTTAACAACAGCGCTCTGACTGCAGCCAACTTTCCTGGCTATCTGACGGCTTGAAAATCCTTCCTCACTCATAAAGGACACACAAACACAATCCTCCAACATCAGGGTCCGAGTCATCTTCATGGTCGATCCAGAAAGCATATGAAATTAAAAAATTCCATGCGTTTTTATAGCCGCACTGTTGACTAGATATCTGCATTGTGATTGGTTAGTGAAACCAGCCTCCTGATTGGTCAGAAATAATGTGTGCATGTTGGATAATAATGATCCAGTTTTGACGCAGGATCCACAAAAATCGCAGTAGCTATCTCCCAGTGTCTGTAAAGTATTTAAATTGGAAGCAAGGAATGCAAAAAAGTCAACTCTAATAGCCAAATGTATCCCTTTTAACGTGGTAGAAAGATGAATATGCTGTGCTAATGCAAAATTTAAAAAAAAAAAACGTTAGAAAGTACAAAAAACGCAAAACTCACAAGTGATTCCAGACTTTTGCACACCACTGTACCTGTTCCTGTTGTAGTTGCACAGATCTGCCCTATCCCCAGGATGGCCCACACCTCATCACAGAGGTCACCTTCCCATCCTGGTGCTATGGTACGTGCTCCTGTTGCAGTTTCACAGATATGTCCTATCCCCAGGATGCTCCAGGTCTCATTGCAGAGGTCTATTATTCATCCTGGTGTTATGGTACCTGCCCCTGTTGCAGTTCCCAGGTCTGCCCTATCCCCAGGATGCCCCAGGCCTCATTACAGAGGTCTGTTATTCTTCCTGGTGCTAAGGTACCTGCTCCTGTTGTAATTACACAGATCTGCCCTATCCCCAGGATGCCCCGGGCCTCATTGCAGAGGTCTATTATCCATCCTGGTGTTATGGTACCTGCTCCTGTTGCAGTTTCACAGGTTTGCTCTATCCCCAGGATGCCCCAGGCCTCATTGCAGAGGTCTATTATTCATCCTGGTGCTATGGTACGTGCTCCTGTTGCAGTATCACAGATCTGCCCTATCCCCAGGATGGGCCATGCCTCATTGCAGAGGTCTACTATTCATCCTAGTGTTATGGTACCTGCCCCTTTTGCAGTTCCCAGGTCTGCCCTATCCCCAGGATGGCCCAGGCCTCATTGCAGAGGTCTATTATTCATCCTGGTGTTAAGGTACCTGCCCCTGTTGCAGGTCCCAGGTCTGCCCTATCCCCAGGCTGGCCCAGGCCTCAGTACAGAGGTCTATTATCCATCCTGGTGTTATGGTACCTGCTCCTGTTGCAGTTTCACAGGTTTGCCGTATCCCCAGGATGTTCCAGGCCTCATTACAGAGGTCTATTATCCATCCTGGTGTTATGGTACCTGCTCCTGTTGCAGTTTCACAGGTTTGCCTTATCCCCAGGATGCTCCAGGCCTCAGTACAGAGGTCTATTATCCATCCTGGTGTTATGGTACCTGCTCCTGTTGCAGTTTCACAGGTTTGCCCTATCCCCAGGATGCCCCAAGCCTCATTACAGAGGTTTATTATCCATCCTGGTGTTATGGTACCTGCTCCTGTTGCAGTTTCACAGGTTAGCCCTATCCCCAGGATGTTCCAGGCCTCAGTACAGAGGTCTATTATCCATCCTGGTGTTATGGTACCTGCTCCTGTTGCAGTTTTACAGGTTTGCCCTATCCCCAGGATGCTCCAGGCCTCAGTACAGAGGTCTATTATCTATCCTGATGTTATGGTACCTGCTCCTGTTGCAGTTTCACAGGTTTGCCCTATCCCCAGGATGCTCCAGGCCTCAGTACAAAGGTCTGTTATTGATCCTGTTGCTATGGTAGGTGTGTGCAGGCCTCACCTATCCCCATGTTGTCACTGTACCCTGGAGAGCATGTGGCGGCACATCCTCTGGCCACACCCGGGTGTGGCTGTTGCTGTGTCCAAGGGCCACTGGTGAGTCACATGATTATCGCCCCCACCAGTGCGTACACTGGCACCTGCCTATGCAGTTTGTGCATATGTCGGACAAGTGTTGCAGCCAGGTTGATGGGTGTAGCTGACATGCTGACACAGTGCATATGTGCGGGATGTGGTGCATGCCCTGCCCTCCCCCATGGCACACCGTGCATGGATGCCGACACCATGCAGCTCCACTGGCATGATGCATGTGACCCACAGCACAGCAATGGTACATATGGCATGGTGGTGTAGGCCCAAGCACGAATAGGCCGTTGGGCCAGCAAAGGTTGCCTGGAGGTTTGCACGCAGGGCACGTAGGGGCCAACCCAGACATGCACAGCCGCACCATACACATGCATGTGGCAGGGGCAACAGCTAGCAGTGGACACACAGCACACAGTAGAGGCAGCCACCTGCTGCACCCAGCTATGTGTGTGGTGCAGCAGCGGATGGCCATGGCTGCCTGTCCCCTAATGTTCCCATACCTTGCTGTACCCACAGGTTGAGGATCTCCGTAAGAAGGCAGTGATCTGAGGGTCAGATACCTGCGGTTCATGGCGCAGGTGCAGCGAGACCAGCAGGTCCAATGTGACGGTGAGTGAGGCAGCCCGTGCCATGCGCCACGGCATGTCCTTGTGGGCTAACAGCCTGTGGGGCACAGGACATGTTTGCATGATGTGCCAAATGTGTGACCGTGATGGTAATGTATGTACCTTTCTCCCACAGCGGCCACACATGCAGACAAGGGCCCAGCAGGGCTAGATGCTAGACCCAGGCAGCCAGTGCCATTTGAAGACCTCCAAGAGGGCCTGGAGGCGGCTGATGGCAGGGAAGCCAAGGAGGAGGGGGAGGCCGGAAGCAGAGAGGGGAAGAGGAGGAGGGGGAGGAGAGCGAGGAGGGGGGAGGGTGTGTGGAATCTGGGGAGAGGTGAGGGGGGATTTGCAGGGGGAGGAGGGGGTGGGGGGTATTGCGGGGGGAGGCTAGAGAGGGGGAGGTGGTGGGAGTGGTGGGAAAGGGGGAGGGGGCAGGGGGTGGGTGGGAGGGTGTGTCCAGTCCCAAGCGGCACAGGCCACCACAGGGCACTGGGGGCCCCAGCCACCTGCCCCACAGTGCCGGTGATGGCCCCCATCTGGCTGCAGGTCTGGCACACATCGCCATAGGCAGACGTGCCATACATGCAGCCACACAGACAAGGGGAGATGTGTGTCTATGTGGGTGCATGTGCGGCCTCCACCTGGCCGCGGTGGTGCATGCTCAGGCACACGCCCAGCGGGAGCATGCCCACATTCTGGGGCGGGTGCTGGAAACCATGGGCATGGTGGCTGACCGGCTGCACATGCTGTGTGACAGACATGCGGTTAGCACAGCTGACCAGCCCCCCAGTGATGAGGGCCCCCAGGGGGTGTGAGTGGGGGCCCCACATATGCCACCCCTGCCCTGTGACAGCCCATGCTGTGGGACTGCCACCACCACCGGGGACTGGGGCGGTAGGGCCCAAGCCCACACAGGGCCCCACAGCTGTGTACCTCCCCCAAATAAACACCGTAAATATGTTTGCCATACTCACGATGGTCAGGTGTCCCATTTTGCAACATGTCAGTGGGGTGCAAATGACAGGTGTGAGCATATACGTGTGTGCCTGTGTGCATGACAATGGTCCCATACCGTACCCGTGGCAAGGGCAGGGGATGGGCATGGGCAGCGCCCGATGTAGCATCACAGATGAAGGGATGTACCAATGGGTTGCTATGGTCTGCCACCATGGCGAGAACCATGGTGTCATGCACATGCCACCGGTGCAGACAAACCTATATGTGAACCACATCCCTTAAGCCTATTCCCTAATATATATGTCCTAAACTATATTATGTTGGATATATCACCATGAGGGGATCTCCCTCTCGCAGTGAATGTTCCCGATATGCCCGTGTGATACGAGCTAGAGGCACCAGCTCAACATACCACAAAACGTACAGCAAGTACCTCAAGGGGAATGCGTAAGTAACCACCTCCTCCAACAGCATACCTACAGGTACGGGAAACATCAATACCTGTGGGAGAGAAACCACCTACATGCCCAAACCATCTGTCTCAAACAATGTCCTTCATCTACCAGCTATACTCGCAAGAGGAGCCCCCAATAGTGCTCACATTGTAGGGGCACCCCACAGCTCTCCCACCCCCCAGCCAGTCTACATATGCTACATAGCGCCATGTGTCTGGCATAATATTCGTCAGGCCCATCCCCGACTGAATCCAACTCAGCGTTGGATTCAGTCGGGGACAGGCCTGATTACAGGCCACAAAATATATTACGCCGCCAACATGGCGCTATGTTGCATATGTAGACCGACCGGAGAATGGGAGAGCTCTGGACTGCCCCTATGATGGGAGTAGTAATGGAGGCACATAACTGCGATTACAAATGGAAGACAAAGGATGAGAGAAACGGATCTTCACATATGGGTATCGTCAGTACCGACAGAGCCTGTGCGGGAACGCTCCCCAGCGTCCAATTAGAAAGCTTTTGGGAGCATCCCACAGCGCCTGCGTGCTGCCCTCCCACCTTTCCCAACTGCCTCTCTCCAGTTCTTAATTTTCCGCGGAGCCAGCAGGTCGTTTTCCTGTCACCGCAGAAATTATCCCATATTTTTCATTCTTTTTTGTGGTACCGTCTGCCTTTCCCGATGCTATACCAGTACCGCCGGTTCTTTCTTTCTTTCTTTAAAAAAATAATAAAAAAATAATTGTAATCTTTTTCTGGATTTTCCAGCCTTTTTTCTCTCGGGTGCCACGTGCCATTTTGGGCACTAGACCCAATTTTTCCTCAACATGGAAAAAACCCGCTTCGGGTTTTAAAAAGTATTTCAAGTGTGGCGGTACCATCTCCGTCACCGACACTCACGAGTGGTGCCTCAAATGTTTAGGTCCTGACCACTCCATCTCGGAGTGTGTTGCCTGTGAGATGATGTCGAAGAGGGGTCGGAAGAACCGAGCTGCTAAGCTTAGCACTCTTTTTCCCTCCGATGCAGCATCCGTGGCATCGACGTCTTCCAGGGCTTCGTCTTCCTCCCATGGATCTCAGGTAACCAAACATAAATCTGGCCGGTCCTCAAAGGGTAGATCTCCTTCCAAGCATCGAGATGCCTCTGGCGTTGCCCTTTAGGGACTTGTACCAGCAAAATTGCCCCGGCGGGAGGCTTCGGCTTCCAAAGCACTATCGGGGCTCCAGGATGTTCTCGAGGCCTCAACCTCAGCAGAACTACTGGTGCCATGCTCTGGGGTACCGGCCGCTTCATCCGGTACTGATACCCAGGCATCGGCAACGTCAATTGACCAGAGATTCCTGGCTATTGAGCGCAGTCTGGCGGCTCTCCTTGCGGCATCGGTGTCTTTGGGACCGCTTCAGACAGTTCAACAGGTATCGACACCGGTTCCGACACTGATATCGGTACCGGTACCGACATCAGCGAGTGTGTTACCAACACCGAGTCATGCTATTTCCTCCGGTATTGACAGGCCGGTACCGGACCCCTCGGGTACTAACTTCGATCGGTACTGGTATCGTGCTTTACAAGAGCACCCGGACAGAAGATATTTTGAATCCTCCGATGACTCTGAGGACTCTGACAGCTCTGTCGATGCCGGAGTACTTCTCTCTGAGGAGCCTTCTTCTCCTAAATGTAGGATGTCCCCTCCAGAGGATATATCCTTTCAGGATTTCATCAGGGAGGTGGCTAGAGGTCTTTCCATCACAGTGGCTCCTGAAACAGAGCCCAGAGCAAAGGAGTTGGAGATTTTACAATACCCTAAAGCTCCCAAGAAGGCAGCTACCTTGCCTATTCATGAGATCTTGCATGATCTCATGTTAAGAATGTGGGAAACACCTCTTACCACCTCTCCTCATTCCCGTAGGCTGGATACAATGTATTAAGTGCCTCCTTGTCCTGGCTTTCAGAAAACACAGTTGCCACACCACTCCATAGTGGTGGAGTCAGCTATGAGAAGGATCAAGAGTGCAAAAAGACATGCATCTAATCCTCCAGGACGTGAATGTAGGACTCTTGATACCTTTGGGCGTTGAACTTTCCAGGCCTCAATGCTTTCTGCCAGAATTAGTTCCTACATCTTATACATGGGAATGTTCCTTAAGGAGGTTACAGGAGATCTAGAGCTTATGAGCCCTCTCCTTCCTGATGATAACAGGCAGGATTATCTTACACTTGTCAAACATGCCCAGGATGTTTCCAAGTTTGCTAATTGTGCAGCTTTTGACTGCTTTGCGTGCATAAGCAGAACCTCTGCCATCACCATAGGTGCTCGTAGGATTGCCTGGCTCCAGGCATCTGACTTAGAACTCTGGGTACAGGACAAACTGGGGAATATCCCTTGCACAGGCTAAAATCTCTTTGGCAAAAATTGGCAAGAGAAAGCTAATGAGCTGGATGCTGATAACACTACTTTGGATAGACTATCCAAGGCTACAGCTGATCCTGCAAGGAGAAAATCCTACAAGAAACCATTCTTCTCTAAAAAGAAGAGGTTTTACCCCTCCTATACCCAGCAGGTGCATTCTGCAGGTCAGTCTGCCCGAAAGGGACAGCAGCCCCCAAAGCAAAGGAAAACAAAGACTGCTAAGCCTCAACCGGCCCAGCAGACAGCCTCCACAGGGGCTTTGACTTCCATCTAGAGAACATGGCCTTCCTAGTCCTGAACGGGCCAGAGCCTTCCACCATCCCAGGAAGGTTGTGTCATTTTGCCCCCCGATGGGGGCAGATAACAGCAGAAGAATGGACTCTTTCCATTGTAAGAGAGGGGTATAAGCTTCATTTCTTCAACATGCCCCCTCCTACAGTGGTAAGACAGTTCAATTCTCAGACTTCACCCAACACTCAGTTGGGTCAAGAGGTCAGTTTACTACTTGCCCAGGGGGCAATAGAAGATGTATCCATTTCCCAACAGGGTACAGGGTTTTACTCCCCCTATTTCCTTATTCCAAAGAAAACAGGGGGACACAGACCCATTTTAGACCTCAGAGAATTGAACAAATTCCTGCTCAAAGAGAAATTCAAGATGATTTCTCTGGGAACTCTGCTGCCATACCTTCAGAGTCAGGATTGGCTTTGTTCTCTAGATCTCAAGGATGCATACACTCATGTTCTCATCCATCCAACTCACCGAAGATTCCTTCATTTTCTTTTTCAAGGAAAGCACTATCAATACAGGGTGCTTCCTTTTGGCCTGGCCTCAGCACCAAGGGTGTTTACGAAATGCATGGCTGTGGTAGCAGCATTTCTTCGCACTCTAGGAATATTCATCTTCCCCTACTTAGACGACTGGCTCATTCGAGCTCCATCAGAGTCAGAGGCCAGAATTTCTCTATCTTGCACAATGCGTATCCTTCAGTATTTGGGCCTGGTCATAAACATCCCAAAATCCAGCCTAACTCCCACTCAGTCTCTAGAGTTTATAGGAGCTTTGCTGGATACCAGAAAAGCAAGGGCCTATCTTCCACAGGCCCGCTGCCTTCGCATTGTGCATTTAGCCTCCCAGGCAGTGTTAAAAACTCATCTCACTGCTCGGGAAATGTTACAACTACTAGGCCACATGGCATCTACCGTGCATGTGGTTCCCTATGCTCGTCTCCATATGAGGACAGCCCAATGGACTCTATCCACTCAGTGGACTCAGGCATAAGGCTGCCTATCAGACAAAATAGCAAACACAAGTCACCTTATTTTGTCTCTATAATGGTGGCAGTCAACCCAAAACCTGTTGGTGGAGTCCCCTTTCCACCAACCCCTACCCCAGGTCACTCTAACAACAGACGCCTCACAAGTGGGTTGGTGGGCTCATCTGCAAGATCTCTCCACCCAAGGCACTTGGACTCCACAGGAGACCCACTTACATATCAATCTCCTAGAACTCAGAGCAATCTTCCTTGCTCTTCGAGTGTTCCACACCCAGCTGAGCTACAAGACAGTCCAAATTCAGATGGACAATCAAGTAGCTATGTTCTATCTGAACAAGCAGGGAGGAACAGGCTCTCTGTCACTTTGCAACGAAGCTTTGCAACTATGGGCCCTGGCCAGAGAGCATCAGATTCATCTCCTTGCGGTGTATCTGCCAGGCATTCAAAACTCTTGGGCAGACAGACTCAGTCGAGTTCTGCTTCCACACGAATGGTCTCTCCATGCAGACCGGGTAGCAAACATTTTTCAAATTTGGGGAACTCCGGACATAGACCTCTTTGCAAGTCCGTTGAATGCCAAACTTCCCCGTTCTGTTCCAGAATTCCGGCACAGGGTTCTCAGGCCAGGGATGCTTTCCTCCTCCATTGGGGTCAGGACTTCCTATATGCCTTTCCACCCATTCCCCTAATTCCCAAAACCCTATTCAAGCTTCAGAGAGACAAAAGCCATATCATTCTCATAGCTCCACATTGGCCACGGCAGGTGTGGTACCCTCTGCTCCTACATCTCTTTCAAGCTCTATCTCTGGAGTTAGGATCTGCTCCAGATCTCCTGTCTCAGGAGGACGGGATGTTGTGGCATCCCAATCTCCACTCTCTGCATCTCAGGGCCTGGTTGCTGAGAGCCTAGACCTTCATGGTCTTAACCTTTCTCAACAAGTAAAAGATGTCCTTTGTGCTTCCAGGAAACCTTCCACAAGACGCTTTTATGCTTTCAAGTGGAAAACGTTTTCCATATGGTGTTCGCAAAAGGGTCTTCACCCCCTTGCGATACCTCTGGAGTCATTACTGGAGTATCTCCTTCATTTATGTAATGCAGGACTTAGACTAACTCAGTAAGAGTCCATTTAAGTGCTATTTCAGCTTCTTTAAAGCCTTTAAATGGACAGCCTATTTTCTCTCATCCTCTCATAGCAAGATTTATGAGGAGCCTTCTTCTAACTAAGCCTCCCATTAGGCCACCTCCAGTGCCATGGGACCTGAATCTGGTTCTGGGGCAGCTCATGAAGCCGCCTTTTGAACCTTTAGCTACTACCTCCTTGAAATTCCTTTCCTGGAAAGTTATCTTTCTTATTGCAATCACATCAGCATGTCACATCAGTGAATTGCAAGCATTAGTTGCTGATCCTCCTTACACAAGGTTTCATCATGATAAGGTAGTCCTTAGGACTCATCCGCATTTTATGCCAAAGGTAGTCTCACCTTTTCATTTAAACCAGGCGGTTTACCTGCCTGTGTTTTTTCCAAGGCCTCATGCTTCAAATGCAGAAATGAATCTTCATACTTTGGACTGTAAAAGAGCACTTGCCTTTTACTTGCAAAGGACACGGCAACATAGAAAGTCCTCCCAACTCTTTGTTGCTTTTGATTGTTCTCATTTGGGACTTCCAGTCTCCAAGAGAACATTGTCCAACTGGATTGCACAGTGTATTTCTTTTGCCTATCAGAGTAAGAACCTTTCTCTGGAAGGCCATGTCACAGCTCACAACGTGAGAGCCATGGCAGTCTCAATGGCTCATCTACACTCTATGTCTATTGACGACATATGTCGAGCAGCTACTTGGGCCTCGGTTCATACCTTCACAGCCCATTACTGCTTGGACAAGGACTCCCGCTGGGATGCCTTGTTTGGTCAGGCTGTTCTACAATACCTGTTCCATACTTAATCAACTCCTACCCACCATTCCCGGTAGGATGCCAGAGATCCATGGGGGGGGGGGGGGAGTGGAGCCCTTTCACAGGGGCACACAACTTCTGGGGTCTCTCCCTGGCATCTGTAGCTAGGGAGTCCCCATATGTGAAGACTACATTCCTGCTTGTTCCTGGAGATAGCATAGTTACTCACCTGTAACAGGTGATCTCTGGGAACAGCAGGAATTTAGTCTTCACAACCCACCCACCTCCCCTAGGAGTTGTATCTCTCTTTTCTTTTCTTTCCATCTCTCTCTCTCTTTGTCTCAGCTTTAAAACTCATCTGGAGAGAGGCAGTTGGGAAAGGCTGGAAGGCAGCACGCAGGTGCTGTGGGATGCTCCCAAAATCTTTCTAATTGGATGCTGGGGAGCGTTCCTGCGCAGGCTCCGTCAGTACCGACGATACCCATATGTGAAGACTAAATTCCTGCTGTTCCCGGAGATCACCTGTTACAGGTGAGTGACTATGCTTTACACTCGGCACATGGAAATGATTTCACATTCGTGTGATTCTTTTTGTGAAGTTGGAATTCTGAAAACCAACTGAAGTACTTATCACACTTAGAACAGTAAAACTGATGTTTTCATTATACATCATACCCGTAAATTCCCTCTGGTCTTTCTTTCCCTTCCCCACTCCCTGGCTGAGTTTAGAAGTCACTTGATCGCTGTTATTAGTTTGGAAGATTCTCTTTGCTTTCAGGTATCTCTGGTGCTCAGGGATGTAAGTGAGCTCCCCATCACTTCTCTCACACTCAGTAACTCCATCCGGTGAATTTCCTGCAGGGTCTCTCTGCTTCTTCTCTGACTCCTGCTGACAATTCCGTCTGTTTGTCCTCTCAGTTCCCTGGGAAATATTGTCACAGACATTTCCTGATTGTCTTGAGATTTGTTCAATTTCTAACCAATGTTCTTCACGATTTCCTCTCTCTTCCTCTGCTGGGTGATTTTATGATCTGCTAGATATAAAAGGAATTGTTATAAATAAGCAATGGCCTTCATCTGATGGTCCTTTACAAAATTAATTATAGTTATTTTTGGCATTGGTTCTGAGTGATTTCAAATTTTACTTATTTTCCTTCTGTAGTTTAGGTTATATTTTTTGTGGGAATACAAACGGAAGGCATTATTCATATGTTACAGGACAGTTGTGATTTCTGACACATTACCTGTGTATAAGAAGAGATACTTTAGGACAGGTTATGTTACACTGGGATCTTCCACGAATGGCTTAGAACTACAGTCAAACCTCGGTTTTCGTATGCCCTGGTTTTCGTACGATTCGGTTTTCGTTGATTTTTTTCATCAAGATTGTGTTTCGGTTTTCGTACGTTGTCTCGGTTTTCGTACAGCATTTTACCCCCCCCCCCCCGTACCTGCCATGGATTAGCGTGAGCCAGCGATCTCCCACGGAGCTTGAGCCAGCGATTCTGCGGGACCTCTGGGGAGCCGAGGAGTTCAACGCTCCAGCGTGGCCTGCCTGAAACTGCTTCCTGCCCCGGACTCTCCCCCGATTGACGTCTGCCTGCTGCCTCTTCCCCTGCACATCCCTTGAACCGGGACAGGAGCTGGTGACCGAATCTGCTTCTCCTTGGCGGCCCAGTCTCCCGCCGGGGCCCCTGCCCTCCCGATTGGATTCTGGGTGTCCTGCAGGCCTGCACACGCGGCCTCTCCTTGAAACCTTGCAGTCTGCAGCTGCAGGCTCCTGCTGGCACAGCCCCACGCTGTTCTCTGACTCTCACCTGTGTCAGGCTGCTACCTTAGGGGGGCCGGAGGCAGCCTAAGACTCTCTGTCCCACTGTTTCTCAACTGCCTGCTGCTTGGCTGACACTGCCTCTCCACCTCTCCCGACACTGTGTATGCCAACAAAAGTCTTCAATAAAGGTAAAAGTGATGTTACATGCTCATTTATCCATTTCATTAGTCATTTATATGTATTTCTCATTGTTTTCTGTATGTAAAAAGATAGTTATTCTCTATAAAATGTATTTTTTGTCAATATTTTTGGGTGTCTGGAACGGATTAATTGAATTTACATTGTTTCTTATGGGAAATCTTGCTTCGGTTTTAGTCCGTTTCGGTTATAGTCAGACTTTTTTGAACGGATTAATCATGAAAACCGAGGTTTGACTGTAGTCGGTTTCTTATTTACAAAACATTTCTTGAAACATTTTTTCCACACATTGTAAGTTTATGAGGAGATAATAAATCAAAGAATGATCTGAATGAGAATATTTCTTTCTTTCTTTCTTTCTTTCTTTCTTTCTTTATTTAAAGGTATTTGTATCCCGCCTTATCCTAAAATCAAGGCGGCTTTCACTTCAAACGATTCAAGTTGTAAGGGGAGGGGGTGTCTGCATGCAGTGGTTGGATAGAAGTGTTTGTGTGGGTGTCTACGTGGGTAGCTTAATTAACAGATGTAATATATACATGTATTATATACTGTATAATATAATCCATGCTTGTCAGGGAGTTTCTTCCACAATGATGAAATAATAACACCTGATGCAGACTTCTGTTGACACACAACCACTGTCAGGCAAATTTGTCTCCTCCCTAACTTACATCAGGAGGAACAGCGTGTGAATGGGGTATGGAGACATTACTCAAAACATTAATCAGGTTGTCTGCCAATGTTTCTGAAAATGACTACAGAAGAGCTGTTCATAATAGACTAGAATATAAGGAGGTTATTTTAGAAGCCATATTCGTGCTTTGGACGTCTGAAAACAGGCATAGAGATGTCCGAATCACAGTGAAATACTCAGAAACATTTTAGTAAGCAGCTCTGAAGCATCAAAATCAGAACGGGGGCATAAAATCATAAACCATGGTGTAAGCATGTCTGAGATGTTTCCAAGAACTTGGATGTCCTCGATGCCCCAAGTCGCATCCAAGGTTATACCTGTTCCAGGCACCAGAAAAATGCTCGAGTCATCAAGCAAACACCCAGAGGTTGTGGAGAAGAAAGTGCACTTATAGTCCCTTTATTTTACAAGTTAAGAACAAAAACAAATGGGGAATGAGGGCTCATGTTTACGGTTTGCTATACCTTTGGACACCTCCTTCTGCCAGCTTGCGTGAGATGGACGCCCCCGACCCATACTTTCCCAAAGAGTAATTAGTCCTTACCTGTTAATTAGCGTTCCTGAAGGAACTCCAGTCCAGTCCCTTTCCTCTGGGTTGTGCTCCCCTTCCAGCAGCTTGGAGACTGAGCACGTCATCTTTTTGATGACACTTGGCTATAAATACCACTGGCACCTCCCACCAGCTCCAGTAACCTATTAGCAAATAGAGAGAGCCAATAGACTTAATAGAGAGCCAATTAAGCAATACAACAAAACCAACTAACAATATCTAAATTGAAACTCTAGCATGCCACCTCCCAAGGAAGGGACTCCCCCCCCCCCCCTGGAAGAGGAGGAGGCTTACCTGATACAGCACTCGCCCTTACCCGCTCAGCCAACAGGGCGCTTCGCCTGACTGTTCCGCCACAACACCGGAACCCTTCAGCGAGGAGCTCTGACAAACCTTCCTCTGCTCCTATCTATTTAAAGCTTTGGGCCGGTGACGCCTCATCCAACTTGAAACCTAAATCTGGGCGGGATCAGGGACTGGACTGGAGTTCCTTCAGGAACGCTAATTAGTAGGTAAGGACTAATTACTCTTTCCTAAGCATCCCTCCAGTCCAGTCCCTTTCCTATGGGATGTAACAGAGCAGTTCAAGCATAGGAGGGGCCTGCAAGGCCGGACCAAAGCACCGCTCCTCCAAGCCCAGCATCTCCCGCTGCCTGAACATCCAACCAGTAATGCTTGGCAAAGGTATGCATAGAAGACCAAGTAGCCGCCCTACAAATATCCAGTGACAGAACCAGACTAAATTCCACTTGGGACCGCGTAGAATGTGCCCGGAATTCCTCCGGAAACGGCCTTCCCCTCTGAATGTATGCCGAAGCAATGGCCTCCCTGATCCACCGGGAAATGGAAGTCTTGGCCACCACCTCTCCTCTATGCGGTCCCCCGAACAAGACAAACAACAGCTCCGATTTGCGGAATGCCATTGTGCAATTCAGGTAACGCTTCAGGACCCTGCGCACATCCAGATGGTGCAGCCGAGCATCGTCCGCCCCCTGCCCCACCTTGGCGAAGGAAGGGAGAGACACCGGCTGATTCACACAAAAAGGCAAGACCACTTTGGGTAAAAAGTTAGATACTGTCCGTAAGACCACCTTTTCCTTGAAGAAGGAGAGGAATGGCGGATGACACGAAAGAGCCTGAAGCTCAGAAATATGTCTAGCCAAGCAGATAGCAATCAGAAAAACTGCCTTAAGGTGTCAAATCCTTCAAAGAGGCTCGCTCCACCGGCTCATAAGGCTCCCCAGCTAGAGCATCCAGCACGAGATTGAAGTCCCAGGGAGGAACCGACGACCTCTGTAGATGCCGCACTGCCCTCAAGAACCGACTCATGTACGGATGTGCACCTAACGCCTTACCTTGAATCTTGCCCCTATAAAAGGGAATAGCTGCCACCTGCACCCTCAAGGAGCTGGCAGCGAGGCCCTTCTCGAAACCTGCCTGTAAAAAAGCCAACACCTCTGGAACTAAAACTGTCATAGACTTCTCCTCCTGGGCTGCGCATCAGCCCTCAAAAACGTGCCAGACTCTCACATAGGAGAGGCAGGTCAACCGCTTCCGAGCGTTCAGCAATGTCGTGATCACTGCCCCGGAATATCCTCGCATATGCAGCCTTGCCCTTTCAATAGCCAAGCAGTAAGCGAGAACCGATCCACTTGCGGCATCCGCACGGGGCCCTGAACCAGGAGGTCATCTCCCACCGGAAGCCGCCAAGGACAATTGGTCATCAGCTGTATGAGGTTGGCATACCACGGATGCCATGGCCAATCCGGGGCTATCAGAACTGGAGTGGAGGAGTAGCCTAATAGTTAAGAACACTGGCTTGGGAACCCAGAGACCAGGGTTCAATTCCCACTAGCACGCCTTGTGGCCTTGGGCAAGTCACTTAACCCTCCATTGCCTCAGAAAAAAATCCAAGTTATCAATGTCTCTGTTTAATGTATATTACCAAGTTTAAGTTTCAATCTAAACTGCTTTGATTGAAATGATAAAGCAGTATATAAAACCTATAAAATAAATAAATAAACTGCCCACCCTCAGTGGGCCTCTACTTGCTGGAGGACCCTGCCTATGAGGGCCCACAGCAGAAACTGATACAGAAGAGCCCTCCGTGGACAACCAGGGCATCCAGGCCCTCTGACATCCTTTCCTTTCTTGTGCTGAAGAAGCAGCTCGCTTTGGCCGACTCCCATTGTGCCATGAGATCCATGATGGGAGGTCCCCATCGACACACCACCTGCTTGTACACCTCTTGAGAGAGCTTCCATTCTCCTAGATCCAACTTGAACCTGCTCAGGTAGTCCCCTGTGACATTTTCTACTCAGGCTACATGCGCCGCTGACAAGGCCTGCAGATGGGCTTTGGCCCACTCCAGCAGGATCCTTGCCTCCTCCTCCAAGAGAGGACTGCTTGTGCGACCCTGACGGTTGATATAGGCCACCGTGGTCACATGGTCTGATAGCACCCGGACCGCCCTCTGGCTGACCCAGTGCTCGAACGCTCTGAGGGCCAGAGCCATGGCCCTCATTTCCAGTCTGTTGATGGACGACTGGGCTTCCCGGGCACTAAAACGACCCTGGGCAATGTGCCCCTCGCAGTGAGCCCCCCAACTGACCAGACTGGTGTCTGTCATCAACTGCAGCCACTGCAGGGACTCTAGGAACATGCCCTGCTCCAGATTCCCTGGATGGAATCGCCACTGCAAGGCCCCCCTGGTCGCTGGGGGACAGGGTAGCGCCGTAGACAAGGGCTGATGCTGATGGGACCAACGAAGGAGAAGGGACCGCTGTAGCGGTTGCATGTGGGCCCTGGCCCAGGGCACTAACTCGATCGTCGCTGCCATAGCCCCCAGCACTTGAAGATAATGCCAAGCAGAGGGCGCCTTCATTGCTAGGAACCGGCGCACCAGATGCCGTAGCTTCATCGCTCTCTGTACCAGCAAGAACACCCTGCCCCTGCCGGTGTCGAACCTTGCCCCAAGATACTCGATATCCTGAGAGGGAACCAATCTGCTCTTTATCAGATTTGGGTGGGTGATCAGACTCCTCAGGAGATCAACTACCCTGGCCATTGCTTTTAGACTCTCCTCTTTGGACTTGGCACAGATCAACCAGTCGTTGAGGTATGGGTGGACCAGAATCCCTTCTTTGCATAGCACCATGACCATTACCTTGGTGAACGTGCGAGGAGCCGTTGCTAGGCCGAATGGCAATGCCTCGAACTGGAAGTGTCCTCTTGGTACCGCAAACCGCAGGAACTGCTGATGCGACTTGCAGACGGGAATATGTAAATGTGCCTCTGTGAGGTCGAGAGACGTTAGAAACTCTCCCTGTCGAACCGCCACTATCACCGACTTCAGAGTCTCCATGTGAAAATGAGGTACCCGGAGGCAACGATTGACTTGCTTCAAATTGCAAATCAGGCGAAAGGAGCCCTCCTATTTTGGTACTACAAAATAGATGGAGTACTGACTGCAACTGCACTGGTCTTTGGGCACTGGCACTACCGACCCCAATAACAGAAGCCGTACCAGAGTCTCCTCCACCGCTGTGGCCTTGTCTGGAGATTTGCAAGGAGACTGCACGAACAACAGAAGGACTGGTCTGGCAAATTTGAGGGCATACCCTTCTCTAACTACCTCCAGAACCCATTGATCGGAAGTGACCCAGGCCCAGTCGGAGAAGAACTGCCGCAGACATCTCCCCACTAGCAGAACTCCCGCCGGGGCCCCCCTTGCCTCATTGTGGCTTCCTAGGACCGGAGGAGGAGAAAGAGGCACCAAATCCCCTCCCTGCCCCTTGAAATCCCCAGAATCCCTGCCCCCTAGAGAGGAAGCATCTTCTCTGAAAGGGTGCCATCCGAAACTTACGGGACTCCCGTGGCTGAGACTGTGCGGAAGTGGGATTGCGGCTCTGCTTTGGTCAATCCTCCAGGAGCCTACCTCCCTTAGACTCCCCCATTTCCTTCACTAATTTGTCCAGCTCCTCCCTGAAAAGCAGCTTTCCCTTAAAGGGAAGTCTGCTGAGGAGGGCCTTCGAAGAACCATCTGCCACCCAGTTACCGAGCCAAAGGTAATGATTAGCCGCTTCCACAGAAGCCATGCTCTTTGCAAAGCTCCTAATGAGATCATATTGACTATCTACCAGGTAGGCCGCTCCAGACTCAATCCTTGCCGCTTCACCCGCCGATCCGCCTGGCTGGTCGCCCAGCAGCTGAAGCTGCTGAGACCACCACAGACAAGCCCGGGCTACCCAAGCCCCACACGCAGACTCCTGGAGAGCCAGGGCACTGATGTCAAAGGCCTGTTTTAATAATGTATTCAGTTTTCTGTCCTGGGCATCCTTAAGGGCCACGCTACCCTCAACTGGTATGGTTGTCTTCTTGGTGACTGCTGACACGGCCGCATCCACTCTAGGAGACTGTAGCAACTCCCTTTCCAGCTCTGGCAAGGGGTACAACCGCATCATAGACCGAACCCCCCCCCCTCCCCCCCGTAAACCTGACTCCGGCTGATCTCACTCTTCCTGAATCATCTATCAAACCAGCCGGTGCACCGGGAAAATCTTCTGTGACTTCCTAACCGCCTGAATCAGCGGGTCCTCCAAGGCCTCCTCCTCCGCTGGAACGTCTGCGGCGATATTGAGGACTTTCAAGGACTCGCCGATCAAAGCTGGCAACTCCTCTCGGCGGAAGTCCTGAACAATCCTGGCCTGCTCCTCTTCTGGAATCTCACCCTCTTTGAGTTCCTCCTCGTCTTCACCCAGCTCCCAGTTCGAGGACTCCCCTTCCAGAACTCAGACAGAGGGGAGTGGAGAGCTTCCTCATTCGCCAGTCTAGCCCACTTAGGTGGAACCTCTGCCCCCCTGCTCCTTGGACTCTGCAGCCCTCGTAGTAGCATGCCCCTGCACTGCCACCTGACCGTGCGTTCCCTGCTGCTGCAGACAGAACACCCTATGCAGTAATAATACAAATTCTGGAGAAAAGCCCCCAGCCTCCCCCCTCATGCACTTCCAAAGAAGTGGAAGGCATGGGCTGAGGCTGAGGAAGGGCCAGCTGTTCTAACGCTGTGGGCAGAGGAGACCCAGACTCGAGCATTGCTTCCAGGATCCCCCCTGACTCCTGGGAGAGGGAAGCCAGAGGATCCTGGGCCATGTTGGCTTGGATTCCCTATTCCACTGAGGCTGCCTCCACTGAGCAGCCCCTGCATATGCCAGCCTCCAACACCGCTCCCCACTGGGTCCCGCAAACCAAATACAAAAGTCTAGCCGGCATAGTGTCAGGCCCCTTCTGCTCCCACTCCACTATCAGTGAGAAAGGCCCCTCCCCGCTATATATATATCCATCTACCTAGCTATATATACCTATATATATGTACATATATACTTAAATATATATAGATACCCACATATAAATACATATATCTATAGACACCAACCTGTATACCTACAGTGATACAGTCCTTATCTTTCTTTTTTTTTTTTTTGTCTTTTAAACGAAGTTCAAATAAAGAAACACCAACTCCCTAACCAAACAGCCCCTCAGGCTTGATCTAGTCAGGATGCGCAAAAGCATGCAAAAGGAACACGTCTACCTGTCTCTGACATACTGCACCGCTCTCCGGAGGAAGCAGGCCTTCCTTCAACACACAGCCGGTGACCGTGTGGTTGCTCACTGAACCACGTGGCTCACCGCCATGCTCAACTATGCCCGACGCCCCTTTGCCGCTGCTGAGAGCTTCTCTCCCTGCACGCTCTCCACTTCGTCTGGCTGTGCCTTCCTATCCTCGTGCTCAGATGCCTCGAGGGCTTTGGCAGCAAGGTGGGACAGACAGGCAAGGACAGGCTCTGCAGGCTGTAAAGCACCATTGGCTCCTCACCCTTGCAGGGCTCGGGAACCACGATTTCTCTGATCTTTTTTTTTTCTTCTTCTTGCGGTGCTGTCTCCCGAAGCCTCCTCCTGAGCCCCTTGAGCAGTAAATTGGGGAGGGGGAGAGGGGAGAACTCTCTCAAACTCCCAAAGAACAGACTATCTGTCTAGAAACCAAAAATGAAAATTAAATGCAAATTAAATTAAAACAAATGGAAATGAAATAACAGGAAGAACCCCACTATGTCCTGAGTGTCTCTCCAGTAAGCCTATTCCCAGGTTTACTGCCTCCCTCCAGCTGCTTGGAGACTGAGCATACTGGAGCTGGTGGGAGGTGCCAGTGGTATTTATAGCAGAGTGTCATCAAAAAGATGACGTGCTCAGTTTCCAAGCTGCTGGAAGGGCAGCACAATGCAGAGGAAAGGGACAGGACTGGAGGGACACTTAGTAAGGGGGTCTTTATTGTCCCTGGTGTTTTTCTGCATGTTCTGCCCTGGACATGAAAGATTTGCCTTAGACATCCTTTCTAAAATTCCACTTCACATGTTTATGGAGCTTAATATGGGTAACATTGTATAAGACACCTAAGTGGAGAAATAGGTATCTACGTCAGACTAGGGGAAAAAATGGCAAATATTTTATGAAAGTCTTGTTTGCCTCTCTCTGCTCTGGGAAGAGCAGTGCCCTCACAGTGCTCTGCTAGAGAGGTGGATATTTAACTCCTGTGACGACTTTGCTGTGAGTTCTAGCTGTCTATTTATTTATTTATTTATTTGTTGTCTTTATTGGTGTGCTACTTCACCTCCCTGTTCCCTTTAGTTTTGCACTTCAGCTTTCTCAGCTGTATAACTTACCCTGCCTCTCTCAACTAACTGGCCTTTGTGTGGTAGCCAGGTTAACTGTTACTTTAAATTAAATATCTCTCCCTGCTCTGTCCCCAGAACGTGCTGCGTTTTGAACTATTTTTCCTGCTCTAGCCTACCTGAGGGACTAACCCCCTCCCCCCCTGCTGAGGGTACAGGACAGGGTACCTTGTAACAGCCCTCTTTTAATAGGTCTTATTTCCCTCCCTCCCTCCCCAACCCCTGGGGTAATTGTAGCTTTATAAGTACTTACACGTCTTAGAGGAAAGGGGCTGCTCTCAGGTGCAGCTCTTTATCCAAATCAGTCATACATTGAGGATCTGAGATTGATTAAGCTTCAGGTGAACAAGGTATATTAGAGGTATTAGATACACTTTTATTAGTATAAGCATCTACACCAACCCTTAGTAAGTACAGAATTTAAAGAACTAAACACACACTTCAAACTAAGATGCAGACAACAGTCCAGCAGCAAGATGGGGGCTTTCCAGTCTTTTGCATTGAGTGTCACATGTATGATTTTCTCCCAGTTGGTGAGAGGTCTTACGTATGCACTAAGTACAAGGAGCTCTTTGCTCTCAGGGAACAAGTCTGTTCTCTAGAGGCTAGAGTAGCAGACCTGGAAGACATAAGACAGACAGAGAAGTACATGGACGAGACCTACAGGGATATAGTCCTGAAGTACTACAATGGCACATGCAAGGATATGAAATCAGAAACTGAAATTGACAGAATTGAAGAATAAGATTGGCTTTTCTAAAGCTACAAGAGTTAAAGAAAAAATTCCAGCCTTGAATTGGAATGCTACAAGATGCTCTAGGATCCAAGTTGAATGATGCTAAGAAGATCTAGAAAAGGTGGAAAGAATATACAGAGTCATTATACCATAAAGATCAAGTGGACCAACAGCTGTTTCAACCTGTACCTTATGATCAAGAACCATTGGTGATGAAAGAAGAAGTCAAAGCAGCATTGAAAGCCTTATCAAAGAACAAAGCACCGGACATTGATGGCATTCCCACTGAAGTATTACAGTAATTGGATGAAGCTGGTACCTTACTTACAAGGCTTTGCCAGGAAATTGGGAAGACAATTTCATGGCCAACTGACTGGAAAAGATCTGTTTATACCAATACTGAAGAGAGGTGACCACTGACTGTAGAAACATAAGAACATAAGAACATAAGATATGCCATAATGGGTCAGACCAAGGTCCATCAAGCCCAGTATCCTGTTTCCAACTGTGGCCAATCTAGGTCATACGTACCTAGCAGTTTCCCCAAAAGACACAGGTTCCACAATGCTTGTACTGGGTCAAGCATTGATATCCTGGGTCCCTTCTTAATAATGGTTTATGGACCTTTCCTCCAGGAACTTGTCCAAACCTTTTTTAAACCCAGCTACACTAACAGCCTTTACTACATCCTCCGGTAACAAATTCCAGAGTTTGATTACACGTTGAGTGAAAAATATTTTCTCTTATTAGTCTTAAATAGTTTACCCTGTAGCTTCATTGCATGTCCCCTAGTCTTTCTATATTCTGATAACGTAAACAATCGATCTACGTTTACCCGTTCCACTCCATTCATTAATTTATAGACTTCTATCATATCTCCCCTCAGCCGTCTCTTTTCCAGGTTAAAGAGCCCTAACCTTTTTAGCCTTTCTTCATAGGAGTATCCTTCCATCCCCTTTACCATTTTGGTGGCTGTTCTCTGAACCTTTTCTAATAACGCTATATCTTTTTAAAGATACGGCGATCAGAATTGCACACAATATTCAAGGTGCGGTCTCACCATGGAACGGTATAGAGACATTATAATATCTTTTGTTTTATTTTGCATTCCTTTCCTTATGATACCTAGCATTCTATTTGCTCTCTTGGCCGCCGCTGCACACTGGGCCGAGGGTTTTAACATGTTATCCACAATGATGCCTAAATCTTTTTCCTGGGTGGTGGTTCCTAATGTGGAACCTTGCATTGTGTAACCATAGTTTTGGTTGTTCTTCCCTAGGTGCATAACTTTGCACTTGTCCACATTAAATTTCATCTGCCATTTTGATGCCCAGTCTTTCAATTTATCAAGATCCTTCTGCAATTTTCCACAATCCTCTTGGGTTTTAACAACTTTAAATAGTTTTGTGTCATCTGCAAATTTGATAACCTCACTCGTTATTCCACTTTCCAGGTCATTTATGAATATGTCAAAAAGCAGCGGACCCAGCACAGATCCCTGGGGTACACCACTATTCACCTTTCTCCATTGGGAAAATTGGCCATTTAGCCCAACCCTCTGCTTTCTATCTTTTAACCAGTTCCTGATCCACAGTAGTACACTGCCTCCTATCCCATGACTCTAGTTTTGCCAAAAGTCTCTGATGAGGGACCTTGTCAAAGGCTTTCTGAAAGTCCAGATACACTATATCAACCGACTCACCTTTGTCCACCTGTTTATTCACACTTTCAAAAAAACATAACAGATTAGTAAGACAAGATCTTCCTTGTCTAAAGCCATGTTGGCTGTCTCCCATTAGGCCATGACTATCTACATGCTGAGTAATTTTATTCTTTATGATGGTTTCTACCATTTTTCCCGGTACTGACGTGAGGCTCACCGGTCTGTAGTTTCCCAGATCACCCCTGGAACCCTTTTTAAAAATTGGTGTTACATTGGCGATCCTCCAATCTTCAGGTATTAGAGATGATTTTAATGATAGTTCACAGATTACTAATAGCAGGTCTGCAATCCCATATTTCAGTTCTTTCAACACCCTTGGATGTATACCATCCAGCCCAGGTGATTTGCTACTCTTCAGTTTATCTAATAGTTGTAATACATCTTCCCGATGTATCGATATTTCCTTCAATTCTTCCGCACCTTTAAATACCACTTCAGTCATGGGTAACATCCCTACATCTTCCTCAGTAAAGACTGAATCAAAGAATTCATTCATGCTCTCCGCTATCACCTTGTCGCCTCTTAGTGCCCCTTTAACTCCTTTAATGGACCAACTGACTCTCTCACAGGTTTTTTGCTACAAATGTACTTGAAAAAATCTTTATTTCACGTTTTTGCTTCCGCAGCAAGCTTCTTCTCAAATTCTCCCTTAGCCTGCTTTATCAATGCCTTGCATTTGACCTGCCATTGCTTGTGCTTTTTCCAGGTTTCGTCATTTGGCTCTTTTTTCCATTTCCTGAAAGATGCTTTTTTGGCAACAACAGCCTCTCTGACCTCACCTTTAAACCATTCTGGCAGTTTTTTGGACATACAATCACTCTGATCCCACATGCCAGCAAGATTCTAATCAAGATCATTCAGTAGAGATTACAACCATACTTGGAACGAGAACTGCCTAAAATGGAAGCAGGGTTCAGGAAAAGGTGAGGAATGAGAGACATTATTGCGGATGTGAGATGGATCCTTGAAAGGACTAAAGAATACCAAAAGGATATCCATATGTGTTTTATTGACTAAAGCAAGGCTTTTGAATGTTAAACCATGAGAAAGTCTGGGCCACATTAAGAAGCATGGGTATACCAGAACACCTGATAGTTCTCTTGCACAACCTTTACATTGGTCAAGAAGCAACAGTTAGAATGGAACTAGGAGAAACAGACTGGTTTATATATGCAGAACAAATCATCAGAGAAGCAGGACGTATGAAGAGAGCTGAGGTGTGAAGATTGGTGGAAGAGTCATCAACAACCTTTACTATGCTGATATCACATTACTGGCTGAAAGTGAAGATGATTTGAAACATTTGCTTCTCAAGATCAAGGAATATAGTCTTAAAATTGGTCTGCGCCTTAACGTTAAGAAGACAAAGGGGTATGTTTATTAAAACCCCGGTTTGCCCAGCTGGTTCTGACCAGAATCCTCCTTCTATCTCTGGGGAGGTAACATTAGCTGATATCTGGACTGCTATACAGCAAATTGATAAACGTTTGTCAACCACTGTTGCATCATTATGCTGTTTTACGGGCAAAGTTGTTGATAGATTTAATATTGTTGATCAACAGTTGAATGCTTTGGCTCAGATCCCTGCCCGTGTTGATTCTCCTCTCCCTTTACTTAAAGATATTTCTGCTGTTTCCTATCGTGTGGAGTTGTTGGAGAATCAACACCGGGCCAGGAATCTACGTTTTCTTAATTTTCCCTCGACGCATCTACTGGCTCCTAAAATGTTACTCCAGAAGTATTTCTCTGAAATATTGCAATTGAAAGGCTCTGTGGAAGTAGTCCAGGTGTATTCCTTTTCTTCTAATGGTCTTCGACGCCTCTTACAGAGGGGGCTTCTGCTCCCTCTGTTCAGTCGGTTGGTCAAGACTTAACAGCTTTCTTGGAGGATTCTACAGATTTAATATCCAAGCGTTGCACTTTAGTTGCGACGTTTGAATCGGAATCTATTAAATTATCTGTGCTTAGAGCTTACTTTATGCACAGAGAAGCGTTATTTTGTGGTTTTAAGCTCCAAGTCTTTCCTGATGTTGGCCGAGTAACACAGCTTAGGCGCAAACAGTTCTTGGGATTAAGAGCCAGAGTAGTTGCTTTGGGTGCATCTTTTTTTTTTTAATTTCCTTGTCGTTGCCTGGTTGTTTACCAGGGACAAAATTTTGCTTTTACTGATGTTGAGCAGTTACAGAAATTCCTGTTTGATAGGGAACTGGTAGAGAAATAAGGGGGTGGGATAATTGTTTATATGTGCTCCCTAAAGTGGAGTTTGTTAAACTCCTTATTGCTAACATATATTTTGATATTTTTCTTTATATTATTGATTGTTTCTCCGTAATGTGTTTGATTTTCTCTTTTCTTTCATATTCTTTATTTGAATTGTACCTTGAATACTTGATGTTTTCTTCTGCTGTTGTTTTGTATTCAGGAAAGAAAATGCCTTAAATAAAAGATTAAAAAAAAAAAAAGAAAACCCCGGTAATGTGCGGGCCGCTCTAGTGTGCGGGTGCCATATAAGGAGTGGGCGTTTCTTTCTGAAAAAGAAAAACCGTGATTTAAATATGCGCTAACGTGCGTGGCGCCCATGTGCGCCCCACACATTAGCGCATGAGAAAGCTGCGCGGGAGGCATAAGTGGCGCGCTGATGTGCAAGCAGAAGAGCAAAGCCACAGCACAATGGTTAAGACACTTACCAATGGTGCAGGGATCCGGGGTTCAATCCCCCACAGTGAAGACAGCTGGCTGAGGCATTTCAATATTGGGTGGAATAAGGCAGCATGCTGATGTGCATAAGGTAGTGTGCTATTGCTTTAGGAGGCATTTTAATATTGGGAGGCATAAGGCGGCGCGCTGATGTATAAGCACAGGAACAGAACCACAGCCCAATGGTTAAGATACTGACCAATGGTGCAGAGATCAGGGGTTCATTCCCCCAAAGTACCCAATGAACAAGGCTGGCTGAGGCATTACCTATTATGGGGAAGATTGCTTTAGGAGGTACGTTATTTATATTTTAATTACTTCTATTAGCAAACGCACTCTCAAAGCGTGTTAACATAAGGCGCCCCATAAGGCACATTTTAAAGTGCACTGTCCGCCAAGGCACCCTAGAATGTTGCTTATAGGGCGCTTTATAGGGTGCCGTATGAGGTACCACAAGGTCAGAGTACTGTTTTTTATGGCAGCACTGTGCAGGTTAAGGAATGAAAAGCATAAGTAGGTGCGCTGACATGCAAGGAGGAGCAGCAGTGGAGCACAATGGTTAAGGCACTGACTGCTGATACAGGGGTCATGAGTTTGCTCCCCAGTGTGCCTAATACATAAGGCTGGCTGAGGCATCAGCTTTGCAATGTATGTTTTGTTTCCTGCACCACTTTATTTTTATTTTATTAATTGCTGCCAGCAAACACGCCCTCACGTGCCGTAATTGAAGGTGCCGTATAAGGCACCCTATGAGGCACTCCATAGGGCACATTATAAAGTGCACTGTCCATCACGGAACCCTAAAATGTCCCCTATAGGATACCCTATAAGTTGCTCCACAGGATAACGTATAGTGCACCCTATAAGGACGGTAACCATAAGGTAACCTATAGGGCACCCTATAAAGCGCCCTCTGAGGCACCTTATGGGTACAGTACGATGAGGGTGTTTTTGCTGGCAGCAATAATGTACATTAAAAAGAGATAATGCTCTGGGCAGCCCCATCAAATAATCCCACTGTGGGTTTGAACCCATGACCTCTAGTTCCATAGGCAGTGAAGTAACCATTGTGCTACAGCCCTACTGCTGCTAGCAAACCCCTGGCTGGCTGCAGAGGGAGTGCACATCACCACACAGAGTCTGCTGTGGTTACCAGGATAGGGTTAGCCCACCCATACCCATGATGCACTGCACATGCAAATCAGCTGTCCACAGATTAACACAAGATGGGGAATGCACCCCCAAAGCACCCCGGCCTGGTAGGGGGAAGTGACCATGTGCACCCCCACAGCACCTCGGCCTGGTAGGGGGTACTGACCGTGTGTTTTACTGGCACAGAGTAGCTACACACCATCACATTGTGCGGGTACTGTGCTCACCCTGAGGGTGTGGTGAGGCACCCAGCACCTTCCATGGCTAAAAGAAGCCATGTCAGAGGTCCAAAGCAGTATTAATGTGTGAGATAGGTAGTTTCTGCAGAAACACCTTGGATATTCCTGTCTGTCTCAGTCAGGTGTAGCCTCCATGGACCCCCATGTGGGCCATGCACCACCACCCCCACCAACCCACCCCCCCCCCCCCCCCGGGCCAAGGGTGGCAAACAGGGCCTCCCATCAACAGAACCACATTCTTTCTCCCAGCAATGGTGGCAGTAGAGGGGACCATCAACCACAGTCCTGCTGGGGAACAGACACCCTATAGCACAGTCAATGCAGCTCTGTACACATCCATAACATAATAGCAGACAGACATTAGGCCTGGATATGCTAAGCTGCACCCCACCACTATCTGCTATTCTCCTGCAGCAAGCTTTCAGCCACTGCACACTGCTCCATCAAGACACATACCAGCTGCAAACAGTCTGCTAGCTAGTTCATAGTGCATGTTCCCAGTGGAAATACATGCACCCAGAACTGGGATGTCAGCATACACAACAAGCAGATAAATCAGTGACTAGGCCCCCAAAAGGAAACCCATAAACATCACATGAGAGAAATACCATATAGCACTATGGGGGTGCCTAGCCATGCTGTCATCACTGCACAGTCAGGGTGAGAGTGATCCCCCAGCAGGACATACTGAGGTCACCCTGTCTGTGTAGGTGGTGGCCGGGCACCAAAATGTCCCAGTCAGTGCCCTATGCCCTGTGCAGATGCACCTTGGCCAGGCCACCCTGTCCGGGCTATACCCATGGTACCTTGCTCCTCATTATGAACATTGGCAGGCCAATACTGGCAACAGTGCTGGCAGTGTGCGCTGTGAAGGTATTTGCAGCCACCACACACTGGAGCTCAATCAGCAAACTGTGCTTAACGTAGGAATTACTATCTGCCAGTACTCATAGCAAACGTTTGAGAGCTGTGTACCGTATACCCAAGTGTAGGGTTGCATTGCTAAGGTATGCAAGTGCTAGTATTGGGAGATGCACGCAGGGCCCAATGTCCTGCCTCTCCAGGAGGCATTGGCCAATGGGGCCTGTGGGTGTGGGTGTGGGTGTGGGTGTGTCTGCCCCTGTTGGCTGCTGCTTTACGGCAGAGGTTCCCAACTCCAGTCCTGGTGTGCCAAACACTGTTCGGGTTTTCATGCTGTCCCTCATGAATATGCATGAGCTACATCTGCATACCATGGGGGTTGTGCATAGATATGCAGCACAGGCATCTTTATTAGAGGCAGCATGGAACCTGAATGGTGTGTGGCCCTCCAGGACTGCATTTGGGAGACTCTGCTCTAGGTAATGCTCCTGTTTATGGTGTCTGTGCTCAGTGGTGTAAAATACAGGCGTATTAACCATGCGTATGTTCTCAGCAATAAAGGTTTGTCCTTACTATCACGGTTTAGTTGTGGGAAAAATATGTGGATAGGATTGGTAGTAGCCCCAGCTGGGCTTTGAACCTGTGACCTTCTGTTCTTACACACACTGTCTGTGTGCACTGCACCACCGTGTTGCCACATATGTGCTGTATTCCCTGGGGAGTCCATGACTGTACATCCGACAGAGCCTGTCTGTTGCAGTGGACGGTGCCAGCCTTCACAGGGCTAGGCCACTGTCTGCTGTGGCTAGCAGCCACTGCCCCCTCCACCACCTGTACCCTTCCGCCAACATGCTGACATGTCCTTATCTTGGAAAAAGCATATGACCTGATGGAGTTGTGGCACTCCAGGACTGCATTTGGGGGACTCGGCTATAGGTAATGCCCATTGTTATGGTGTGTGTGCGGTGTAGGTGTTTGAACCATGCTTATGTTCTCTGCAATAAAGGAGTGTCTTTACTATCTCTGTTTAGTGGTGGGTAAAATATGGAGACTGGGTTGGCAGGAGCCCCAGCTGGGATTTGAACCTGTGACCCTCTGGTCCTATAGGCACTGGCTGTGTCTGCTGCACCACACAGAAGGTGTAGCCCCTGGAGATAGGAAACCTGGCCGAACGAGTCAGAAACCCTGCTCTGCAAAATTTTATTGTGGGCTCATTCACCTTGTATGGAGACAAAAGTGCAAATAAACCTCAAAAATGACCTCAAAAAAAGGGGAAAAAAACATAACCAAGCTGGCCAATAGTGATATCAATGGGCAACATTAAAAAACACTCCCAGGAAAGCTCCAAAAAAAAGAAATGATTTTTGGAAGGGTCTATGGAGCGTAGACCCTTCCAAAAATCATTTCTTTTTTTTGCAAACAGCCCCGCTCCTGTGCGGGGAGCCTCTCCCCTCCCACTCTCCACCCATTGACCCCGTCCCTCCGCCCCTCGGGAGCCTTCCTCCGCCCTCAGAATGCCTTTCCACGCCTCTATCGTACATCAGCGCGCCGCACACTTGTGCGGGCCCGTTAGTGCAGTGCACACATGTGCGGGGCACAAAAATGCACTATTAGCGTGCGCTAAGGTACCTTAGTGCACGCTCGAGTGCGCCCCGCACAATTGCGCGGTTTAGTAAACATACCCCAAAGATCCTGACAACTGGCAAAATCAATATGTTTATCATTGATGGAGAAGAAATTGAAATAGTTGACAGCTTTAACTATCTTGGATCAACAATCAATAAAGAAAGGACTAGCAGTCAAGAAATCTGACAATGAATTGCTTTTGGTAGAATGGCTATGAAGGACCTAGACAAGATTCTCAAGAGCAGAGATGTCTCTCTCCATACGAAGATTCGACTTATCCAGGCTATGGTATTTTCAATAAGATCATCTGGATGCAAAAGCTGGACAGTGAAAAAGATGGACAGGAAGAAAATTGATGCCTTTGAATTATGGTGCTGGTGACAAATACTGTGTCTTACACCTTTGCTTATTTTAAATCATTCTGTTTCTCCTTGTTCCATTCAAAATATTGCTTCTTCAATGTACAAATAGTGCAAGAGAACGATCAGGTGTTCCAGTATACCCATGCTACTTAATGTGGCCCAGAGTTTCTCATGGCTTACACAGTCAAAAGCCTTGCTATAGTCGATAAAGCACAAATAGATATCCTTTTGATATTCTTTAGTCTTTTCAAGAATCCATATCACATCTGTGATGATGTCTCTCGTTCCTCGCCCTTTCCTGAACCCTGCTTGTACTTCTTCAGTTAGTTCTTGTTCCAGGTATGGTTGTAGTCTCTGTTGAATAATCTTCAATAGAATTTTGCTGGCATGTGGGATCAGAGTGATTGTGCGATAATTTCCACAGTCAATTGGATCACTTTTCTTTAGTATTGGTATAAACACAGATCTTTTCCAGTCAATTGGCCATGATGTTGTCCTCCAAATTTCTTGGCAGAGCCTTCTAAGTATGGTAACAGCTGCATCAGATTGCTGTAATACTTCTATGGGAATGCCATCAATGCCTGGTGCTTTGTTCTTTGATAAGGCTTTCAATGCTGCTTCAACGTCTTCTTTCATCACGAATGGTTCTGGATCATAAGGTACAGGTTGAAACGGCTGTTGGTCTACTTGATCTTTATCATATAAAAGCTCTGTATATTCTTTCCATCTTTCCTTGATCTTCTCAACATCATTCAACATTGAACCTTGAACATCTTGTAACAAAACTGAGGTGCTTTTCATCTCGAGAAACCCCAACTTCAAACCACCCAGTTGTGTGAAGGTAAACAATGCCGAGTTACAAGTGAAATCAACTATACGTTACCTTGGGGTGACGTTGGACCAACATCTTGACATGAAGCAACACATAGCGAACACTGTTAGAGCGATCTACTTTAAAATCAGATCCCTCAGACACTTACGCCTGTTACTCGAACCAGATGATTTCCACACCATTTACCAAGCCCTCATCATTCCTCATTTCGATTTTCAAACGCCATCCTACAAGGACTCCCCCGAGCAACCTTAAACCCCCTGCAACTGGCCATGAACAGTGCAGCGCGAATACTATTCGAAGCCTCCAGAAGAGAACATATCACACCCCTCCTGAAACAGCTGCACTGGCTCCCCATTCAAGCCAGGATCAGTTTTAAGACCTTGTTGATGACGTTCAAAGCTATAAAGGGGCTATCCTCCCCCTCTCTGTCTGACATCATACAACCACTTGCCCCCAGCAGACTAAGAAGAACCGCAGAGACCAATATGTTATCTATACCGAAGGAAATGACAAACTGCACCAAAACAACATCCAACCGAGCCTTTAGTATTTGCGCCCCAAGTCTATGGAACACCCTACCACCACACATCAGAGCAATCCCCAACCTGAGCCAGTTCAGGAAGGCCCTGAAACATTTCCTCTTTATCAAATATCTCACTTACAGCCCTGAACCCCAGTCACTCTCGTATAGTTCGTCCCCAAAATTGTAAATCACCAAACTGGAGCCTTTCCTATTGAACTTCTTATGTATATAGTTTATCTTTGTTCTCCAAGTTACATTCACTGTTCAATGTAATGACCAGACATATGTATATTGTCAGATGTTTTTGTTCTATGTAAACCACGCTGATTGCAAATAGTGCGGTATATAAGAATTGTAAATAAATAAATAAAATAAATAAACATTTCAATTCGAGGCTGGAATTTTTTCTTTAACGCACGTAGCTTTAGGAAAGCCAATCTTGTTCTTCCTCTAATTTTATTTTATTTATTTATTTGAACTCATTTTTATACCGCTCCTTCCAGTGATCAGCAGCGGTTTACATTTTCACATTCAGTTCTGCAAAGGATAGCAGTTACATATAACAATACTAACAATAGACAAACTAATAGTTTCTGCTTCTATTTCCTTGCATGTATCATTGTAGTACTTGTCCTTGTCCTGTCTTGCTGCGCGTTGGAAATCTCTGTTGAGTTCTGCGATTGTCTTTCTTTCTCCTTTGGCTTTAGCTTCTCTGCATTTCTGGGCAATTTTCAGAGTTTCTTCCGGCATCCATTTTGGCTGTTTTTCTTTTTTCACCTTTTGTAAAGACTTCTCGCTTTCTTCTAACACAACCTTCTTGATGTCATTCCATAACTCTTCTGGAGCTCTGTCATTTGTATCTAAAGCAGCAAATCAATTTTTAGGCAGTGTTTAAATTCCAGTGCTATATTCTCAAGGTTATATTTTGCTGCATTCATGAGTGGTTTGCTCTTTTTCAGCTTTAGCTTGAGTTTGCATACTAGTAGTTGATGATCTGTACCACAGTCAGCTCCAGGTTTTGTCTTTGTTGATGTTATAGAGCTTTTCCATCATTGACTTCCACAGATGTAGTCAATTTGATTTTTGTACAATCCATTGGGTGAAGTCCATGTGTACAGTTGTTGCTTGTGTTGCTGGAAGAAGGTGTTAGAAATGAATAGATCGTTAGTCTTGCAGAATTCTATCAGTCTTTCTCCAGCTTCATTTCTGTTGCCAAGTCCATATTTTCCAACCACTTTGCCTTCTTCTTTGTTGCCAACCTTTGCATTCCAGTCACCCATGACTATCAGGATATCCTGTTTGCATGTTCTGTCAATTTCAGCTTGAACTTGTTCATAGAATGTAATCAATTTCATCCTCTTCTGCAGCTGTTGTTGGGGCATATACTTGAATTATAGTTGTGTTGATAGGCATTCCTCGTAGACGAATAGAGATTAAGGGGCATGTTTACTAAAACCCCGCTAATGTGCGGGCCGCGGTAGTGTGCGGATGCCATATAAGGAGTGGGCGTTCCGTCCTGAAAAAGAAAAGCCATGATTGACATATGCGCTAAGGTGCACGGCGCCCATGTGCACCCCGCACATTAGAGCATGAGGAAGCTGCGCGGGAGGCATAAGAGGCGCGCTGATATGCACATAGAAGAGCAGAGCCACAGCACAATGGTCAAGGCACTTACTAATGGTGCAGGAATCAGGGGTTCAATCACCCACAGTGCCCAATGAAGACAGCTGGCTAAGGGGTTAATTTATGAGGCATTTAAATAATGGGCAGCATAAGGCAGCATGCTGATGTCTTCAGAGGCATTTTAATACTGGGCCGCATAAGTGGCGCACTGATGTGCAAGCAGAAGAACAGAGCTACAGCACAAAGGGTAAGACGCTAACCAATGGTGCAGGGATCAAAGGGTTCAATCCCCCCCAGTGCCCAATGAACAAGGCTAGCTGAGGCATTACATATTATGGGGAAGATTGCTTTTGGAGTCATTTTATGTTTATTTTAATTATCACTACTAGCAAACGCACTCTCAAAGCGTGTTAACATAAGGCGCCCTATAAGGCACATTTTAAGGTGCACTGTCAGCCAAGGCACCCTAGAATGTTGCTTATAGGGTGCTTTAGAGGGTGCCGTATGAGGTACCGCAAGGTCAGAGTACTGTTTTTATGGCAGCACTGTGCAGTTTAAGGAATGAAAAGCATAAGTAGGTGCGCTGACATGCAAGGAGGAGCAGCTGTGGAGCACAATGGTTAAGGCACTGACTGCTGATACAGGGGTCATGAGTTTGCTCTCCAGTGTGCCTAATACAAAAGGCTGGCTGTGGCATCAGCTGTGCATTGTACATATTTTTTCCTGCAGCACTTTATTTTTATTTTATTAATTGCTGCCAGCAAACACGCCCTCACGTACCGTAATTGAAGGTGCCGTATAAGGCACCCTATAAGGCACTCCATAGGGCACATTATAAATTGCACTGTCCGCCACAGCACCCTAAAATGTCCCCTATAGGACACCCTATAAGTTGCATCACAGGATAATGTATAGTGCACCTTATATGGACGGGAACCATATGGTGCCCTATAGGGCGCCCTATAAAGCACCCTCAGAGGCACCTTATGGGTACAGTACGCTGAGGGTGTTTTTGCTGGCATCAAAATATGTACATTACAAAGAGATAATGCATTGGACAACCCTATCAAATAACCCCACTGTGGGTTTGAACCCATGACCACTGGCTTCACAGACAGTGAAGTAACCATTGGGCTATAGCTCTATAGCTGCTAACAAGCCCCTGGCTGGCTGTAGAGAGCCTGCATGTCAACACACAGACTGTCTGCTGTGGTCACCAGGATAGGGTTAGTCCACCCGTACCCATGATGCACTGCACATGCAAATCAGCTGTCCACAGATAAACACAAGATGGGCAATGCACCCCCACAGCACCTCGGCCTGGTAGGAGGAAGTGACCATGTGCACCACACAGCACCTCGGCCTGGTAGGGGGTACTGACCGTGTGTTTTACTGGCACAGAGTAGCTACACACTGTCACATTGTGCGGGTACTGTGCTCACCCTGAGGGTGCAATGAGGCGCCCAGGACCAGGTCCACAACACCTTCCATGGCTGAAAGCAGCCATGCTGGAGGTCCAAACCTGTGTTAATGTGTGAGATAGGTAGTTTCTGCAAAAACACCTTGGATATCTTTGTCTGTCTCAATCAGGTGCAGCCCCCATGGACCCCCAGGTGGGCCACCTCCCCCCCCCCCCCCTGGGCTGAGGGTGGCAAACAGGATTCTCCCATCAATAGATCCACATTCTACCTCCCTGCAAAGGTGGCAGTAGAGGGGACCATCAGCCCTGGTCCTGCTGGGGAACAGACACCCCACAGGGCACTCAATGCAGCTCTGTACACATCCATAACACAATAGCAGACAGACATTAGGCCTGGATATGGCAAGCTGCACCCCACCACTATCTGATATTCTCCTGTAGCAAGTCATCAGCCACTGCAAGCCACTCCATCAAGACACATACCAGCTACAAACAGTCTGCTAGTTAGTGCATGTTCCCAGTGGAGATTCATGCACCCAGAACTGGGATGTCAGCATACACACAAGCAGATAAATCAGTGACTGGGCCCCAAAAGGAAACCCATATCTATCACATGAGAGAAATACTATATAGCACTATGGGGTTGCCAGGACATACTGAGGTCACCCTGTCTGTGTAGGTGGTGGCCGGGCACTAAAATGTCCCAGTCAGTACCCTATGCCCTGTGCAGATGCACCCTGGCCAGACCACCCTGTCCGGCCTATATCCATGGTACCTTGCTCTTCATTATGCACATTGGCAACCCAATACTGGCAACATTGCCGGCAGTGTGGGCTGTGGAAGGTGTTTGCAGCCACCACACACTGGATAGACAGACAGCCACCCCCACACCTATGCCAGCATTGTGCTACTATAGAGGAGTTCAGCAGCCATACCCACCACACCAGTCCTGGGCACAGTACAGGCATGGATATGGTACGCAATACTGTTGGGGGTCACTCCCCAGGGTGGTAAACACTGTCAGAGACCAGACCTGCAGCACACACCGCAGACATCACATTGATTGTTATGGTGGAGCTCAATGAGCAAAATGTGCTTAACGTAGGAATTGATATCTGCCAGTTATCATGGGAAACGTTTGATAGCTGTGTACCATATACCCAGGTGTAGGGTGGCATTGCTAAGGTATGCAACTGCTAGTATTGGGAGATACAGGCAGGGCCCAAGGTCCTGCCTCTCCAGGAGGCATTGGCCAATGGGGCCTGTGGGGGTGTGTGTGGGTGTGTCTGGCCCTGTTGGCTGCTGCTTTACGGCAGAGTTTCCCAAATCCAGTCCTGGTGTTCCAAACACTGTTCGGGTTTTCATGCTGTCCCTCATAAATATGCATGAGCTACATCTGCATACCATGGGGGTGGTGCATAGATATGCAGCACAGGCATCTTTATTAGAGGCAGCATGGAACCTGAATGGTGTGGGGCCCTCCAGGACTGCATTTGGGAGACTCTGCTCTAGGTAATGTGGCTGTTTATGTGTCTGTGTTTGGTGTGGTAAAATATAGGCGTATTAACCATGCGTATGTTCTCAGCAATAAAGGTTTGTCCTTACTATCATGGTTTAGTTGTGGGAAAAATATTTGGCTAGGATTGGCAGTAGCCCCAGCTGGCCTTTGAACTTGTGACTTTCTGTTCTTGCACACACTGTCTGTGTGCACTGCACCACCATGTTGCCACAAATGTGCTACATTCTGTGGGGAGTCCAAGACTGTACATCCAACAGAGCCTGTCTGTTGCGGTGGACGGTGCCAGCCTGCACAGGCCTAGGCCACTGTCTGCTGTGGTTTGCAGCCACTGCCCCCTCCACCACCTGTACCCTTCCGCCAACATGCAGACATGTCCTTATCTGGGAAAAAGCATATGACCTGATTGACTGGTGGCACTCCAGGACTGAATTTGGGGGACTCGGCTGTAGGTAATGCCCATTGTTATGGTTTGTGTGCGGTGTAGGGTAAAATATAGGTGTTGGAACCATGCTTATGTTCTCTGCAATAAAGGAGTGTCTGTACTATCACTGTTTAGTTTTGGGTAAAACTATGGAGACTGGGTTGGTAGGAGCCCCAGCTGGGATTTGAACCTGTGACCCTCTGGTCCTACAGGCACTGGCTGTGTCTGCTGCACCACACTGTGGCCACAGAGACAATGCACTCCCTGGAGAAAGGATACCTGGCCAGACAAGTCAGAAACCCTGCTCTGCACAATTTTACTGTGGGCTAATTTACCTTGTATGGGACAAAAGTGCAAATAAACCTCAAAAATGACCTCGAAAAAAGGGGAAAAAAACCAAAACCAAGCTGGGCAACAGTGATATCAATGGGCAACATAAAACACACTCCCAAGAAAGCTCCAATAAAATGAAGTGATTTTTGAAAGAGTCTACGGAGCGTAGACCCTTCCAAAAATCATTTCCTTTTTTTTGGAGCTTTCCTGGGAGTGTTTTTTATTGTTGCCCATTGATATCACTGTTGCCCAGCTGCATTATAATTTTTACAATTTTTCTTGTGGTCATTTTAAGGTTTTATTTGGAATTTTGTTCTGTGCACATGTCTCACACTGCTCATGTTTTGTAGGTTTCCCCGGTTTTGCTGTACATTGCTGACGGAAATGGTTTCTCTTCCCTTTAAATCGGCTCTAACCCGAGGTTTTCACTTGCGGTATTTTTTTGACCGAAATTCAGCCCCGCTCCTGTGCGGGTAGCCTCTCCCCTCCCACTCTCCACCCATTGACCCCATCCCCCCGCCCCTCGGGAGCCTTCCTCCGCCCTCGAAATGCCTTTCCACACCTCTATTGCACATCAGCGCGCCGCGCACTTGTGCGGGCCCGTTAGTGCAGCGCACACGTGTGCGGGGCACAAAAATGCACTATTAGCGTGCGCTAAGGTACCTTAGCGCACGCTCAAGTGCTCCCCGCACAATTGCGCGGTTTAGTAAACATACCCCTAAGTGTTCACTGACTGCATTGTATTTCATTACAGTTCTTGCAAGTTTCTTCTTTATTATAAATGCAACACCATTTCTTCTTTGTTTTTCATTTCCAGCGTAGTAGACTGTGATCACTGATGTAAAGTGTCCGATGCCAGTCTATTTCAGTTCGATGACACCCAGCAGATCAAGTTGTACACGTTCCATTTCATTCTTGACCACCTCCAACTTACCTTGGTTCATGCTTTGTACATTCCATGTCCCAATATGTAAGACATCTTTATGGCTTTTGACTCTCATTTCATGCGCAGCTACATCAGCAGTCAGAGGTCTCGAGGGCTTTGATCCAATCACATCATAAATTCTGGCTTTACTCTGAAAAGTCTTCGGCTCTTCCCCAGTAGCTAGTTGAGTGCCTTCCAAACTGTGGGTCTCATCTTCCAGCACTATAGTGCTATTTGTTTTGTTGTGACTATCCATTGGGTTTTCATGGCAAGGTATAGAAGTAGATTGCCATTTTTTTCCTCCGCAAAGTTTAAGTTTAGTGTTGTTGCCCTTGTCACAAAAATGTGATCCTCTGCGGCCAACACTATCCCATTCTGCTGCTACCCAGATGGGTGATTTGTCTTGGTCTGGCACCTCACTGAGACCTGTCAATCTTGGGAGACCCTGCCAGTAGTTTAACTACCGATAGCTTAGCCCTCAGCATCACTGATGCACACAAGTCCTCACAGCATGACAAGCTGCAAACCAAGTGAGGACCAGTCAGTACTAGAGGAGATAAAACCTAAGCTTTCCTTGGAAGCTCAGATGACAGGACTTTGTATTTCATTCTTTGGACACATCATGCAAAGAGAGAGATCATTGGAGAAAGACATAATGCTTGGCAAGGTAGAAGGTCACCGTAAAAGATGAAAGCCAGCAATGAGATGGATTGATACAATAACAGCAGTTATGGATACCACTCTATCAACAGTGAGCCGCTTGGCTGAAGACCAAACAAAGTTAAGGTCAACTATACAGAGGGTTGCCATGAGTCAACACCGATTTGACAGCACTTAACAACAACATGAATACAATACTGGCTTAGGAATAGAAATACCGGCTACATCATGGTTTTCACCCCAATTGACGTCCACAACCTTGATATCTTGGCCTTAACAAAATGCTTCGAAGACGTGATCAACTGGCTTGGCAACAATAATCTAGCAGTAAATTACAATAATACAGAGGCACTTTTCATTATAAGAAACTCCTCATTTAATCCCCCACAAGAAATTTGCCTCTCACACAGAACAATAAAGGTGCAAAAAGAGGTCAAATATCTCAGCATCATCCTAGATCAAAACCTCAGCTTCCATTCTCACATAAACAGAACCACTGCAAACACTTACTACAAAATGAAACTCCTCAAGAATATAAAACCAGTACGTAGCCAGGATCATTTCCGCACAGTATTTCAAACAGTTATCAGTCCAATATTTGACTACTGTAATTCGATTTACCACAGTCTACCAATGAGTTCCATAACCCTCTCCAAATGGCACAAAATACAGCCACCCGAATCATCACTTTAAGCTCTAAACAAGATCACATAATCCCCATACTTAACCAACTCCACTGGCTGCCTATATCCTCCCAGACTAAGTTCAAGACACTGCTCACAATCTTTAAAATCCTACATCACTCAACCACAGATATGCTACAAGAACTGATTACTTGAGACACTAGCATGAGTCGCAGGAGAAATAACAATAAAAGCATGATTGTCTTCCCACCCGCATACCAGAAAACCAACCAAACCATTTTGAAAAGGGCATTTTCTCTCTCTGCCTCAGCGTTATGGAATACCCTGTCAGAACATATCAGAACCACTACAGACATCAAGGACCTCTGCAAAAAGATAAAAACTCACCTTTTCACTGAACATTTCAGACATATCACATAAGCAATTACATCCCTTGGACACATCAGTATAAGCAAATATCATATCCCGAACCTCTGCGAATCCAGTCCACCTCCCATACTAGGCTACCTCTAAGTCTAATATTAATGACCTATCAAACCTGTCCCTTTACTGTACATAAGTTTTACGTTGCTCTTGTTCACTAATGTTAATATAACTATGGTTCACTGTAATAGTCTGATTTATCGTTATGGTTCCTTGTAACAGTTTGATTTATCGTTATTTATACTAGTTCATTGTACGACTTGAAGTTTCATTGTAAACCTCTTTGATTAAAGGATAAAGCAACATAGAAAATCTGTTAAATAAAATAAAATGAATAAACTGAGCAACCTGGGGATTGGTCCAAAGGTGGTGAATCGGATCAGTAATTAGTTGACAGGTGAAGGTGAGTAGTAGAGTCTCTCAGGGATTGGTCTTGGCACCAGTATTGTTTAATGCCTTTCAAAGCGATATTGGCAAAGAGTTGAAAGGACAAATTTTACATAGTTGATAATTTACTTTCCTTAAATCCTGCAGTCCAGAAGCTCGTTTGTCAACAGGTGGAGGCAGACTTGAGGGACTTTCACTGATGTCATGACTTGGTATATCCTCTGGTGCAGCACTGAAAGAAGCCAGTAGGACACTTCCCAAGCAGTAAGCAAGACTAATAACATTCTCTGAGTTTTTCAAACACAAACAACTTTGCCACAAAAAAACATGAGCAAGCATTTGGCTCTCTTACAGTGATGAAGTTTGAGTCAGATCATGGTAATGACTAGGCCTTTTGTGGCAGCTGGAACCCAGACAATGCAACCAAAAGGCAGCAGACTTCCCAAACAGCAATAGGAGTCTTCCAGGGTGGGTACTGCATTGGTTTAGCAAGATTCAGGGAAAGTAAATTAACAGGTATGTAAAAGTTTATACTTCCTTACCATCCTGCTGGACCAATGCAGACGAGTGGGACATACCTAAAGACTGAGGACCCAGGGTGGGAAGAAGATTACCCAAAGGATGGGCTAACCTGCCATACTATAGATGTCTTTGTATTTTTCCTACTCCTTTTGGGTTTCTTGTTGGTGCAATGAAGAAAATGGCAGGAAACGGTGGTGTCAAGAAATGCAGAGGCCTGTGCAACCCACAGCAGCTGGCTGGCTCAATCCTGATGGCACAAAAGTTGAAGCCACAGGGAAAGGGAAACAGTCCATTGCGTGTGACCAGCCCAGATTGTCCCACTCTAAAGCCACGACAGTGAACGAAGCACTGTCAAGCTTGCAGCAGCTGACTGAACAGTCTTCCCCAGGTTGGGGGTTTCCAAACCTGCTGCAATCAGTAATCCACGGAAGGTTCCTACTCTCCTGTTTCTGATTGAAAAAACAAACAAACAAACCACCCTCCCCCAAAAATGAATTAACTTTACAAAAACAAAAAAAAGAGCTAGTCCACCAAACTGGATGGAGACATCCTAAGAGAGGAATGCCACCCCGGGCCACTCTCTCTGGGTTACACTGATCCTCTTGACCAGGAGCTCAGCCCTTTACAGCAGGAGGGCAACTCCAGCGGGGCACCTCAGGTATGCTCTGGAGACCTCCGCTGTCCAGGCTGCATTGGCAAGCACTCTCAGAACGGCTGCCAGGAGCACAAGCTGAAGATCAAAAACACCATCTGCTGCAGACGAAATACTGAAGGTGAACACTAATTGCACTGGTATAAGTACCAGTGCTGATGTCAATGGAATCTTCTGGGATTTCTACTGTCTCCATCACCTGCTGGCAGGGGAAATAACCACTAGCTTGGACTGGTCTAGCAGGATGGTTTGGAAACCCGTGACAGACTGCAACTAGAGGACATCCTTGAAACCAACCACACCATAAGAACATAAGAACATAAGATATGCCATACTGGGTCAGACCAAGGTCCATCAAGCCCAGTATCCTGTTTCCAACAGTGGCCAATATAGGTCATACGTACCTAGCAGTATCCCCAAGAGACACAAGTTCCACAATGCTTGTATTGGGTCAAGCATTGATATCCTGGGTCCCTTTTTAATAATGGTTTATGGACCTTTCCTCCAGGAACTTGTCCAAACCTTTTTTTTTTTTTAATTTATAATTTTTTTTTATTATCAAACCGAATTTTACAACTCACACTTTTACATATATCATGCGCACAAATAGAGATATACAATTTAACTGTTGTCATCTTAAACAATGGTACAGAAGGAAACTTAGAGAAATTCCGTGCCTTTAGTTGAACAGTATTCTCTCATTAAAACGTAATAGTTATGTCTTATATTATTGTTTCAATAAAGACAATATCCTTTGTACTCTGTGTCCTCCAGATTATTCTGTTATCTGAGGTTGCTTAACGTTTTTGTGACATTTATATCTTTTATTAACTCTTCAAAACCAAGAACCTCCAAATGACCGTACCAATGGTACCAGTCGCACAGTACAACACTTCCTGCACCCCGCACCCACTTCTCAACACTCTTCCTCCCATCCAACCCCCCCCCCTTAAACCTAACTAGGGAAAAGACAACAGTAAACCTCAACCCATCCCCCCCCCATGGACAGGCACTTTGTCTCTCCATAAATGCTCTTACAGCACACTACTAGCCCATGCCCCCCACATACCCCCCTACCCCCCTCCCTTACCTCCGCCCCCCAACCCTTCCCTCCCTCCCTCCCTACCTTTCCTCCTTTCCCTTCCCCTCTTGATGTAACACCCGCCACAACTCTCCCCATCGAACTTCAAATTGACCCTCTCTCTCTTTCCTCGCCGCCGTTAACTTCTCCATGAGGATTATATGTTGAACCCGCCCTTCAAATTCCCCCAGACCCGGAGCCTCTTTGCATTTCCATGCTGCTGCCACTGCACATCTTGCCACACTCAGACATGCCACTACCACCCTCCCCCATCTCCGCTGGCTCTTACCCCGCCCTGACAACAAGAAAAGACCCGGTGACAACTCAACCTCCTCCCCCCAATTTATCCCTTATCCACTCCCGAATCTTACTCCAGAAGGCCTGAATTTTTACACACCCCCACCATATATGCCAAAATGAGCCCCCCCCCCCACAGTCCCGCCATCAGGCAGCAGACGTTCCGGGATACATCCTATGTAATCTCTCCGGAGTATAATACCATCGGAACAGTATTTTATAACTATTTTCTCGTATGCTACTAGATATAGGGGTCTTTTTAATCTGGTCCCAGATCCCCTTCCAATCCTTATAATCCAACTGTACACCTAGATCAGTCTCCCACTCCCTCATATACTTAAATTTCATCCCTCCCCCCCTCCTAACCCCTTTATAGAGCTCCGAAATCATACCCCTAGACCCCTCTTTCCCAACCCACAGAGCCTCAACCTCAGTCAGGACCCCCTCTAGCGCCCCAATACCTCTAACCCCCTGAGATAAGACTGCACCTGTACGTAGTCATACCTATCCTTCTCCTGGAGCCCATAGCTTTCCTTCACCTCCTCAAAACTCATAAGCTCATCCCCATCCATTAGCTGAAAAAAAACAATGCAACCCTCTAGCCGTCCACCCATCAAACACCCCACCATCCCACCCCGGCTTAAAATCCTTACACCCCCTCCATGATGCTGCTAATGAAAACCCCCTCCTCCTACCTTTAGATCCTTGAGCCCGTACCTCATCCCACACCGCCGCTACCTGTCGCATAGCGGGAGAACCCATCCCCAATTCCTTCCTATCCTTCCCCTGTGCCCACAGCCACGCAGCCAACCTCCCCCCCTTAACAAAAGTTTGTTCCACCCTAACGCCCATTTTTACCTGACCCCTTCCCCTCCAATCCATCATGTGCCGGAGCTGCGCTGCCCTATAATAATCCCTAACATTTGGCACCCCTAACCCCCCCCTCCTCTTTAGCCGCATACATAGTTTCCCTCGGAATCCGCAGGGGCTTTCTTTTCCAGATGTATTGAAACACTTTCCGCTGGAGGACCCGCAACACCTTGTCTGGTACCCGCACTGGTAATACCTGGAATAAATACAGTATCCGGGGCAAGATATTCATTTTAACCCCCGCTATCCACCCTAGCCAGGACACCTCTGAGTTCATCCAACAATCCAGATCTTTATTCAGTTCCCCTAAGACCCGGGGATAATTCACCTGATAGAGGTCTTCATATCCCCTTGGGAGCTGCACCCCCAGATAACCCAGCGATTTTGTGACCCACCTGAAGGGGTAATGCTTCTTTAACCGACTTTCCGCTTCTCTTGATACGGAGATATTTAATACTTCCGTTTTCCCTACATTCATCTTAAACCCCGAAACCCCTCCACTTCCTCCATGATGACTGGCAACCCCTCTGTCGGGTTCCGAATATATAACAGGATATCATCAGCATATAAGGAGATTTTATGTTCCACTCCACCCGCCAGAACTCCTTGAATCAACCCATTGCCCCTTATCCGCTGCGCCAGAGGTTCCACCACTAAGGCAAAGATCAACGGCGATAAGGGACACCCCTGTCTAGTCCCCCTTTCCAATGCAAAGTCCCTAGTATAGCTCCCATTTACCTTTACCTGCGCCCTAAGCCCCTTATATAGACCTTTCACCCACTTTACAAAGTTTGGCCCACACCCTATCTTCCCTAATACCTGCCACACAAAATCCCAGTGCACCTTATCAAACGCCTTCTCGGCATCGATAGACATCAAGATGCATTCCTCCCTCCCTGCCCGCGCTACCCCGGTCACCTCTATCGCCCTTTTGATGTTATCCGCCGTCTACCTTCCCATAATAAATCCCGTCTGATCTTCCCTAATCAGCTCAGGCATCCAGGATGCCAAGCGATCCGCCATTACCTTGGCCAGAATTTTTACATCTACATTAAGCGTTGATATCGGTCTATACGATACACATTCAATAGGATCTTTCCCTGGCTTTGGCAAGATCGTAATCCCCGCCGTCAACATCTCAGGGGGCAACTCCCCCCCCCCTCCTTTAACATGCCATTGAATACTCTTATCATTAGATCTCCTATTTCCCCCCAAAACCGTTTATAAAAGATCCCGGGTAATCCATCTAAGCCCGGCGATTTTCCCCCCTTCAATCCCTTAACCACCTTCCCCACTTCCTCCCCCGTCACCTCCCCCTCCATCCCTCCCCTCGCTGCCTCCCCCAGTGTAGGTAACTCCAAACCCTCCAGATACCTACTGATTTGCTCTAACCACACCCCAGACTGCCTCCGATATAACTCTCGGCAATATTGCTCAAATCTCCCCCGGACCTCTTGCTCGTCCCCCATCACTATCCCATCTTGCCTCTTAATTTGATATATCATAGAGGCCCCCTTCTGCTTCCGGAGTTTACGGGCCAACAACCGCCCTGCCTTATTTCCAAATTCATAATATATCTGTTGCACTCGCTGCATGTCCATAGCTATTTGATCCACCTGTAAGGCCCGTAATTCCCCTCTGATGCGATCCAGATTTTTCCGATCCCTCTCCGTACTTTCTTCCCGTAGCTCCCGCTCAGCGACCACCAACTCCTCCTTTAACCTGGCCTCCTTCTCCCCTCTCTCCCTCTTCAACCGCGTTCCCCATTTGATGAACCGACCTCGAATATATGCCTTCAACCCCCCCCCCCCCATACCATAACCTCTCAGACCTGCCCATTATCATTAAATTCTAAATATTCCCTTATCGCCCCTCTAATATCCTCCCTCACCTCCTTATGTTTCAGCAGACTCTCGTTCAACCGCCAAAATTTAGTCCCCACCTGTCGCTTACTTCGAATCCCCACCGTTACTGATCTGACCATACAATCAGGAGGATCTCTCCCTTTGACACCTCCACCATCCAATCCGCATTCATCATAATCATATCAATCCTACTCCAACACTGATGTGGTGCTGAGTAGAAAGTATATTCTCTCTCAGCAGGATTCCGCTTCCTCCAGATATCCACCAGATCATGCTTCTCCATCAATTTTTTAAGCTCCTTCCTACTCGACCCCCTCCCCTCCCACCCTCTAGGATTTCTATTTAAGCTATCCTGTAAGGTGATGTTAAAATCCCCCCCTACCAGCAGCTTCCCCTGCACTTCTCTCTCCAGCAATTGACTCGTCATTTTCCAAAAGGTCCCCTGTACCCCATTCGGTGCATAAACTGAGACAATATTGATCTCCTCATTCCCCCACCTCCCTTTTATGCCTACCACCCTCCCCTCCTCATCCCAAAACCACTCCCGCACCTGAATCCCTACCCCACCTTTCACCAATATAGCTACCCCCCTTTTCCGTTCTCCCCCCCCCCCCCCCCCGCATGAGAAAAATTGCTCTGGAAACCCCGGATGTTTTAACCGTCCAACCTCCCCTCCCCTCCGATGTGTTTCTTGCACTAAAATCACCTCCCACTTATTTTTCTTTATTTCTCTAAAAAAGTGCCTCCCTTTGTGTGGGGAGTTCAAACCTTTCATATTTATAGAGCCAATCCTCAACATTACTCTACGTCACCCCCTTCCCCGCCCACCCCCCTCCTCTGAGTTGTGCCTGCTCCCTCTTGTTCAGTGCCCCCTCCCCTTCCCCCCTACCCCCTCTCCTCCCCACCTCCCTGCTATCCCTTCCGTGTGAGTCAAGTCCTATCCCGACTTCAGCCCTTGATCACATCCCGAATTATCCCCAAGTATCCCCACACCCCTCCTCTGGCCCGCCTTCCCCTACAATTCAATTCCAGTCCCACCCCAAGCCACTCCCCGCTTCAACCATCCCCCCGATGCAGAAAACCATTACCCCACACTCACAGACCCCCCCTTCCACCTCCTCCCCTTACTAAACCCGGTACCAAATTATTACCCATACCCATCCCACAATGTTCAGGTAGTCCCTGCTGGGTCCGCTCCCTTCAATTCCTGCGAGAGCCGTTTGAGCCTCTTCCCTTTCTCCGACACTCTCTGCCACTGTGACATTCGCTGCTCCTTGCCACGCTCCTCTCTGGCTCCCCCTCCACATGCTCCTTCCTTGGTCTGTGGGAGATGTTCACATCCCAATTCCGCCATCACGCTCCAGGCCTCCTCCGCCCCGTTCACTCTCCGAGATATTCCATTTACTGTCAGCAATAGACCAAAGGGGAACAGCCCCCGGAGGAACGCCGTCACCTCCTTCAAGCCTCTCCTCCTCTCCAGGGTCCCCTTGGATAAATCATTATAAATTTCCACCTCACAAGATTCCCAGGCGATCCGGCCATACTTCCTAGCCACACTCAGGATACGCTCTTTAAGGAGGAAGCTGCTTAGGCACGCAATCACATCCCTTACTTGTTTTTCCCGCCGAGGGACCAAGCTGCGGTGTGCTCGCTCCACTCCTATGGCTACCACGTGGTCTTCCCCGCTCTCCTCCATTCTCAATATATGCTGGCACAGGCATTGCACCATTTGAGCACAGTCCTTGTAATTCTCAGTTTCAGGAAGCCCTTTAAAACGCAAATTATTCCTCCGGGCCCGATCCTCCATCTCCTCCATCTTTTCCTGCATTTCCTCCTGCTTATCGCGCAGTCTTCACTACTCCACCTCCACTTCCCTCAGAGCTGCTTCCTGTGAGTCCACTTGTTCCACCACCTCCTCCACGCGCTGCCCTAAGCCATTTAGCTCTTGTTGTATTGAGTGCAGCGTCTCTTTCAGATCCCTTCTCATCGCCTTGATATCTCCCTGAAGCTCTCTTTTGAACTCCTTCAGCCAGTCCTTAAGCTCCATTTCCCGCAGCAGCTGTTCCGTCTCTCCAGTGTCTTCCCCTGGGCCATCGTCTCCACTGCCCTCCTCGGCCTCGCCGAGGCTCCGCACACTGTTCTCCTCGTGCTGCGCGTACGCGGACTTAAACCCCTCCAGTTTTTTTCGGGCTGCCACGGCACTCCCCGGGTCACTTTTCCCGACTCCTGCGCACACGGGATATCGCTCATTTAGCACCATTTATCGGGAATCAGACGGAGCTCGGCTACACCACGGCCATATGCTCCGTGACATCACCGGAAGTCCGTCCAAACCTTTTTTAAACCCAGCTACACTAACAGCTCTTACTACATCCTCCGGTAACAAATTCCAGAGTTTGATTACACGTTGAGTAAAAAAATATTTTCTCTTATTTGTCTTAAATAGTTTACCCTGTAGCTTCATTACATGTCCCCAGTCTTTCTATATTCTGATAGCATAAACAATTGATCTACATTTACCCGTTCCACTCCATTCATTAATTTATAGACCTCTATCATATCTCCCCTCAACTGTCTCTTTTCCAGGTTGTAGAGCCCTAACCTTTGTAGCCTCTCTTCATAGGAGTAGCCTTCCATCCCCTTTACCATTTTGGTGGCTCTTCTCTGTACCTTTTCTAATAATGCTATATTTATTTATTTATTTACATTCTCTAACGTACCATGCTATTCTGCATCAGTGTGGTTTACATTGAACAAACTGAAATTACATTGACCAGGGCATTATAACTTGGATATAACTATTTTACAGGGAACATGGGCTAAGCGGCTTGCCCAAGACCACAAGGAGCACCTGTGGGAATAGAAACCCCAGTCCTTCCAGCCCAAGGTTGCTGTCCTCTAGTGGGATTTGAACCCCTGACCTTCTTGCCTGAAGTACCTTGCCCCAACCACTAGGCCACTCCTCCACTCTGTATATCCTTTTTAAGATACGGCAACCAGAATTGCACACAATATTCAAGGTGCGGTCGTACCATGGAACGATACAAAGCCATTATAATATCCTTTGTTTTATTTTCCATTCCTTTCCTTATGATACCTAGCAATCTATTTGCTTTCTTGGCTGCTGCTGCACACTGGGCGGAGGGTTTTAACATGTTATCCACGATGACTCCTAAATCTTTTTCCTGGGTGGTGGTTCCCAATGTGGAACCTTGCATTGTGTAACCTTAGTGTGGTTTGTTCTTTCCTAGGTGCACTTGTCCACATTAAATTTCATCTGCCATTTGGATGCCCAGTCTTCCAATTTACAGATCCTCCTGCAGTTTTCCACAGTCCTCTTAGGTTTTAACAACTTTAAACAGTTTTGTGTCATCTGCAAATTTGATAACCTCACTAGTTATTCCCTTTTCCAGGTCATTTATGAATATGTCAAAAAGTAGCGGACCCAGTACAGATCCCTGGGGTACTCCACTATTCACCTTTTTCCATTGGGAAAATTGGCCATTTAACCCTACCCTCTGCTTTCTATCTTTTAACCAGTTCCCGATCCACAATAGTACACTGCATCCTAACCCATGACTTTTTAGTTTTGCCAAACGTTTCTGATGAGGGACCTTGTCAAAGGCTTTCTGAAAGTCCAGATACACTATATCAACCAACTCACCTTTGTCTAGCTGTTTATTCACACCTTCAAAAAAACATATCAGATTAGTAAGACAAGATCTTCATTGTCTACAGCCATGTTGGCTGTCTCCCATTAGGCCATGACTATCTACATGCTGTGTAATTTTGTTCTTTATGATGGTTTCTACCATTTTTTCCCGGTACTGACGTCAGGCTCACCGGTCTGTAATTTCCCGGATCACCCCTGGAACCCTTTTTAAAAATTGGCGTTACATTGGCGATCCTCCAATCTTCAGGTATTACAGATGATTTTAATGAAAGTTCACAGATTACTAATAGCAGGTCTGCAATCTCATGTTTTAGTTCTTGCAACACCCTTGGTATAGCGATTTACTACTATTCAGTTTATCAAATAGTTGTAATACATCTTCCCGGTGTAGCAATATTTCTCTCAATTCCTCTGCAGTATCACCTTTAAATACCACTCCAGTTGAAGTAGCAAAGCGCACGCAACGAATACACCAGGAGTCTATTTACTAGAATTCAAACCAGTTTATTTGTGCACAGTCTCAGACACTTGTCACATTCAAAATTGTCTGAGCATGGCGTTCAGTAAAACAACAGCATTTATAGCTTTCCTCATCAGTTCTATACAGACAAACTCCTCATTGGTCCCGGTGGCCCCCTCACCCCCCCCCCCCCATCCAATGGAGATCTCTGACCGGGCCCACACCGCTCTCCCCCTGCTTTCAGGCCTTCCTAGCCATGGCTCAGTACCTAGACATAACATATTCTGCCTTGCTTTCTGCTTACAAGGTCACTCTGCAGTACAGAGACTGTGAATACATCTGTGAATAACATAACAAGCTCAATAGAAAAGTCTTGCATTCTTATCAGCAAAGCAGTTTAAAGCTGTTTTCTATTTTCTCTGGCTTTTCAGCTCTGCTCAGCTATAATATTCTAAAGTGGGGGTTGGGGACTCAGGCCTGACCTACAGGCTTTTCTTACTTCTACAGGCTATGCAGGCTATTCTAGGCCATAGCCTATTTAATTTAATTTAATTTAATTAGCGAGTTTTTATATACCGCACCTTCCATTGATCAGTTGCGGTTAACATGGAACAACAGTAAACAGTGTGACATGGTGGATTCCTCCAGCCCTGTAGAAGGAGCCAAAAAGGAGGAATCAGAGGCAGTGCTGGAGTATAAACAAAAGCACATGGCTGGTAGTTACCAAGGAAACCAGAGACAGGAGAAAGAAACACGCCCTTGCTACCGGTTCGCTCAGGACTCAAGAGCTGATTCAGAGCACCTGCTAGGGGGAGGAGTCAGGCACTGCCCAAAAGGACAGATACATAAAGAGGCCTCAGTGGAAAAAAGAGAGGGTCCGTTAGAAGCTGGAAGAGGTTCTCCAGTAGAAGTTCCAGAGAAAGTTCCAGCACAGGCTCAGCTGGGAGGTTACTTACAAGGCCAGCCGAGGGTTCCGGTGAGAGGCCAGCTAACAACCCAGGAGGAGGACCAGGGAAGAGTCCAGGTTCCAAGCCCAGGGCCAGAGCTAAGTCCAAAGGTAAAAGGAGAACCGTTTACAAAGCTTTATTCAAGAAAAGGATACGGCAGAAGCAAGCCAGGCTGTTTGCAATATCCTGGGGATTACCAAGAGGAGAGAAAGCCAGGAAGGCAGTTTCAACACTCATTGCACAAAGTAGGTGGAGATTCCACAACCGGGTCCAAAGCCCAGAGAAAACCATTTGCAGCCAGGCACAGAGGTAAGCCCAAAGGCTGGGATTTTTATAATCAAGGTGATTCTACTTACCCAGAAGGTTGGGGCATTAATTATAATGACTGTAATGAAAGTGACTGTTTTAAGAAATACATGATTCAAGAATATAATACAAAGCTTAAAGCAGAGAGGAAAGGCGGAGCCCAAGAAACAACGGTACAAACATTTCCTACCTCTCAGGAGGACTTAATGGAAATAGAGCCAGGTTTTGAAAGTGTCTCTGAAGATTTGATGGACTGTACGATTACAATATCTGATGAAGTATTATCCTTGCGCTGAATGTATGCCTTGCAGAGAAGTACAGAGGTATTGATATAAAAAGTACAGAGCTGGGAAAACAGAGCTGTTTCATTCTGATTGCTGAGAAGCAAGTGTTTTGTGCTGAAGTAAGCTATTTATGTTGGAAACTTTACTTTGTCCTTTTTACCAGAGGTATCTGGTTTTGTTACCTTTATTTCCTTGTTGAAATCCGCCCCGGGAGGGGAAATAAATCCTTGTTGCTTTAACCACTTTTTGAAGTCACACTACTCTTCCTTGGACAGTGAAAGAAACTACATATCCCAAGAGGCTTTGCTTTAGGAACTTGTAGAGTAGCTGTTCAGGAAGAAAACAACCCGCTTAAACCCTACCTGCTCTCGCTGGGGGGCACTAAAGAAGCGGGGTCACAACAGGCAATGCTGCTTTTACAGATAACAATGTGAAACTACAAAGAAATTCAATTTTACAATTAACAGTTGTAAACTATATACAAAGAACCAGATTTTAACTATGTACAGGTATGTATGTTTTCGAAATCGTCGGTTTGGGGTTTTCTCATTTATTCCAGTTCAAAGATGGGATATGTCAGCTGGTGAAGCTATCCTTTTTCTTGTTGAAGAGGTGAGTTTGACAAAGATCCATAGTATGTTGAGAATAAATGAGTTTTGAGTTTTTTCCTGAACTCCATGATTTGAGGTAAGGATCTTAATTCCGATGGCATGTTGTTCCAAGTTATAGGGGCAGCATGGGAGAATGCTTTCTTGTTTGTTGATTTTTTGGCCTTTATAAATTCCTTTGGTGTTATTAGTTTGTTTAGTTGGTCTCGCCTTTGGAGATTATGATTGGGTTCTTTATTAATAAGGTTGTTTAGAGTGAGAGGTGCTGTGTTGTTCAAGACTTTGTAAGTAGTTAAAAGAGTTTTATAATGTATCCGGCATTGAATCGGGAGCCAGTGTAGATTCTCTAAAATAGGTGTTATATGTTGGAATGGTGGGGCATTCATGATAGTCCTTGCTGCTGCATTTTGTGCTAGTTGGAGTTTTTTTAGATTTTGTTTTGTTATGCCTAGTAGGGTCAAGTTCACAAAATCGAAATGGGGAGTTATTATAGCTTGTATTATACGTTGAAAATCCTGTAGATGCATTAGGGGACGGAGTTGTTTTAAAACTTTTAGTTTAAAATAAACTTTTTTTGTTATATTTCTTATATGTGTGTCCATACTGAGGTGTTTGTCTAGTATTACACCTAGGTAGCGTATTTCAGTTTTTATATTGATATCATTATTTTGCAGTGTGATGTATGATGGGGGAATGAATGCTGTGTTTTTAGTTACTATTAGGGCTTCGGTTTTTGCATGGTTAATGAATAAGTTGTTTTCATTTAGCCAATTGTTTATTTCATTGAGGCAGGTATTAGTAAGTAGTGTAGGAATATTAGGTATTGTGAATGGGACATACATCATTATGTCGTCCGCGTAAAGGTGATAGTGCACCTTGAATTTTTTAATATTTGACAGATGTGTTTTAAGTAAATATTAAATAGTAGCGCTGACAGTGCAGAGCCCTGGGGGAGGCCTAGTTCCTGATTGTAATTTTGTAAGCCTATCACACAGTCTTGGGTAACATCCCTACATCTTCCTCAGTAAAGACTGAAGCAAAGAATTCATTCAGTCTCTCCGCTATAGCCTTGTCTCCTCTTATTGCCCCTTTTACCCCTCTACCATCTAATGGTCCAATTGACTCTCTCACAGGCCTTTTGCTATGAATGTACTTGAAAAGTCTTTATTTCGTGTTTTTGCTTCCGTAGCAAGTTCCTTCTCAAATTCTCGCTTTGCCTGCCTTATCAATTCTTTGCATTTAACTTGCCAGTGCTTGTGCTGTTTCCAGTTTTCGTCATTTGGCTCTTTTTTCCATTTCCTGAAAAAGCTTTTTTGGCAGCAACAGCCTCTCTGACCTCACCTTTAAACCATGCTGGCAGTTTTTTGGACTTTCTTCCACTTTTCTTAATGCGTGGAATACAGCTGGTCTGGGCTTCCAGGATAGTATTTTTAAACAACACCCAAGCTTAATGTAAGTCTTTAACCTTTGCAACCGCTCCTTTTAGTTTTTTCTTAACTATATTCCTCATTTTATCATAGTCTCCCTTTCGAAAGTTAAAAGGTAGTACTGTGGATTTCTTTACTATCCCTCCTCCACTAATTAAATCAAACACGATCATGCTATGATCACTATTGCCAAGTGGTCCCAACACCCTTATTTCTTGCACCAGATCTGGTGTTCCACTAAGGACTAAGTCCAGTATGGCTTCCCCTCTGGTCAGTTCATGAACCAGTTGCTCCAAGAAGCAGTCATTTATTTCATCTAGAAACTTTATCTCCCTAGCATGTCCTGCCGTGACACTGACCCAGTCGATACATGGAATTTCAATCCATAGAGATTCTACAGCAAATTTTGTTTCCTGCAAAACTTTAATCCTTTCTGACTCAATGCCCTCTCTAAAATAGAGCGCAACCCCTCCACCAATTTGATCAGTTCTATCATTACGATATAGTTTGTATCCAGGTATCACAGTGTCCCACTGGTTATCCTCCTTCCACCATGTCTCTGAGATTGCAATCATATCTAACCTCTCATTTAGTGCTATATATTCTAACTCTCCCATCTTATTGTTTAGACTTCTAGCATTTGCATACAAGCATTTTAGAGACTGTATTTTATTAATATCAATCTGGCTATTGGTAGGCATGGGTAATTTGGAATCTTTACGCTCTGTCTGCACCCTACTCAAGGGCATTTGGGCTACTTTACTCTTTTTTGGAACCTCACTGCTTTTGGTAGCATCCTTCAAGGATACCTTCTTCCGAACCATGCGCTCATGGGCGACTGTCGGCTTTCCCCTATTTTCTAGTTTAAAAGCTTCTCTATCTCCTTTTTAAAGATTAATGCCAGCAGTCTGTTTCCATCCTGGTTAAGGTGAAGCCCATCCCTTCGGAAGAACCCCTCCTTTCCCCAGAATGTTCCCCAGTTCCTAACAAATCCAAAGCCCTCATCCTTGCACCATCGTCTCATCCACGCATTGAGACTCAGGAGCTCTGCCTACCTTTTGGGTCCTGCACGTGGAATGGGAAGCATTTCAGAGAACACTACCCTGGAAGTTCTGGATTTCAACTTCCTACCTAAAAGCTTAAATTTAGCCTCCAGAACCTCCCTACCACATTTTCCCATGTCATAACAAAGCTGTAAGTCAAAGACAAAGACACTGCTCTCCACCACACATCCACACCTGCTTTACTATACTCCTTTATATTTCTGCATTAAAATTACTGCATTGCTGATTAATCCACACTAACATTCACCAAGCCTACATTGTAATTGATTGCTACCTTGAACTGTTGAATTATGAACTACTATTGTTAAAATACTGAATGTTGTACTTCTGACAATATATCTCCCAGGTCTCATAACAACACAAAGCAATATTTAGCAACGCATCTCAACCAGATAATAAACCCGCCCTGTAACTGTCCTGTGCATAACCACAAATATCCCTCCAACCCCCCCCTCCCCAAACTTAAGAAAACAATCTAACAATTCACTTATACTGCTCCCAACAAAGCACCCCCACATGGGCAGAATACAGTACTACCATAAAGCAACACTACTCCCATAAAGCAACACAAACACTCAAACATAAACAACGGATCCCCACATACTAACCAATAGTATAATTTTCATCCTCCTCATATGCTACCAAACAATAAGCGCCCTCACACATCATCAGACTACACCCAATAATCACATCCCAATTATACACCACACAAACAGAAACAATCCATACCCTACACCTTTGGCAACAACACAAATATATGACTACCACTTTAAACAAAACAAACACCGACCCAAACTGATATGCATTCACACAACACAGCCTAATCATGCTGCATACCACATCCACCCACCCGCCCCACTAAAATGCATCCTCATCAATGCACGCTCAATAAGGAATAAGATACCTTTAATCACAGACCTGGCACACGAAGAGAACCCAGACATTATCTATGTTACTGAGACATGGTTAACTCCCACAGACAACATCCTACTAAACCTACTGCAAATAAGGGGATACAACTTGTTTAACTGCTCCAGAGAATCCAAAAGGGGAGGTGGAGTTCTCATCCTATGCAAAACAGAACTAAATGCCACCCCCTCCCCATCCACCAGCCTAGACGGGCTAGAGATTATCAAAATTGCAAACAAAAACTTCTCACTTTGCCTTATTTACAGAGCCCCCACCACAGACCACAACAGCCTAGCCACAATCATAGAACTAGCATGCTCAACCTCTCTCAGAAAGCCACATATCATCCTGGGAGACCTTAACCTCCCATCAATTCACCCCTCCCACTCCACATCCTTCCTCAAAGCAATGGCTGACATGGGGTACCATCAAATCATAAACTTACCCACCCACACAAAAGTAAACTCACTCAATCTTGTCTTTCTACCTACCTCAATCACAAACCACTGAAAGCCACCCCACCCTCGACACTAGAAGTCCCGTGGTCTGACCACCACCTTATAACCTTCCAACTCCCACTCGATACCACAATCGACACCACACCAACTGAAAAACCCTCAAAAAATCACTTTACACACTTCCATAAAGAAACATTCATTGAAAACACACTACCACATCTTATGTTGGACTCCTCTGCTCCAAACACAGTAATTGACACCTGGAACAAGGTCATACAAGCAGCATCAACACCCCACAACAAACTCACTAAACTCCCACCCAGAAAAACTAAGAAATGATACACCCCTGACCTCACAAAATTAAAAAAATAACTGAGAAACTTAGAAAAGAGATGGAGGTCAACTAAAAAACAAGAAAGCAAACAACTATACCTCACCATGCTCAACACGTACAAAAATACAATCAACTTAGCCAAAAGAGACTACCACACAAGAATCCTAAACCGTGCAATCAATCGACCCAGGGAGCTTTTTGCTATCGTTAGATCCCTAACTAAAACCAATCAAAATGAATTAGACACAGCCAACATAAAACCTCAAATGCTCGCCGACTACTTTGAAACTAAGCTAAAAAACAAAAGCATAACTAACACCCCCCCCCCCACACACACACACCAGAAGCACCAACCAACCACAACACATGGAACAACTTCCACCAAATAGACCAGAAACACTTATTATACATAATATCAAACATTAACACAACCACATCCCCCCTAGACCCATGTTCGGTCTCCTGGATTAAGCATACAAAAGCGGAGCTAGCCCCATACTTACTCCACATAGTAAACCAATCCCTACAACAAGGTACCATGCCTACAGGACTAAAGATATCATCCATATGCCCAATACTAAAGAACAGCGCACTCAACAGAAAGGAACCCAGCTTATAAAGACCGATAGCAAGCATCCCATTTTTTGCGAAGATCATCGAAAAGATAACCCATATACAACTACAAGATCACATAGACAGCTACGCTCCCCTAGTTACTCAACAATTCGGCTTTCAACCTTTTCATGGAGTCAAAACGCTAATTATATCCTTACTTGACCACCTCATCAGAGGCCTAGATGATCCCAAATCCACATTCCTACTAGTTTTCATAGACATCGCCGCAGCATTTGACAATATCAATCACCACACCCTCATCACTAGATTAACACAAATTGGAATAGGAAGAACAGTCCTACAATGGCTCAAGTCCTACATCTCGAACCATAGACTATGTATCCAACTAGGAAATTAATCACCGGTTACATTCCCACAAGGGTCTGCCCTCTCAGCCCTACTATTTAACCTTTACTTACAACCAATCACAGACATATTTTTAAAAAATTCAACATCAATTACTATATCAACGCAGATGATATCCTATTATCCCTCCCCGTAGATATGGATAACCCCACTTTCAACAACTTATCTAACTGCATTATCAAAACCGAATCATGGCTACACGCTAACATCCTTAGCATTAACTTCAAAAAAAATGAAAGCCATATACATCACTAAAAATCAAAATCACACCCTCCCTCAAAACATCAACCTAAACTCCGCTACCCTCCCAATCAAGAATGAGGTCAAATACCTCGGCATAACCCTTGATCAAACCCTCAGCATGCTCCCCCACTTAAAACAAACAGTGAAAAACATATTCTTCAAGCTAAAGACGATCCAACACATAAGACCATTCCTAGAAGAAAACGATTACAGATCAATAGTCCAAGCAATTGTCACACCACACTTCGACTACTGTAACAGCTTGTTACAGGGTCTACCCACCAAAAACCTACACATCCTTCAAAGGGAATAAAATATCACAGCAAGAATTATCTGCAAAGCCTCACTGACAGAGCACATCACACCCATACTATCTAGCCTTCACTGGCTCCCAATAACGAGTCGAATAAAATTCAAAATACTCATGACAACCTTCAAGTTAATTAACAATATAGCACCATCCATATTCGCAACACTCATACAAACCCCAACAGACACAAGAACTAGAAAAGAAAATGTACTTCACTCCCTTGTAAACCCCACCACAATCAGGAAAACAAAACAGGCCACAAGCTCAAGGGCATTCACATACACAGCACCTTCCCTCTGGAACTCCTTACCACTATCAATCCCTTCAATTAAAGACCTCCAGATGTTTAAAAAATCCCTCAAGACGGGGGCGGAGACTGATGTCCAGCGGGTAGGACGCTTTGCGTTGAAGCTCCCGAGAGGCCTACTTAGAATCCTGACTTAATACCTATACAAATTTACTATTTCGCTCCGAGCTGACCGGGGCACCTCGGGGGGGATGGCGGCCCATAAACCAGCGCGCTTGGACTTCGGGTCTCCTTCTTCTTCTCACGGAAAACGCTCCAAAACAGAGGTGTCCTCCCCACAGAAGATGGTCCCATTTCGTGAAAACCCCGAAATGCACCTGGAGATTTTGGAGGAAATACGCGGCGTGAAGGAATTGGTGCAGTCCAATGGAGAAGCGCTTCGAGCCATGCGAGAAGACTTTGGAGTGCTCCAGGACCGACTTGAAAGTCTTTCATTACGGCAGGACAACATGGCGGGGGTCCTCGACTCGCACGAGGTGCGCTTGGGCAAACTGGACAAGGCTGAGCGCCAGATACAGAATCTTCAAAAGGAGTTAGAAGATAGTAATAATCGAGCCCGTCGCAACAATGTGAGGCTCCTCGGAATGCCGGAGGGGGTGGAAGCAGGAGATATAAGAGAATTCTTGCTCAAAACTCTTCCCTCCTTGCTGAAGATCACTTTTCACAGAGAACTGGAAATCGATCGAGCACACCGTGTTCCTGCCCACATGGCGCCCAACCGCACGACCCCCCGGCCTATTATCTTTAGCTTGCTACGCTATCAACAAGTGGAACAAATTTTACATGTTGCCCGAGCGAATCATCATTTGGACTTTGAAGGTCGTAAGGTCTCCTTCTTTCCTGATTTGGCAAAGCCTACCGTTGACCGTCGGAAGAAACTCCTTGCTTTTCGCCCTCGACTTCAACAGCTACAGGCTCGCTTTGGCCTGTTGTATCCAGTGAAGCTCCGAGTGACTCTCCACAACCAAACCAGGACGTTCGAAGATCCTGATCTACTATCAACATTTTTAGACTCCAAAGAAGCAGAGCAGATGCGCTAATCCCAAATCTTGGACTCTTATCTGCCGGCTCTGTCCGCCATTTTGAAGGGCCCGATGCGGCGGTCATAGCCAAGCACAGAAATAGCCTGGACTTTCTTTCTTTCTCTATATGACTTTTGTTTTTTGGTCTCCTATCCCTTCATGATGTGTGCCTCGGTCGGATTCGGAGCACGCACAGTCCTACAGGTTATGTGATTTTTCAATTTCGGCCTTCTCTGGGGTTTCTCCCCGCAGACACATGGTCGCCAGTAATTTTGGGGTTTTGCTTCTCCTCTACCGTACTGCGGTTATCTTTGTTAATGTGGGGCGCTTCATTGTATTATATTAGCTTATTTTCCTATGTCATGTGTACAGCCAGATACAGTCAGCTTGAGGGACATAGTGAAATTATGTGTGCTATCATGCTCAGAATTTTTAACTTTTCTGAATGGCCTTATGTAAAATCTTATCATTCACCGTCAAAGGCATTAATGGTCCACTCAAAGGAAAGAAAATCCTTAGCTATCTTAGCCATGAGCATGTTGATTTAGTGTTTCTTCAGGAAACGCATTTAAACTCTGCTGAAACACTGAAACTCAATGCTAAGCCTCATATGGTAGCTGCCTATTCTCCCACCGTTTCCAAATGGTACGGGATAACCATTCTGGTTAAGAAGTCTTTGCACGCTACTGTACCTGATATTAGCGCTGACAAGGAGGGTGGATGGGCCCGTGTACACCTTGAGGTTGGAGATAGTGAATTCATGTGTATTTGCATTATGCCCCGAATGTGGACAACCCTGCTTACTATGCAAGTATTGCGCAGTTGGCCTTGGCCTCTGCCAATGCTCCATTAATACTTGGTGGCGATTTTACTCAAGTGTTCCCTCAATCTTTTCTTCTCAAACACGGTGCTCGTTGGTTGGAAGATCCAGTACCGAGTAGACCTGTGTGGCTAGATATAGAAGCGGGCCTTTGCAAACCGATTCCTCTTACCTTTCTCCCTGGTATGACTCTCCCATCAGACTCCCACTATCCACCAATGCTTTTAGACACTTTAGGTGCCTTTAATACTCTTATGCAATCTTTAGACTCCCGACTCTGGTCAGTGCAACTTCAGCATCGCCATCGGAGCACTAGAGTACTCCCGCCATCGGCATTCCCTACATAAGGTTGATTGGAGACTTTCCGATCTCTCGGTAGTTCACCGGGTGTAGCATCCAATTTTACTAAACCTTATGTAATGCTATAACTAGAGATACCCCTATAGCGCAGAAAGTATGGGAGAGAGAATTGCATGTGACTTTGACCTCGGAGCAATGGAGCCTTATCTGGAGTAGAGGGACACGGGTTCCCGATCCGCCTCATTCACTCAGACCCTCTTCTTTCTAGCCCACCGGTGTTTTTACACTTCTCACAGATTAGACAAATGGAACACTACTCAGGGCACTGGTTGCTGGACACGTCCTGCGGCCATTGGTTCATTGCTTCATGTTATGCATGAATATCCCGCACTACAGTATTACTGGCGTCGGGTCTGGGGTCGTATTTAGTCTATCTCGCACTCTCAGGAGCCCCTTTCTTGGAGGATAGTGGGACTTCGCCTAGTTGCGGGGATCCCCTCTCTCCCAAAAATGGCTTATCTCCTTTCGAACTTTATGCTTGGCATTGCTATTTCCCTAATTAAGTAATACTGGAAAATTAGCTCCCATCTGAGCCCCAATGAATGGTGGAATCATGCCTGTCTTTACAGTGAATATGAACAAATACCTCGTCTGTTCGCTTCCTCCGTTCAGACTCCTTCTCATTGGTCTCAATGGAAGATGCTCAATGACTATGTACATTTTGCTAAATGCTCTCATCTGACTGTCTAACTTTGTATATATCTCTGTCCCATGATCATGCTGTATTGTAGATACTCTTTTGATCGTTTGATGTATAATCACTGTTAATTGGAAGCGCTCACATGCTGATATAATCGGGTAGAGAAGAAGCATCGGGGTGGGGGGTAATGGGTTTACTTTTCCTTATTGTATACTTGTTTTGTCTCTTTTGGTGTGTTGTTTCTTTTGCTTGTTGCAAAATGAAAATAAAAGTTTAAAAAAAAAAAAAAATCCCTCAAGACACACCTCTTCACCGCATATTATGGAACACAGAACATGACTCAACACCACTCAAACCCACAGGCAACTAACCTCACACATAGTGCTGACAGACTACCACCTAACCTCTCCCAGAGCTGACCCTCACCCTACTACTAACTAGGTATCACTTGCCTACAACCTGACTGTATATAGTTTGAACATGTTAAGACTCCAAATTGTTCAAAATTATAATGTAAAAGGTTTTAACGCAAAAGTTCAAATGTTATAATGTAAAAGTTCCAAAACTGTCTTATGTAACATGTTAAGTTATTTGTAAACCACCCCTGATCTCTGGAAGGGGCGGTATAGAAAACCGTAACAAATAAATAAATAAAATAAACTTGTTATGCCCCAGTGTCTGGTAAGGATGGGTATACCGGGTAGAAATTAGCACTTATTGGGATTGATGAAGCCAGGTAAGATTAACATCCAATAGAGACAGCTACCTCAATGTGTGACTGGCATCTGTGGGGTTGTTCTCAGGGCAACATGGGTGTCTGCACTGGAATAAGACTGGTGACACGTACAGCGCTGGGGATGGTTCTGAGTGTAGGACTTCCCTCTAGGGGAGAGTACTGTGTAGGCATATAGATTAGTATTCTGGGACTGGATGCACAATCCAAGAACTAATGCTCATCACAACTGTGCAAGGTTGAGGCAAGATAGCAACCAGGATTCGTGGAGGCCCCATCGTGCTAGATGAAGGTACTGCATAAGAATGACAACTGCATGAAAGGTATATTAACCTTCATCATTATAAGATACAGGTGGAAGCAGCAGCCAGTGAGATCATTTGCAAATCATTGGTGACACTGGACGGCTGTTTCTGTGCCTCAGAGCAGACTCAAAGGATGCAGTCGTAGCATGATCAATGTTATTGAAGATATGCAGGGTCACTGGATCATCATGGTTCTTAGAAACTCAGGTCTTCTTCTACCTAGCGTAAAGAGATGCATTGGTCCACCTCACTGGTTTGTACTGGTCTGTCCTGGATGATAGAAAAATGTCAATTATGTTTACCTGTTAACTGAAATTCCTTGAGTCCTGACAGACCAGTCCAGGTCTCCCCCCAAGAAAGCCATGACCTCTAGAAAATGAAGGGGGGGGGGGGTAGGGGTCAGTAGTTGTCCCTACAGGGCATTGGTATATTGTAAGGCACCTGTGGGATACAGAGGACAGTCTTAAGCTGGTCGATACTGAACCCACAGCATTCGATATTTTATTTTTGGAAAGCTTACCACCGTAGGTAATATCCAGTTACTCCGTGGCACTGTCGGGATAGCTGATGCTGCTGAGTATCCAGATTGTGTGGCCACTATTCAGATGATGGCAATCTTGGGCCCTGTTTAGATAAGCTGTCCAGATAGCACTCAGGATAACTTTACACATGTCCTAAGTTATCCAAATAGATATGAATATTGCCACGCTGGATAAATAGTGTCTCTTCGCTGACTCCATCCCTATATTGTCCCAACACTATCAGGACAGAGCTGCTGAATATTTGTCTTAGTGGCATTTATAAGGGTAGCAGGTACTGTAATATGGAGAAATATTTTTAAATATTGGACCATGGTCCCTAAGTCTTGACCCTCTTGCTGCCGTCTGAAGACAGAGAGCAGGACTGAGGCAGATCCTGATTATATTTGGAAGTTTCTAAAGTGAAGGAGGTACAGAGAAAAATGCTTCTGGATACTTTGAATAATTCAGACATTGTGTCTCCCAAAAATGCAAATGCAGTCCTTACCTAGGGAGATCAGAGTCTCATAATTCTCCTTAATCACCTCCCTGTAAAGTTCCTTCAAACACTGCATATATATGTGAAGTCTGCGGGTACTTTTCACATGCATAGATTTGCACTTGCAGTTTGTGTGAGCACGTTTAATTTAAAAAATTACATGCATACACTGGAAATACAAAAGTATGTGATTAAGAACATAAGATATGCCATACTGGGTCAGACCAAGGTCCATCAAGCCTAGTATCCTGTTTCCAACAGTGGCCAATCTAGGTCATACGTATCTAACAGTTTCCCCAAAAGACACAGGTTCCACAATGCTTGTACTGGGTCAAGCATTGATATCCTGGGTCCCTTTTTAATAATGGTTTATGGACCTTTCCTCCAGGAACTTGTCCAAACCTTTTTTAAACCCAGCTACACTAACAGCCTCCAGTAACAAATTTCAGAGTTTGATTACATGTTGAGTGAATTATTTTTTCTCTTATCTGTCCTAAATAGTTTACCCTGTAGCTTCATTGCATGTCCCCTAGTCTTTCTATATTCTGATAACGTAAACAATCGATCTACGTTTATCCGTTCCACTCCATTCATTAATTTATAGACCTCTATCATATCTCCCCTCAGCCGTCTCTTTTCCAGGTTGACGTGCCATAACCTTTTTAGCCTCTCTTCATAGGAGTAGCCTTCCATCCCCTTTACCATTTTGATGGCTCTTCTCTGTACCTTTTCTAATAACGCTATATCCTTTTTAAGATACGGCGACCAGAATTGCACACAATATTCAAGGTGCAGTCTCACCATGGAACGATATAGAGGCATTATAATATCCTTTGTTTTATTTTCCATTCCTTTCCTTATGATACCTAGCATTCTATTTGCTCTCTTGGCCGCCGCTGCACACTCGGTGGAGGGTTTTAACATGTCATCCACGATGACGCCTACATTTTTTTCCTGGGTGGTGGTTCCCAATGTGGAACCTTGCTTCGTGTAACCATAGTTTGGGTTGTTCTTCCCTAGGTGCATAACTTTGCACTTGTCCACATTAAATTTCATCTGCCATTTGGATGCCCAGTCTTCCAATTTATCAAGATGCCCTTTTCACCCCAACCCTGGCCCCAGAAATGACTCCTCAGTAGGGAGGTAATTTTATGAAGCTTTTTCTATACCTACAGCCTGTCTATCATGTAGAGAAGGGCTTTTTTTTCAGTAGTGCAGCTGCTGCCCATAAGCACATCAGTGCCCATGCCACGTAGCTCCATTCTCCCTTTGCTGGTGAAGCACCCCCCACTGATCCACTCCCCTCCAGTCTAGCTGCCCCCTTAAGCATCTCCCTCTCCCCAGATAACATTCCTCAAAATGGCCTCCTTGCCTCAGGCAACACTCTGGTCCTCCCCCTGCTTCTCCAAATCCCTCAGGTCTTACCTGGGGCCCCCTAGTGCTTCAGATGGTGAATGGAGCCTCCAGCATCTCTCAAAATAATGCCAGTCTTTTGCAGTACTGTGAGATCAGTGCCATTCGGAGAGCTGCCAGAGCCTGGGCAGGAGTGGAGGGGGACTGCCCCTTCCACATTTACCTCCAGAAAGCCCTTGGGTAAGACCCAGGGGGTATGGTGGGTGAGAGCAAGGCTGAAGGATGCATGTGGGGGGGGGGACTTGGGTGGAGGAGGCCATTTTGGGGAATGTTGTTTAGGGGAAGGATGGTGCTGAAGGTGGAGGGTGGACTGGTGGAGACTTATTCGGGGGGGGGGGGGGTGTAATGTGGGGACTGGATCAGTGGGGGAGGGTGATTGTCAGGGAGGTCGGGATCATGAGCTGGGACTGGTTTTTCATGAAGGGGGAAACATTATGGCTGTAGCCGCTCGCCCCTTCACAGTGATGTTTCTATGAGTCCACTTTCCCTGCCTCGACAGGCAGTGCAGGTGCTCGCATGCTATTTGCCGAGGAATGGAACACTGGTCCATGCAGTAAGTGTGAATGCATGTCTCCTTACCATGTTGGCATTTTTGTACTTACCAGGCAGTAGGTGAAGACACTTACTGCAGCTTAGTAAACATGCCCCTAAGTGTTTTAACTATATTTGATTTATTTAGCAGTGCTTATATACTGTTTTTCACCAGGTTAAAGTGGTGTACAGTATATATTTCCCTTGTCCCCAAAGGGCTCGCAATCTCTGTTTTGTATCTGAGGCAACTGAGGGTTAAGTGGCTTGCCCAAGGTCACAAGGAGCACTTGTAGGACTAGAATCCCCAGTCCAAGATTGCTATCCTCCAGCAGGATTCAAACCTCCGGCTCGAGGCAACTTGCCCCAACCACTAGGCCACTCTTCCCTCTGCTATATGTGCAGCGCATACATTTTCAAAGCTCCCTTCAGTGCACAAAAGCCTATGTACGCATGGAAATGTCTTGGAAAATGACCTTCATAACACACAGACCCAGAGCAGGGCTATATGTCAGGAGATCCCCCAGTGCTGATGCTCAGCATAGAAGAGGGAAGAGCTTTCTGAGTGGATATAATTCAAAGGGGAGTGGAGGCGTAGCCTAATAGTTAGAGCAGTGGTTTAAACTAAGCAGCCACAGTTCAAATCCCACTGCTAATCCTTATGATCTTGAGCAAGTCACTTAACCCCCATTACCTTACAGACAAAAGTGGACAGTAAATTCTCTGAGGATAGAGAAATACCAACTGCACCAGAATGTATTTGACATTGAACAACTATTCAAACAAGGGTGAGCTAAATCTAAAATCCCTCACATAATACACAGTCCTAGAACAGGGTTAGAGCAACTGAAAACTAGTTACACACAGTCTCCATTTGTGTGACTGATCTCTCTTCTTCCCTTTAGGTGGGTCTCACAGTGTCTTTCCTCATCCCCAGGTCGGCTCAGGGTCTTGACTCTTCAAGGTCCCAGGTTAGAAAGCTGCAGCAGTGTTTGGAGAGAGGGCAAGAAGCTGGGGAGCAATCTCTTACCTGAGCAGAAGCTCCTGCAGGCATTTTCCTTTTTGCTTTTGGAAGTTGCAGAATTAGAAATGAATTGGGGGCTCTTTCTCTGGCAGTGAGGGAGGAGCTGAGGGTTTGTTTCTTGCAGTACGGAGGGGGTGGCTGTTACAGGAGAGGAGAGAAGGGCAGAAGCTGCAATCTAAGGCTGGAAGTTTCCGATTGATCTGCAAAGGAAAGGAAGGAAGAAAAGACTGTTGCTAGGCACAATCTCTGAACGAGATTTTTCCAGTTTTGTACACTTAATCGTTCGAAAATTGACCAAGGTTTTTGAGGCACAGACTGATGGCATCACAAAGACAAGGGCCAATTTTCACACTGAGAGCATGGAAAGCGTAGTTACTCACCTGTAACAGGTGATCTCCGGGAACATCAGGAATTTAGTCTTCACATATGGGTATCGTCGGCACAGACGGAGCCTGCGCAGGAAAGCTCCCCAGCGTCCAATTGGAACGCTTTTGGGAGCATCCCTCAGCACATGCGCGCTGCCGTCCCGCCTTTCCAACTGTCCCTCTTCAGTTAAGTTTGTAGCTGAGTGAAAGGATAGAGGGAGAGAGGAAAGAGACAAAGAGATAGAGAGACAACTCCTAGGGCAGGTGGGTGGGTTGTGAAGACTAAATTCTTGCTATTCCCGGAGATCACCTGTTACAGGTGAGTAACTACACTATCTCCAGGAACAAGCAGGAATGTAGTCTTCACATATGTGGACTCCCTAGCTGAAGATGCCAGGGAGATCGGCCAGGAAGCTGCCAACTATAGTGGGCCATGCTTCCTCCCATGGATCTCTGGCATCCCACCAGGGTTGGTGGGTAGGAGTTGAATTAGGTCTGAAAGAGATTTTGAAGAACAGCTTGGCCAAAGAAGGCATCCCGACAGGAGGCTTTGTCTAGGCAGTAGTTGGCTGAAAACGTGTGTACCGAAGCCCAGGTGGCTGCTCGACAAATGTCATCAATAGACACAGAGTGAAGGTTAGCCATAGAGGCTGCCATGGCTCTCACATTATGAGCTGTGACATGGCTATGAAGAGGAAAACTCTTACTCTCATAAGCAAAGGATATGCATTGTGCAATCCATTTGGATAGAGTTCTCTTGGAGACTGGAAGTCCCAAATGACTAGAATCAAAATCAATAAAAAGTTGAGAAGACTTTCTATGTTGCTGTGTTCTTTGTAGGTAAAAAGCCAAAGCTCTTTTACAATACAAAGTATGAAGGTTCCTTTCTGCATTAGAGGCATGAGGCCTCGGAAAGAATACAGGAAGATAAATTGATTGATTTAAATGAAACCACCTTTGGCATAAAGTGTGGATGAGTTCTAAGAACAACCTTATCATGGTGAAACCTAGTATAAGGAGGATCAGCCACTAAAGCTTGCAATTCACTAATGCGACGTGCAGAGGTGATTGCAATTAGGAAGATGACCTTCCAGGACAAGAGCTTTAGGGCTGTAGTGGCTAAAGGTTCAAAAGGCGGTTTCATGAGCTACCCGACAACTAGGTTTAAATCCCATGCTACCGGTGGTGGCTTGATGGGAGGCTTTGTTAATAGAAGACCTCTCATAAATCTTGCTATGAGTGGATGAGGGGAAATTGGTTGTCCATTTAGAGGCTTATAGGAAGCTGCAATTGCACTAAGATGGATTCTTACTGACTTGGTCTTCAGACCAGAATTTGGTAAATGAAGTAGATACTCTCGTATCGATTCCAAAGGTATCATAAGGGGGTTTAACCCCTTCTGTGAACGCCATATAGTAAAACGTTTCCACTTGAAAGCATAAGAGCGTCTTGTGGAAGGTTTTCTAGAAGCCTGAAGGACATCCTTTACCTGTTGGGAAAGGTTACGATCCTGAAGGTCTAGGCTTTCAGCAACCAGGCCCTGAGGTGCAGGGACTGGGGATTTGGGTGCCATAGCATCCCGTTCTCTTGGGAGAGAAGGTCTGGAGCACACCCTAACTCCAGAGATGCCGCTTGAGAGAGATGTAGAAGCAGGGGATACCACGTTTGTTGTGGCCACTGTGGCGCTATGAGGATCATACGAACTCTGTCTCTCTGAAGCTTGAAGAGTGTTTTGGGGATGAGGGGAATGGGTGGGAAGGCATAGAGGTAGTCCTGACCTCAGTGAAGGAGGAAGGCGTCTCTTGCCTGGCAATTGTGAGCCGGAATTCTGGAACAGAACTGGGGAAGTTTGGCATTCAGTGGACTTGCAAAGAGGTCTATGTCTGGGGTTCCCCAGATGTGAAATATCTTTATCACCTGGTCTAGGTGGAGAGACCATTCGTGAGGCAGCAGTACTCGGCTGAGTTTGTTTTCCCAAAGGTTTTGAATGCCTGGAAGATATACCACAAGAAGGTGAATTTGATGCTCTCTGGCAAGGGCCCATAGTTGTAAAGCTTCGTTGCATAACAACAGAGAGCCTGTTCCACCCTGCTTGTTTACGTAGAACATGGCTACTTGATTGTCCGTTTGGACTAGGACTGTCTTGTAGCTGAGCTGGGCATGGAATACTCGAAGAGCTAGATAGATTGCTCTGAGTTCTAGGAGGTTTATGTGAAGACAAGCCTCCTGTGGAGTCCAGGTAACCTGGGTGGAGAGATGGTGCAGGTGTGCTCCCCATCCCACCTGTGATGCATCTGTTGTTAAGGTGGCCTGGAATGGGGGTTGTTGGAAAGGAGACCCCACTAAAAGATTTTCCAGTGATTGCCACCATTGTAGGGAGAAGATCAGTCATTGTGAGTTTGATATCTTGTCCGACAGACGTCCTGTGGCCTGTGCCCATTGTGTGGATAGGGCCCACTGGGTTGCTCGCATGTGGAGGCGAGCATAGGGAACTACATGAACTGTGGATGCCATATGTCCCAGTAATTGCAGCAGTTCTTGAGCAGTTAGGGAGGACTTTACCGCTGCTTGAGAAGCTAGTTTCACTATGCGAAGACAGCGGGGCTGTGGGAGGAAAGCCCTTGACTGTCTGGTATCTAAACAAGCTCCTATGAACTCCAGGGTCTGAGAAGGAACAAGTTGGGATTTTGGGAAGTTTATGACCAATCCCAAGTATTGGAGAATTCGCATTGTGCGATATAGTGCAGAGCTGGCTTCTGGAATCGTGGGGGCTCGAATGAGACAGTCATCCAAGTAAGGGAAGACGAATATCCCTAGGGTTCGCAGGAATACAGCTACTACTGCCATGCATTTCATGAATACTCTTGGTGCCAAAGCCAGACCAAAAGGAAGAACCCTGTATTGGAGGTGTTTTCCTTTGAAAAGGAATCATAAGAATTTCCTGTGATCTGGATGGATCAGAACATGAGTATATGCATCCTTTAAATCTAGAGAGCAAAGCTAATCCTGACTTTGAAGGTATGGCAGAAGAGTTCCCAAAGAAATCATTTTGAACTTTTCTCGGAACAGATATTTGTTCAATTCTCTGAGGTCCAGAATGGGTCTGTGTCCTCCTGTTTTCTTTGGAATAAGAAAATAGGGGGAGTAGAACCCTGTACCCTGTTGGGGAATGGGTACTTCCTCTATTGCTTCCTGAGCAAGGAGTGTTGAGACCTCTTGATCCAGTAGATTGTCTGGAGAGGTTTGGGAATTGAACTGTCTTACGATTGTAGGAGGGGGCATGCTGTGAAAATGAAGCTTGTACCCCTCCCCTACAATGGACAGAGTCCAATTTTCTGCTGTTATTTGGTGTCATCTGTTGACAAAATGACACAACCTGCCTGGAATGTTCAGGGGTTCTGGACCCTTCAGAGGCAGGAAAGCTAAGCTCTCTAGGAAGGAGTCAAAGCCCTTGAGGGGGCTGAGTTTGTGGAGCTGGTTGAGCTCTCGGGCCTTTTGGCTTCTTTTGTTGTCTGGATTGTTGCTGTTGTCCCTTTTGGGCAACTTGACCCTGAGCTTGCCCTTGCTGGGTATAGGATGGATAAAACTTCCTCTTTTTGCGGAAAAAGGGTTTCTTATAGGGTTTCTTTTTGGCTGGAGTGGCTGTAGATTTTGACAATCTGTCTAAAGTGAGATTGTCAGTATCTATCTTATTAGCCTTTTCCTGCCAATTCTTGCCAAAGAGGTTTTCTCCTGTGCAAGGAATGTTTATTTATTTATTTATTTATTTATTTATTTAACAGTTTCTTATATACCGCCCCTTCCAGAGATCAGGGGCGGTTCACATTGAACAAAAATCAATATACTTCTGTATATTTTACATGGAACTTGTGTTAACTATGTACACGTTTAGTTACATTGAACATGTTTTGAACATTAACTAGAATAACACTATTCAAACTATGTACAGGTCATCACAACATAATTGAGTTACCGGTATTATTTACAATAGAGATATAGCCATTTGTTTGTGTAAATCTTTGTCTGTAGGGTAAGGCAGAGTAGAGTAAGTGTCTTTCTTATGTTTAATCATTTGTTCTGTCTTGAGAACTGTGAATGTGTTTCTGTGATTGTATCGGAGAGGTTTTTTGTTGGTAGGGGATCTCAAAGTGTTTTGTGAAAAGGTATGTTTTTAGTTCTTTTTTGAATTGGTGAAGGTCTTTTATTTTGCGGAGGGTTAATGGGATTTCGTTCCAGAGGGTAGGGGCAGCAAAGGAGAAGGCTCTATCACTTGTCGTTGCTCTGGTCCTTCTGAAATTAGTTTTTATGTTGAGGGAGTGGGTTGCGTTCTGTCTTCGTGTTCTAGTTTCTGATGGGGTTTGTAATAGGGTAGATAGTTGGGAGGGAGAGATGTTATTGAGGAGTTTAAAGGTAGTAAGGAGGATTTTATATTTATTCAGCTGCTTATGGGGAGCCAATGAAGATCTAGTAGTATTGGGGTCACGTGGTCTGTTAGCTTAGCTTTTGTGACCATCTTGGCACATATGTTTTGTGCTCTTTGGAGGAGGTATATGCTTTTTAGTGGTAGGCCATTTAGAATGCTATTGCAGTAGTCAAAGTGGGGGATGATGAGGGAGTTGACCACTGATCTAAAGTCATGTGTGTTGAGTAGGGGTCTCAGGTGTTGTATTGTCTTGAGTTTATAGAATATCGTTTTTACTGTATGTTTTATGTGTGGGATCATGGTGAGTGAATGGTCCAGAATTATTCCAAGGTATTTTACCTCCTTTTTAATAGGTATTGGTGTGTTATTTATTGTGATTGTGGTAGGGTAGTTGTGGTCCATGTCAGGTTTTCTCGTTATGAACATTGCTTCAGTCTTTTTGAGATTGATGCTTAGGTGGTTGTTTTCAAGCCATATGGTGGTCTCATTCATGCATTGGAGTAGTCTATCGTATTTGGGGTTGTTGGTGTTTATGGGGATGGCGAGCATGATATCGTCCGCGTATATGAAATGGTTAATTTCATACTTCTTGAATATGTCTGTAATTGGTTGGAGGTATAGATTGAAGAGGAGGGCAGAGAGTGCCGATCCCTGTGGGATACCCTGGCCTTGAGGGAAGGTTTTTGATGTTTCTTTGCCTAATTGTATCTGTATGAGTCTGTTTGAAATGTATGATTTGAACCATTCAAGGACGGTTCCTCCTATTTTTAGGTTTTCAAGTCTGTTGATGAGTGTTTTTGTGATTAATGCTGTCAAATGCAGCAGATAGGTCTATGAAGAGGAGGAGGAAACCTTTGCTATTTTCATTAGTACCACGGATGAGGAGGTCTGTCAAGGCGATTAGGAGGGTTTCCACTCCATGGAAGGGGCGGAATCCGAATTGATGCGCATCAAGAAGTTTTTGCTCATCTATGTATTCCTGTAGTTGGAGTTGTGCAGTTTTTTCTATTATTTTAGCGATTAGCGGTATGCTGGCAATTGGTCTGTAGGAGTTGGGGTCCTTTGGGTCAAGTTTATTGTTTTTTATTATGGGACGGATCGAGGAGAGCTTTAGGGTGTTGGGCATGGTTCCTTGTGTGAGAGATTGGTTTACTATGTGTTGGATGTTTTCTGCAAGGGATTCCTTAGTATACTTGATCCATGACACCGGGCATGGGTCAAGCGGGGAAGTTGTAGTGTTGATCATTGTTATGATGTTGAGGATGTGTTTACGATCAACTTTGTGGAATGTTGTCCATTCATAGTTACTGGTCTGTGTATATTCTATCGTGATGGTTGGGGAGCAAGATTTTACCTTTAGCTTTTCAGCAAAGTGTGATGCTAAGGTTTGGACGTTTATAATGTCCTGGTTCGGTTCTGGGTTATGTGTTTTTGTTAGTGTTTTGACGATTAAGAAGAGTTCTCTTGGTCAGTTGAGAGCAAGATTTATTAGATTGGAATAGTAATCTCTTTTTGAGTTGTTGATTGTTTCTTTGTATTTATTAAGTAAGTTTATATATTTGGTTTTGTTATCATGTGATTTGGTGTTTCTCCAGGTTTTTTCTTGTTTACGTAGTTGTCTTTTTAGTAGGGCAATGTTTTTCGTGAACCATTTTTGTGATTCTTTCTTTTTCTTCTGGGATGTTTGAGTGGAGGTAGCTGCTTCTTGGATTGTTTGGTTCCAGTTCTCTATCGTTAGGTCGATGTCAGATAGGCTTGTAGTGAGCTTAGGTAGTACCTTGTCAAGGAATGTGTCATTGTCAAAGCGAGTAAAACGTGAGCGGTGAGCTGTTGCGTTTGGGGACTGTGATGGTACTTGTGTTAGTAGATGAAAGGTTATCAGATGGTGGTCAGACCAAGGTACCTCTGTAGTTGTTGGGGGAGATTGTAGTTGATGTAGGTTGAAGGGGGAAGGGAGGAAAATGAGGTCTAGTGAGTTTCCTTTATTATGTGTGGGGGTATTGATTATCTGGTTATATCCCATTTGGGTCATTGAGTCTATGAAGTTGTTTTTTTGTGATTGGTTTAAGGATGTTTATTATTTATTTATTTGACATGAATTTATACACCGCTCCTTCCAGCGATCAGAAGCGGTCCATTGGGGACAAGACAAGGGAGTATGTACAGCACAAATTTAGAAATACAGTCTGATTAACGGTGGGGGAGACTAACAACCAAAAGATTACAGTTATACATTTGATTACCATATAAATTACAAGATTGAACAACCAGAGAGGTTACAAAATTATACATCAAAATTTGCAATATATACAGGCATATTGGCAGAGAATATATACATATAAACATTTTTAATCATCATGGAAGTGAAACCTCAATGAAAATAGGATCATATGAAGCTTATGTTTATGAGGTAGGTGGGCAGCGTGGGAAGAGATAGGTGAAACCGGCTAGGTGATGTGGTAATGTTTCCTAATTTATTCCTAATTCCTAAAGGTTTCCTAATTTGTCCTGTACCCAAGTCTCCAAGTCTGATGCCTGAAGCCAGGCAATCCGCCATGCACCAATGGCAATAGCAGAAGTTCTGCTGATGCATTCAAAGCAGTCAAAAGCTGCACGATTTACAAACTTGGAAACATCTTGAGCATGCTTGACAAGAGTAAGAAAGTCTTGTCGTTTGTCATCAGGGAGAAGGGGGCTCATAAGCTCCAAGTCTCCTGTGACTTCTTTGAGGAACATTTCCATATATAAAATATATGAGCTGATCCTAGCTGAAAGCATGGAAGCCTGAAATGTTCGACGCCCAAAGGCGTCAAGAGTCCTGCATTCATGACCTGGAGGATTGAATGCATGTCTTTTTGCACTTTTCATCCTACGCATGGCTGATTCCACTACCATTGAATGGTGTGGCAGCTGAGTCTTTTGAAAACCAGGACATGGTGGAACTCGATACATGGTATCGAGTCTCCTAGAATGAGAAGATGTGGTTAGAGGTGTTTCCCACATTCTGAGCATCAAATCATGAAGAATTGCATGAATGGGCAGGGTAGCTCCCTCTTTGGGAGCCTTAGGGTATTGGAGTATTTCCAATTCCTTTGCTCTAAGTTCTTTTTCAGGAGCTATCGTGACTGATAGGCCTCGGGCCACATCACGAATAAAATCCTGAGAAGACATGTCCTCCGGAGGAGACATTCTGCATTGAGGAGAAGAGGAGTCTTCCGGAAGAAGTACTCTGGTACCGACCGAGTTATCCGAGTCATCGGAATCGGAAGACTCGAAGCATCTCTGATCCCGATGTTCATGCAAAGCACGGTATTGGTATCAATCAAAGTAAGCACCGAATTGGTCCGGTACCGATCTGTCAATGCCCGAAAAAGTCAGCATGGGCAGAATTCCCACCGGGGTCGGTATTGGTACCAGTGCTGGTACTGGCATCAGTATCGGTGTCGGTACCGGTGCCCATTGAACTGTCGGTAGCGGTGTCAACAGTACCGCAGCTGTAAGAAGACCTGCAAGACTGAGTTCGATAGCAAGGAATCTCTGGTCTATCGACGCTGCCGATGCCTGGGTGTCAGTACCAGTAGAAGCGGCCAGAACCCCTGAGCATGGCACCAGTAGTTCTGCTGAGGTCGAGGCCTCGAGAACATCCCGGAGCCCCATTAGTATTTTGGAGGCCGAAGCCTCCCGCCGGGGCTGTTATGCCAGTATAGTTTCCTCAAGGGCAATGCCAATGGCTTCTCGATGCTTAGAAGGAGATCTACCCTTTGAGGACTGGCTCTTATATTTAGTTACCTGAGATCCATGGGAGGAAGACGAGGCTCTTGAAGACGTCGATGCAATGGACATCGCATCTGAAAAAAAGAAGGTACCAAGCTTTGCAGCCCAGTTCTGTCTTCCTCTTTTAGTCATCCCCATACAAGAGGAACACTCCAATGGAGAATGGTCAGGGCCTAAACACTTGAGACACCAGTCATGGGTGTCGGTGACGGAAATGGTACTGCCACACTTAGTACATTTTTTAAAACCACTAGCTGATTTTTCCATTTTTCAAGAAAAATGGGGCCTAATGCCCAAAATGGCATCTAGCACCAAAAAGAAAAGGTTTCTGAAGATAAACACTTCAGAAGTTTTTTTTTTTTTTTTGAAAAGAAAACTGGCAGTACCAGTAGGCGTTGAGCGGAGGCAGGCGCGACCACAAGAAAAACAGTTTAAAGAAGAAATTTTCTGCGGTGACAGGGTATGTGACCTGTCGGCTCCGTGGAAAATGAAGAATTGAAGAGGGACAGTTGGAAAGGCGGGAAGGTGGCAAGCATGTGCTGAGGGATGCTCCCAAAAGCGTTCCTATTGGACGCTGGGGAGCGTTCCCGCGCAGGCTCCGTCAGTGCCGACGATACCCATATGTGAAGGCCACATTCCTGCTTGTTCCTGGAGATTGCGTTTTATTCCTGGTTCTACCTCTTTAGCGCTGATTGGTCAGAATGGTCCTTGGGTGGGAGAAGAGCAGAAGGCTCCATTTCTTTAGCTCTGATTGGACAGCATGTTCCTAGGGGAGGGAAAAGGAGAAGTTTCAGTTCCTCGGGCACATTGGTCAGAATGTTTCTGCTGGTGGGGAGAAGAGGCGTTTGGGTTCAGTCTTTCTTCCAGAGATTGATACAAGGAGGGAGCCAGTGCTATGGGAAAGGGCAGAAGAATGGCTGCAGCACCGTCTGCTCAGCAGGAAGGAGACGGCAGGAGGTGGGCAGCAGGGGAGACAGGGCCAGAAAATGCCAAGATCCAGCCTTTGAGACATGCACCACCGCATGGGGCAAGCAAAAGGGGTAATGAGCCTGATGCTCAGTCTAATTGTTGGGCTCTTAAAAAGAAAGTTATGCTCTTTATTCCCTGCAACCCCTGAGGTTCTTCTTCCTGGTTCCCCTCCTCTCACACAGCAGTTGCTCTTCTGGTTTTAGATTCTCTCTTATGTCTCCTTCTCCCCTTCTTTTATCTTAGCAAGCATTACATGTTAACATAATGTGCAGATCAATTTAGAACAGTTGTGTGGCATCAACACACAAAGAACATTCTCTGGGAACAAGCAGGAAGTGAGTCCTCACTTATGAGTTACATCAGCATCGACGGAGCTCGCGGGGAGCAATTCCCCAGCTTTCAAAGAAAGCCTTTGGGATTGTTGCCACACATGCATGGTCCTCTTCCCACCCAAAGGAGCCATCTTGCTCAGTCTCCCTTTTCCGTGGAGCCCTTCGGACACATGTCCTCATTCCTTGGAAAAAGGGTTTTGTTTTCAGCCTCTGGCCTTTGTTTTTTCCGGTAGCACCGGTCCTCTACCGTCCACCCCTGCTCTCATTTTTCCTTGAGTGAGGGGGTATCCTTTTCTATAAAAGTTTTCCTTTTTGCAGGCTTCACATCCTTTTTTTCTCTCAGTCGCTGGCCACAAAGGTCTTCAACCTAGCAGAAGCCCTTTTTGCCCCAATGGCCACTGGTTTTAAGAAATGTGACAGATACTCCAAAAACATGTTGCTAACAGACACCCATGACTGCTGTCTTTGGTGTCTTGGGGCCGACCATGACCTGGAGCTCAGTCTCCTGAGGGTCGTCCCAGTGAGGACCCCCTCTCCTCCTCCACGCCAGACCCGGTAACCTTGGTGCCGGCATCGCGGGGACCCATGTCCGCATGGGAGTCCCGAATGCTGGCACTAGAGTGCACCGTTTCTGCCTTCTTAGCTGCCCAGCAGGTGCTAATGCCCAGCACGGCTGGCCCGCGCCTTGAGACCGAGGTTCCCTTGAGAGAGACACAGAAACCTGCGCTGGAAACTCCCAAGAGCTGTAGGCCTCGTGAGGGTACTCATCGTCAGTCTTGCTCGCCTTCCCGGTCCTCAGGAGCGAAATCCTCCGAGGCCTCTGGCTCCAAGCGGGCCGAGGTCTCTGGCTGGGGTGATCAGCCCGAGTCGGACTGCTTCTCGAGCTGGGAGTCGGACGTGGATATTTCCCCGGAGACCCGTGCCCACAGGGACCTCCCTTCAGACCGTTCGCCACCCGAGGAAACATCATTCCTGTTGTTTGCGTGGGACATGGCACGGGCCCTCAGCCTGGCTACGCAGACTGAAGAGGAGCTGCAAGCAAAAGAGCTTGATATTTTACAGTATGAGTCCCCGCCTTGGGCATTTCTAACTGTTCCAGTTCCTCCCATTTTGTCAAGGCTGCTCCTCTGCATGTGGGAGACACCTCCTTCGGTCCCCCTTTGTGAGTAAGCGCCTCAACGCCATGTACAGGGTCCAATGCGGCCCGGGGTTCCTAAAGACCCAGCTTCCACACACCTCCATAGTTGTGGCATTGGCAATGCGGAAGCAAAAGAGCCAGAAGTCACACTCTTCAGTCCCCCCTGGAAGGGTGTCGAGAGCCCTCGATGCCCTTGGGCACAAAGCCTATCAAGGGTCCATGCTCACATGCCGCATCCAGGCATACCAATTGTATATGAGCATGTTTCTGTGTGACCTCACCAAGGAGCTCAACGGGTATTCCGCAGGTCTCAGGGGTGAACCCCTTCTCAGGTTCCAAACCCTCCTGAGATCCATCGCAGAGCATTCGAAATACCTCTCCTGTGACGCATATGATGGGTTTGAGTCCTCCACCCGAGTGGCAGCAGCCTGCATCGGGGACCGACGCCAGGTGTGGCTCCAATCCTCAGACCTGGAGCAGTGGGTCCAGGAGAAGCTCCTGGATGTCCCCTGCCTCAGCGGGCAACTGTTTGGTAAACCTATGGCAGATAAGGACGCTGAGATAGAAATGGAGTATGTGACTCAAACTCGTCTCTCGCGTAAGACCTCCTCCCTCCTAAGGAAGAAGCAGCAAATAAAGAAGCCGTTCTTCCAAAGGAAGGGACTCCCCTACCGAGGTTACCCACCCTTCCCATCCACTCCTGCGCCAGCTCCTGGCATGCAGGGGAAGGGAGATGCGCATGGCCACTGCAAACTTAAAGGACCTAAGGCCCAGCCACTGGCGCCACCCCAGCCTGTGCAGGGTTTTTGACACCGACGGAATAGCCTCTCGCCCTCCAGCAGCACATCCACCAGTGGAAGGATGCCTGTCCCTGTTCACCCTGCAGTGGGCGTCGATCACATCAGACACCTGGGTCCTTCGGGTGGTCTGAGATGAATTCTGTCTCTGCCTGGACAGGCGCTCTCTTCCCTTCTTTCCAGTGGAGCCTACTCATCTCCTTTCGCACCAGACCTTCTTGCAGCGGGAACTGTCCAACCTTCTCGCCCAACGGGCGGTCGAGAAGGTACTGCTGCACCTTTATGGCCATGAGTTCTATTCCCACTACTTTCTTGTTCCGAAAAAGATAGGGGGCCTATGCCCCATCCTTGATCTCCGGAACCTAAACAAATTTCTGGTGCGGGAGAAGTTCAAAATATTATCGCTTGATGTCCTGCTGCCCTTCCTTAGCAGGGCGATTGGCTATGCTCTTTGGATCCTAGTCCACCCCCAGCACAGGCAATACCTGTACTTCATGGTGCAGGGGGAACACTACCAATACAGAGTGCTCCCCTTCGGGCTCGCATCTGCACTGCGGGTTTTCACAAAGTGCCTCTCTGCGGCTGCCGCCTCCCTCAGGTGGCAGGGCATACCCGTCTTCCCCTACCTCGAACTGTGGCTTATCACAGGGTCCTCAATTGGCAAAGCCTGCCTGGTGATGTCACGCATGATCCTTCTCCTCGAACGCCTTGGCTTCTTGGTCAACTACTCCAAGTTCCACCTCAAGCCAGTGTAGTCCCTGGAGTTCATCAGCACATGCCTCGACATGGTGCGAGCAACCGCCTTCCTAACCACGGACCGGGCAGACCACCTCCGGGCCATGGCATCCCAGGTCCAGAACAGGGCTTGGGTTAAGGCATGGGCTATGCTGTGCCTCCTTGGACACATGGCCTCCACCATCCATGTGGTCCTCCATGCCCACATGCACATGCGGAGAGCCCAGTGGTGCCTCGAGGCACAATGGAGCCAAGCCTTCGGCCACCTCAGAGACCCTATCCAGGTCTCCCACAGTCTCCACAGCTCCCTGAGTTGGTGGCGGGACCCCTGAAGTCTCCTTCAGGGAATGCCCTTCCAGACCCCACAGCACGAGCTCGTCCTAATGACGTATGTTTCCCTGTTGGGGAGGGGAGCCCACTGCGGCTCATTGTGCACACAGGGACAGTGATTGCCTGAGGAGCCTCAACAGCAGAACAACCTGCTTGAGCTTCGAGTTGTTCAATGGGCCCCGAGGGCCTTTGAGGGCTATCTATGGGGAAAGTCGGTGCTCGTGCAGACCAACAACAGGGTAGCCATGTTTTACATAAACAAGGAGGGGGGAACAGGATCCCATCCCCTCTCCTGAGAGATGATCCTCCTTTGCTCCTTTGCGTTTCGCCAGGGGATGACCCTACGAGCGATCTACCTCCGGGGCCAGGAGAATGTCCTCATGGATAAAATCAGCAGGATACTGCACCCAAATGGGTGGTGCCTGGATCCGGAGGTCATTGACTTCTTGTTCCGTCGGTGGGGGACCCCATCCATGGACCTGTTCGCCAGCCCAGTGAATGCGCAGCTTCCCTGCTTCTGCGGCCCAGATCCATACCCGAGCAGCATGGCTCGAGATGCATTCCTCTTGAGCTGGATGTCTGTTGCCCAGTTCCAGAGTGTCCAGGATGTTACCCATGACTGAAGGGGTATTTAAAGGTGAGGAAGAATTGAAGGAAATGATGTATTAAAACTATTAGATAAATTGAAGAGTAGCAAATCACCTTGGCCAGATGGTATACATCCAAGGGTGTTGAAAGAACTGAAATATGAGATTGCAGACATGCTATTAGTAATCTGTGAATTTTCATTAAAATCATCTGTAATACCTGAAGATTGGAGGATCGCCAATGTAACGCCAGTTTTTTAAAAAGGGTTCCAGGGGTGATCCGGGAAACTACAGACCGGTGAGCCTGACGGCAGTACCGGAAAAAATGGTAGAAACCATCATAAATAACAAAATTACTCATCATGTAGATAGTCATGGCCTCTTGGGAGACAGCCAACATGGCTTTAGACAAGGAAGATCTTGTCTTACTAATCTGTTATGTTTTTTTGAAGGTGGGAATAAACAGGTGGACAAAGATGAGTTGGTTGATATAGTGTATCTGGACTTTCAGAAAGCCTCTGACAAGGTCCCTCGTCAGAGACTTTTGGCAAAACTAAAGAGTCATGGGATAGGAGGCAGTGTACTATTGTGGATCAGGAACTGGTTAAAAGATAGAAAGCAGAGGGTAGGGCTAAATGGCCAATTTTCCCAATGGAGAAAGGTGAATAGTGGTGTACCCCAGGGATCTGTGCTGGGTCCGCTGCTTTTTGACATATTCATAAATGACCTGGAAAAGGGAATAACGAGTGAGGTTATCAAATTTGCAGATGACACAAAACTATTTAAAGTTGTTAAAACCCAAGAGGATTGTGGAAAATTGCAAGAGGATCTTGATAAATTGGAAGACTGGGCATCAAAATGGCAGATGAAATTTAATGTGGACAAGTGCAAAGTTGTGCATCTAGGGAAGAACAACCCAAACTATGGTTACAAGATGCAAGGTTCCACATTAGAAACCACCACCCAGGAAAAAGATTTAGGCATTATTGTGGATAACATGTTAAAACCCTCGGCCCAGTGTGCAGCAGCGGCCAAGAGAGCAAATAGAATGTTAGGTATCATAAGGAAAGGAATGGAAAATAAAGCAAAAGATATTATAATGCCTTTATATCGTTCCATGGTGAGACTGCACCTTGAATATTGTGTGCAATTCTGGTCGCCGTATCTTAAAAAGGATATAGCGTTATTAGAAAAGGTTCAGAGAAGAGCCACCAAAATGGTAAAGGGGATGGAAGGATACTCTTATGAAGAAAGGCTAAAAAGGTTAGGGCTCTTTAACCTGGAAAAGAGACGGCTGAGGGGAGATATGATAGAAGACTATAAATTAATGAACGGAGTGGAACAGGTAAACGTAGATCGATTGTTTGCATTATCAGATTATAGAAAGGCTAGGGGAGATGCAATGAAGCTACAGGGTAAACTATTTAAGACTAATAAAAGAAAATATTTTTTCACTCAACGTGTAATCAAACTCTGGAATTTGTTACCGGAGAATGTAGTAAAGGTTGTTAGTGTAGCTGGGTTTAAAAAAGGTTTGGACAAGTTCCTGGAGGAAAGGTCCATAAACCATTATTAAGAAGCATTGCGGAACGTGTGTTTTTTGGGGAAACCTCTAGGTACATATGACCTAGATTGGCCACTGCTGGAAACAGGATACTGGGCTTGATGGACCTTGGTCTGACCCAGTATGGCATATCTTATGTTCTTATGACCTCTGGCCTTCTTTACGTGTTCCCTTCACCTCCTCTCATTGCGAGGACGCTCCACGAGGTTCAACGGGACCGAGCTTCGGTGACCATCATGACCTCAACAGCCTTGGATCCCGCTTCTCCTCCAGCTCTCATCCAAGCCTCCAGTCCCCCTGGGCTGTGCCCTGGGCCTGCTAACGCAAGAGGAGGGTTGGGTGCCCCACCCAAACCTGGCCTCACTGTCCCTTACAGCCTGCCGGCTGAACCGGTCGCCTTAGCTCCGCTGCACCTCTCCTCACGTCAAGGAAAGACTCGACAAGACGGGTGTACGCTTTTAAGTGGTGACGCTTCTCGGTCTGGTGCTCCGAGCTCCAGATCGACCGGTTGTCCTGCTCTACCCAGTGGGTTCTTCAGTATCTCCTCCACCTCTCAAAGGTAGGGTTGAATTCCAGTTAGGTCAGGGTACACCTGAACGCCATTTCGGCAAAGCAGCTCCCCATCGAAGGGAGATCTCTCTTGGGGCAGCCCTTGGTCTCCCACTTCATGCGAGGTCTCTTGCTTTCCAAGCCTCCCATCTGGCCTCCTCCGGCAGAGTTGGATCTCAATATGGTGCTTATGCAGCTTACACGATCACCCTTCGAGCCGATGGCAACGTGCTCGCTTCGGCATCTCTCCTGAAAGGTGGTCTTCCTGGTGGCTTTGACTTCGGCTTGCCGAGTCAGCGAACTGCAGGCCCTCATGGCTGAGGCTCCATATACCAGGTTTTACGGGAACAGGGAGATCCTCTGCATCCATCCCAAGTTCCTATCGAAGGTGGTCTCGGACTTTCATCCCAATCAGGAGATAGTCCTACCGACCTACTTCCCGAGACCACATGCCGACCGGGCATCAGCAGTATTACATACACTCGACTGCAATAAGACTCTTGTCTTCTACCTGTAGCGTACCCAAGCTCATCGCAAGTCCAACTGGCTCTTTGTCACCTATGATCCCAATCGCCTAGGGCAGGCAGTCACCAAACACACCATCTCCATCTGGGTGGTGGACTGCATTGCCTTCGGCCAAACAAAGGCAGTCACCCTCTGGATCGACGGGTCACCATGCATGGCATCCGGGTCAAGGCAGCTTTGGTGGCTTCGCTGTGCTCAGTGCCTCTGATGGACATTTGCTGGGCTGCGACCTGGTCTTCAGCGAACACTTTTGCTTCACACTACTGCCTGGAGTGCGAGTTCCGCTGGGATAGTGCCTTCGGCCAGGCTGTAATCTTCGGCCAGGCTGTAATCCCTAATCTGTTCGGGGTATAAGGATCTCCTGCTCTCCGACTCTTCTTAGATGGTTGCCGAGAGCTTCGTCCCGGGGACCCAAAGACTTGGGCTCCTTCGGGCATCGACTTCTGCTCACGGCCTCGCGGAGGCATTTTTGAGTTACATGCTCGGTAGCCTGTAGCTGAGGAGTCCCATAAGTGGGGACTGACTTCCTGCTTGTTCCTTGAGAAAGCATAGTTACTCACCTGTAACAGGTGTTCTCCAGGGACAGCAGGAATCAGTCCTCACTACCCTCCCACCTCCCCTGAAGATGTGCTATTTTTGTCTTTCCCTTGCCATCTGCTTAGTAGGGCTCTAGCTAGGGGACCTGACTGAGCAAGATGGCACCTTTGGGCGGGAAGAGGACCACGCATGCATGGCATCAATCCCAAAGGCTTTCTTTGAAAGCTGAGGAATTGCTCCGCGTGGGCTCTATTGGTGCCGACGTCACCCATAAGTGAGAACTGATTCCTGCTGCCCGTGGAGAACACCTGTTATTGGTGAGTAACTACGCTTTATTTACAAGTATGAATGACAAGTATGTGCAAATATCAAGCTTACTTTTCTGATAATTGTATGTTTAAATACTGCAGGATATATACAGTAGATTTTAAGGGAACTTGTTCTATGTATGGTTGGTTCAAAAAACTATTTGTTTATTTAGACAGTTTTGTATACCACCTTATCCTTCAATCAAAGTGGTCACATCACAATTGGGGGATACATTTAACACAAGGGGATATGAGACACATACACTAATACTTACAGGGAACATGGGCAATGGAGGGTTAAGTGGCTTGCCCAAGACCACAATGAGCACCTGTGGGACTAGAAACCCCAGTCCTTTCAGCCCAAGGTTGCTGTCCTCTTAGTGGCATTTGAACCCCTGACCTTCTGGCGTGAAGTACCTTGCCCCAACCACTAGGCTACTCCTCTCCTCCACTCAAAAAACTATACTCATATTTGCCATTTTACAACACAGGATAATTTTATAACAGTCCACCTAGGTTATGAGGCTATTTCCAGCCTATGTTATAAAGGCACACGGGCACTTATGTATCTTTTTAAAATACTGGAGATAAACCAGCAGAAATTATGCCTAGATTGGGGCTGGTGTTAATGTCATGTGCTTCCTCCCAGGAGCCGGGCACTAGATAGGAATTGAGCTCAGGCTTCTTCCTGCTTTTATACTGCAACTTGTCCCAGTTTCATGGGATATCTGAGGGACTTGTTCTCTGCTGATCCTTGTTGTCTGACCTTTGCTCATCTATCATTATTGGACCTATTCTGCCTACCTTGACTTCTGCTTGTGGTTCTGGATTGCTTTCTTGCCCATTACTTCCTCTGTCTCCTCCTCTGCTTGTCATCTGATGATCCCTCCATCCTGCTTGGAACATCTATGCTTCAAGTCATGGCAGCAGGGCTGGTCCAAGAATTGGTTGAAGATGTTGGCACCCTAGGCAAACATTAAGCCTTACACCCCCTAGGGCTGTCAAAATCTATTGTTTAGCTTTGAATATGCTGCTCTTTACCAAACCACCTCCTCCCCTGGAAATTGCTTCCCTAAGCAATTGCCTGGTTTGTCTAGTGGTTAGGCCAGCCCTGCCTAGTAGCTTCGGAGTACCAGAGAGCTTAACCTGAAGGGAAATGGAGTGTCATAGGTGAAAGGCCACTTCCATGGTTTTTGCTGTTTCCCTAGAGTGGTCTTGGCTGTGACACATCCATGCAAACTACGTGATTGTGCATTTTTGATAAAGAACTTCATAACCCTACACTCTTCTCAAACTGTGTCCCAGAAAACACCTATATGTGGGTCATGTACAAGTACACACATACCCCGTGGGGTAATCTTATAAAAAATGTTTTATGCAAGAAAACATTTATACAATTACCCCCACACAAACATTTCTAAAACTTTTCTTTATGCATTTACATGTCCTCCATGCCAACCAGTGGCTCGTATAGACCTGGGGCCTCCACTGGTGACTGAGAGGTGATTGTACTCACCACAATGGTGTCTAATCCTTAACGAATAGTTTCATTTGGCTTCTGTTGTATTGTGGCTTGTGAAAAAAACCTGTGAGAGAGTTAGTTGGACCATTAGATGATAAAGGGATAAGAGGGGACAAGGCCATAGCAGAGAGACTGAATGAATTCTTTGCTTCAGTCTTTACTGAGGAAGATGTAGGGATGGTTATGGTTTTTTTTGGTTATGGTTTTTAGGCATTTGATATACCGCCCTTTACTTAAGCATCAGAGCGGTTTACAAGTATATACTAACAGGTACTTTTTATTCCCTTGTCCCCGAAGGGCTCACAATCTAAGTGTACCTGAGGCAATGGAGGGTTAAGTGGCTTGCCCAAGGCCACAAGGATGTGATATAAACAAATGTGATATGTTATTTTTACAATGTAATATAATTCTTGTATTCCAATCATTTACCACTCTGTAATATAATTTTGTATGTAATGACTTTCTGGCTACCTTTGCTGTATTTCTGCATCCTGGGAAGAAAGACTACATGGCTAGTAACACGTAGCCTGCCACAGGTGCGGAAGTACAAAGAAGTGGAGTGAGACTAGTATTAACCAATGAGTTATAGACATGCTGGAAGAGGGAGAGGACATAGTGTAGTATGTAATGACTTTCTGACTTCCTTTGCTGTATGTCTGCATCCTGGGAAGAGAGACTACGTGGCTAGTAACATGTAGCCTGACACAGTTGCGGAAGTATTAACCAATGAGTTATAGACACGCTGAAAGAGGGAGAGGACATAGTGTACTATAAAAGAACCGTGAAACAGAGGATAAATGTGAATGCTTAGTAAAGCATTTACCCTTTCTTGCAAGAATGTAATGTGATTAAAGTAACTCTTTACTTCACTGAGGAGTCTGTTATTGTGTAAAAAGTTATGTTTATTACAGATGTTACCCATGACTAAAGTGGTATTTAAAGGGGATACTGAGGAAGAATAGAAAGAAATATTGATACACCGGGGAGATGTATTACAACTATTTATGTCAAATCATTTTTATTAGTTTTCCATCAACATAGAACCCACAGCCATACACTATAACAATGAATCATAAGGCATCCAACTCATACAGCACAATACAGCACAGTATAGGATGCAAAGTCAGGGATAACAACAGTAACAACAATAACACTAATAACAGTGATAATAATAGTAATAACAGTGATCATAACAATGACCGTAACAATAGTAGCAATAATAATAATAATAATAAGCGTAATAATAATAATAATAATAATAAGCGTAAGCAGGCTTTGGGGCAGAGCGGTGTCGATCAAGACAGTAAACAATAGACAATAGGCAACCCGCCCAGCAGGAGCCCAACCAGGAGATCCACCTACAGCCCACCCCTCGCCACATCGGGTAATCCCAATACAACCATAGTGTCTGGGTACTGTAGCCATATAACAGCAGCCCCATAACAGAGAAAACAGGGTATACTCAATGAACCCGCCACCCCCTCTAAACCCCCCAGAACTTCCCCCCTTACGAAGGCCCCCCCCCTAGTCCTCCCCAAATCTCCCCCCCACCCACTGTCCCCCCCCTGCCGAGTGTAACACATCCTGAGAGCTCCCCTCCAACACCCACGCCTATAGATCCACTCGTCTCACATACCCACAGTCCAGTCACACCCACACAGATCACACCCCGCAGATCCCATGTTCACCTGGAATGTTAGACTATTAGGAAACCCCATGCCAAATTTTTTCAAACTCCTCTTGTTTCTTACCTCCCAGAATCTGGGCCGTGCGCTGCTCACAGCCCTGCAAGAGAAATAAACTATTCCGCCACTCCCCAATCCCCGGTGGTTTGTCCTCAACCCAATGTTTGAGTATGCAGTGCTTCGCTATTAGAAAACCCCTATCATAGAGCCTTGTATCATAGGTAGGCATATCTGTATCCAGGCTCACCCCAGAAGCTATGGGTCCCGGTCGACCCCTGGTATTGAGGGCTCCAAACAAGCACCATTCAGGCGAGAGCGCCCCTCCCACAGGTCTCCAGACCCCTAAGGCTGCTTGGACCGCACGCCAGAAGGGGGCGATGCGAGTACATTATTTTATTTATTTTATTTATTTTTCTTATATACCGCGCTCTTAAATCAGTGCGGTTTACACATGAACAAATATAAACACAATTGTACAAACAGCATTGGTTTTTACAATGAACAAGGTAAATAAACTTGGTAAAACATGGTAATTATATAAAAATAACTATATACATGGTAACTATATACATGGATATTTTGGTTAATTATTAATGCCGTGGATAAGAGGTTAATTAAATTAAAGTGTAAATATGCTAAATATAGTGAGAATAAATATGTCCTATAGTGAGCAGGTAATAATCATCGTAATTATCCATTCTCTACAGGGGTCAAATATGAAAGATCTGCATGAGAGCTGTTTTCAGATGGAGTAGCTTCGGATGGAGTAGCTTCGGGGTAGTATGTTAGGAACAAATAGTGCTTCAGTGCCTTTCTGAACTTAATCAGACTTGAGATAGCTCTGATTTCGGGTGGAAGGGCATTCCAGGCTCTGGGTGAAAACAGAGAGAAAGCTCTAGAGGCTGTTGATTTAGAACATTTTGTGATGACTTTTGGTAGGTCGATGGAGTTTAATGTAACAGATCTCCTGGATCTGTTATTTGGGGTGATATGAATCATATTGCTGAGAGGTGATTGAGATGGGCACTTTGATGCTTTAAAAGTCATGACCAGGGTCTTGTATAGAGTTCTGGCTTGTAGGGGTAGCCAATGTAAGCTCATCAATATTGGGGTTATGTGCTCTGATCGTGGAGCACCTACGAGGATTCTCGCGGCTGCATTCATGGCTAGACGGAGGGGATTTATGGTGGATTGCGGGAGACCGTGTAGAGAATGATATTGGCGAAATCCAAGTGTGGTAATACCAGTGCTTGGAATATGGTACGGAAGTCGGAGTAGTTAAGTAAAGGTCGGAGATTACGTAATGATCGTATCTTGTGGTAGATTGCACTCGTTGTTTTCTTAATGTGGGCTGCCATATTAAGCTGTTGATCTAATATAATTCCCAAGTATCGAATTGTGGGTTGTGCTTTCAACTCAATGTTGTTTACCTGGAGAGAGGTAGGTGGTATGAATGTTGGGTTCCGTGTAATGAATAGAACATCTGTTTTGTTATGCCCACAAACGATGCAACAGGGTCCCCCTTTGGGTCCCGCAAAGCTGACACACCTCTGTCGAGAGCACCCCCATCCTAGCCGCCTAGACATTAGGCACATACGCCCGCCACAGGATCCGATACTGAAGTTCCTGGAACCGAACCGCTTCAGATACCGAACCGAGCCATTGAAAAGCATCGTGGAGGTCGTCGACATCCAGCTGCACCTCACCATCTCGTTGCCATCTCCGAGCTAGTGTCTCCAATGGGCCCCTATCGCCCCCTGGATGCCACTCTTCCCGCAGGGACCGTAAAGTAACCCGCGTATCCTCTCTGGCTATGAAGGCCCACACCCCCTCATGATTAAGCTGTAAGCCATGGCTCTGTTGCAACGCTCGGACATAGTGCCGCGCCTGTAAATAGAAATAGAACGTCGATGGCACCAGCGAGTATCTCTCCCGTAGGGACTGAAAAGAATCGAGCTCTCCCTGCGTTGGCATGCACAATTGTCCCACAAAGTCTAAACCCCCTGACCCCCAGCTCGGTGGGCCCCCAAGTCTCCCAGGCTCAAAATCTCCGTTACCACTCAGGGGCAGACAACCCGTAGTGGACCAGCGCACCCCCTTACGCTGACACAGAAATCTCCACGCCTGCCGCAGAGTGCCCAAGTACTGCGATTCTCTCCAGCACCGCGGAAGGGCTTTACTGCCGGAATGTAGCAAAAAGGCCGCATGAAAGGGCTGTGACATCAATTGAACTAGGCTCCGCGGTATAGAATAATATCGCGTCCCAAAATCAGATCTCGTAAGGGGCCCAACAAGCTCAGAAAGTTATAGTCGCGCAACGAAAAGAGTCCCAACCCCCCTCAGCTCTACTACCCATGAGTACGGAGATCGATACCCGAGCCCGTTTCCCCTTCCATAAAAAACGTCCCACCTGACTCTGAAAGAGCAGGACGTCGTGGCGCAAGAGCCAGACAGGTAGATGCCGCAGGAGATACATCCACCGAGGGACCTCCATCATCTGGAAAAGAGCTACTCTACCCATGAGCGAGAGTGGAAGGTCCTTCCATCGCCTTAGTGTGTCCGCAGTACGCAGTAGCATAGGTCGAATATTGACATCATACAATTGCGAGATCCGATCTGGGATCTGTATCCCCAGGTAACGAAATTGTCCCACTGCCCAACGCAAGGGGAACGGGCCTTGCCATCCCAAACGGGCCCGATTGCCTACATCCAAGGCCACGGACTTGCCCACATTAATCCGCAAACCGGAGAAAGATCCAAACCGCTGAATCAACTCTAACGCGCAGTCCAGCGATGCCTGCGGCTGAGACAAACACAACAGCATATCATCAGCAAACGCACTGACCTTGATTCCGCCTCCGGGCCAGTCAATACCCCGAATCCCCTCGGCCCCTATAAGTGAGAGCAGTAGGGGCTCCAACTGCAAAACAAAGAGCAAAGGCGATAAGGGGCAACCCTGGCGCGTACCTCTCTGCAATACAAAGGGTGAAGAGGAAACACCCCCACTGGCTACGCATGCCAGAGGATTCGTGTATAGGGCCCGAATCCATGCCAAAAAGGCCCCGTCAAAACCAAACCTGGCCAATACCTCAAACATATAGGGCCATGACACTCTATCAAAGGCTTTTTCCGCGTCCAGGCTTACCAAGATCAAAGGCTCCTGTTGGAGTGAGCAGCGCTCCATCCCCAGCAGCACTTTACTAATATTGGAAAAAGCACCCCTCCCCTTCACAAAACCTGACTGATGCGTACCTATCAACCACAGCAAAATCTTTTGTAACCGGGACGCCAACACCGAGGCCACTAATTTCATATCATAATTGATCAGGGAGATAGGGCGGTAAGAAGCCGGTTCTTCTGGATCTCTACCCTCCTTAGGTATGATAGTAATTGCCGCCGTCCTCATATCTCGCGGATAGCTGCCCAACTCCTGGCTTCCTGGTACACGGCCATCAAAGTAGGCGTCACCTGGGCCATCAAGATCTTGTAAAATTCGGAGCCATAGCCATCAGGTCCAGGGGCTTTATGCATCTTGCCGGCCTTTATTACCCGCTGTAGCTCCGCTTGGGTGATGGTCGCATTGAGCTCGAGAAGCTCAGAGTCCGTCAGCTGAGGTAGGTCAACCGCATTGAGAAAGTCCCGCTCCCAGGCTCTATTCTCGGGCTCGGGGGTGTAAAGCTCCTGATAATACTGACTAAAAACCTGCACTATCCTTTCTAGCTCCGAATGCCGAACCCCCTGTTTATCCTTAATCCGGACCACCCCCTGAATACCTCCCCGCCGGCGCACAAGACACGCCAACAGGCGTCCCGAACGATCCCCAAACCTAAAGAGTTGATGGCGATAGTAACTCAGCGACTGAACCGCTCTATCATGTAGTACCTCATTTAGGGCCCGCTGCACCGCAAAGTACTCCGATAACCTAGATGGCATCCGTAGTGCTACCCGTTTGGCCTCCTGCAACTGACGTGCGAGGTCCATAATCTGAGCGTTCAGACGTTTCCTCTCCTTTGCCACGTACGCTATAATGTGGCCCCTGAGAACCACCTTTCCCGCTTCCCAAAACATCGCCACACTAACCTCTCCCGTATCATTGAACGAGAGATATTCCTCCCAATGCTGAATCAGGTAGGCCCGAAACTCTTCTTTCTGCCAGAGATACCCCGGAAAGGACCATCGGGCTCCTCCCACAGGTCTCACCCTCCAATCCAGAACCACTTTAGCATGGTCAGATATCACTAGGGGGTCAATCTCCACCCAGATCACCTTCCCCAGACTCTCACTGGAGATCAAAATGTAGTCAATCCGAGACCAAGTCTGATGTACTCTCGACAGATGTGTGTAGTCTCTTTCCACCCCGTGTAGGATTCGCCACGAGTCAAGCAAACTGCCCATGTTACAGAGATATCCCACTCCTTTGTTACGCCAGGCCCTCCAAGAGCCCCCAGCACCAGACTTGTCCAGGGTAGGATCATGTGGCCAGTTGTAGTCACCCGCCAAGATCAAGGGTATCTTTGGTGCCCCCAGGACTTTCCGCAACAGACCCTGAAAAAATTGGTGCTCATACGTATTGGGAGCATAGATATTCCCTAGGAACAACTCCTCTCCTTGAATTTTCACATGCAGGAAAAGAAAACGCCCCTGCGTATCCACGTCCTGACTAAGGACCTCCACAGTCAAGCCCCGTTTCACTAGAATTGCTACACCTCTCTTCTTGCCAATCGCAGAGGCTGCAAAAACCTGCCCCACCCAATCCTTTTTAAGTTTGGCATGCTCGAGAGCACTCAAATGAATTTCTTGCAGGAAAGCAAGTTGTGCATGCCCCCTCTTAAGAGCCTGCAAGATCTTAGTCCTTTTAACAGGACTATTGACACCTCCGACATTCCAGGAGACTATGCGGAGTTCATTTCTCATGTATACATTTCAATAGGGTCAAAAAGAATCGTATCCACCAACCACAGCCACGTCTCAGGTTGCCCAGCCTCAACCCAAGACACAGTTCACTCATAGGCCATGTCCCCGGTCGTCTCCCCGGCTCCAGCTCCAGGAAATACCAAATATAGACATTCACATTCCACAGAAACTCCCAGCTCTCAGCACACATCACACACAGGCCCCCCCTAACCTCCCCCTACCCTCCCCACCCCCCCCACTCCCCCCTTCCCCCCCCTAAGCGCAACCCTTCAGGCATCCCTACACCCCAGCCCTCCCCACTCCTACCCTATACACTCGTACGTCCCACCAACCCTCTCCACCCCCAATTACACACACCCAAATCAATTAAACCCTCAGTTACTGCACTGAGGCTAGGACCCCATAGCCATGCTGCAGGACTGCCTCGATCACCCATCCTTATCCCCCTCACCCCCTGAACCAAAGAACAAACAGATGTAAGCAGAAGTAGTGAAGAGCCCACTAAGCAACTACGCAGGTAGTTACCCGAAGCTGTTTTTAAGAGAACTAATGAGCAGGTAATCACATAAACATAAATCACAGCTATACAGTTCTGATATACTTTCAAAGGCAACCCACATAGGTCTCGCAACCTTGTTAAGCTTCATATGTAGAGTAACCTCAGCCTTGGTATAATGTCACTTGCTATCAGTAGTTGAACAGCACACATCCCCTTAACAAATAACTGCCATGACCCCCATTGGCTGGGACACCGCTTTCCAAAGGAGAGTCTCAATGCGTGGATGAGACGATGGTGTAAGGATGACGCTTTTGTATTTGTTAGGAACTGAAGAAAATTCTGGGGAAAGGAAGGGCTCCAGAATGGTGCCCCAGAATGGTGTACCGATGGCTCATACAATGATAAACACTAAACCTATACGGCAGCGGGTGTGGTGAGCTCAAGATCTGGCGCGAACTCCTAAGGTCCACAGCATACCTAGTGTCAAATGCAGCGGGTTCCGCGCCACCTTCCCAAATCAAGTATGAGCGCTGGTTCATAAGGAGAGCGCGGCCTAACTTTGTCCCGGGGAGCAGGGCAAAACCCCAAGTACCCGCTGGGCAAAAAGGGAGGAGCCACCGACTGCCAAGCCGCAAGGCCGAGCACTCACACAGAGACACTCGCAGGGGAAAAAGGAACACATTGTAAATCAGATATAGGACAAGGCAAGAACTGCCCAGCCCGCCAAGGAACACTCCCCGAGAGCCGAACAGGTCCTCCCGGCAGCTTAGCTTAGCGGGTCCCCCCCCCTCGCCCATCCTCTGGCCTCTAGCCACCCACCCCGGTCGGGGACCTAGACAGAGTTGTATAGCAGGCTCAAGTAGTGGTCCCAGACCGAAGGCCCGCGGCATGGCGGAGCTCCCCAGGTCGCAACTCACATGCCTCTTCGAGCCCAACCAGGCCCGGTAGCCAATCTCAGACCACACAAAATTGTTAACTAGTTGAGAGGCGAAGTTCAAGATTGTCCATTAGCGGCTCCGCTTCTGAAACACTCTCAAGGTCCGTTCCCCACAGCACTCGGGGGTGGAAGCTGCTCCAAAAATTGCTTCGCCGTCCTCACATTCTCAAAGGTATGGTTTTGGCCATTGAGGGAGACTCGTAGCACAGCAGGGTAGGCCAGAGTGAACCGCGCTCGACGTTGGAATAACTCTGTACATATGGGAGAAAATTCCCTGCGCTTGGCGGCAACCGCCGCAGAGTAGTCCTGAAAGATGAGGATCTTTTTGTTGTGAAGAGTGAGCTCGCCCTTTTTCTGGTAGGCCTGGAGAATCCGCCATTTGTGCTGATAATTGAGCACCCGGAGAATCACTACACGTGGCCGATCTCCTTGATCTCTTCGAGCCCCAGCCGATGCGCTCGTTCAATCCGGAAAAGGCCTTGGAGCTCCGGTATCTCTAGCGCGTCGGGCAGCCAGGTTTCCAGGAAGGCTAGCAGCTCCTGATCGGACCGGTCCTCTCCGAGGCCCACTAGCCGCAAATTATTCCAGCGGGAGCGATTCTCCAGGTCTTCTAGCTTCTGCTGCGCCTCGAGGAGGAGTTTCTTTTGGGCTTCAAGCTCCCCATCGCGGCGGCCTTCCCCCTCCTCCACCGCGGCCACGCGGTGCTCGAGTTCCTCCACGCGCCGCCCAAAATCGGTCATGGATTCCTCCATCCCCTCCAGCTTCTGCATAAGGCGGTCAAACTTCGAGTCCAGGAGCCGTACTACCTCCCGCGCTAGCTCCTCCGACACTGAGTCTGTGCTTTCCGCACCTGGCGAGGCAGGCTGTCTCGTGGCCGCGGCAGCAGGCCCCATTTTCGGCAATCTCTCCCGCTCTTTCCGGGCCGGTAAAGGCATCACAGCTCTCCGTTTTTTAGGCTTGCAAGCTCAGCAAGTGGTGGCACAGCTCTCCCAGGTAGAAAGCAAGGGTGAGGGTTTATAGAAGCAGATAAAAGCGAGGGGGGCGGAGCCTGATGTCCAGCGGGATGGTCGCATAACGCTGAGGCTCCCGAGAGGCCTACTTAGAATCCTGAATTAACACCGGATATTTTTGAATTTCTGCTCTGATCTTACCGGGTCACATTGGTGAGATGGCGGGGACCACTGTTCCCTCTAAGCTGTGCGCGTGTGCGCGCGCACACACCTTGCCGAGCGAGCGCACATACTTTACAACAGAGCGCACAAAAATTACAGCTCAGATTCTGATAGAAAACAACACAGATGTCTTAAATTTTAAGTTATGATTGTAATTACTAGAAATTTCCCGCTTCATTTAGTAATCGTCTATTTTCATTTAATTTGATTAAAATCAATGTGGTGTACATACTGTATTCTGACGTGTAGTCAAATTTTAAAGTATATAACTCCGAGTGTCGTTATGTGGCGCACAAAAATTTAACCTTCCTTCAAAAGCTGCACACAGCTGATATTTTATGCGCACACAGCCTACAGAAAATTAGAGGGAACATTGGCGGGGACCAAACCTACGCGCCTGGAATTTGGATCTCCAGCGGCTACTCACGGCAAACGCTCCAAAACTGAACCCCCGTCCCCGCAGAAGGGGCTGGCTCTATGCGAGGGCCCCGAAATGCAGCAGGAGATCCTCGCAGAGATCAGAGGGGTTAAAGACCTCGTGCAGTCAAACGGGGAAGCACTCCGAGCGCTGCGGGAAGACCTTGGTGTATTGCAGGGCAGGCTAGAGGGGCTCTCCTCGCGTCAGGACAAAATGGAGAGCATATTAGACTCCCACGCGGTCCGGCTGTCCAAACTCGACAAGGTAGAACGTCAGGTGCGGGCCTTGCAGAAAGAAGTGGAAGATGGCAATAATAGAGCGCGCCGCAACAACCTATGACTAGTGGGCATACCGGAGGGAGCGGAATCGGGAGACATGAAGGAGTTTCTGTATAAAATCCTCCCTTCTCTGCTCCAAATCACCTTTACCAAAGAACTGGAGATCGATCGCGCTCATCGTGTACCCACCAACATAACGCTCAACAGGAAGACCCCGCGGCCTATCATCTTTCGACTTTTGAGATATCAACACGTGGAGCAAATTCTCAGCGCCTCCCGGGCAAAGGGCCATATGGAGTTTGAGAGCCATAAGATTTCCTTCTATCCTGACTTGGCTAAACCCACGGTTGATCGCCGAAAGCGCTTTCTGGAATTCCGGCCGAGGCTTCAACAATTACAAGCACGCTATGGCCTGATGTACCCGGCCAAGCTCCGAGTCACGCTACACAATCAGACAAGAACATTTGAGGACCCTGATCTACTAGCGGAGTTTTTGGATGCTAAAGAAGCCGACTTGATGCGCTGATTTCCAGAGTGTTCCTACCAGCGTTCTTATATCCGCTGTACCCGCCATTTTGGATTTGCCACGGTTCAGCAAAGAGTCTGGCGAGGGCGGTTTGTTGCCCTATTTTGATGATATTTGTGACCCGACTCCATCCACCCAGAGTAGCTTCGATGAATATCAGAGACAGTGTTAATTATGGACTCTGGTGTTTCTTTCTTTTTTTTTTTCATGTCTTTATCCTCCTCTCTTGGGCCTCCTCCCGCAGACATATGGTCGCCATATTCATTGGGGGTTTTGCTTCTTCTCTAAGTTACTTTGATACAAGCTTTTCAATATGGGGTGTATTGGCCAGTATACTTGGTGATTATGTCATTGCTGTACAGATTCTGCTTCTGTTGTATGTTTTCAGGCGCCCTTACCTAAAATGTCTCTTACTGATTGATGGCACCATGTAAGATTTTATCATTGAACGTAAAAGGCATCAATAATCCGATAAAACGGAAGAAAATCCTGAGCTATCTAAGTCATGAAGCCGCGGACCTGATTTTCCTCCAAGAAACGCATTTAAATTCGAAGGAAACTCTTAAACTCAATGTTAAACCTTACATGGTGGCCGCCTATTCCCCAGCCGTTTCTAAGAAATGTGGGGTTGCCATACTGGTTAGGAAATCTCTGCATGCTACTATCATTGCGACTAGCTCAGATACAGCTGGCAGATGGTCCAGGGCTCACCTCAAGATAGGTAACCTGGAAGTTACATGTATATGCCTTTATGCTCCTAATGTTGATGACCCTGCCTTTTTTGCTACCATTGCTCAGGTTGCGCAGGCCTCTGCTAATACTTCATTGATAATCGGGGGGGATTTCAATTTAGTTCTTGATCCCCTGATTGACAAACAGCCGCCTAGGACGAGTGGTCCCCCCAAGAGTCACACTACGCTTACCTCTATGATCAAAGATCTTGCTTTAGTCGATCTATGGAGGTTACTACACCCCAATGAGCTTGACTTTACCTTCTTCTCTTCCCCTCATAAATCCCAGTCTCGCATAGATTTCTTTCTCATATCAAAACTGTTAGTTCCACAGGTAGACACTGCACAGATTCACTCCCAACATATCTCAGATCACGCTGCTATTTCTTTTCAATTACACACCACTGCGCCCCAGGGGAATTCGGGGGCCTGGTTCTTTGATAGAGCTCTATTAACTCAACCAGAGTTCCAGTTAGAAATTCGAGCAGCCATACAGGACTACTTTCACTTTAATCTACCCCAGGACACTGCAAATTGGGCTTGGTGGGAGGGTTTTAAAGCGGCCATTCGGGCAACGATCACTAGTTATCAAATTCGTCTGCGGAAACAGCGTAAACAGCAGCTCCTTATACTAGACCAACAAATCAAAGCAGGCGAACGAGTTCTAACTTCACGTAATGACCCATGCGTCTTAGTTCGCTTACAGCGTCTCCGTTTTCAATATAATGCAATCCTCTCAACTGCAGCTTCTCAGAGTATTGCACTTCAGCAAGGGACATACTACCGTGAAAGCAACCGAGCCGGTCGACTTTTAGCCAACGCCTTGAAAGGTCAAAAAGAAGCCAAACGCGTAGCGGCCCTTCGCGCCCCACAGGGAGGGGACATACTGACCACAGACTCCGATATCGTAGAACTTTTTCGGGATTTCTATACCCGTCTATATCAATCTGAATGTGAGTTCTCATCCGAGACCTTCGAGCGCTTGTTTTCTGGTATTCAGCGGCCGACCCTTTCTGAAGCTGATAGGGATGCGCTGGATGAACCCTTCTCTACTTCAGAGATCCATTCTGCCCTAAAACGAACAGCCTCGGGTCGAGCCGCTGGGCCTGATGGTCTCCCGACAGAATTCTACAGAACCTTCAGTGCAGATTTAGTTCCCTACTTAAAACTTTACTTTACTGCCCTTGCGGTAGATACATCCTCTTTGGGATCCTTTTCTGCAGCTAATGTGGTAGTTTTTGAGAAAGAAGACAGAGACCCGCTGCTAACCGCCAACTACCGTCCAATCTCCCTACTTAATGCCGATTATAAGATCTTCGCAACGATCTTGGCCACCCGGCTATCTGACAGGATGGCCACCTTAGTCCATCCCGACCAATGTGGTTTTATACCCGGCCGCTCCACCGCTGACAATGCTCGGACCTTGTGCCATGTGCTATTCAGTGCTGCCAATTTAGACCACCCATGGGTGGGTCTTTCTCTAGATGCTGAAAAAGCCTTTGATCGTTTAGAATGGCCCTTCTTATTTGCAGTTCTCCGATGGTATGGCTTTGGGGAGGGCTTCCTCCGATACCTCCAAGTCATGTATTCTCAACCCGTTGCCAGTATTTGTGTAAATGCCATTAAGTCTCGGCCTTTTAATCTTCAAAGAGGCACGCGTCAAGGTTGCCCCCTATCACCAATGCTCTTTGATCTAGCTCTTGAACCCCTCGCCCTCCTTATTAGACAGTCCGCACGTATTCGTGGTGTCCCCTTTAGTCACAGAGAGATTAAACTCTCTGCATATGCAGATGACCTTATGCTCTTTGTATCCCTTGATTCGGTCCCGGCTGTCTTGGACCTGATTGACGGATACTCGCAATTATCGGGCTATAAAATAAACTGAACCAAATCCGTAGCATTCCCACTGAACCGCTGGGTACATGAGGCTGACATGCAGGCCTTTCCTTTCCTTTGGCAATCCCGCATGGTGAAATATCTTGGCGTCCACTACTGTTCTCCTTTAGACGACACTATTAGTTTTAATGCCAAGGAGGTCGTCTCCAAAGTCCGTGAGCTCACAAATCGGTGGTCTCCCTTATCCCTTACATGGTGGGGCCGCCTAGAAACCGTCAAAATGATGATAGTCCCCAAAGTGAACTATATTTTAGAAATGCTGCCCTGTTTCCTCCCGCTACATACCTACAAAGACATAGAGGGCCTTCTCGTCCGTTATCTCTGGCAGGGAAAACCACCAAGAGTAGCTAAACAAAAATTACAGTCTGTGAAGGAACTAGGGGGTACCGGCTTTCCTGATTTTCTTAGATATCATCAAGCCTTCCTACTTAAACAAGGTGCCCGATGGCTAGCTGCATCAACAGACAACAGACCAGTTTGGCTTGACATTGAAGAGGAGCTAAGTAGCCCAATTCCGTTGACCCATCTCCCCGGCATGTCCCATCAAGTAGACACACGCTATCCCCCAATGATTGTCGATACTCTTGCGGCCTTTAACACTCTCATTCGGTCACTGGGTCCCACTGTTTGTCCTCCAGACAGACTCCCGCTGTGGAATAACCCCAGAATTCAAGTCCTAAATAAAACGATCGCATGGAAACCCTGGTACTCTAGGGGGATCTGGACACCCCAACACCTCTTCTCTGCAGCTCGTTGGAAGACCTTTTCTGATTTACAAAAGGAATTTGCGTTGCCAGCGAAACATTACTTTCAATTGATACAGCTCCAACACTGCCTCAAAAGTGCTCAAATCCTGCCGCCCTCTGCCCCTACTGAGGACGGGCTATTAGAACTAATTCACTCTCTTAGTAGTACACATGGGGTAGCCTCTAACTTCTATAAATTATTATGTCAGGGTACCGATACTGCTACCTGTAGAGCTCAACAAGCCTGGGAACGCGAACTGCAAACCACTTTAACCCCTGCGCAATGGAGCGTTTTCTGGAGCAAAGTGGTGCGGGTTTCCAGATCTGCCTCTGTAACCCAAACTCTCTTCTTTTTTGCACACAGATGCTTTTATACTCCAGAAAGAATAGCTAAATGGAACACAACTGCTAGGGACCAGTGTTGGTCTTGCCATACTGCTGTGGGAACCCTCGCTCATGTTCTTTATGAATGTCCTCAACTGCAGGTTTACTGGGGGCGGGTCTGGAGTCGTATTCAATCTATCTTACACCTCCACGAGCCTCTTTCTTGGAAGATAGTGGGACTCCGCTCAGTGGCGGAGGTCCCCTCTCTTCCTAAGAGGGGTCGCTTTCTCCTTGATTTCATGCTGGGTATAGCCATATGTTTAATCACGAGGAATTGGAAGGATAGCTCTCGAATTACTGCCAATGAATGGTGGAACCTCGTCTGCTTATATAGTAAATATGAGCAGATATCTCGGAGAGCTATTCCCCATATCCAAACTCACTTTCGCCTGTCTAAATGGCAGATGCTCAATGATTATGTACACTCTGCTCATTGCTCAGACATGTCTGCTTAATGTATACTCATCATGTTTCAGATCACCGTTCGGTTTTGTACCATAATAATGTCAGTACACGCCCGTTTTCGGGAATGATTAGTTTCTAGAGAAGAAGCAGGGGGGAGGGGGGTGGTAGGGGTTTACTTTGGTGTATGTATCACATTTTATGTATGTATTTGTCTTTTAAGCTGTATGTCTTCCTTTCCTTTGTTGTTATAAAACGTAAATAAAGCATTTAAAAAAAAGAAGCAGATAAAAGCGCGATTTATTGCCGAGGCAGCCCCGGAGCAAAAGAGGCACGTCCTCTCTCACTCACGCATCGCCGGAAGTCCTCGTATTACAACTATTTGATAAACTGAAGAGTATCAAATCACCTGGACCGGATGGTATACATCCAAGGGTATTGAAAGAACTGAAATATGAGATTGCAGACCTGCTATTAGTAATCTGTTAACTATCATTAAAATCATCTGTAATACCTGAAGATTGGAGAATGGCCAATGTAATGCCAATTTTTAAAAAGGGTTCCAGGGGTGAACTGGAAAACTACAGACCTGTGAGCCTGACGTCAGTACTGGGAAAAATGGTAGAAACAATCATAAAGAGCAAAATTACTGAACATGTAGATAGTCATGGCTTAATGGGAGACAGACAACATGGCTTTAGACAAGGAAGATCTTGTCTTACTAATCTGTTATGCTTTTTGAAGATGTGAATAAACACGTAGACAAAGGTGAGTTGGTTGTTATAATGTATCTGGACTTTCAGAAAGCCTTTGACAATGTCCCTCATCAGAGGCTTTTGGCAAAAAAAAAGTCATGGGATAAGAGGCAGTGTACTATTGTGGATCAGGAACTGGTTAAAAGATAGAAAGCAGAGGGTAGGGCTAAATGGCCACTTTTCCCAATGTAGAAAGGTGAATAGTGGAATTGTTAAAACCCATGAGCATTGTGGAAAATTGCAAGAGGATCTTGATAAATTGGTAGACTGGGCATCTAAATGATAGATGAAATTTAATGTGGACAAATGCAAAGTTATGCACCTAGGAAAGAACAAACCAAACTATGGTTACAAGATGCAAGGTTCCCCATTAGGAACCACCACCCAGGAAAAAGATTTAGGTGTCATCGTGGATAAACATGTTAAAACCCTCTGACCAGTGTGCAGCAGCGGCCAAGAGAGCAAATAGAATGCTAGGAAAGTGGTAGGGAGGTTCTGGAGGCCAAATTTAGGCTTTTACGTAGGAAGTTGAAATCCAGAACTTCCATGGTAGCGTTTTCCGAAATGCTTCCCATTCCATGCGCAGGATCCAAAAGGCAGGCAGAGCTCCGGAGTCTCAATGCGTGGATGAGACGATGGTGTAAGGATGACGCTTTTGTATTTGTTAGGAACTGAAGAAATTTCTGGGGAAAGGAAGGGCTCTTCCGAAGGGATGGGCTTCACCTTAACCGGGATGGAACCAGGCTGCTGGCATTAACCTTTAAAAAGGAGATAGAGCAGCTTTTAAACTAGATAATAGGGGAAAGTCGACAGTCGCACAAGAGCGCATGGTTTGGAAGAATGTATCCTTGAAGGATACTACCAAAAGCAGAGAGGTTTCAAAAAAGAGTACAGTAGCCCAAATGCCCTCGAGTATGGCGCAGACAGAGCTTAACGATCCCAAATTATTCATGCCTACCAATAGCCAGATTAATATGAATAAAATACAGTCTCTAAAATGCTTGTATGCAAATGCTAGAAGTCTAAAAAATAAGATTGGAGAGTTAGAATATATAGCACTAAATGAGAGGTTAGATATGATTGGAATTTCAGAGACATGGTGGAAGGAGGACAACCAGTGGGACATTGTGATACTTGGGTACAAACTATATCGTAATGATAGAGCTGTTCAAATTGGTGGAAATGTTGCGCTCTATGTTAGAGACGGCATTGAGTCAGAAAGGATTAAAGTTTTGCAGGAAACAAAATTTGCTGTAGAACCTCTATGAATTGAAATTCCTTCTAAAAAGGGGAAGGCAATGCCAGTGGGGGTCTACTATAGACCGCCTGGCCAGAATGAACAAATGGATGATGAAATGCTCAAAGAAATCAAGGAAGCTAACAACCGGTACAGCGCAGTAATAATAATGGGTGATTTCAATTCTCCTTCTTATGATCCCAACGTCAATCCCCAGTACCACTGAGACGTTTCACAACGATGTTTCCGCGCGGTGTTTTTTCGCAGAGCCGGTTGAAGTCCCCCCGTAATCGGGAGTAGAATGTAATTGCTGAGAGTAACAACGTGGGCAGCATCATTGAGTTATTACGATCCCCTGAGGAAACATCGTTGTGAAACGTCTCAGTGGTACCGGGGATTGACGTTGGGATCATAAGAAGGAGAATAAGAGTGCAGACCCTTTTCTTCGGGAAGCTGATATAGTTGTTTTCGTTACGTTAATACCTGAGTTTTAAGAAGAGCACAAGTAATGAAAAACTTCACCAGGATTAGGGTTCTGTTTCATTTCTGATGAGGTCATTGATGTGATCACGCAATTTGCCTTATAACAACGTAAGTCCTAAAGGCAATGCTATTGTTTAACTGAGACCTCAAAGAATTTTTGAATAAGATAATTTTTGAAGAATATTTTTGAATTTCTCTAGTCTAGATTTACAGTGAACGAAAAAATTTTTCTACGTGCAGAGTGCTCGTTCAAGAAGTTGTGGCCATTGTATTTTGTGTCTTAGAGAAGGATGGCAAACAGACAACCTGATTCATAAGGAAGGCAGAAACCACCTTGGAAGGAACAAGCTGAATGCACATGGCCTCCTCCGAGAATGATGTTAGGATCCCTGCATGACAAGGCTTGCAGCTGTCAGATAATGTCTCGCTGAACTGGCTGCAACCAGAAAGACAGTCTTAAGGGTCAGGTCTTTAAGTGTAGCCTGCTTCATGGGCTCAAAGGGCTCTGACATCAAAGCCTGGAACACCAGGTCAAGATACCATGAAGAAACAAATGAACATGAGGGAGGGGGGACACGCAGATGCCGCACTTTCTGGAGAAAATGGAAAACATCAGGATGTAAGGCAAGACAATATCCTGCCATCAGCTCACTGAAGCAGGAAAGGACCACCACCTGAACCTTCAGGGAACACACAGAAAGGCCTTTGTCCAGACCCTCCTAAAGAAAGGCAAGCAAAAATGGCATGTCTGCTGCATGAGATCTAGCCTGATAATGATGGCACTAATCCTCAAAAAGACACCAGACAGTTGGATTTCTGGTGATGCGCTGCTGGAAGCCAGATGTGTAAGCAACAAGCTTCTGCTTCCCAATTTCAGAAACTGGCTCAATATCAGCAGAAAGCAGCAAATTTCACGTCACCGTAGTAACAGACCCACTGAATGCTGACAGGCGTTCAGCAACACGGCTCACCACAGTTGGTATGCCAAAAACTAGATTGAGAAGCAGCTGTGATCACCAGCAATGTGCATAGACTAAGGGGTCTGTTTACTAAACATTCCTAACGTGCGGGGCCGTGCTAGTGTGCCTGTGCCATATAAGGAGTGGGCGGTTCAGGCAGAAAATAGAAAAAAAACGGTAGTAAGCAACCGGACGTGTGTGCGTCGCGCTAATGTGCGGGGGTCGACATTAGCGCGTGGAAAGGCAAAGTGGCACGCTGCTGAGTATACAAAACAACAGAGCCGTGGTACAACGGTGAAGACACTGACCAATGGTGCAGGGGCCATGGGTTCAATCCCCCAGTGTGTGCAACGACAAAGGTCAGCTGAGGCAGTAATTGTAATGATTAACATTGTTTTAGGAGGCAAATTAATTTGGAACGGCATAAGGCGGCGCACAGTTATTTTTGGGCGGCAGAAGGCGGCGCACAGTGCTTTTTGGGCGGCATAAGGCGGCGCACAGTTATTTTTGGGCAGCAGAAGGCGGCGCACTGGTCCCCTTGGGCGGCAGAAGGCGGCGCGCTGATAGGCACAAGGCGGCGCGCTGATGCACAAGCACAGGAACAGAGCCACAGCACAATGGTTAAAACACTGACCAATGGTGCAGGGATCAGGGGTTCAACACCTCACAATGCCCAGTGAAAAATGCCTGCTGAGGCAGTACGTATTATGTTGTGGAGTGCTGTAGGAGGCTGTATAATTTTATTTTGTTATCACTACTAGCAAACGCACTCTCCCAGCATGTTAACATACGGCGGCCCATAAGGCACATGTTACAGTGCACTGTTCGCCAAGGCACCCTTGAATGACCCCTATAGGGCAGCATGTATGTTGCGACACAGGATAATGTATAGTGCACCCTATAGGGATGGCAACCATAAGGTGGCCTACAGGGCGCCCTATGAAGCACCCTCAGAGGCACCTAATGGGTATAGTAAGCTGAGGGTGGTCTTGCCGGCATAGACATATGTACAGTAAATAAAAATAAAGCTGTGGACAGCCCTACCAAAGGGACCCACTGTGGGTTTGAACCCATGACCTCTGGCTGCACAGGCAGTGATGTAACCATCGCGCTACAGCTCCATAGCTGTAAGCAGGCCCCTGGCTGGCTGCAGATAGCCTACACGTCACCTCACAGACAGTCTGCTGGTGTCAACAGGATAGGGTTAGGCCACCCGTACCCATGATGAACTGCACATGCAAATTAGCTGTCCGCAGATGGACACAAGATGGGGAATGCACCCCCACAGCACCTCGGCCCTGTTGGGGGAAGTGACCGGGTGCACCCACACAGCACCTTGGCCTAGTAGGGGGCACTGACCGGGTGTTTTACTGGCACAGAGTAGCCACACACCGTTACATCGTGCGGGTACTGTGCTCACCCTGAGTGTGCAATGAGGTGGCCAGGACCAGGTCAACAACACCTGCCATGGCTGCTGGAGGCCAAGCGGGCATTCCAAAGCAGTGTTAATGTGTAAGATAGCTAGTTTCTGCACAAACACCATGGATATCCCTGTCTGCCGCCATCAGGCACCCCCCCCCCCCCCGTGGCAAACATGGTCCCCATCAAGGGATCCACACTCTACCTCCCTGCAAAGGTGGCAGTAGAGGGCAACATCAACCCCAGTCCTGCTGAGGAACACCACCACCCCCCAGGCAGGCAGCTCCATACACAGCCATAACACAATAGCAGACAGACATAAGCCCAGGGTATGGTAAGCTGCACTCCACCACCAGATATTCCCCTGCAGCAAGCCAACAGCCACTGCACCCTGCAAGCCATTATAGCAAGACATTTACCAGCTACAAACAGTCTGCTGGTTAGTCCATAGTGCATATTCCCAATGGAGATGCATACACAGCAAGCAGATAGATCAGTGACTGGGCCCCAAAGAGAAACCCATATCTATCACATGAGAGAACTACTATACAGCACTATGGGGGGGCCTAGCCATGCTGTGGTCACTGCACAGTCAGGGTGAGCGTGATCCCCCAGAAGGACATGCTTTGGCCACCCTGTCTGTGTAGGTGGTGGCCGGACACTACAATATCCCAGCCAATGTCCCTGCCAGGGCCCTATGCCCAGTGCAGATGCATCCTGGCCACGCCACCCTGCCCTGGCTATACCCATGGTACCTTGCACCTCATTATGCACATTGACTGGCCAATACTGGCAACAGTGCTGGCAGTGCGGGCTGTTGAAGGGGCTTGCAGCCAACACCCACTGTATAGACAGACACACACTTCCACACCTCTGCCATCATGGTGCTACGATTGAGGGGGTAAGTAGCCTTGCCCACCAAACCGGTCCTGAGCACGGCAAGGCATGGATATGGTACGCATTACAGATGGTGGTCACTCCCCAGGGTGGTAAGCACCGTCAGAGGCCAGGCCTGGAGCATGCCCCGCAAACACCTAACAGATTGTTTGGATGGGGTCAACTAGCAGTATGTACGTAATGTATGGATAACTGCCTGCCTGTGCTCCTAGCAAACGTCTCCGAGCTGTGTACCGTATACCTCAGGTGTAGGGTGACATTGGTAAGTTATGCAAGTGCTCGTTTTGGGTGCTGCATGCACGGTCCAATGTTCTGCCTTTCCAGGAGACATTGGCCAATGGGGCCTGTGGGTGTGGGTGTGTCTGCCCTTGATGGCTGCTGCTTTACGGCACAGATTCCCAACTCCAGTCCAGGTTTGCATCACACTGTTTGGGTTTTCCTGCTATCCCTCATGAATATGCATGGGCTACATCTACATGCCATGGGGGTGGTGCATAGATATACAGCACAGGCATTTGTATGAGTGTCAGCATGGAACTTGACTGGTGTGTGGCCCACCAGGACTGCATTTGGGTGATTCTGCTCTAGGTACTGCCCCTGTTCATGGTGTCTGTGCTCAGTGGGGTAAAAGATAGATGTCTTACCATTGCATATGTCCCCGCCATGAAAGGTGTGTCCTTACTATCACTGTTTAGTTGTGGGAAAAATATGTGGGCAGGATTGGCAGTAGCCCCAGCTGGGCTTTGAACCTGTGACCTTCTGTTCTTGTATACACTGTCTGTGTGCACTGCACCACTGTGTAGCCACAGATTGGTTGGATTCCCTGGACTGTCCATGACTGTGGATCCGGCAGGACCTGTCTGTTGCAGTGGACTGTGCCAGCCTGCACATGGCTAGGCCTCTGTCTTCTGTGGTTAGCAGCCACTGCCCCCTGCACCACATGTACTTGTCCGCCAACATGCTGGCATGAACTTCTCTCAGAAAAAGCAGTTGACCTGATTGCAATGTGGCAGTATGGGACTGCATTTGGGGGACTTGGCTGTAGGTAATGCCCATTGTTGTGGTGTGTGTGCGGTGTTGGGTAAAATATGGGTGTTTTCCCCATGCATACAGGGGTGTCTGCGCTATCTTTATTTAGTGGTGGGTAAAATATAGGGACTGGGCTGGCAGGTGCCCCAGCTGGGTTTTGAACCTCTGCCCTCTGGTCCTAGAGGTAATGACTCTGTCCGCTGTACCACACATTGGCCACAGAGACAGTGCAGCCCCTGGAGGCAGTAAGCCTGGCAGGATGGAGTCACAAACCCTGCTCTACGCAATTCTACTGTGGGCATATGCACCCTGTCTGGTGACAAATGTGCACATAAACCCCGGAAATGACCACGGGAAATGTGGGAAAAAATATCACCACGCTGGGCAACAGTGATATTATTGGGCAACCATAGCAAACACTCCCAGGAAAGCTCCAAAACGTGGAAATGTTTTTTGGAAGAGTCTCCTCTCAGTAGACCCTTCCAAGATTCATTTCTTTTTTCTGGAGCTTTGCTGGGTGTGATTTCTGTATTTGCCCATCACTATAACTGTTCCCCAGCTGAATTACTATTTTTAATAGTTCTGTTGTGGTCATTTTCTATTTTTATTTTCACTTTTGTGCTGTGCACATGTATCACACTGCTCACGTTTTGCTGGTTTCCCCAGTTTTCCTGTACATTGCTGACGGAAATGGTTTCTCTTCCCTTTAAATGCTTTCTACCGCGAGTGTTTCACTCGCGGTAGTTTTTACATGCATATTCGGGCCCGATACTGTGCGGGGAGCCTCTCCCCTCCCACTCTCCACCCATTGACCCCGTCCCTCCGCCCCTCCGGAGCCTTCCTCCGCCCTCCTTTCGCCGTTCCACGCCTCTATCGGACATTTGCGGGCCCGCACTTGTACGGGGCCCGTTAGTGAGCCGCGTACCTGTGCGGGGGTGACACGCACGTGTGCGGGGCGTTTAAACGCGTTTCTGCGCGTTTCAGTGCCGCGTTGCCGTGCGCTATTTTGCGGCGCGCTATTTTGCGGATTTTAGTAAACATGCCCCTAAGATGACTAATGAGGCATTGAAACCAGCACCCCTGCATCTCCAAATGTGGGAGACCTAGCAGCAGAGATTTGCCATGTGGTAACAGCAGCGCTGGAAGACAGGCTCAATAGACAATGATAGATGACATCCAGGAGACCCAAGTGGGGACTCAAGAGGAGACAGTGCAGTGGCTGGAGACCAAAGTGTAACACATGGTCAAAGAGCAAACTTGCCTATTGGAACGCATTGAGAAACAAAAGAATAGTGCACTTTGAAATAACCTGAGGGTAATTGTTCTGAAGGAAACCTTAACAGATGGAGAACTGCATAAATTCTTTCAGGAGTGGCTACCCCAGCAGCTGGGCCTTCCACTGAAAGAGGGAGCATAGCATGTCAGAGAATGCATTGCATTGGCCTTCAAAATGACGAGCATCGCTTGCAATGAGCAGCTATTGCTCGTTATGTCATTTGCTCGGAACAGAAACGTTTGTCTGAGAATTCCAGAAGATAAAAACGTTGGAATATAACAGCAAGAAGCTACTGTTGTTTAATGGCTATTCAAGTCAAGTGGTCACTAAGAGATAGGAATTATCGTCAATTTGCACAGAGCTCTGCAAGAAGGAGGTGTGTTTTGTTCTTTTCCCTCACAAGCTCAAGCTTACACATGAAGGGACAACTGTGATATTGCACACTGCGTAGAAGAGGCAAAGATTCCTAAACTGCTGTGCCAGGGGGAGTGAACAGCATGGGCTGTGAAACTGTGGCTGCAGGAGAGTGAATGGTGAGTTTTCTTAGGCCTATTGAATGGCAGGGGTCTGGCATGATTTTCGCGCTCCTCCTGCCCCCATATTGCTAAAGACAGCGGCTGCCTAATTTGGAGGGGCATTTCTCGATATCATCGCCCTATCCCCTCCTCCCCCCCAGAACCTTCCCCACTCTGTGCCACTACAGGACTCACGACATTAGAGTGGAACCAGCAAGATGGCAGGAGAGCAGCCTGATACCACTATTCAAAGTAGAGTGAAGCTGTAACTCAGCAAAAATATATGAAAAGCATCTACTATAATATGATAAGCCTTGCCTGACTTACACTTATTGCTGTCAGACGCTTGAGGTGCTTGAAGATACCTGAGATCCAATTCTTCCCAATTTTTACTCCTCCATAAAGAACATTTGAGTGGATGCTTGTTATATATTTTTGCTGGGAGAACAGTCTGAGTACTTATGGAGAATAATCTGCCGGCCATGTTTTATGTCACCATTCAGGCTTGGAGGAGATAGTGTGAGACTTTTGCAAACCTGTTGGACAAATGTTTTGGAAGAACTTAGGGCTGGGGTTGAGCTAGCACCAGACATTGCTTGCAAGTTGGATGTTGTTTGCGTGGGATGGGCACTGTCCGGCTTGTGGGGGTTGGGGGGGGGGGGAACTGTCATATTTGCTGCATGGCTAAACAAACTTCTGCCTAGAGGATGGGGAGAGAGCAGCTGTAGGGCAGCATGGGAGAGAGTGGAGCAATGGGAGTTGTAAGTGTGTGGCTGGATGGAGCGGATGTTAGGGTTGCGAATGGCAGGAGGAGAGGGAGAGTAGCTGTTTGTGGATGAGGGGGAGGGGAAGAGTGGAGTGACGGGGTGGAAGGTGGAAGAGACAGGCTATTATTAAAAGGGATACGGAATATCACTGCTTGACCCATTACAAGCATTGAGGAACCTGTGTCTTTTGGGGGAAACTGCTAGGTACTTATGACCTAGATTGGCCACTGTTGGAAACAGGATACTGGGCTTGATGGACCTTGGTCTGACCCAGTATGGCATTTCTTATGTTCTTATGTGGGTATGGGTTATGCATTGGACGGGCACAAAAGGCATTGGGAAAGATGGCTGATTACTAAACCCTAAGGGGGGCTATGCTGGGAGGCTCCTGGGGGCTGTATGCTTATACAAGGTGTGGCAGTCCTAGTTGGGAAGCAGGCGACCTTTGAAATGCATAAGGTAATTCAGGACCTGGAGGAGTGCTATGTGTTGTTGTGGGGAGTACTACTACATAAGAAAGTAGTGCTGGGTAGTGTTTATGCCCACACCACCTATCAACACACTTTTTTACTTGAGCTGATAGCAAAATTGTCAGAACAGATGGACTGCCACCTAGTGTTGGGAGGAGACTATAACATGGTGGCCAAAGCATCAATGGACTGCCAACCGCCTATGTTGGTGTCGTGAGGGGCAGAGCACAGAGGGATAAACCTTATGTGCACAGAACTTGAATTGATTGAGGGGTAGCAAACACTGCATCCCACAGATAGGGAGTTTACATACTACTCTGGGCCCCACAAAGTCCATTGGCGCATCGATTACCTACTGCTGGCCGAGCGGCTATTTTTCAAATTGGCAGGAGCCGACATCCACTCACAGCTGGTCTCCGACCATGCAGTGGTACAGGTGTGCATTATCATGATTAGTCAGCTGTGGGACAAAATCAAGTGGCTGAATCCCATTTGGACACAAAATCCAGTGTTCCGACAGTTCCTGTGGAAAGCATGGCTAGAGTACACGGAGGGCAATGGGACGGGGGTGGTTGGTTCTGAGACCTACTGGGCAACTGGGAAAGTGGTCCTTCGAGGCAAAATCATAGGCTATATTAAAGCACAGCAAATCTGGCAAAATCAAGATTTGCAAAAGGGGTTAGGGGACCTGCGGGCCAAGAGGCAAGCCTATATGCAGAATAGGACGAAAGAGGCACATTTTGAGTTGCAAGAATGTAAATACCAAGTAAATGCTATTTGAACAGCAGGCTCTGCACAGTATCCAAGTATAAAAATACATATTTCACAAATGGGGGGATAAGACAGGGAAGATGTTGGCAAACTTTGGTCGTCCAGCTTAAGTATGAAATACTAATACCCACCTAGAATGGCAGGATGGGATGATAGCCATCGAGGAAAAGGAAATTGCCCAACATTTACTGCTTTTTTTCATACCTTGTATTGGGCTGACCAACCCCCCACCTGCAACATGATCAATTTTTTGAAGGCCCTGATATACCCTGTTCTCAATATGCCAGCAATGGAAGCAGAACTTTCTGTTACCATTAAGAAGTTAAAGCAGGATAAAGCCCAGGGCATGATGGCTAGGGCCCAGAATTTTATCAAATCCTGGGGGATCTGTGGTAGAGCTGTTTAGGGCTATGGGGGAGGTGGTGGTGGTAGTGGTGGACAGATTATGGGACCATGCACATAGAGCATTAGTAATTTAGCTGCCCAAACTGGGCAGAAACCTATAGCGAGCTGAGTCTACTGGCCTATATGCCTGTTAAATCAGGCTATAAAGATTTTGGCTTCAGTGCTGGTGTGGTGGCCGAGGGTGGTTGTCCCCATTGTAATCCACTCCAATTAGATTGGCTTTGTCAAAGGTAGAAGCACAGCCAACCATATTCTGAAAGCCTTGACCATGTTTCAGCAGAAAAGACCCCAGGAGGCACCTGCAGCTGTTCTCCGCTTAGATGCTGAAGAAGCATTGACAGGGTGTCCTGGGATGATTTGTCTTGGGTGCTGAAGAAATTCAGGATGGTGGAATATTTTTTGCAGTGGATCCGCACCTTATACAGTGGCTCTAGTGCCCAGATTTTGGTGAACAAGAGGCTAGCGGAGCCTTCTCAGTTGAGCCATGGGATGAGACAGAGTTATCTGCTGTCTCCCCTTTTGTTTATCCTCTCCCTGGAGCCTCTGATGCAGAAGGTGTGAGCTACTGCAGACAACCAAGGGATTGTAGTGGAGGAGTGGCCTAGTGGTTGGGGCAAGGTACTTCAGGCCAGAAGGTTGGTGGTTCAAATCCCACTAGAGCACATCAACCTCAGGCCAGAAGGACTGGGGTTTCTAGTCCCACAGGTGCTCCTTGTGGTCTTGGGCAAACCACTTAGCCCTCCATAGCCCATGTTCACTGTAAAATAGTTATCTCCACGTTATAATGCCCTGTTAAATGTAATTTCAGTTTGTTCAATGTAAACCACACTGATACAGAATAGCATGGTATATAAGAGAATGAAAATAATTCCAGTGCTAATAACCTAAGGAGTTGGGGGTGGGGTGAAGGACTGTCCTTGATGAGTCAGATGTAGCAGCCCCACTTGCCTTATAGCCACTTTGCCAATAATGGTTGAGAACTCAGAGGGGGGGGGGGTGTGAAGCCTATGAGGAGATGGATGAGTGTGAATACTCAGTTGGGGGGCATGATATGCGCACCCAGGTGGTTATCTACAAGTTGACAGGCAATCTGTTTATGTTGTGACACCATGCACTACACCTTGTGGCAAAGTGACCCATATACTGTGATAATTGTATTCTTATAACAATTATTATCCTTATGGCTTTTATTATCATTATTATCATTGTTCTTATTACTATTAATGTAGCTAATGTTAGTAACATGTACCTGCTGTCATAATGTTCAGTTTGAATGACTGGTTACAATGTTTATTTATTTAGCTGCATTTATATCCCACTTTTCACCAGGTCAAAGCAGTTGGGGGAATACGAGACACAAACACTAATGCTTACAGGGAACATGGGCAATGGAGGGTTAAGTGGCTTGCCCAAGACCACAAGGAGCACCTGTGGGACTAGAAACCCCAGTCCTTCTGGCCCAAAGTTGCTGTCCTCTAGTGGGATTTGAACCCCCAACCTTCCGGCCTGAAGTACCTTGCCCCAACCACTAGGCCACTCCTCCAGTCCACACTATGCTGTTGCATACATGCCTCTTGTAGACCAAATGCGTCATGGAAATGGTGTCTTGTAAGATTGTGTCTAACTTGGAGGATGGACACTCTGGTATTTTGTTGAAAATTTCAATAAAGTTGTTACAAAAACAAAGTTGGGGCACTTTAAGGAGCCAGATTAGACAAGCAGCTTTGCTACCAAGATGGTGACAGGAATGAGAGAGAAACCTGGAGACTCAGATACAGTACTGGGTCCTCAAATTCTGATTTTAAGTTTTAACTAATAGACACTAACACACACTCAGTGCCTTCAAAAGCACCTAATTAGCTGGAAAATAAACACTTAAATGTACAATTTATGAACATGCAGGAACAGAAACTCTAATATGCTACAGTAAAACCTTCTCAGCCCTTGATCAGCTGTGACTTCTTGCTTACATGTAGTAATAATTCTTTAAAAGAAACGAGAAATATTTCCCATGAGGCAGTCATTTTTAGGGTATTTAACTACTTTCTGAAAAAAAAGAAAGAAGTAAATGCAAACGAGAGAATCCTGAATCCTAAAATGAATAGTACAGAGTCAATATTTAACTGACTATTTACCTTCAGAGTTTATTCTACCTATATAGACATTGGGAGTGAAAATCTGTCTTATGATCTCAGATGCCTGAAGGACCTACTAATGCAAACCTTCCTGCACACTAACTCCCTCTGTCAAGGATTATCTGTACTGTCAATATTCTCTTTTTATTTATGCCATTAGATGAGTTAGAAATTTCCTTATGTTGTTCTGAACTGATTATCTTATTGTAATTTTTAAACCATAGTTCTTTGAGCTTTCATTCAATCAGAACCCGTCTCTGCTGGGGTTATGGTACCATGAAACTCCAACTACAAGTATCCAGCCATTGTAAATCTCCACCTATGTCTCCCAGCTATCGCTGCAGCCATTCTCAGGCAGGCTCCACTGACCACAGCTTCCTCTAGGTATGCATGTACCCAGGGGCAGCCCAAGGGGGGTGCGGGGCCATGTGTGGAGACTTGGTGCAGGGCCTTATTTGCATAAGTGGCCTTATTTGCATAAATATTTGCATAATGTTACCATACACTAACTTTTAGTAAACACATCTCTTAATGAATGTATGCATAAAGAAAGACTAAGGGGCATGTTTACTAAACCATCTTAACGTGCGCTCTGCCACGTTATCGCACGATAAGGTATCTTATCACGCAAAATAGCGCTTTATCGGGTGCAGAGGTACCTTAGCACGCGATAACGCGCGCAGCGGCGCAAGCGAGCACTGAAGGCGGAGAAAGGCTCCCGGAGGGCGGAGGAAGGCTCCCCAGAGGCAGAGAGAAGGGGTCAATGGGCGGAGAGTGGGAGGGGAGAGGCTCCCCGCACTAACACTGTGAAATCCGAGGCTCAAAACTAACGCCAGTGAAACCCTGGCGTTAGAGCTGATTTAAAGGGAAAAGAAACCATTTCCGTCAGCAATGTACAGCAAAAGCAGGGAAACCTACAAATGTGATAAGTGTGATACATGTGCACGGAACAAAAGGGCAAATAAACAGTGAAAATGAACAGAAGAAAATGGAAAAATAAAATAACCAAGCTGGGCAATAGAGATCTCAATGGGAAACATCAAAAAACACTCCCAAGAAAGTACCAAAAAAAAGATATGAATTTTGGAAGGGTCCATGCTCCGTCCCCATACAAGGTGAATGAGCCCACAGTGAAATTGCGCTGAGCAGGGTTTTCCTCTCCATCGGACAGGCTTCCTATGGCATGCACATGTGCGGCAACAGCAGGGCGGGCATGTCGGAATGGGCAACTGGACAGATGCTTGAAAATGGGATACAGAGGGCTGCAGGCGGCACATGCTGTGGTGCAGCTGGGGTACAGTGCACACTAGGCAGATGCCTAGGTGGCACATAGGAACACTGAAACTGTACAGGAGCCAGACAGCAACTGATGATGGCCCAACATGGGCATGAGTGTGTTTATCACAGTGTCACAGGGGATAGTACCCAGCAGGTACCTCCAAGGGCACAGAACATTGGCAGACGGTGTTGGGGGGGAAGCGCGGATGTCTATGCAGGCACCCCTACCCCAGAACCCGCACCATAGGCAGCCGCCTACCCACACACTGGATGGCCTGAGACAGCGCACCACCAGCACCACCAGCAGAAGAGCATGTCAGCATGGTGGCAGAGGAGTACTGGTGGTGGAGGGGGCAGTGGCAGCTGCCCAGAGCAGATCATGGCCTAGCCCTTTGTAGATGGGTGCCATGCACTGCAACACAGGCCCTGTCTGACGAACAGTCATGGTATCACCAGGGAAGGCACTGTCTCTGTGGCAACATGGTGTTGCAGTGCACACAGCCAGTGTGCTCAGAAGCAGAAGGTCACAGGTTCAAGTCCCAGCTGTGGTTCCTGGCAACCCAACCCCCATATCTTACCCACTACTAAAACATGCTAATACAGACAGAACCTTTGTTGCAGATGACATAAACACCTACATTTTACCCTACAGAGCACAGACACCATAAACATGCGTATTACCTAGAGCAGAGTCTCCCAAATGCAGTCCTGGATGGCCAAACACCATTCAGGTTCCATGCTGCCTCTAATAAAGATGCCTGTGCTGCATTTCTATGCGCCGCCCCCATGGTATGCAGATGTATCTCATGCATATTGATGAGGGACAGCATGAAAACCTGAACTGTGTTTGGCACACCAGGACTGGAGTTGGGAACCTCTGCCGTAAAGCAGCAGCCAACAGGGGCAGAAACACCTGCACCCACAGGCTCCATTATCCAATGCCTCCTGGAGAGGCAGGATGTTGGGCCCTGCGTGCATCTCCCAATACTAGCACTTGCATACCTTAGCAATGCCACCCTAAACCTGGGAATACAGTACACATCTATCAAAAGGTTACTATGATTACTGGCAGATAGCAATTCCTAAGTTAAGCACAATTTGCTGATTTAGCTGCATCATAGCAACCTTTCTGATGTCTGTGGAGTGTGCTTCAGGTCTGGTGTCTGACAGTGTTTACCACCCTGGGGAGTGACCCCAACAGTCTTGCGTACCATAGCCATGCCTGCACTGTGCCCAGGACTGGTGCGGTGGCCAGGGCTGCCAAACACCTCTATAGTTGCACAATGCTGGCATAGGTGTGTGGAGTGTGTGTCTGTCTATCCAGTGTGTGGTGGCTGCCAACACCCTCCACAGCCCACACTGCTAGCACTGTTGCCAGTATTGGCCTGCCAATGTGCATAATGAGGAGCAAGGTACTGTGGGAATAGCCTGGATAGGGTGGCCTGGCCTGGATGCATCTGCACAGGGCATAGGGCAATGGCTCGGACATTGTAGTGCCCGGCCACCACCTGCACGGACAGGGTGGCCACAGCGTGTCCTGCTGGGAGGTCACTCTCACCCTGACTGTGCAGTGACCATGGCATGGCTAGGTTCCCCCATAGTGCTATTTAGTAGTTTTCTCATGTGATATTTATGGTTTTTCTTTTGGGGCCCAATCACTGATTTATCTGCTTGGTGTGTATGCTGACATCCTAGTTCTGGGTACATGTGTCTCTTCCAGGACCATGCACTATGGACTAGCTAGCAGACTGTCTGCAGTTAGTATGCGTCTGGCTGGAACACCTTGCAGGGTGCAGCAGTTGGAGGCTTGCTGCTGGAGAATGTCAGATAGTGGTGAGGGGCAGCTGAGAATTTCTAGGCCTACTGTCTGCCTGCCTTACCTTATAGATGTGTACAGATCTGCATTGACTGTCCTGTAGAGTGTCTGTTCTCCAGCAGGACTGGGGTTGATGGTCCCCTCTACTGCCACCATTGCAGGGAGGTAGAATGTGGATCTGTTGGTGGGAGATCCTGTTTCCCACCCTGAGCCCCAGAGAGTGGGTTGGGTGGTGGTACATAATCTGCCTATGGGTCCAAACACCCCTCCCCCTCCCCTACCCCCTCCCCTACATCATGTAACCAACACAGGATCTGCACTATTCTGGGTGCATCATAGCCCATAAGGGCTAGACATGACTGAGAAATACAGATGGACACAGATGTATCCTAGGTGTGTCTGCAGAAACTACCTATCACATACACTAGCACTGATGGGGACTTGCAGCATGGCATATTTGAGCCATGAAATGTGCTGTGGACCTGGTGCTGGGCGCCCCACCTCACCCTCCGGGTGAGCACAGTACCCACACAATGTGACAGTCTGTAGCTACTCTGTGCCAGTAACACACACGGTCAGTACCCCCTACCAGGCTGAGGTGCTGTGGGGGTGCACACGGTCAGTTCTCCCTACCAGGCCAAGGTGCTGTGGGGGTGCATACCCCATCTTGTGATCATCTGTAGACTGCTGATTTGCATGTGCAGTGCATCATGGGTATGGGTGGGTTAACCCTATCCTGGTGACCACAGCAGACTGTGTGGTGACATGCAGTCCTTCTGCATCCAGCCCAAGGCTTGGTAGCAGCTATAAAGGTGTAGCCCACTGGTTACTTCACTGCCTGTGGAGCCAGAGGGCATGGGTTCAAACCCACAGTGGGGTTATTTGATAGGGCTGTCCAAAGCATTGTCTATTTTTAATGTACATTAGTGCTGCCAGCAAAAACACCCTCAGAGTACTGTAACCATAAGGTGCCTCATAAGGCGCCTTATGGTTACAGTACTTATAAGGTGTCTTATAAGACGCCTTATGAGGCACCTTATGGTTACAGTACTTATAAGGTGCCTTATAAGGTGTCCTTTAGAGCGCCTTATAGGGTGCCCTATAGGGGACATTATAGGGTGCCTTGGCGGACAGTGCACTTTATAATGTGCCCTATGGAGTGCCTTATAGGGTGCCTTATGCGGAACCTTAGGTTACGGCATGTGAGGGTGTGTTTGCTGGCAGCAATAATTAAAATACAAATAAAATGCCTCAGGAAGCAATACTTACATGTAAAAGCTGATGCCTCAGCCAGCCTTATGCATTAGGCACACCGGGGGTTCAAACTCATGACCCCTGCACCATCAGTCAGTGTATTAGCCATTGTGCTACACCTCTGTTTCTGAGTTTGCATGTCTGCGCCCCTACTTAAGATTACCACGCGTTAACGTGCTTAGCGACGTCTAGCCTGATAATGTGCGCAGCGCGCATTATCGCGAGATAATGTGCACAGCGCGCGTTATCGCGCGATAATCCCGTTTTGCTACCTTAAGACGGAAACGCCCACTCCTTTTATGGCAGCCTGCACACTATCGCCTGGCACACGTTAAGACGGTTTAGTAAACATACCCCTAAGAGATTTCTACATTACTATAATCCAGTGCCAACCGCCAGGCACATTAGGAGCTACTACAAACACTGCCCATTTAGAATCCATAGCAAACCCGCCGTATCGTAACAGCACTACTAGGACTCACAAAGCACCAGACCCTACCTATCAGAGGCAACACTGAAAATATTAAACAAATACATTTTAGAGAACAACAACACATGACCTACTGGGGAAAGAGAACAAGTGGCAATGTCAATTAGGAATTACATAAACAGAATACCTCAGCTCAGTTACACATGCAGAACATAGACCATCACCAAACAAGGAATCACAATTTAGAAACAGGAAGGCAATAATTAAACTGGGAACCCCAAAAGCCAAACTTGGAATGTACAACAACACTGTAGCAATAAAACTATAAATTAATTTCCTCTTGTACTAAACAAAGCGCAGATGTTGATGATGCACATTTCCCAGAGCTGACATATTCCAGTTAATAAATTCAAAATAAAGAGATATTTTTCTACCTTTTGTGCATTTTTTTTCAGTTGCAATTGCTCCAGCCACTTTCCTCTGGTTTCTTCGTGTCTTCTGCTAACTCTCCATCGTCTGCTGTCCATTTGTCCTTTCTTCTCTCTTCTAGTTTTTTTCCATTCTCTCTCTCTACATCTGCTTTAACATGCTAATCTTTCTCCTTTTGCTCTTTCCTCATTCCTATTTCATCCACTCAAATGTTACCCCTCCATCCTCAATTCCCACTTATTCTCCAAATACCCGGCCAATTGTAGATTTTCATCCCTCCCACACAGAATATTTTTCCCCTCTCCATTTCACTCTCCCAGCCCCATCCCATTCTAATCCTCCCCCAACATCAGCTCCCTTCTAGTTCCAACCTCACCCAGCATCTGCTCCCTTCTAGTCCCTGCATCAGCCCATTTCCGGTCCTAGCCCCCCATCAGCCCATTTCCAGTCCTAGCTCCCCATCCATTTCCAGTCCTATCCCTCCATCAGCTCATTTCCAATCCCAGCCCCCTATCAGCCCATTTCTAGTCCTTTCCTATCCCCACCATCAGCCCAGGTCAAATCCTAGCTCCCCTCCACTCAGCCCAATTCCAATCCAAGACCCCCCATGAGCCTACTTCCAGTTCTAGCCCCTACATGAGTCCATTTCAATCCAAGCCCCCACCACAGCCCATTTCCAATCTTAGCTCCCCCAACAGCCCATTTCCAGTTCTATCCTAGCTGCTACACCAGCCCATTTCCAGTCCTAGCTCCCTCCCCTCACAGCCCATTTCCATTCCAAGCCCCCTCCCCATCAGCTATTTGTAGTTCAAACCCCACTTCCACTCAGCCCATTCCAAGTCCCCGTCCCCATCAGCTATTTGCAGTTCAAGCCTCCCCTTCCACTCAGCCCATTTCCAGTCCTAGCAACCCCCCAACCCATTACCAGTCCTAGCCCCCTATCAACCCACTTCCAGTCCTAACCCCCATCACCCCATTTTCAGTTTAAGCCCCCCATAGCCCATTATCAATCCTAACCCCCCATCAGCTGACTTCCAGTCCTAACCCCCATTACCCCATTTCCAGACTTAGCCCCCCCATAGCCCATTACCAGTCCTAACCCATCAGCGCACAGCACATTACCAGTCCTAACCCCATCAGCCCACCTCCAGTCCTAGCCCCCCCATCAGGCCATTTCCAGTCCTAGCCCCCCCCCCCATAGCCCACAGCCCATTACCAGTCCTAACCCCCCACCCCCATCAGCCCAGGGAAAATTAAAAAAAAAAGCTGGCTGCTGCCGCTGCCACCGCAGCAGCAGCAGAATCGATTGTCCCGCAGGGCCCCCCCTGCCTGGCTGAGCTCTCCCTGCCCGGCTGAGCCTCTCTGCGACGGCTTTCAGATCCGCGAAGGGAGAGTGTTTCACTGTCTCCCTCGCGGCTCTGTTAAGCCCGCAGGGGCTGATGGGAAATTTCCCATCAGCCCCTACAGGCTTAACAGAACCGCGAGGAGACACTCCCTTCGCGGATCTGAAAGCCGTCACAGAGAGGGTCAGCCGGGCAAGAAGGGCTCAGCCGGGCAGGGGGGGGCCCCCGCAGGACAGCCGATTCTGCTGCTGCTGCGGCGGCAGCGGCAACGGCAGCAGCCAGATTATTTTTTTTAATTTAATTTATTTTTAAAGCAGAATGTTCTTTGCGTGGGGCCCCCTGAAATGCGGGACCCTGTGCAGAAAACATTCTTGCTCAATGGACAGGCTAGCCCTGCATATACCCTGAATCTGGCCCTTAGCTCTCACTGCACTGCTACTACTACATTCTTAAACATAATTCTGTTGCACAGGGGCCTTGACATGACCCATACGGTAAAGACTTAAATCTCGCTCTCGGTGCTGGCTCTGATCTGTACTCACTGCCCAATGAGTGCATGATGAACAGAATGAGCCCATGAAGTGCAGAACTCAGTGTGTCAGAAACAGGAAAGAAAAATCGGAAAACTCCAACCTACCTGGGAGAGTGGGAGATCGAAGGACTGGCAAGAGGATTACCAGATGTCACCACCTCTCAAGTCCCATGATGTATTGTTACAGACTGGAAGCCTTGAGTCGTCTGGTAGTGGCCATTATTCAGTAGGAATGTACATTTGTTTTAAACAACACAGGAAATTTCATTGATATTTACCATTTCATTTTTAATCCAAAAAGGACATTGAAAAATCCAAAATTCATTTTCCCCTCCAGTTTTGTCATAGGCTAACTTTAAAATAGTACCCTGTATTCTTCTGTCAGTTCACTGGTTGCAGGAGATGTTGGGAGCTTTCAAATAAGTCCAAACATGGAGTTCAAAAACCCTGATATGTAGCTTTCAAGTTACTCAGTTCCTGGAGGGAAACTTTCTGGCTGGTCCTGGTTTTGAACATACATCCCAAAGCAGTGTGGTATTTGTAGTCTCTGTATCCACTGAAATCATTGCTGCAGGTCCCATAATGCATTAAGATAAGGATGTCAGATATCCAGGCCTGACCCCAAATCTCCCTCCTCAAACTGGATGTATTGACTGCTCTGCTGATACTCTTCGATCAACCCTGCAAAGGCTACAGTTTTCTTAGAGTTGCCCAGTTCCAGGAATGAGATTTTAAGTCAGTCCTGGATTTCTGGCAACCTCATCATGATGCCTTATGGCACCCACAACACTGATTCCAAAGGGTAAAATCAGGGATAACAAGTATCATACTGCATTGCAAGGCAAATTTTAAACCAGAACTGACAAAAAATCTCATTCCTGGAACTTAGCAACTCTGATTATGTTCATGTATATTGTGTATAAATCAGGGCAAAATATGCCCTTCAGCACACTTCACAGCTGTCACAAATCTTCTTAACATAAGAACATAAGATATGCCATATTGGGTCAAACCAAGGTCCATTGAGCCCAGAATCCTGTTTCCAACAGTGGCCAATCTAGGTCATAGGTACATAGCAGTTTCCCCAAAAGACACAAGTTCCACAATGCTTGTTTTGGGACAAGCAGTGATATCCTGTGTCCCTTTTTAATAATGGTTTATAGACCTTTCCTCCAGGAACTTGTCCAAACCTTTTTTAAACCCAGCTACACTAACAGAGTTTACTACATCCTCCGGTAACAAATTCCAGAGTTTGATTACATGTTGAGTGAAAAAAATATTTTCTCTTATTAGTCTTAAATAGTTTACCCTGTAGCTTCATTGCATGTCCCCTAGTTTTCCTATATTCTGATAACGTAAACAATCGATCTATGTTTACCCGTTCCACTCCGTTCATTAATTTATAGACTTCTATCATATCTCCCCTCAGCCGTCTCTTTTCCAGGTTAAAGAGCCCTAACCTTTTTAGCCTTTCTTCACCGGGGTATCCTCCATCCCATTTACCATTTTGGTGGCTCTTCTCTCTACCTTTTCTAATAACGCTGTATCCTTTTTAAGATACAGCGACGAGAACAGCACACAAAATTCAAGGAGCGGTCGCACCATGGAACGATACAGAGGCATTATGATATCCTTTGTTTTATTTTCCATTCCTTTCCTTATCATACCTAGCATTCTATTTGCTCTCTTGGCCGACACTGCACACTGGGCAGAGGGTTTTAACATGTTATCCACAATGACGCCTAAATCTTTTTCCTGGGTGGTGGTTCCTAATGTGGAACCTTGCATCGTGTAACCATAGTTTGGGTTGTTCTTCCCTAGGTGCATAACTTTGCACTTGTCCACATTAAATTTCATCTGCCATTTTGATGCCCAGTCTTCCAATTTATCAAGATCCTCTTGCAAATTTCCACAATCCTCATGGGTTTTAACAACTTTAAATAGTTTTGTGTCATCTGCAAATTTGATAACCTCACTCGTTATTTCCCTTTCCAGGTCATTTATGAATATGTCAAAAAGCAGCGGACCCAGCACAGATACCTGGGGTGCACCACTATTCACCTTTCTCCATTGGGAAAATTGGCCATTTAGCCCTACCCTCTGCTTTCTATCTTTTAACCAGCTCCTGATCCACAATAGTAGACAGCCTCCTATCCCATGACTCTTTAGTTTTGCCAAAAGTCTGATGAGGGACCTTGTCAAAGGCTTTCTGAAAGTCCAGATACACTATATCAACCGACTCACCATTGTCTACCTGTTTATTAAAACATAAGAGATTAGTAAGACAAGATCTCACTTGCCTAAAGCCATGTTGGCTGTCTCCCATTAGGCCATGACTATCTACATGCTGAGTAATTTTGTTCTTTATGATGGTTTCTACTATTTTTCCTGGTACTGATGTCAGGCTCACCGGTCTGTAGTTTCCCGGATCACCCCTGGAACCCTTTTTAAAATTGGCTGTACTTTGGCGATCCTCCAATCTTCAGGTATTACAGATGATTTTAATGATAGTTCACAGATTACTAATAGCAGGTCTGCAATCTCATATTTCAGTGCTTAACACTTACATCATGGGTCCTGCGGCTTTTTATTTCTCTTTTTATTATATTAAATATTCAATGTTCAATTAACCACCACTATCCCAATCCAAAAAAGTACTTTTTGAGATTCATGTCACATATAAACCACATGAAACACTATAACACTATAACGCATTCACTATAAAAGAAAGTGTCTCTGCTCTACTTTATAATTCAGTAGTGCTTGAACCGCTTCAACACTACTTCACACCATCCCCCGCATTCAACCAGCCCCACTCTCTTTAAGGCAACCCCACCCTTGCTTCTGCCGTACTATCTCCACTATACCTCACTCTCTAATACTCCTTCTCCTTCTCTCATCTGGTAACATTAATCCCAACCCTGCCCCCCCCCCCCCCATTTCTTTCTCACACTACAAAACGTTCCTCACATACCCTATCTAATCTCATCCACATCCCGCTCCTCCCTCCTTCCACCCTCTCCCATTCATCCCACAATCAAGTATCCATAGATATCAACTCCAACCCCTATTCATCCCACAAACAATTATCCATACATATCAACTCCAACCCTACCCCCAAAAATAATCCCTCACATAACCTACCCGATACCATCAATTTACCCCTCATCTCCCCTCCCTCATGTCCCTCTTGGAGAGCACACTCACTTAGACACCCACGCCCACACCCTGCTCCCTCTAAATCTCGGCATTACCCTAGAAATAGACCCCCATGCTACTCTGATAAGAAATCTGCACGTAACTTATCCAACCTTATCAATATCCCAATCCTCCTCCCCTCTACTCTCCTGTTCTCATGTGCCCTATGGAACGCATGCTCAGTTATAAAAAAAACCCCTTTTATTCATGACCTTTTCATCTCCAATGCCCTACACCTTCTTGCCTTAACGGAGACCTTGCTCCCCCCTAGACAACACTGCATCCATTGCCTCTCTCTGCTATGGGGGCTACCAGTTCTCCCATACACCCCGACTTACTGGTCGTGATGGTGGTGAAGGCCTCCTACTCTCTCCCTCCTGCCAATTCCAACCCCTTCAGCCACCCCATGGAGACTCCTTCGAAGTCCACTCCATTCGCCTCCTCTCACCACTTCCCCTCCGAATAGCTGTTATTTATTATAACATAAGAACATAAGATATGCCATACTGGGTCAGACCAAGGTACATCAAGCCCAGTATCCTGTTTCCAACAGTGGCCAATCTAGGTCATACATACATAGCAGTTTCCCCAGAAGACACAGGTTCCACAATGTTTGTATTGGGTCAAGCATTGATATCCTGGGTCCCTTCTTAAAAATGGCTTTTTGGCCCTTAAATCTAGGGTCCTTGCAAGTGGTGCAACATTCTTTTTAAAATTCCCTTGCAAGTGTTTGATTACCTCAAGACAATCTTCCTACGTGTTTTATGAGCCTCTACAGTTAGAGGAGTTTTTGAAGTCCCATACTGGGGATTGATATGTGGGCTTCATCTTGGCAAGTTAGAATTAATTGGGATTGAACTTGTAGGATAGTGTCTTGCTTTTTTGGTCTTTTGTGGTGTATTCTTTTCAAAGTGTTTATCTTGTAATCTGGGCACATTTTCCCATGATGTGGGCTTGTACTCTTAATTTTTTGTACTGTTTTTCTTCTATGCCTGTATGCAAGTTTTTCCTTTCTGTATTACTTTGTAATATTGATGTAAAACTTTAAAAAAAATGGTTTACGGACCTTTCCTCCAGGAACTTGTCCAAATCTTTTTTAAACCCAGCTACACTAACAGCCTTTACTACATCCTCCGGTAACAAATTCCAGAGTTTGATTACACGTTGAGTGAAAAAACATTTTCTTTTATTAGTCTTAAATGGTTTACCCTGTAGCTTCATTGCATGTCCCCTAGTCTTTCTATATTCTGATAACGTAAACAATCGATCTACGTTTACCCGTTCCACTCCGTTCATTAATTTATAGACTACTATCATATCTCCCCTCTTTTCCAGGTTAAAGAGCCCTAACCTTTTTAGCCTTCCTTCATAGGAGTATCCTTCCATCCCCTTTACCATTTTGATGGCTCTTCTCTGAACCTTTTATAAAATCACTATATTCTTTTTAAGATACGGCGACCAGAATTGCACACAATATTCAAGGTACGGTCTCACCATGGAACGATATAGAGGCATTATAATATCTTTTGTTTTATTTTCCATTCCTTTCCTTATGATACCTAGCATTCTATTTGCTGTCTTGGCCGCCGCTGCACACTGGGCCGAGGGTTTTAACATGTTATCCACAATGATGCCTAAATCTTTTTCCTGGGTGGTGGTTCCTAATGTGGAACCTTGCATCGTGTAACCATAGTTTGGGTTGTTCTTCCCTAGGTGCATAACTTTGCACTTGTCCACATTAAATTTCATCTGCCATTTTGATGCCCAGTCTTCCAATTTATCAAGATCCTCTTGCAATTTTCCACAATCCTCTTGGGTTTTAACAACTTTAAATAGTTTTGTGTCATCGGCAAATTTGATAACCTCACTTGTTATTCCACTTTCCAGGTCAATTATGAATATGTCAAAAAGCAGCGGAGCCAGCACAGATCCCTGGGGTACACCACTATTCAACTTTCTCCATTGGGAAAATTGGCCATTTAGCCCTACCCTCTGCTTTATATCCTTTAACCAGTTCCTGATCCACAATAGTACACTGCCTACTATCCCATGACTCTTTAGTTTTGCCAAATGTCTCTAATGAGGGACCTTGTCAAAGGCTTTCTGAAAGTCCAGATACACTATATCAACCGACTCACCTTTGTCCACCTGTTTATTCACTCCTTCAAAAGAAACATAACAGATTAGTAAGACGAGATCTTCCTTGTCTAAAGCCATGTTGGCTGTCTCCCATTAGGCCATGACTATCTACATGCTGAGTAATTTTATTCTTTATGATGGTTTCTACCATTTTTCCCGGTATTGACGTCAGGCTCACCGGTCTGTAGTTTCTCGGATCATCCCTGGAACCCTTTTTAAAAATTGGTGTTATATTGGCGATCCTCCAATCTTCAGGTATTAGAGATGATTTTAATGATAGTTCACAGATTACTAATAGCAGGTCTGCAAGCTCATATTTCAGTGCTTTCAACACCATTGGATGTATATCATCCTGCCCAGGAGATTTGCTACTCTTCAGTTTATCTAATAGTTGTAATACATCTTCCTGATGTATCGATATTTCCTTCAATTCTTCCGCACCTTTAAATACCACTTCAGTCATGGGTAACATCCCTACATCTTCCTAAGTAAAGACCGAAGCAAAGAATTCATTCAGTCTCTCCGCTATCGCCTTGTTGCCTCTTAGTGCCCCTTTAACCCCTCTATCATCTAATGGACCAAACTGACTCTCTCAGTTGAAAAAGTCTTTATTTCGCGTTTTTGCTTCCGCAGCAAGCTTCTTCTCAAATTCTCCCTTTGCCTGCCTTATCAATGCCTTGCATTTGACTTGCCAGTGCTTGTGCTGTTTCCAGGTTTCGTCATTTTGCTCTTTTTTCCATTTCCTGAAAGATGCTTTTTTGGCAACAACAGCCTCTCTGACCTCACCTTTAAACCATGCTGGTAGTTTTTTGGACTTCCTTCCACTTTTCTTAAAGTGTGGAATACAGCTAGTCTGGGCTTCCAAGATAGTATTTTTAAACAACACGCAAGCTTGATGTAAGTCTTTAACCTTTGCAACTGCTCCTTTTAGTTTTTTCTTAACTATTTTCCTCATTTTATCATAGTCTCCCTTTCAAAAGTTAAAAGGTAGTATTGTGGATTTCCTTACTATCCCTCCTCCACTAATTAAATCAAAGGCGCTCATGCTATGATCACTATTGCCAAGTGGCCCCTACAACCTTATCTCTTGCACTAGATCTGGTGTTCCACTAAGGACTAGGTCTAATATGGCTTCCCCTCTGGTCGGTTCATGAACCAGCAGCTCCAAGAAGCAGTCATTTATTTCATCTAGGAACTTTATCTCCCTAGCATGTCCTGCTGTGACACTGACCCTGTCGATACCGGGGTAATTGAAGTCACCCATTATTATTACTGCGCTGTAACTTTTGTTAGCTTCCTTGATTTCTTTGAGCATTTCATCATCCATTTGTTCATTCTGGCCAAGCGGTCGATAGTACACCCCCACTGCCATAGCCTTCCCCTTTTTACATGGAATTTCAATCCATAGAGATTCTACAGCAAATTTTGTTTCCTGCAAAACTTTAATCCTTTCTGACTCAATGCCCTCTCTAACATAGAGCGCAACCACTCCACCAATTTGATCAGCTCTATCATTACAATACAGTTTGTACCCAGGTATCACAGTGTCCCACTGGTTGTCCTCCTTCCACCATGTCTCTGATATTCCAATCATATCTAACCTTTCATTTAGTGCTTTATATTCTAACTCTCCCATCTTATTTTTTAGACTTCTAGCATTTGCATACAAGCATTTTAGAGACTGCATTTTATTCATATTAATTTGGCTATTGGTGGACATGGGTAATTTGGGATTTTTAAGCTCTGTCTGCTTTAAGCTCTGTCTGGGTGCCAACAGAATGCCGATGGTTGGACACAAGTCACCAGGGCCTGCAAAATCACCAATTCAACTTCTCCAGCCCTTGAATTGAAGAACCATTATGCAGCCCTGGAAGTGGAGGAGGTGAAAGCATCGCTGGAAAGGGAAGAACCAGAGTTCAAGTACCCCAAAGTTGCAGAATCAGTGACCAGAAGGAAACAAAGGGCAGTGGTGGTTGGAGACTCTCTTCTGAGGGGTACTGAGGCGTCCATCTGCCGACCAGACTTGATGTCCAGAGAGGTATGCTGTCTGCCTGGTGCCAAAATCCAAGATGTTACGGAGAGTTTGCCGAGACTCATCAAGCTCACTGACTATTACCCAATGTTGCTAATCCATGTTGGAACAAATGATACTGCCAGGTATACCTCGGAACATATCAGAAGTGACTTCATGGCTCTGGGACAGAGGGTGAAGCAGTTAGGTGCACAGGTGGTGTTCTCTTCAATCCTCCCTGTTGAGGGTAAAGGCCAAGGCAGAGAGGCTCGCATCCTGGAGATGAATGCATGGCTGCATGGATGGTGTCATCGAGAGTCTTTTGGTTTCCTAGACCATGCGATGCTGTTCCAAGGGTTGCAGAAAAGAGACGGCATCCATCTGTCCAAGAAAGGTCAACGCATCTTTGGTAGTAGACTGGCTAATCTACTGAAGAGGGCTTTAAACTAGATTCGTTGGGGATGGGTGAAGAAAGCCCCCAGGTAAGTGAAAGCCCCCAGGTAGGTGATACATTAAATACCTTTATGGAAATGGGTAACAGGGGTAGCATATGGAAAGCAGTGAGTATAAATGCCCATAGCATGGGAAATAAGATCCCTGATGTTGAAGCTTTTGTGGGAGTGGCTGACTTGGATTTAGAGGCAATTACAGAAACATGGTTCACAGAAAACCATGATTGGGATGTAACTATACCTGGCTATACTTTATTCAGAAAGGACAGGGTAGGAAGAAGGGGAGGAGGAGTGGCACTATATGTAAAAACTTCTATTAAAGCTTTGGAATTACAGAGCTTAAAAGGGAGAGAGGAGGCATTGTGGGTTAAACTAGAAAGAGGGAAAGAGAAATCTATTTGCATTGGTGTGATATACAAGAGGAAGAGGTGGACAGAGAGTTAATTGAAGACATACGCAGCATTGCTAGGAAAGGGGAAGTGCTACTGATAGGAGATTTCAATATGCCAGATGTTGATTGGCACATTCCTGCTGCAGTATCGTCTAGAAGTAAAGAGATCCTGGATTCTCTACAGGGAGAACTATTCAGGCAATTCGTAACAGACCCCACACGTGAAGGGGCCATACTGGAATTGGTGCTTACCAATGGTGAAAGTGTTTCTGATGTTGTAGTGGGAGATCATTTTGCATCCAATGATCACCAGATGGTGTGATTCAGTATTAGGACTAGGGCTGTTAGAATCCATTCCAAGGTGAGGATCTTAGACTTTAGGAAGACTAACTTTGCAAAGATGGGCCAATACCTCAGGGAGTCGTTAGTGGGATGGGAACAGCTGGGGGATGTAGAAAAACAGTGGGCAAAACTGAAAGGGGGTATTTTAAGGGAAACCAACCTTTTTGTTAAAATGGTAAATAAAGGCAAAAGGAAAAGGAGACCACTATGGTTTTCTAAGGAAGTAGCTGAAAAAGTGAAGAATAAGAGGGAGGCCTTCATGAAATACAAGAGATCACAGAGAGAGGAAGACAGGCATCTGTATTTGGAAAAACTTAGAGAAGCTAGCAAAGTAGTCAAGGAGGCAAAGATTCAAAAGGAGGAGGAAACCGCCAATGCAATAAAATGGGGGGATAAGACATTTTTCAGATATATTAGTGGGAAGAGGAAGGGCAAAAGTGGTATTGTCAGACTCAAGGGTGCAGGGGGGGAATATGTAGAAACTGATAAGGATAAAGCGGAATTGCTTAACAAATATTTTTGTTCTGTGTTCACAGATGAAGAACCAGGAGCCTCAGAAAACACCCACAAATAGGAAAAGAAGCGAGGGACATCTTGAACAATTTTCAGAAGGCTGTGTTCATGAGAAACTAGCTCAACTTAAAGTAGACAAAACGATGGGACTGGATGGGATACACCCTAGAATACTGAGGGAACTTGGGGACGTTCTAGCAACTCCACTGACTGACCTTTTCAATGCCTCGTTGGAGTCGGGTGTGGTGCCAAAGGACTGGAGAGAGGCTCATGTGATGCCTTTACACAAAAGCGGAAGTAAGGATGTGGTTGAAAACTACAGGCCGGTTAGTTTAACTTCGGTGGTGAGTAAATTATTGAAAACGCTGCTGAAAGAGAAAATAGTGAGGTTTCTGGAGTCCAGCGGATTACAGGATCCAAGGCAGCATGGATTCACCAGAGGCAGGTCTTGTCAGACAAATCTGATTGATTTCTTTGACTGGGTGACCAGGGAGTTGGACTGAGGGAGAGCTCTAGATGTGGTGTATTTAGATTTCAGTAAAGCCTTTGACACTGTTCCTCACAGGTGACTTATAAACAAACTGAGCACCCTAGGGATGGACCCTAAAGTTACTGCTTGGGTTAGAATTTGGTTGGGTGGGAGGCGACAAAGAGTACAAGTAAATGGAGCTCACTCTGAGGAGAAGGATGTTACCTGTGGTGTGCCCCAGGGATCTGTCCTTGGTCCGATTCTTTTTAACATCTTTGTTAGTGATATAGCGGAAGGGCTGTCGGGTAAGGTTTGCCTCTTTGCAGATGATACCAAAATCTGCAATAGAGTAGACACCCAGGAAGGGGTAGATAACATGAGGAGGGATCTAGCTAAGCTTGAAGAATGGTCTAGAATTTGGCAGCTGGGATTTAATGTTAAAAAATGTAAGGTCATGCATTTGGGCTGCAGCAATCCAAGGGAGCAATACAGTATAGGAGGTGAAGTACTTTTGTCCACTAAAGAAGAGCGGGACCTAGGCGTGGTTGTTTCTGATGATCTTAAAGTAGCTAAACAGCTAGAAAAGGCTACGGCAAAAGCTAGAAGGATGCTTGGGTGCATACGGAGAGGAATGGCTAGCAGAAAAAAGGAGGTGATAATGCCTCTGTATAAGTCTTTGGTGCGACCTCATTTGGAGTATAGTGTGCAATTCTGGAGACCACACCTTCAAAAGGATGTGAACAGGATGGAGTCGGTGCAGAGGGTGGCTACTAAAATGATTAGTGGGCTTCATTTTAAAGCATATGAGGACAGACTGAAGGATCTTAATATGTACATCTTAGAGGAAAGGCGGGATAGAGGTGATATGATTGAGATGTTTAAATACCTCCATGGCATAAATGTTCAGGGAGAGAGCCTCTTTCAATTGAAAGCAAGTTCTGCTACGAGGGGACATGGGATGAGGGTGAAGGGAGATAGATTCAGGAGTGATATGCGGAAATATTTCTTTACGGAAAGAGTAGTGGATCCATGGAATAGTCTCCCAGTGGAGGTGGTAGAGATGAGGACAGTAACTGAATTCAAAAAAGCATGGGACCAGCACAGAGGATCTCTAAAGGTAAAAAGTGGACTGTTGTAGTTGTTGATATGGAAGGACAGACTAGATAGGCCATGTGGTCTTTTTCTGTCATCATGTTTCTATGTTTCTATGCTCCATACTCGAGGGCATTTGGGCTACTTTATTCTTTTTTGGAACCTCTCTGCTTTTTTTAGTATCCTTCAAGGATACATTCTTCTGAACCATCCGCTCTTGGGCAACTGTCGGCTTTTCCCTATTATCTAGTTTAAAAGCTGCTCTATCTCCTTTTTAAAGGTTAATGCCAGCAGCCTGGTTCCATCCCGGTTAAGGTGAAGCCCATCCCTTCGGAAGAGCCCCTCCTATCCCCAGAATGTTCCTCAGTTCCTAACAAATCCAAAACCCTCATCCCTGCACCATTGTCTCATCCACGCATTGAGACTCCGGAGCTCTGCCTGCCTTTTGGGTCCTGCGCATAGAACGGGAAAAATTTCGGAGAACCCTACCCTGGAAGTTCTGGATTTCAACTTCCTACCTAAAAGCCTAAATTTAGCTTCCAGATTTTCCGATGTCTTTGGTACCGACATGTACCAAGACAGCAGACTCCTCCCCAGCACTATCTAAGACCTTATCCAGGTGGCGCGTGAGGTCTGCTACCTTTGCAACAGGCAGGAATGTTACCAGGCGATCCTCACGTCCACCAGCCACCCAGCTATCTACATGCCTAATGATCGAATCACCAACTATAACGGCTGTCCTAACCCTTCCCTCATGGGCACATGGCCCTGGAGAAACTTCCTCAGTGTGAGAGGGTTTTACATCACCTGGAGGACAGGTCCTAGTTACAGGATCACTTCCTGCCACACCAGGGTGATGCTCTCCTGTCACGTGACCTCTCTCCTCCATGGCAACAGGGATGCTGCCAGACTGGAGGAGGGCCCACCGGAGAAATCCAAATCAACCTTCCTCACCGACTTTGACTCCTGGCTTTCTGCTTTTATTGATCCCTCCTCCCCCACTCTTATTCTTGGCAATTTCAACATTCACATCGACAAGCTCTCCGACCCCCATGCCTCAAAGCTCCTCGCTCTTACCTCCTCATTCGACCTCCAACTTTGCTCCACTGCCCTCACACATCTACACGGCCACTGCCTTGACCTAATACTATTCTCCAACTCCTCTCCTTCAAACTTCCGCAAATCAATCCTTCCCTTATCTGACCATCACTGCTTAACATTTACTCTTCAACTTCCGCCGTCCCAACCTCGTCCTGTATCCTCCATCCTATTTAGAAACCTTCATAATATTGATTCTCTGACTCTCTCCTCCACCATCTCTCCATCTCTTTCCGACATTTTATACTCCAGGTCCATCGACGAGGCGTTATCTTCATACAATGCTACATAATCCTCATCCCTTGACACTCTTGCCCCTCCCACCCCACGTCCTGTCAAACAATCTACTCCCCAACCCTGACTTTCACCCACAATCCATTACCTACGCATCTATGCCCGTTCAGCCGAACGAGCTTGGTCCAATCCCACTCCCCGGAAGACCTTCTACACTTCAGATTCATGCTTGGCTCCTTCCAGTCAGCCTTAGCACTTGCCAAACAAGCTTACTACATCCATCTGACCAACTCCCTTGCCTCTGATCCTCACCGTCTCTTTAATACCCTCAACTCTCTCCTCAAGGTCCCCCGGACCCTGATCCCGCCCTCCCTTACTGTCTCCCATTAGGCCATGACTATCTACATGCTGAGTAATTTTGTTCTTTATGATGGTTTCTACCATTTTTCCTGGTACTTATGTCAGGCTCACCGGTCTGTAGTTTCCCGGATCACCCCTGGAACCCTTTTTAAAAATTGGCTTTACTTTGGCGATCCTCCAATCTTCAGGTATTTCAGATGATTTTAATGATAGTTCACAGATTACTAATAGCAGGTCTGTAATCTCATATTTCAGTTCTTTCAATGCCCTTGGATGTATACCATCTGGTCCAGGTGATTTGCTACTCTTCAGTTTATCAAATATTTATAATACATCTTCCCGGTGTAGCGATATTTCTTTCAATTCTTCTGCACCTTTAAATACCACTTCAGTCATAGGTAACATCCCTACATCTTCCTCAGTAAAGACCGAAGCAAAGAATTCATTCAGTCTCTCCAGTATAGCCTTGTCTCCTCTAACTGCCCTTTTTACCCCTCTATCGTCTAATGGACCAACTCACTCTCTCACAAGTTTTTTGCTACGAATCTACTTGAAAAAGTCTTTATTAAGCGTTTTTGCTTCCACAGCAAGTTTCTTCTAAAATTCTCTCTTTGCCTGCCTTTTTAATGCCTTGCATTTAACTTGCCAGTGCTTGTGTTGTTTCCAGTTTTCGTCATTTGGGTCTTTTTTCCATTTCCTGAAAGATTCTTTTTTGGCAACAATATCCTTTTTGACCTCACCTTTAAACCATGCTGGCAGTTTTTGGACTTCCTTCCACTTTTCTTAAAGCGTAGAATACAGCTGGTCTGGGCTTCTAAGATAGTATTTTTAAACAACACCCAAACTTGATGTAAGTCTTTAACATTTGCAACTGCTCCTTTTAGTTTTTTGTTAACTATTTTCCTCATTTTATCATAGTCTCCCTTTCAAAAGTTAAAAGGTAGTACTGTGGATTTCCTTACCATCCCTCCTCCATTAATTAAATCAAACGCGATCATGCTATGATCACTATTGCCAAGTGGTCCCAACACCCTTATCTCTTGCACCAGATCTGGTGTTCCACTAAGGACTAGGTCCAATACGGCTTCCCCTCTGGTCGTTTCATGAACCAGCTGCTCCAAGAAGCAGTCATTTATTTCATCTAGGAACTTTATCTCCCTAGCATGTCCTGCTGTGACACTGACCCAGTCACTACCAGGGTAATTGAAATCACCCATTATTATTACTGTGCTGTAACATTTGTTAGCTACCTTAATTTCTTTGAGCATTTCATCATTCATTTGTTCATTCTGGCCAGGTGGTCGATAGTACACCCCTATTGCCATCGCCTTCCCCTTTTTACATGGAATTTCAATCCATAGAGATTCTACAGCAAATTTTGTTTCCTGTAAAACTTTAATCCTTTCCGACTCAATGCCCTCTCTAACATAGAGTGCAACCCCTCCACCAATTTGATCAGCTCTATCATTACGATATAGTATGTACCCAGGTATCACAGTGTCCCTCTGGCTAGCCTCCTTATACCATGTCTCTGAGATTCCATTCATATCTAACCTCTGATTTTGTGCTATATATTCTAACTCTTCCATCTTAGTTTTTAGACTTCTAGCATTTGCATACAAGCATTTTAGAGATTGTAATTTATTCATATTAATCTGGCTATTGGTATTTATGGGTAATTTGGAATCTTTAAGCTCTGTCTCCTCCTTACTCAAGGGCATTTGGGCTACTTTACTCTTTTTTGGAACCTCTGTTTTTGATAGTGTCCTTCAAAGATACAGTGTTCTGAACCATGTGCTCTTGTGCGACTGTCGGCTTTCCCCTATTATCTAGTTAAAAAGCTGCTCTTTCTCCTTTTTAAAGGTTAATGTCAGCAGCCTGGTTCCATCCCAGTTAAGGTGAAGCACATCCCTTCGGAAGAGCCCCTCCTTTCCCCAGAATGTTCCCCAGTTCCTAACAAATCCAAAACCCTCATCCTTGCACCATTGTCTCATCCACGCATTGAGACTCCAGAGCTCTGCCTGCCTTTTGGGTCCTGCACGTGGAACAGTAAGCATTTCGGAGAAAGCTACCCTGGAAGTTCTGGATTTCAACTTCCTACCTAAAATCCTAAATTTAGCCTCTAGAACCTCCCTACCACATTTTCCTATGTAATTGGTACCAACATGTACCAAGACAGCAGTACTATCTAAGACCATGTCTAGGCGATGCGTGAGGTCCGCCACCTTCGCACCAGGCAGGCATGTCACCAAGCGATTCTCACATCCACCAGCCACCCATTGAACATTGTTAAATTTAATTCTTACAGAATTAAATCTAGCAATGAATAAAAAGAAGACAGATGCACTACTAATCTTCAGAGACCCAGCTTTCAATCCACCAGAGAAACTCATACTTCAACAAGCTGAAATCAACATAAAAAGGGAAGTCAAATACCTCAGCATAACTCTCGACAACAACCTTAACATGCTTCTGTATCAAGAAGGCAGCCAATACAGCATACCTGAAACTTAGGGTCCTCTGACATCTACATCCTATTCTCCAAGACAATTACAGATCTGTTTTCCAGGCCATCATCACACCCCATCTCCATTACGGCAACATATTTTATCAGGGACTGCCAAAACAGGCATTATTTTATTTATTTATTTATTTTATTGTTTTTATATACCGCACTCTTAAAAATCAGCACAGTTCACAGACAACAGTTTTGTGCAGAACAGGCTCACTATTAAACACTTACATTGAACTGGAGGTTAAACTTGGGTTACTATGTACATCTATTTACCGGTATCAACAATATGGACATGGGTTATTTATTTATTCCATTTGCATTCTCTTATATACCATGCTATTCTGCATCAGAGTGGTTTACATTGAACAAACTGAAATTACATTGAACAGGGCATTATAACTTGGAGATAACTATTTTACAGGGAACATGGGCTATGGAGGGTTAAGTGGCTTGCCCAAGACCACAAGGAGCACCTGTGGGACTAGAAACCCCAGTCCTTCCAGCCCAAGGTTGCTGTCCTCTAGTGGGATTTGAGCCCCCGACCTTCCGGCCTGAAGTACCTTGCCCCAACCACTAGGCCACTCCTCTACTTGACTATAACTTATGATTTCCTAGCTGGGTGTGTGATGGATGAGGTTGAGTTGCTGGTTGAGAGTAGTGCAAGAGAAAGAGGTGGTGTTTTAGTGCTTTTCTGAATTGGGTGAGATCTGTTATGGCCCTGATGGTAGTTGGGAGCGCATTCCAGCAGCTGGGAGCATAGAACTTGAAGGCTCGGTTCCTTGTTGTCTTGGTGCATTTTGTTATTTCCTTGGGGATTTGTAAGGTATTGGCGGTGAATGTTCTCCTTACTCTATTCGCTGGAGTGGGGTGAATAAGGTCCGTTAGGGATGTGGAGGATATTTTGTTGATGGCTTTGAAGGTCATAAGGACTACTTTATAGGAGAGCTGGCAGTAGATTGGTAGCCAATGTAATTCCTTAAGGATTGGGGTGATGTGGTCACTTCTAGCAGCGCCATTCAGGACGCGTGCAGCAGCATTCATTGCCAACTGTAAAGGGTTTAGCGTGTTTTTGGGTAGAGCCTGCAGGATCACATTGGTGTAATCAAAGTGGGGGGTCACCAGTGCCTGAAAAACTGATCTGAAGTCGTCCGGTTGCAGCAGGGGTCGGAGATGTCGCTGTATTCGTATTTTGTGGTATATTTGTGGTATATACTAATTATATCCACTACAATTAGTGCAGAACACTGCTCCTAGAATCCTAACAGGTACATCAGGTCGTCAACACATAACCCCAACTCTCAGGAGATTACACTGGCTACCAAATGCCCAAAGGATTAAATACAAGATGTGACCACCATCTATAAAATCCTTCATAAACTATCTGCTCCTTGTCTTGATGATCTAAGCTCAAGAAAATCAAAAATAAGGCCCAGAAGATCAGCAAATCGGAATCTTCTTGCCATCCCCCCCCTCAAGACCAAATGTACACAGAATACAAGCAATAGAGCCTTCACACTATTCGCTCCAATGATTTACAACTCACTACCAGAAGCCATTAGATCTGCACAATATCCACAAAATCTGAAGAAACTATTAAAAACACATCTCTTCATTGAATATTTTGGTCCTAATGACATTACCTAAGTGTATACACCATAACTATCCACACCTTTGATTTATGCATAACTCCCATATTTAACGTCAAGTTTACTTGCCCATGTTCTGTATACTGTTGTTCTATGAAAACCGCTTTGCATTAAAGGTGGTATATAAAAATCTGTTAAATAAGTAAATTGTATTATGTGACTTACACACATGTCCTTCAATTACAAAGCAAACAAGCATTAGTCATGGTATTACTTTTATTTTTTTAACATTTCTTGTATACTGCCTTTCATGATATCAAGGTGGTTTACATTGAACAGGGCATTATAACTTGGAGATAACTATTTTACAGGGAACATGGGCACTAGAGGGTTAAGTGGCTTCCCCAAGACCACAAGGAACACCTGTGGGACTAGAAATCCCAGTATTTCTGGCCTGAGGTTGCTGTCCTCTAGTGGGATTTGGATCCCTGACCTTCTGGCTTGAAATAACTTGCCTCAACCACTAGGCAACTTCTCCTTCCTGGCTGTTCTATACTGCCCCTTCCAGAGATCAGGGGCGTTTTACAGAGAACAGAGAAATATAAATGACATAGAACATTTTGAAACATTAACTATTTACAATGAACAGGAAAAGCTTATAGTTCAATGAATACATAATAACTATTTACACCAAACAGGAATATATCAGTTATTTACAGATTTGCATATTACAGCATGTATATATAGCTTTGATTTTGAGTGAATTGAGTGAATAAAATGGTATGGACTACGGCCGAGGGTAGGCTGGAACCGGGGGAAATTGATACATGTATTAGGTAGGGTCAACTTGGGCTTGATGATCAGCATGCTCTTGTGATATCTGATCAATGGTTTGCTGGATGAAAAGGTATGTTTTAAGCTCTTTTCTGAAGGTTAGGAGGTCTTTAATCTCTCTTAAGTTGGTTGGTAGATTGTTCCATAGACTGGGTGTATAGTATGAAAAAGCAGAATTGCTTGTTATCTGCTTTGTTTTCCGTATAGAGTCAGGGATTAGAAGCATGTTAAGATTCATTCTTCTTCTCTTTCTGTTTTCTGGGGGGGGGGGGGGAAGGGGGGGTGTGGATTAAGGTTGAGAGATGAGAAGGGGCTATTTTGTTAATGAGCTTGAAAGTGGTCACTGTGGATTTATATTGAATCCTACTGGCAACAGGGAGCCAGTGAAGAGAGCACAGAATGGGAGAGATGTGGTCAGATAGTTTGGGGGAATATTAAAAGGTATTTACACAATTTGCAGACCTGCAAACCATGTAAATGCCGCTGAGTTGGATATTCAGTGGTACTGGATATCCTTGGGTGCTGCTGCTACATGAGGCATGTTAGGGGCGATCTGGGCTAGAGCAGAGGTGACACCCATCGCTAATTGGGTAGCAGCGATATCAACATCACCACTGCCCAGTTAGCTTCTGACTTCTTCAGCAACCCGGATATTCAATGCTCTATGCTGGATATGGCCTCGGCCTTGAATATCTGGGGTTAGTCTTCAGCAACGATGTCTAGAAACTCTACAAGTGCTAGCCGCAGCAGCTGAATATACCCCCCACTGTGTTTATTTCTCACAGAGTCATAAGCAGATGTAGGACACAGAGTGCCAAGATCTCACAGATGATGGTACCATGTGAGTGTCCCCTGAGATCCTGGCTAGAGGGATGTTCACAGCCTGAGTTCTGAGCACAACATTGCCTACCTACATTCCTTGGTAGCTCAAGATTCAAGACACATCCAGCTCCAACCATGAAGATCACAGCTGCCATTCTGATGCTGGCTCTGAGCTGCTGCTTTCAGGGTAAGTCACCTTTAAATTATTACTAACATCAAGAGGAAACCTCCATCTTTTTCTTTACTGAAGCCTGACATTTCACAGCTCCTTCACTCCTCTGCTTGCAAATCAAGCCAGAATTTCCTCAGCTTCACAGATTCCTCCTTGTACTGAAGTCAGCACAGAAGGTGGATAAAACCTCTGTCCTCACATGTGCACTTCACAGAGGACACTAAAAAGACTCAAGGGAAATTCTTCTCAAGACAAAAAATATATGGGCCTTTATGAGAAGTCCAAAAAAGTGCCTATTTTATAAAGGCAACCCAAGCGAAAAATCCCCAGAGCACACTATGTTACAAAAAATATATGAGAGAACACCCAGACTCAGAGTTACCCAGTTCCAGGAGTGAGATTTTTCAGCCAGTCCTGGATTTCTGACAATCTCATTGTAATGCTTTATGGCTCCTACAGCACTGCTTTCAATGGGTAAAATCAGGGACTACAAATACCATACTACATTTAAAGCAACTTTAAAGCCTGAACTGGCAAAACATCTCACTCCTGGAACTGGGTAACTTGACACCTCTGCAAACATATGAGACCTGCTTTTTGACCCAGAATGCATTACACTGCTAATATATCTTTTGGTGAATAAATACATGAAAATAGAGGGGTAAGCTTATTTTGAGAGAGATAATTCTTGCTATTGTAGCTGTCTCAAGAGTGAACCTGTAACCAAGTTCATGTATCGATAAAAGAAAATAGCACTATTGCTGGAGTGGAAGAGTTGCCTGATGGTTGAGGCATTGGCTTGGGACCCAGAAGACCAGTGTTCAATTTTCACTAGCACTCAGAAAAATCCAAGTTATCAATGTCCCCATTTAACATACATTACCAAGTTTAAGTTACAATGTAAACAGCATTGACTGAAATGATAAAGACATATAAAAAAAGCCCTATTAAATAAATAACAATCTTAAATGTGTAGTTTTCTTAAATACAGATAACAATAGCTCAACCCAAATAAACCATAACTGAAACAATGTATATTGTACAACCCCCTCACGCTAATGTAAATGTGCATCTTTTGTGCATCTTAAGATGTTAAGCTGATTGTTGAACTTGTAAATTTTCTTGAATTGACTGATGTTGTTATGTTTTTCAAAATTAATAAAACGTGAATTTTAAAAAATGCTCTCAAAAGCAGCAGCAAGCACTCATCTGAAAACGCTGCTCTTTAATCACAATGCAGTCTCGTTTCAGGCAGAAAAGAAAACCCCACTGCAGCCAGTCAGCTCACATGCCACTGTCAGCATAAGCGCTTTGCTTCATTTTTGTAAATTCACTGCTATATGTGAAAGGCAATAGTTGGTGTCAATGCAGAGCCAGGGCAAGCGTTTCTGTACCCAGACCCAGGACAGATATTTCCTTACAACCCCCTGAGCTTGCTTTAGTTGTAAGGGAGGAAGTGGAGCAGTGCCCTGGTTCTTCTGGCCGGATGATCTGTCAGTCAAGATGGGGATGTGGAGGCCAGTAGGTCAGTGGTGCCACTGGACAGAAGTATCTGAATAGCAATAAGAGGAAAGCCAAAATGGCATTTCTGTGCATGAAACCCACCCCCACATCATAGTCCCTCCCCTGTATTTAAATGAGCTATAAAAGACTATACAGGAAAAAGTCTCAAGAGCCTTTTATCCATAAGGAATCCACCCTCCCCCGGCCAATAACAACTCTCCAGTAAAACTGCATTATAAACGATAGCATCATTCAACCAATACTTCAATATGGAAGTGAAATTTGGATTCTATAGAGCAGTATTCTCAACTCAAGCATTAAAAAATTAAGATATGCCATACTGGGTCAGACCCAGGGTCCAACAAGCCCAGAGTCCTGTTTCCAACAGTAGCCAATCCAGGTCACAAGTACCTGTCACTGGGGTACACCTAGCCAGTCAAGTTTTCAGGATATCCACAACAGGGACAGCTCTAGGGATGTAGCTTCCTGAGTCAATTTTGGCTTTTGCACTCCCTCTCCCCTCCCCCCAGGTATGATCTTGCAGTGCAAGCTGCACAAACAGGGGCAAATTTTCAGTCCACATGCTTGTTAAATGCCACCCTCCCATTTAACGTAATCTGTGCATTCTGTCACTATCCATATAGATGCAAATACAATGTGTGCCTTTGAGTCAGTGCTGACACCTGGCAACCCAGCACCTCTGGGGAGTTTTTGGCAGTGTGACTGGAGGTAGATTGCCAGATATTTCTTCCAAGGAAATAGAGAGTTAAATGACTTACCCAAGGCCAGAAGGAGTGCTAGTGGGAATTAAACCTTTGGCTACTCCTCCATATAGATAGTGGTGCTCAATTTACAGAGGCTGATGGTGTGGTCATTGTATTATCTGTTTAAGCTAGGTCTGATATGCCATAGATCTAAACTTACCTGCATAGTAGCTGAATATTGCCACTATCTAGATAATTTTCTGGCCTCCCCTTCTCCTCCCCTAACATGCCCCAGACGTATACAGATAATATCTGTCTATTCCGCAATTTAAAAGTGTGATATTATCGATATATGTTTTGAAAATACACGGATAAGCAAATTATGCATTTTCCAATGAATGCCTAAATGCCTTTGAATATCAGTCTGATAGTGCATACTTATTCTAACATATGGAACACTCCCAGACTCATCAATAAAACTCCCCCAAAAACAGATGCAGAGCAGAAATAGAGTGCTTCACTTTACATCTCAATATATAAAAAGTTATATTCAAATTCTAGTCTCAGATCAGTGACAACACCACTAACTCCTTCCGCAGCTAGACATTATGCGTCAGAACATTGCAAATGGGCACTCGACACCAGCATCAAGAACTCAAATTGCACCAACCCTACCTATGGAAAGTCAGCACTGCAAATATTCTAGAACACCAGGAGCCCCCAGTTGGAAAAGAGAACAAGCTGAACTACTGTAGATTCCTAGAGAGAACCTACATGTTAACAGAATCCCTTATCTTGACTGCACATAGAAAGCACAGATCATCAACAATTAAAGCATAAGAAACTACAAAAAACAAAAATTGAAATGGAAAACCCCAAAATCAGACACTAATCTGTGAAATATGGAAGAAAAAGAAATATAAATGCATTTCCTCCTGTAATGAACTATTAGAAATGCACATTTTAAAAGACGACATATTTTGTTCTCTAAATATAGACACTATTTTGTACCTTTCTGATCATCTTATTTTTCCAGTTGGGTTGGCCCCAGTCTCTCTTTTCTACTTCCACTCATTGTTTTTCTTCTAAGTTTTTTTTTCCCAAGATCCCATGTTCATTTTCTGCTTCTTCACACTTCCTATCTTCTTCCTTCCTTTGCTACATCTCTCTCTGACATTGATCTTTCTATTTCTCTCATTTGCCTTTTACCTAACTACAGCTTCATTCCATTCCTCTTTCTCCTTTTACAATCTTCACTCTTTCTCTTTTCACTGTTCACCTATTTATCAGCTTTCCATTTCCTAATCTTACTTCCCTAGTCCTTTCATTCCATATCTGTCTCATTCCTTTGTCAACATCCTACACCCCCCCATCTCCATCTTTCGCCCATTTTCTAGTCCACCATCTCCTCCCCAGTCTCATTTACCACCTTCTGCTTCTCATCCCTTTACCAGTCCCAGCTCTTTCCCTAACACTTATCATCTCTTCACCTCCAGGCCCTTTCTTATGTCTTACCCCCATCCATGCTTCCATTTCCCATTTCAGTTCTCCCATTTCTACCGTCTTTCAACTGTTTCAAGGAAGACCTGTCCCTTCCTATAGCTCTCATCCACTCCATAGCACTCTGTCTGTTTCAACCCCTTCCCAAACCCTCCAGGTCCTTAAAACCTTCTCTCCTCCCTGTACTTCTGCACTTGGTCTCACAGTCCTACTCATACCACTTACCTAGTCATCTTGCCCCTACTGCCCTCTTAATCTCTGTTCCATTTCTTAGTCACACTAATCCTTCAAGCAACTAAGTTCCCATTCACAATCCAACCCAAGCTCCAAGTCCCCACTTAAAATCTCAATACCCAGCCTATCCTCCTTTCTTTGATTTTCTTACCCAAGCTTAGTTTCCTTCCCTTCCCTTCTTTCCCATATCCTATATGTCCCTAGAGCCTGCTCTCCTACCTCATCCCCTTCCTCAGCTCCCACCCATTTACTTCCTTCTCCAATATTCATTAACCTTATCTTTCCTCCTTCTTACCCCAGCAGGTGTTCTTAAGCCCAACCCCCCTCAACCTTCCCTTGAATGACTTTGCTTATTCCCCACTCCTCACAATATCTGTCCTCATCTTCCTTCTCACTAGCCCCTTTCAATCTGACCCCCAGCCCTAGAATTATCTCCCTTCAAGAACCAGCCATTTTCCAGTTCCATCTCCCCAGAGCTAGTATCAGCCCATTTCTAGGCACCCCCTTCCAGCTCCAATATGTCCATTTCCAGTACCAGCCCCCCAGTCCCTGTATCAGCCCATTTCTAGTCCCCCTAGTCCCAATATCAGCCAGCCCCTAGCCCCAGTATCAGTCCATTTCTAGTCCCAGCCCCCCATTCCTAGTATTAGCCCATTGCCAGTATTAATAAGCCCCCAACCCCAGAATCAGCCCTTTTCCAATCCCAGCTCCCCATTTCCAGTATCAGTCGATTGCCAGTATCAGTCAGCTCTTCCCCTGTTTCAGCTGATTTTCAGTCCTCTAACCCCCAATATCAGCCCATTTCCAGTAATAATCCCTAGCCCCAGTATCAATCAGCCCCCAGCCCCAGTATCAACTGATTTCTAGACCCAGCCCTCCATCCCCAGTATCAGCTGATTGCAAGTATCAGTCAGTCCCCCGCCCCAGCCCCTATTTCAACCCATTTCAAATCTCCCAGCCCCAAACAGTCCATAATCAGTTCCAGCTCTCCCCCAGGACAAGTCCCAGCCCCCCAGCCCCAGTATCAGCTCACCTCTTTGAAGCTTAATTTTGATCTTGGTTTCCTGTTCATTGTCTCTCCTTTCCCGTCCCTATTCTATCCTCATTTCCAATCTTTGTCTTGATTAAATTGTAAGTTCTAATGAGTACAGAATGTCTATCTGTGTTTGTACAGCACTGTGTATGCCTTGTAGCTCTTCATAAATGTTTATTATGATTATTAATAATAATAGTAATAATAATAATAATAATAATTTCCAGCTCCAACCCAGTTTCTGCCCCCTTCCACAGCACCAGAATCAGCCATACCTCCTCCCTTCCTGCAGCAATACAGCAGTGGGAGCATTTGCTTTTGCTCCCTTGGCTGTGTTAATGCCCAGCACAGTCATGGGACCATTTACTTTTGCTCCCATAGCTGGACTATACTCAAGCCACAGTGCCAGCAGCTTGAGTATATCACAACCATGGCAGCAAAAGCAAATGCTCCCACGGTTATGTTAATGCTTAACACAGCCATGGCTGGGGAGGTAGAAGGCAGGCTGAAAGAGAGTCAGCAAGACAGGCTTCCTGCACCCCTACTATGATGCGTCCTGAGCCAGTGCCCAACTGGCTCACCTCTTAAGCCAGCCCTGATCCACAATGAATATCCATGAGAGAGATTTGCATGCACTTCCTCCTTACTATGCGAATCTCTCATATGCATATTTATTGTGGATATCCTGAAAACTTGACTGCTAGGTGTGTCGCAAGGACTGGGTTGAGAACCCTTGTTAGAGAGGACTGGACTGGACAGAATAGCACTCTAAAATCTGTACCTTCAGTCCCGTAACACATACTCCAGATTCCTCAGTAATGGAGCTAGGGTATTTCCCTTTACAATTCACATGCAAAAGTAACATTGAAATTGTAGCATTGATTTCTAATTGATTCAGGATGAGGAGCCCAAGATGGGTAGTGTGACTTCTGGTCTGCTCTAAACACTGTGGCTTTTTCTTCTCTGCCAATTTTCATTATGGCTCCCAAGAAGAAGGTGAAAGGACCAACTAAGTCTCCTAAAGTTGGTGTCCCAAACCCACCAAAACGGCAGCATATCGATGGGCACCTGTGTCAGTCCTCTGGTAAAAAGCCTGCATGTGAGTTCCCCACTTCAAACGTGGCTGGTGGAGGACTTAGCTTGCTTGGGAGAGTTCTAGCTCTGATCTCACAGCCTCACCCTATGACAATGCCTCAGCAGACTCTAGAAGCGGCAGATCCTGAATCAGTTGGGAAAGAGATGCCAACCACAATAAACCATGAGGTTGTTCTGATCTCCACTCCGGCACATTGGAAGATCATTGTGCAAGAAGGGATATCCAAAGACAAGGGTCTCCTACTTGTTAAAACTAGAAGTTCCTCAGACTGTCTAACAGAAACTGTTGTGGTGCAACCTTCAGAAAAGCCTTAGATAGTATCTTTAACATCTGATATTGGCCTGTCTGAGGTGACACTACAATCAGTTTGGGTTATGCTTCTTAAATGAATGTGACTATCACCAAATGCTCCCAGGATATTAATTCCTTGTTACAAACTCTAGGTCATTTAGTAATGAAGCAGGAAACTTTGGCTAAGGAGGTCAAAGTCTAAACGGGTATATTAGAGAAGGATATTCATAATTCCAAAGTGATTGTTGACACACTTATAAAAGGTAACCTTCTGATACATCACAGAATGGAATATTTTGAGAACCATTCAAGACATTTGAATTTGCATGTACTGAACTTTCCAAAGATCCCTAATATTTATTTATTAATTTAATTTAATTTATTTGGAAAATTTAACATACAACCATTTGGTCCAATGGCCATTAAAATGGTTTACAAAAACAATACCAGTTATTCTGCGCCGAAATTACACACACAAGCACAATAGGAAGGAAATGAATAGCACAACAATTATAAACCTTTGATAAAGTGCCTAATTCTGCAACTCAAATGGAAAATCAAGGGTTGATGCATCAACCAGCCCTCACCACCCAATGACAGAATTATAATTTGTTAAATGCTTGACACATAAACTAGTGATTTAAGCCCAGCTTAAATTTTTGCCGTGAGTTCTCATGATTTAAGTCAAGTGGCAGTACATTCCATAAAGTAGGCACCACAAAGCTAAATGCAGCTTAAAAGACAAAGGAGACAGAAAAATTAAGAAATGAGATTGGAACACTCACAGCATATGGCAATAGGGAATAACTTCCAAGGACAAATGGGAATGGGTATTAGTATGAAGGACCATATGCACCAATGAGGGAGTCTTATATTTATGTCTATAGGCAACTGGCAACCATGAAAATTCCTTTAACAAAGGAGAAATATGACCCGACCAACTTACTCTATACAAGATTTGTGCAGATGTATTTTGTATTAATTGAAGTCTTTTAGTAATGTAAGCTTGGACCCCAATCAAGAAAGAGTTACAGTAATCTAATTTACTAAAAATCAATACCTGAATTAACGTAATAATATCTTTACAACCAAGACAATGTTGAAGAGGACAAACTAGTCTTAAAGAATCAAAGCTTCACCTGACAACATTGTGAGATGTTCCTGAAAAGATAGACTTGAATCCAGTAAGCCCCAAGCAAATAGATACAATCCACTACAACTGATATAAAGGTTGTGGGAGTTTTTTTCCTAGACAGCCACATTGCCTCTGATTTGGACACGTTCAGAAGCAGCTTATGAGAAGGAAGCCATAATTGTCTTAAAGTCCTGACCCAAAAATTCCTGAAAAAGAGCTATCCCAAATTAGATGTATCACCAAAATCTGTATGTCATCATCAAAGAAAATAGGTTAAAACCAAAGGTCTGAAAAATGGCTCTCAATTGGACTAACAAAAATATTAAAAAGCAAGGGGGCCAAACCTGAGCACTGAGGAACCTCATATATAAGCAAATAACTCTTTTAGAAAACATCATCATTATTTATCTTTCCCCCTAAACCCACCTCCCCTCTTCCTTCCTTCTCTATTTCTGTGGATAACACTACTCTCCTCCCTATTCCCTCAGCTCGCAACCTTGGAGTCTTATTTGACTCTATTCTCTCTTTCTCTGCACACATTCAAACCTGTCCCTTCTTTCTCTATAACACTGGCAAATTTCGTTCCTTCCTTTCTACACACACTATTGAGATCCTCATCTGCTCTAGTCATCTCCCATCTCAACTATTGTAACCTGCTCCTCACTGGTCGCCATCTGAATCATCTATCTCCCCTTCAAAACTCAACTGCATGGCTCATCTTCAGCCAGAGTCACTATGCTCATATAACCCCTCTTCTCAAGTCACTTCACTGGTTCCCTATCCATTTCTGCATCCAGTTCAAACTTCTCCTTCTGACTTGTAAGTATATTCATTCTGCAGATGCTTGCTACTTTTCCTCACTTATGACTCCTTATACTCCTCATCGGGTACTCTGCTCCTTTGGCAGATTTTAAAAGTGGTGGTTTTGTGCTGCCACTTTGGTGGCCGTGGCAGCCCATATGCTTCATCACACATAGCCTGCCACATCTTCCTTACTTAAAAGCATTTATAGACCGCTAAGTGCAAAGAATTCTAAATGGTCTACAGACATCAGTTAAACAGCACAATCAAATACAATTTAAAACATTAAAATAATCCCATACAACCCTCATCCCATCCAGCAGCCTCATATCTGCATCACTGCCACTGCATCCTTATCCACCTAAGAAAACAAAACAAAGGAAAAAGAAGAGTTTTTATGCCTTTACGAAAGGCCAAAAGATTTTGCTCAGAGTGTAATGTCAGAGGTAGAGAATTCCAAAATACTGGAGCTGCAACAGAAAATAAAATCTTGCGCCATCGTTGTAATCAGGTCTAACTAAGCTCAGGAATTTGCAATATCCAGGCTTCTGCATAATGCAGAGCCCGGCCAGGCACATACCGTTGCAGTAAATCCTTTAAATACCAAGGCCCCAGACCCTGAAAATCCTTAAATGCTAACACCAGAAGCTTGAAGATACATCTCTGTTTAATTGGAAGCCAATGTAATTGCATTAACAACCCTGCAGCTAAATCTCTATGACTAAGGCTGAAAATGATCCATGCCACTGAATCCTGGACTACCTGTAACTTCCTAATGGAATAGACCAGTAATCCCACACACAGGGTATTACAATTATCAAGCCGAGAGAGAACTAATGCTTGAACAACCTGGCGAAGTCCATTCTGATCCAAATAAGGATGCAGTTGATGAATCAGGCTTCTGACCCCCCTCCGATAGTAAGTTACGTTGGAGGGGGATCAGAAGTGGCAGGTCATGCTTGCTGAAGCATATGGCCTAACACAGGCAACAAAGCAGCAGCACAATGCCGCCCACCAGGGGTGGCTTCCTAGCTCACCTAGTGGACGGGCCCGCCCTCCCTGGTGGAATGAGGACAACCAATGGGACACCCTGACACCTGAGTTACACTGTATGTTAGAGAGGGCATTGAGTCACAGGATTAAAGTTTTGCAGGAAACAAAATACATTGTAGAATCTCTATGGATTGAAATTCCATGTAAAAAGGGGAAGGTGATACAGGTGGAAGTATATTACTGTCTGCCTGGCCAGAATGAATAGATAGAAACATAGAAACATAGAAATATGATGACAGAAAAAGACCACATGGCCAATCTAGTCTGTCCTTCCATATCAATAACTACAACAGTCCCCTTTTTACCTTTAGAGATCCTCTGTGTTTGTCCCATGCTTTTTTGAATTCAGTTACTGTCCTCATCTCTACTACCTCCAGTGGGAGACTATTCCACGGATCCACCACTCTTTCCGTAAAGAAATATTTCCGCATATCACTCCTGAATCTATCTCCCTTCACCCTCATCCCATGTCCCCTCGTAGCAGAACTTGCTTTCAATTGAAAGAGGCTCTCTCCCTGAACATTTATGCCACGGAGGTATTTAAACATCTCAATCATATCGCCTCTATCCCGCCTTTCCTCTAAGGTGTACATATTAAGATCCTTCAGTCTGTCCTCATATGCTTTATAATGAAGACCACTAATCATTTTAGTAGCCACCCTCTGCACCGACTCCATCCTGTTCACATCCTTTTGAAGGTGCGGTCTCCAGAATTGCACACTATACTCCAAATGAGGTCGCACCAAAGACTTATACAGAGGCATTATCACCCAAGCATCCTTTTAGCTTTTGCCATAAAGCATTGAAGCTTGGGATAGAACTTCATCAGTTCTAGATAAGCATTTTTTCTATATTCCTCCTTAGATTTAAGCTTCAATGCTTTATGAACTTAATAATACAACTTTAAAGATAAAAAAGCAACGATTTTGGGTCATTGATGCAAGCTGAGGCGCTACTCAATCATATGAGATTAGTACATCGCCCGAGTCCAGTCTAAGACCCAGTTGCTAAAACTTAACATAGTAGTTTTTGAGTTAAGAACATCGTTTGTCAACTGCATTATCTCTGAGGTGAAGAGTGGAGCTGGTTTTTGTATCTTACTGTGAAGTTATATGAAGCTCTGGAAAGTGACAAATACATTTATTTGTTAGGGAGAGGAATTGCCAACAGAAAGAAGGAGGTGATTGTGCCTCTGTGTAAGTCTTTGGTGAGACCTTATTAGGAGTATTATGTGCAATTCTGCAGGCCAGCCTACCTCTTTTACGTTGAACTTTTACCTTGCCGATCATTATATCTTTCTCCAAAAATCTCTCTTTTTGCATAATGTGTCCAAAGTATAAAAGTCAAAGGGGTATGTTTACTAAAACCCCGGTAATGTGCGGGCCGTGCTAGTGTGCAGATGCCATATAAGGAGTGGGCGTTTCAGGCAGAAAAAAGCAAAACCGGGATTAAACATGCGCTAATGTGCGCGGCGCTCATGTGTGCCCCGCACATTAGCGCATGAGAAAGCTGCGCGGAAAGCATAGGCAGCGCGCTGATGCACAAGCACAGGAGCAGAGCCACAGTACAATGCTTAAGACGCTGACCAATGGTGCATGGATCATGGGTTCAATCCCCCACTGTGCCCAATGAAAAAGGCTGGCTGAGGCATTACCTATTATGGGGAAGATTGCTTTAGGAGGCATTTTATTATTGGGCGGCATAAGGTGGCGTGCTGATGTGCAAGTACAGGAACAGAACCACAGCACAATGTTTAAAATACTGCCCAATGATGCAGGGATCATGGGTTCAATCCCCCACTGTGCGCAATGGAAAAGGCTGGCTGAGGCATTACCATTATTGGGTAAAATTGCTTTAGGAGGCATTTTAATTTTGGGCGGCATAAGGCGGCGCGCTGATGTACAAGCACAGAAACAGAACCACAGCACAATGGTTAAAACACTGACCAATGACACAAGGATCATGGCTTCAATCCCCCACTGTGCCCAACAAATAAGGCTCTCCAAGACATATATCACTAAACCCCTCATGAAACTTTCTCAACTTTTTTTGTTGGATAACACCGGAAAGGGACATAGACTGAAAACCATGTTCTCCACTCGGTTATATCCTATTTAATCGTTTTTTTAAAAAAAAACTCCATCATTTTTGTCAAAAATATTTTTTCATTACTTAGCTGATTCGAAGAACTGAAGCACAACGTGCACGTTTCGGGTTAAACACCCTGTTTCAAGTGCTAACATATCATGTAGAAAACCGTCCAAACGGTTTTCTACATGATATGTTAGCACTTGAAACAGGGTGTTTAACCCGAAACGTGCACGTTGTGCTTCAGTTCCTCGAATCAGCTGTGCTTCAGTTCTTCGAATCAGCTAAGTAATGAAAAAATGTTTTTGACAAAAATGATGGAGTTTTTAAAAAAAAAAACGATTAAATAGGATATAACCGAGTGGAGAACATGGTTTTCAGTCTATGTCCCTTTCCGGTGTTATCCAACAAAAAAAAGTTGAGAAAGTTTCACGAGGGGTTTAGTGATATATGTTTTGGAGAGATTGTTTTGGTATCACTAATTTGGGGGCTTTTTGTTAGGGCAACGAATAAGGCTGGCTGATGGGGAATATTGCTCTAGGAGGCATTTTACTTTTTATCTTAATTACTACTGCTAGCAAATGCACTCTCAAAGCACTGTAATATAAGGTGCTGCATAAGGCACCCCATAAGTTACCCCAGAGGGCACATTTTAAAGTGCACTGTCCACCAAGGTACCCTACAATGTTGCTTATAGGGCGCTTTATAGGGTGCCGTATGAGGCACAGCAAGGTCACAACACTGTTTTTGATGGCAGCACTGTGCAGTTTAATGAATTAAAATCTTAAGTAGGTGCGCTGACATCCAAAGAGGAGCAGCAGTGTAGCACACTGGTTAAGACACTGACTGCTGGTGCAGGAGTCATGGGTTCAATCCCCCACTGTGCCCAATGAATAAGGCTGGCTGAGGCACTACCTGTCATGTACAATATTGCATTCTGAGGCATTTTAATTTTATTTTACTTACTGCTACTAGCAAATGCACTCTCAAAGCACTGTAACATAAGGTACCACAGAGGGCACATTTTAAAGTGCAGTGTCTGCCACGGCACCCTACAATGTTGCTTAAAGGGTGTCCTATAGGGCACCATATAGGGTGCCCTATGAGGCAGGGCAAGGTCAGAGCACTGTTTCTGATGGCAGCACTGTGTATTGTAACGCATGGAAATCTTAAGTAGGTGTGCTGACATGTAAGAAGGAACAGCAGTGTAGCACAATGGTTAAGACACTGACTGATGGTGCAGAGGTCATTGGTTCAAATCCCCAGTGAATAAGGTTGGCTGAGGTACATCCTTTTGCTGCATGCAACCACGTCAGCAAAGGTGAGTTATAATGTTCCCCAGAGGCCATGTGGAAAGGTTGTCAACTCCCAAAGCACCATAGTAGGAACCCCATAAGCTGCCTGAATCAAAGGTGTGCCATAAGATGCCCCAAGGATGTATAGGTGAACTCAAAAACGTTTGCCAAGAGCAGTAAGATCCCCCAATTTGAAGGGCAAGAGAGGTATGAGCCAAACACACACGTAACCCAAACACTGCACAGAGCAGAAAGGAAAGACAATGCATAGTAAAAGAAGGACGTAGATCACAGCTGCTGGACCACACAAATCAGCTCCAGCACATGTGGCAGCTAGAAAAATGGACAAACATATCGGGGGCAGCTGTAGCTATGCACAGAGTGATGGTAATGTACCTTGCTATAATGACAGTGTGTGACAGAGGATGGGAAGATGTGTGCAGCAGAGGAGGCTGAAATGGCAGGATAGGTGAAATATCAGGATGACAGTGGAGTAGCAGTGCTATGCAGAGCACACACAGGAGAGGCAACCAGGGAGAGCTGCAATGCAGGAATGTGTAGGAGTGCAGGACGTGGGGTAGTAGCATGCACATCAGGGTAGGATGGCACACAGCTGGCAGACAGAAGATGGACAGAAGGATGGTTCACAACTCTGATGAGGATACAATGTGCTCACAGCACAGATCTGCACACATATGACTGTCATACGAATGAAAACCACTTCTGCAGGACAAGCATACAAATCAAAGAGAACAGAGAGGAACCACACCTACGACCACTACCACAAATGGCAATGCACAAACCGGTAGGCCACACCACCAACGTGAGCTCATTAGCAAAGGCTGCATACAAAAATAGTGCGAGGAATCACACAAGATGCCTGCTGGCTGTCAGGACAGGCAAACCCCCAACAGTAATCATGACCAAATGCACATGCCGATCTGCTGTGTACAGATCAGATCCCAGTCTGTAATTGGGATCAGGGACACATGCACACACACAATGAAATGTTATGTAGTGGATACAGCATGCAAAAGAGGAAAAAAAACGAAACCCCAAGGGCAGCAGAGAATGCTCGGTGGAGCTGGGTAACAATCTGGAACAGGACAGGAGAGAACTCAACATGCAAACAGGTGTACCACACACCAGCTGAACCACAGCAATACCAAACCCCCAGGTGCACTGCCATGTAAACACCATAAAGAAAGAGACCTATGTAACAGATAATATCTGATGGCTAGGCAGCACAGAGGGCACACCTTGGTGTACAGTGAAGAGAGGGAAGGGTGTGTGTAGAGGTGATGAACCTGCTGGTACCTAATGGTCCAGTTAGCACAACAGAAAAGAAAAAGAGAAACCACATGTGGGGATCAAACCTGCAAACTACTGAGTTATAACACATGCCTCTAACCACTCCCACAAACAGCACACTGAGCACAATGCAAAACAAATACCCCAAAGGGAGGGTGTGTATGGGAACCTGTAATACCCAATGATGTGGCATATGGTTGGCAGATACACAGCTGCCACCGTACAAGGATGTGAGCACAGGTGGCCCATGTACATGACCAGCAAATCAGTAGATACAAGTGTCAATGTGCTCAAAGAGTGGAGGAGTAGCCTAGTGGTTAGAAAACTGGCTTGGGGGGGCGGAGCCGGATGCCGAACAGGACGGTCGCATAAGAGCGGAGGCTTGCGAGACCCGACAGGAATCCTGATAAATATTGCGTGCATCGCAGCAGTGAGAGGCCCCCTTTTCTGCTACGGTGAGCCTAGGGGATGGCGGGTCCTAAGCCGGTGCGGCTTGATTATTCGGGCGCACCTAACAGCAGTGGAAAAAGATCTAAGTTGGAGCCCATCTCCCCGCAGAAAATGGCGGCTACACGTGATGGATCAGAGGCCTACCAGGAACTTTTAGCAGAGATCCGGGGAGTGAAGGAGCTGGTAAGAGCCAACGGTGACTCCTTAAATGCTGTACATGAGGAAATGGCTTCGCTGCAAAGCAAAATCGAGGGTATATCCCTGCGACAGGAGAAGGTCGAAGGAATTCTAGCGGTACATGGCGCTCGCCTGGAAGGAGTGGGCAAGCTAGAAAAGCAGCTTCGGGCGTTGCAGCGGGACATGGAAGATAGCAACAATCGTGCCCGTCGGAATAATGTGAGACTGATTGGAGTCCCGGAAGGGGCAGAGGGCAAAGATATGATAGCCTTCTTGGTGAAACTAATCCCCTCAGTGCTCAAGCTTACATTCGAAAAAGACTTTGAAATTGATCGGGCCCACCGAGTACCTTCACATGCTACCTTGAACGGGCGGATGCCGCGGCCTATCATATTTCGGCTTCTTCGCTATCCACAGGCTGCACAAATTTTGGAGACGGCACGGCGGCGGGACTCCTTGGAGTTTGAAGGCCATAAGCTCTCCTTTTATCCAGACCTTGCCAAGGTCACAGTTGATCGGCGGCGACGTTTCCTAGCGCTACGACCGCGGCTCCAACAACTGCAGGCGCGCTATGGCATTTTATATCCAGCTAAAATGCGAGTCACACTACACAATCACACTAGATCATTTGAAGATCCAGATGCTCTTGTGGCCTTCCTTGAAGAAAAAGAAGCTGCTCAGATGCGCTGAGACATATACGTTGAGATGGATTCTTTTCGATAGCGCTCCTTGGCGCTGCTCCGCTGCTGCGGGGATATGTCTGTACTGTGGGGGCTTTGCCTCTGTAGGCATATCTCCTAGGCTTACTGGGGAATGGGAACTTCAATATACACTGACTCTGGGGACTCTCTTTGCGATGCATGTGCATTAGTAATAGCCATGGTGGGTCTCACTCGCCTGTCCTGTTTGGGACGAGCTCACCAATAGTTGTATGGGAATTAGCTTCTCCTCCAGGGCACTTGGTTAAATTTATAGGGGTAATGTTAAGTGGAACCGGTGCATGGTGTTTGTATATTCCAGCATGTACTTATTATTATATTCTCATTGATAGTAATTTCCCTCAAGGTCACTGCGGGGTAAGTTGTGCAGGTAACATGACAGAATATACTGCTGAATGTCCATATGGCCTCTTATAAAGTGCTGTCGCTCAATGTCAAAGGGATAAATAGCCCTATAAAGCGGAAGAAAATCATTGAATATGCTCGTCACGAGAAAGCTGATATTCTATTACTACAGGAAACACACTTAAATCAGCGGGAGTCATTGAAGCTTAATATTAAACCCTATGCACTAGTGGCATATCCGCTGCGCTAAGAAAGAAAAATGGAGTGGCCATTTTGGTACGGAAATCCCTAAAAGCTGATATTGTGCACATTGGCTCAGACTTGGAGGGAAGGTGGGCAAGGGCTTCACTCAAAATAGGGGGAACTGAGATGACTGTCATTTGTGTCTATGCCCCTACTGGGGACAACTTAGAGTTTATGGCCAATTTTGCTAAAGAACTTCATTTAGCTGTGGGGGCGCCATTGCTAGTCGGGGGAGACTTTAATCAAACAATTGACCCATTGATCGATAGACTGCCGCCGCGAACCGCTAAATTGTCTAAATGCCATCATATGTTGGTCTCCCTAATTAAGGATCTCGCATTGGTAGATATATGGAGACTTTTTCACCCCGCTGAGATGGACTTTACATACTTCTCACCCCCTCACGCGTCTCATTCGAGAATAGATTTTTTTCTTGTTTCCAGAGATCTTATTTCCAGCATAGAGGAGGCTTCTATACATCCCATGCATATCTCTGATCATGCGGCTATTTCTCTAAAGATCCGAGAGGGCCAACTTGGGGGGAGTTCTGCGAGATGGTCTTTTGATAGGGCTCTTCTTAGTAATCGAGACTTCTGTATTGAGCTCAAAGCTGCCATTGCGGAATATTTTCAATTTAATTCTCCGCAAGCCACCTCAGGATGGGCATGGTGGGAGGGCTTCAAGGCTGCCATTAGAGCGGTTATCACGAGCTTTAGCATCCGCCAGGCGCGGCTGCAGAAGCAGCAGTTACTTGAGCTTGAGCGCCAAATTCAAGCGGGGGAACGTCTCTTGATTAGTCGCACTGAACCGTGCATATTAGTCAGGCTCCAGCGCCTCCGATTTAAATTTAATGCGATCTTGACTACGGAGGCTTCTCAGCATATTAAAAAACAACAAGGGGTGTATTATCGCGAAGGCAACAAGGCAGGAAAACTGCTTGCAAACGCATTGAAAGGTCAGCGGGAGGCTAAGAGAGTGGCGGCTCTTAAGGACCTGTCAGACCAGCGGATAGTGGTCCGAGACTCCGACATAGCCGAGATTTTTAGAGCCTTTTATGCTCAGCTATATGAGTCGGAACGGGAATTCTCTTCAGAGGCGTTTGAGCGGCTCGTATCGGGACTCCAACGGCCGGTTTTAAGTGAGGAGCAGCGACAGGACTTAGATAGGCCCTTTTCTGAAGAAGAGATTATACAAGCGATCACTTCGTTAGCTCCTGGAAAAGCAGCGGGCCCAGATGGACTCCCTGCCGAATTTTTTAAAAATTTCTCCAAGGAGCTGGTTCCCTATCTTCATCAATATTTTAAACTCTTGCTTGAGGCTGAGTCGCAGGTGGGTGCATTTGCGGAGGCGAATGTGGTAGTTTTCGAAAAGGCTGGCCGGGATTCACATTTGGCGGCTAATTATCGACCCATATCCCTTTTAAATATCGACTATAAGATATACGCGTCGGTCTTAGCGGCCCGGCTCTCGGGGAAGTTACCTTTTTTTGATTCACCCGGATCAATGTGGTTTCACAGAAGGGCGGTCTACCGCGGATAACGCACGACTTCTCTGTCACGTGCTTGCAAATTCTGAGCACATGGAAGGCCCCCTGGTTGGGCTCTCCCTCGATGCCGAGAAGGCGTTTGATCGGCTCGAGTGGCCCTTTTTGTTCTCCGCTCTTCAGTGGTTCGGTATAGGCCCCGGCTTTCTCAACCTTGTAAAGGTCATGTATACCCAGCCCGTCGCGCATATATGTGTTAATGGCATTAAATCCCACAAACTTTCATTGCATAGAGGTACTCGCCAAGGATGCCCCCTCTCTCCCATGCTATTCAATTTAGCGCTGGAGCCTTTGGCCCTTCTCATTAGGCAATGTGCGGAGATCAGTGGTGCGCGGATCGCTGGAATGGAGGTAAAACTTTCTGCATACGCAGATGATCTCCTTCTGTTTGTCATGCCAGAGTCGGTTCCCCAGGTGTTAGAGGTCATTGATCGATATTCCTCATTATCTGGCTATAAAATCAATTGGACGAAGTCGGTGGCTTTCCCGTTGAATCGCTGGCTGTTTAAGGAAGATATGAGTGCGTTCCCATTTGTGTGGGAGGCTCATATGGTAAAGTATCTAGGTGTTCACTATTGCTACCCCTTAGAGGAAACCATTCGTTTTAATGCCGAGGCGATTGTGTCAATTGCCCGAGAGATGACCCTTAAATGGTCCCCTTTGGTATTATCGTGGTGGGGGCGGCTGGAGACCATTAAAATGATGCTTCTACCAAAGATCAACTATGTGTTAGAAATGGTGCCTGGCCTGCTCCCACCGCGAACGTATCAGAGAGTGGAACATATTCTAAGTCGGTTTTTATGGCGAAATAAAACTCCACGGATCGCGCGGCGGAAACTTAAGCTCTGTCGTGAGGAGGGTGGGGTGCGTTTCCCTGATTTCCTGGCATATCATAGAGCATTTCTCCTCAGGCAAGGAGCAAGATGGCTGGAGGATCGGGCCATCGTGCGACCTGTTTGGCTAGAAATTGAGGAGAAGCTCCTCGCTCCGCTACCACTAGAGTTTCTTCCCGGTATGCAATTGAGTCACTGTGCACAATATCCCATAATGATCATAGATACATTGGAGGCATTTAGGGCCCTCATACACGCCTGTGGCCCCGATAGATGCTCGATACTTCGATTACCGATCTGGAACAATCCCTGCTTTAAAATCTCAAAAAAGCCTATTCTGTGGCGCCAGTGGTATTTAAAAGGTATATGGACTGTACAGCAACTCATTAGAGGAACTCGCTGGAAAGATTATAGGGAGCTACATCAGGAATTTGGCCTTCCACTTCGGTTATACTTCCAGTGGGTGCAGCTTCGGCACTGTCTTGTAAACTCCCGGGTGGATCCTCGAGATGGAAGAGAGGACCCTGGGGTAGTAGAGATAGCCCGGGAACTTGCTCGAGCCACTGGAGTGGCGGCACTTTTCTACAAGGAGCTGTGCCGGCCTGGTAGCCCTCCTATGCAGGGCGTTCAGAGGGCTTGGGAACGGGATACGGGGTTGGCGCTATCTGCGCAGCAGTGGAAGAGGTTTTGGTGCAAACAAGTCCGAGTCTCTCGATCTACCTCGGTCACTCAGACTCTCTTCTATTTTGCGCACAGGTGCTTCTATACCCCGGTCAGGGTAGCTAAATGGGCTCCGGGCACTAGTGCACTTTGTTGGACATGTGCAAGTCAACCTGGCACCCTAGTTCATATTATGTTTGAATGCTCCGGAGTGCGATCCTTTTGGGTACGGGTTTGGCAACAGATCCAACGTATTCTTCAAATTCATGAACCCCTTACCTGGCAGGTCATAGGCCTTAGATCTGCGGCCCGGCTTCCTTCCTTACCTAAAGAGGGGCATTTCCTCCTAGATTTTATGTTGGGGTTAGCGATCCATTTAGTTACACGTAACTGGAAATGCACAGCTTCTTTAACCATGTTGGAATGGTGGAATCATGTGTGTTTGTATAGTAAGTACGAGCGGTTACCTCGCAGGGCCCTGTCGCTAACGGATCGCAGTGACCTTAAGTGGAAGATGTTAGATGATTATATAAATGTTGCTAAATGATTTTTTCATAATATGTCTGATTAACATTGAGATAGACGTCAATGATGAAGTGCATGCTTTGTGTGGTTCTCTTTCCTTTTATCCTTTCTTTGAGGTATTCTCATTATGACACACCATGCCATGCTGTTATGATCCCCTGGAGGAGTGGGTGGGGGGGGGGAGGGAGGGGATGTTTTATGTTTTATAGTCTTATATGTTTATAGACTTAGGTTGTCGTTGCTGTGTGATATGTTGGTTGTATTGTTTTGAAAATGAAAATAAAACTTAAAAAAAAAAAAAAAGAAAACTGGCTTGGACACCAAGCAACCAGGGCTCAATTCACACTAGCACTCCATGTGGCCTTGGGCAAGTCACGTAACCCTCCATTACCTTGGAAGAAAGACCTGACAATCTACATCCAGTGACATTGACAAGAAAACCCTGGAGTCTCTGGGTCAGAAGGAGTCAGGACTGATTCAAAGGCACACAGTGCATTGCATGTTTGTCACCATGATCAAGCAGCAAAAGAGACAAATGTCTGTCAAATACATATCTTTATTTGGGTTTTTCATCATAGATAGTGTAGACACTGCCATCATAATATCAAGGTGAGTGCATCCCTGGTGAAAGACGGAAACACATTTAGCAGGGCAGCAACCCACATCCTACAGAAAGGTCACTGGCTTGACCACAAATGAAGGGCACGAGATATAATGTGCATCAGGTGCATGCTATGCACTGGGCAGCAGGCCCCCACCCCCCACCTGCTGCTGCATGCCTCAAATGTGTTACGCACATATGAGTGCATGTAGACAGTAGGCGCTGCATGATGAGGACCCAAAACACATCAAACATATCCATCTGGCAACACAGGAGACACACAAATGAAAACAGCATATGTAGTCACAATGTTTTAATGTTAAAAACACATTCTGAAAGTAATGTATCAGCTCTCACCTAATGCCTGATCTAGGAATCAAAACTGCAACAATGTAGACCCAAACAATCATCAAAAGCACAATGAGCATATGCTAACAGGTAGCAGAGGCACATGAACACAGAGAGAATACAAACTAAACTACCTGCAGAAACCTGTAAAGATACCACCATGCAGGAGGTCCCCTTGCACTGTTTGTTGGGTAGACAGTGTTTGGGCACATATAGCACGGTACATGGAATGCACGATTGAAAGAGGACAAAGGACACCCACACTGCTACACTCCAAATATAATGGGGCAATGTGAGTGTTGTTACTGCAGGGGATAAACAGGACCATGCAGACGTGCAATGCAAGGTGTGTACATACATGCAGAGTGTCACATCTGTACAGTAAACAAACACAAGAACCAGCATGTGAAGATGGAAATGATGGGCAAACATCTTACAGTGAACCACACAGAAGCCATAGGTCCACATGCTGTGGTTCACAAACATAGTCAGTCATATGCACAAGCACCATCCACATACCAACATGATACAGTGATGCCACACATGCACGTAAACACCCTTGGCCATTGCAAACATCAATCCAGGATGGTGGTGTGCATGAAAGCGTTGTTGTGGCAAAACCTGTATCATGTCCAAGTGGAGAGCAGGTGGACATAGACAATAGGACCGCTCCATCATTGCCCCTATGCCACAAACATGGCTGTATGCTCGTGTTGAAACAAACAGATGAGCGTATCCTGTGTGCCATGTCACACACATGGCCAAAACACAACAACAACACAACTGGGGAGGAATGTACAACATACAGTGACAATGTCAGTCCCTGCTGCACACGTGGGGATCAGTACACAGCATCCAAAGTGCAAAGTGTATCTGCAATCCAAAAGGTCAGGTTAAAACTGTCCTTGCAACCCTGGGCATGCATAGTCAAGTGTCCCATTCCAATATGCCACAGTCCTTAAAAGTTCATGTGTGTCCCCTGCAATGAGCATGACTCCCAGCCACAGCATGGCAGCAACAGTGTGTTGGACAGGTCTGTCATGGGCAAAGCAGCAGTCCAAGAGTAATACTGTCCATCCCAGGCATGTGTCAGGAGAGGATAAGTACTGTATTGTTAGACACCTTGCAAAAACAGCAAAAATTGCAAAGAGTCACACCTTGGGACATACAGAAGAAAGGGATGCAAAGGCAAACATGACATGATATCAACACAAAACACACCGCATATTGGTGACATCAGGAATCGTAAACGCAGACACGGGTGTCACATGGATATGGTCATGTCCATGCTCATGTCACACAGGCGTCTCACAGCTACACACTATATGCATCTGTTTCTGTGAATAGAGAGGCAACATGACATGCACATGAGACAAACAGTAAATCATCAACAGGTAAAGGCAGATGTAATCCCCCAAATAACAAAGGTGCAACTTACCTTGGGTGTGCATCAGGTGTACGTCATCGATCCCTTGAGTGACTCAACAGCCATATCATGTCCCAATGAAGGGAGACAATGTCAGCAAAACGTGTAGAATCACCATGTCAAGCCACTGTTGATGCATGTCCACATTATGCCGATATCTGAGATTAAAAAAAGCTGCTCAACAGTGGTCCCTCAAAACACAAGACACAGTTCTGCTCACATCACACAACACATGTCGAGAATGTTCACAAGGTAAACAGCATGACGGTAGAGGTAGCACAGTCACCACCACCCCCCAGGTGCACAGACCCCTCACAGCACATGATAATGTACTATGCCTGAACACTGCATCATCACACAGCCAACCCATAAACACGCACCCACACAGTATGCTAAGGTCAGCGTGCCAGCTGTAACACATGGCCTGTATGTGCACAAGTGGAGATTTGTAGACATAAAGGCCCAGTGACATGCAGTGATACCCTGGTGTTGGCTGATGGTACAATGTTGGGGTAGGGAGCAAGTGTAGGCCACCACCAAAGAAAAAACAACCTCCACACACATGCAGCTCTGTTGTACATGTCCCAGAGACAGTGTTGCAGAGGACATACTGGACACAAACACATGGGGATATGTGTGACAACAGCAAGATATGGGTTAGGGAGGCGTAAGGAAAAAAAGTGAACCACAACATCTGCCCAATATGACACATCACTGAGGACATGTTTTCCCCCTGACTGCAGGCACAGACAATGTAGCTGTAGATCCACCTACCCCGGACCACAGAATTTTGGCTGATGTACAGTCACGTGCCAATGCACCACTGCAACAGCATCCTCACAAAGTATGTCCTGTGCAGTGGGAAACACAGGAGAAACAAACATATGTCATGTTCTAGCTGTGCAACACACAATGCACCTTCCTGTCCCCAACTGTCAGACCCCACAACATCACATATTGACTGACTGGTCACTATCACACTGTACAGATCTCTCACATGTGAGAGGCAGCACGGAGGTGTCGGAGGCTAACTACAGGTGTCCGTAATCTCTCTGTCCCCTCCCTTACCTCTCTGTTGTTGTACACACTGGTCAATAGAGGCGTCTGCTCCCACCATGTTTCTGCCTCACCCCAAGGTCGCAATATTAGCCCGGGTCCCCCATATTGCCACCAATGCCCCCTCTCCGTGTGTACTGGTGTCCCAATGTTGTCCGTTACCCCACTGTCAATTGCTGTAACACATAGAAATATGCAGGCACACCTCCTGTATCCACTGGCCAAATACATAGACTGGTGTGTACATCTCATACCTTGAATAATATTGACAGCTGTGTGCTGATGATGTGCACAAATAGATGGCAATGTCTGCGTCACGTCAGCAAAACCACACCCCCATGTCTGTTTGTGACCTGACCATGATGGCTGCATGTCATCCCACTGTGTGACAGTGAGAATGTCAAAGCATGGATAGCCTATATGTGCACCTTTAAAATATAACTCTGACCTAAGTCTCTGTGTGTATGCGGACATAACCTCCATCGCTAGGGTCCGCAAGGTAGTTGTTGATGTGGACTGTACTCTCCTGCCCTACACACATACACAACCTGTAGCTGAGGCATGTGGCATATGTTGAGATAGCATCAGCTAGATATGTCATGTCCCCCCTGAAAAACCTCGTAAAACACAATCCACCACACATTCAGCGCTCAACTTGCCTACTGTAACCCACACCTTGCTGATCTGGCTCGGATCACCTCTGTTTGTGTGTACATATGCAACACTGCACTGCAGGGCTATTCTCCAACAACAAAATGTAGCAATGATACTCCCCCTGGCTGGACACTGCACAGGTCCCCATCCTTCACCATATCCATGTCAGGGCTACGTGATGACCTATACATTCAGGCACACTGTGGGGTTGCATGAACACCCCTCACGAATAGTTAATACCATCATGAAAAACTAGTACTGAGCATGTGTATTGTGCTATGTAGGACATGTGGTGCCACACATATGCAACAGACACACATAGCCAGCTGACAGGAGCATAACACTCACACAAGCAGCTCAAAATTGTACAATATAACCACACCCCGCTGGACACCTGTCCCCAAACATGGTCTGCCCTCCCACTGTGAATACCACACCATATGCCTGCCACCGTGCTGCACCCATAGCATCAAAACAACTAACTGTGTATGCACAGCAGTTGCTATCACAACCAGCCACTAACTGGGAATGTGAACCCCAAAACCTCCCACAGACATATGAACACCCACCCACATAATCCACCACCACCTCCTGTTGTGCCCTGCCCACATTGTTTGTTGCACACTCATGCCTATATGTGACGTGGGGATTGTCTGTTAACCCTTTCCAGGCCAAGCCCAAAACTCTTGGGATCAAAAGTCTGACTAAATATTCCTATCAAATGGTATATAATACATGACCATAGCAGAAGTCAAATCACTATTAGAACATATTGAATAAGACGGGTACAATTTTCCTGAAATATGCAAACATTAACCCGGCTGCAGAATGTGGATTAAAATTTTAAAGTAGGCCTTCAAAGGGTTAAATGTCAATGCAGTGTGGCATCCGAATGATATCTTTACCGAAACATCAACCTTTATAACCATCACACACATATAACAACACATGTAGGAGGAAATATATGCAATACATACCTGAGAAGATCTCTGTGATCAACCTCCGCCTGACCGCTGTGCCCTCCCGTGTGTCACCACTGTCACGTACAGGGGGGCACGTTGGATCATCCTCCAGATCCTCATTAATCTCTGCCGGGATATCGTGCCTGAGAGCAATGTTGTGCAGGATGCAACAGGCTATTATTATCTCTGTCACAGTCATTGGCTTATATTGTAAGGCCCCGCCTGACCTATCCAGACACCTGAAGCGACTCTTCAACACGCCAAAGGTGCGCTCTATGACAGAGCGGCTGGAGGCATGGGCCTCATTGTACCTCCGCTCTTCACGTGTCCATGGCTGACGCACAGGGGTCAGCAGCCAGGGGCGACACCCATATCCTGCATCACCTGCAGAAAGAAATGGTGCATGTGAATGCAGGAGCTCATGTTCAGCAAAATTGACACATGTATAGACGTGAGAAACAAATGCAGAACACATCCTGACAGAAACATATGACAGCACAACTATGCAGTTGAGAAAAATAGACATATGATGACAGAAAAAGACCACATGGCCTATCGAGTCTATACATCCATGGCAAAGACTACAACAGTCCCATTTATACCTTTAGAGATCCTCTGTGTGTGGCACATGCGTAATGTCATGCAGTTACTGTCCTCATCTCTACCACCTCCACTGTGAGACTATACCACCGATCCACTGATCACATGTTCAAAGTATATGTCAGCATAGTACCCACGAAAAAACGTGCTGTCATTTGAAGGAGGCTCACACCCAGAACATGTATGCCATGGAGGTCTGGCAAAGTCTAAACAATATCACCTCTATTCCCCCTGTCCTCTAAGGTCTACATATCAAGATTGAGCAGTCTGTCTCCATATGCTGCATACTGCTGACCACCAATCTTTTTAGTAGCCGTTCTCTGCACTGTCTCCATTCTGTTCACAGACTTTTGAAGCTGCGGTCTACAGAATTGCACACTGTACCCCACATGAGTTAGCACCAATGACATATACAGAGGCAGAGTACTGTCCTGTGTATCTGCTACCAATACCTCTCTGTATGCATCCAAGTAGCCACCTAGATTTTGCCGTCACCTTTCCATAATGGTCAGCTACATGAGCATCGGCAGACACAATGACGCCTAGGTCCCGCTCATCTACAGTTGGCAAAGGTACTGCACCCCCTATACTGTGTTGCTCCCCTGGTTTGACGCAGCCAAGATGCGTGACCATACATATGCAAACATGTCCTCCCAGCTGGAAAGGTCCAGAACATCCATCAGATTTAGCTAGAACCCTCCTCATGTTATCTAGTGCTTCCTGGGTGACTACTCCAGTACTGAGTGAGAGTGTGAACCTAAGACACACATGACAAGGGTTAGTTGTATGGATTGGCAGTAACATAAACGTTGCATAACATACAAAAGCTAGCAGACAATTAACCGGCATCACAGGTGGATGTGAAGGGCACCAACCCCCCCCCCCCCCCTATCACATATGGGCAGTTGGCACACACACACACTAGGAAGGATCCACCACCAGGACAGACATATGCACATGTGCGTAGTCACATGAACACCATGTGCAGGTTATGATCATATAATGTTATAATCCTGATGGTCTCATTTCAATTAGTTTCCCTGTTACTCCACGTTTATACTCCTGTAACAATGTAAACTCAGAACAGTCCTCTGTCTGTCTAAACGTTCTTATCTGTAACCCGCACTGATAACAAACAGGGTGCTACATAACAGATGTAACATAAATAAATATAGAAAGACATACATATATTACTAATCTTGAAATACTCACCCAGCAATATACAGTCCGCATATTGGCCTTCCTCAAATTGTCTGAATAGTGCTGAGTGATGCAGGATAAAGGAGACATGGGTGGACCCTGCAAACCTAGGGACCACATTCAGAATATGCAGATTAGCATCACATACAACCTGAACATTCAGGGAATGATAGTGTTTGTGGTTGCAGAACACTACCTCCCTGTCTCTAGGCGGGACCAGGGCAACATGTGTGCAATCAATAGCTCCCATCACATGTGGTATCCCAGCTAACGCCTCAAAGGCCTGGTTCAGGGTCCCCCACTGTTGCCTAGTGTGGGGAAGGGCTATGTAATTCCCCACCCGGCTGACCATGGCACGCAGTACTTGGTGGAGACAGCGTGAGAAGGTGGGGCGGCTCATGCCACCCACTGCGGCCACAGATGACTGGAAACAGCCAGAGGCAAAGAAATGTAAGGCAGCAAGGAACTTCACTAAACCTGGTATGGCATGGGACCGATCAGTCAGGGGCTCGAGGTCAGGTCTTAGATCCTCATAGAGCTCCCTAATAGCCCTTGTGCTCAGTCGGTACAGGGAGATGACCTGGTCCTCACGCATGCCCTGGAGCTGGGCCCTGGGCCTGTAGAGGTGAGGCTGCCAAGCCTGCACCTCAGCACACCTTCTGCACCATGCACACACAGCACCTGCCTGGACCGCCCCCACAGCTGCAGGTCTGATTTGCTGTGGGTCTACACCCATGCCCTGTGCCTCAGCCCCATGGACACCATCTCCCCTGTCCTGCAACCGCAGCATCTGCCCACGTCTCAGGGCACATGCAGCAACATAAATAGCTGCCATCAACTCCTCCCGTCCGGCTACACAAACACACTCCAACACACACATGAACCTCCCTAAACAGTGTACACCTTACAAACCACACAAGACAATACACACACAAGACAACACAATACAACCAACACACACACTACAATCCACACCTACACCTGCCTTGCTCTCTCCGTTACTATCTGCAAACACACACCTCGCCTACGAAATAACCCTCAACGTGGACCAGGTGTGCAGGCAGATTTATAGCTGTAATTTAGTTTGCGGCCCTTGCGCATGCGCAGTTGTGTGTGCATGCTGCATGTGCGTGGCACGCATGTGCAATTGTTTGCGCATGGGTATGTATCTGTGCGTGGCACACATGTGCAACTGTGTGGATGCCGCACACTAACGCTCATGCGCAAACAGTTGCACATGCGCACAGACACACGCCCATGCACGCCGCGCACATACACACGCCCATGGACAGACGCCCATGCACGCCCATGGACAGATGCCCATGCGCAAGACAGACGCCCATGCACAGTTGCACATGCATGCCACGCACAAGCAGCGCGCTCGCACAACTGCGCATGCGCAACATACATAACGTAAAAAAAACTATAAATCACCCTGCACACCTGGTCCACATGGAGGGTTGTTTGAGGAGTTCTAGGTAGTGTGTAGTGGTCGAGATAGTGCGTTAGAGGCTGTGGTTTGAGTAGTGGAGGTAGTGAGGAGGTAGTGGATGTAGTGGAGGAAGTGAGGAGGTTGTATTTTGTTGTGGTTTGGTTTGTGGTTGTGTACTGTATTGTGGTTTGTGGTTTGTAGTGTAGTCTTGATTGTGGTTTGTAGTGTGGTCTCTGTTGTGTGTTCTGCATTGTGGTTTGTGTAGGGTGGGGTGGGGTGTTTTGCGTAGGGTGGGGACTGGGAGTGGTGAGAGGAGAGAGGAGAGGGTGATGGAGAGGGAGATGGAGAGGGAGAGGGAGGGTGAGGGTGAGGGTGAGGGGGTGGAGGAGGTGGGCCCACCTGTTGCTGGGGAGGCAGGAACTGCAGGGCCAATGGAGGCTGAGCCAGCGGCAGGCCCATTGGGTAGGCCACAGGCTGCACAGTGCAGCCACACTGGCAAGCGTAAACGCATACCGGTGCCGGCAACACAGAGGAGGAGGGCCACCCGTTTCAATGACAGGGAGAACCACAACCTCCTGGCAATGGTCCTCGAAAACTACGAGGTACTTTACGGGCGGCTCAGTAGCCGCACAACTATGGCTGCACGGAATGCGGTATGGGAGGAGGTCCGTGGGTCAGTGGCCAAGGCAGGGGGCCCCCCAGAGACATTGAAAGCCTCAAAAAGCGTTTTTCAGACATTAAAAGAGGGGTGAGGCAGCACATGGCCGCCGAGCAACAGCATGCGCAGGGCACAGGTGGCAGTGGCCCCCTCATCGCACCACTCACGCCCCTGGAACAGGAGCTAGCGGCCCGATTGGGGCCAATCTACATCTCTTGTCTGCCTGAGGCCCTGGACACTGCGCACCCGCAGGCAGGTATGTATGATACGTACACCTTTTAGCTCTCAGGCCATGCCTGAAATCCTCATTGTGTAGACAGCAGCCACCTGCAAACACCCACCCATACCTGTCTCCCAAGCCCCACCATGTACCTATCCTGGTGGCACATGTGTGTGCTGTATCCCTGCAACCCCTGTTGTGTTGCCATGTTCCAGGCCACATTCAACATGTGTCCCTCATCCCATCCCTCTCCCCACCTGCCCCAAAGCTGCCCACGCAACCCAGCCACTACCCCACCCCCACAACAGTGATTGCCATCCCCTGTATGATTGTGAGGGCCGTGGATCAGGGCATGTTTGTGTGGCATACTTTCTGCACAGTGCTGCATGTGCTTGGCAGTGGGTCTGAGGTGATGAATAGGCATAGTTCACTGCATAGTGGGTCACTGCCAAGCACATGTAGCACTGTGAAGTTAGTATGTCTAAACAAAATATGCCCTGATCAAAGGCCTGCACAGTCATACAGGGGGTGGCAATTACAGGTGTAAGGATAGGGTATCAGCAGGCGTACGTGGACATATGTGGTGCAGATGGGGAAAGGCATGGGATGTGGGCTAAATGCGCAATCGGACCAGGAACACGAGCATGGCAACCAAACAAGGCATGCAGGGGTACAGCACAAACATGTGCCCCCGGTATAGGTACATGGTGGAAACATACAGGTATGGGAGGGTGTAGGGGATCCTGTATGCAGCACACATGCAGGGCCCCCCCTCATCATGTATGTGGTATCTGCAACACACACGTATACATAGGTGAAGTGTCTAAACATATGTGTGCTGTCTTGGATTGCTCACAATGCAGGTGACTACAATACCATGGGAGCCCAGGAGGAGGAGGAGGAGGTGGAGGTTGCCGTGCCTCACAGCTTCGAGGAGCCCGAGGCTGCCATCTCTGGGGGCAGCACAAGTGCGGCCGAGGAGCCCCTGGAGCCTCCCATCGCCAGCGGGACAACACCGGGGGCTGCAGCCAGCAGCACCCAGTCTGGTGGGAGACCAGCAATGGGGGCCATCCCACACCCCAGCCAGGAACCAGGCACGGGAGACATGGCTGTCATGACGGCGGAGCTGAGGGCCCACGCTGCATCAGCAGCACACGATGCCGAAGGTGGGTGACAACAGACTGTCTCAAACACAATGCACAAACCACTAGTCCCTGGTTGTTGTGTGTGTGGTGGATGTGGCATCATACCTTCCCACAGCTGTTACATGTATGGGTCACGTAGACAGGATGTAGTGGAGAAAACACAAGGGTATGGTGTATGATAGAGGATGTTAATGTGACACACACCAGAACAGCCTAGGGTCAGTTTACACCTACAGATGCAGACATAGGAGGAATGTTGTTTAAGGTCCAGCACGTTGTCAGCAAATAAATAGATACAAGCATTGCCCTTGCAACAGTCTGCCTCATCCTAGACGCCCAGCCGTCTCGCAGACAACAGGCTGCCACCTGTCCCATAGTCATCAGACAATCAGGGCAGACATACCCAAACCTACGCATCTTAAGTCATGTAACGTCACACAGCCCCCATTCCCTCCAGTCTGCATCTCCAGGTGTAAAACAATCATAGGATATGAAAGTAGCAGTCAAAGTGTGTTAAGACACCCATATACCAGGATTTACAGAGATGACAGGGACAAGGATCATGTAGAGATGGTTTGGGAGAGGTACAGGTCCCTCAAGGTTGCCTGTATGTCAACAACTAAGATGGACTGCCTGACATACAGACAAGGCCATCAACATGTCCCCTTCCTGTAGCTCTGACAATGAGTCCCCTGATTGCATAGGTTGGGACTCACCCACACAACCACACAGGTCAGCTAATGACCTCTGTTGTGTTGTGAAAGATTCGCCACCTTCCTCAGCATAACCCTGTCCGTACATTCCTGGGGTCTGTCCACCTCTGCTGCACCCTCTGTTGCTCCCCCTGCTCTGTCCAAACCCTACACATGTTTACCAAGGTGTACACGCACTGGTATCCAACCCCTCCCCTTTTGCCACAAAGAGTATGTGAACCCCTCTGCCGTCAGACACATGACGCAGCAGTGCACATGCGCACGTAAGGGTTGGTATCGTGGTGCTACCACTCCATCCCTCTGAGTCAATCGCGCTCCACCTGTGACCTGTCCAAGCTGCGTTTATCCCTCCAACTGTGCCCCCACTTGGGCTGGCTTTCCCCGACCTTCCTCTGATTGCCACTTCTGCTGTCCAGCTGTGGTTGCTGTCTCTGTTTCATGCTCCACCTCCCGTACACGATGGACATGTGTGTGCTATCTGTCCCCAAGCCTGTTGCTACATCTGCAGTACGTGGGTGTGTCAGCGCAGCCTGTGGATCCTTGTGTTTGCCTTCCACATCACACTACTGGACCGTGTCCTGTGTGTGGCTGTGACCTATACTACTGTGACAATGATGCCTCTTAACCCTATCCATGTGTCTACTAGAGTCTGCCCTATCACAATAACAATCTTGTGGGATATGCATGACATGTTTGTGTGTGACGGTTGACTACCAGAGAGGTATCTCACAGACCACCCTGTGTCCCACCCACAGGCAATCGTCAGGCGCTTCAAGGTATTCGCACAGCGTTGGATGCGAACACAAGGGAGCTGAGCCAGGTCCGGGAGGAGCTCCGCCAATTCAGGGAGGAAGTCAGGGCCCTTCCCTTCACAAGAATGTATGAGGCCCTGGAGGGCATGTTGGCTGTGATGCGGCAAGCAGCACCGGCACCACCACCACCGGCACAGGAAGAGGGTGTAGCACCGCGGGGGGGGGGGGGGGGTTGCGACGTGGCAGGCATGGGCGGCCACGCCGTCGGCAATGACTGTCACAATAAAAAGCTGTCATACAGTACATGCAATGTGTGTTTCCATTGTGCGTCCCTGTGGTCCCCTATGTAGTGTGCACATGCATGGTTTGTCCCTGACCATATGACCTGCACTCAGGCCCCTCGCTGGTGGGTTGGTTGCACTGCCAGGTATTACTGCACTGATGCCAGCACATGCCATGTGTGACCTGCACAGTGTGTGTTCACCACCCCTGGACTGCAGCGGGGCATTTTACACACACACCCATGTTGCGACAGGGGGAATGTTCTGAGGTTGCATGTTCAGTGTTCTGAGCCATCACCGTGTCCACCCCTCCAGACCCTCAACATTGGGTGCATATGTGTGACTATTGCCCCTGCCTGCAACACTGATTACATGCCTGCCCCCCCTAGGCATGCATGTGGCACAGGCAGACATGGGTGCCATGCATATGTCGGCTGCTGATTTCCGCAAACACATTTTGTTACCCTACACCCATCCCTGTGACATAGATGTCACTGGAACACCTGCTACATTGCAACATCTCATGCACCACCCTGGGATCACACACCTACACACATGTTTAGCCCCCAAAATTGCATGTGGAGGCAGTCAACATATGATACCCATGTCTTCCTGTACTGCACATCCCTGTCCACACACATATCCCATGCTTGCATCCATAGTGAGTCTGTAAGGAAAACACGTGACCATTGTGTTTATCAGCAACAACAAAAACATTTTTATTTTTAACCAAAAACACGTGGCAACATGCCACCCATCCCCCCCTGCATGTCCGTTGGTGGAACACAGGACAGCACAGGGCACATGTGCGGCCGTCACAGGTGCCATCACTGACTCCTGTGACGCCCTTCTGAGGGTGGCAAATGACAGGGCAGCTGCTCCACCTCGTTGGCCACCCGCTGAACGGCTGCTGTCAGCAACTGGCAGGCGTGCAGCAGGAGTTGGACGTCGCGCTGAACGCCACCCAGTGCCACACACACATCATGCATGCACATGCCAGCACACACACACATAGTGGCTGTGGTCTGTGTGCTGGCATGTGCATGTGATATGTGTGTGGCCCTGGATGGTGGCTGGACACGCCGCCGCCCATCCCCTGCCGACACTTGCAGTGGATGACAGGAACCAGCAGTGCCCTGTGCTGGGCTGTGTTCCCCCAAACCCTCCACCCACCCTGCTCCCGTCCCCACCCCCCCTTCCCCCACCCTCCCACCCTCAACCACAACCCCCACCCCCACATGCCCCACATTCCCCCACAACCCTGACCCCCCCTCCCCCACATCCCCCATCCCCACATCTTCATTCTCCTTGGGGGAGACCTGGAGCTCCTCATCCTCATCCTCCTCCTCCTCCACCTCCTCCTCCACCTCCTCCTCCTCCTCCTCCTCTTCCACCACCACCACCTCCACCTCCCTTGCACGGTGGGTGGTGGGGCGCCTCAGGGAGTAGCATGAGGTGTGTGGCTCCTCACCTTCATCAGCCTCTGTGGAAGATGACAGACATGAAGACACTATCATGTGTGACACATAACACATGTACATATGCAGGCCACACACAGGCTGATGGGCCAATGTGACATTTTTACCTGGGCAGTATGCCTGCCAATACTCACCATCACGGTGTGGCTCCACCCCTCTGACATAACGGGCCAGAAAAGCACCGTGGTGCTGGCGCAACTCACAGCCCTTCTTCCTCAGATCCTCCACCTGTGGATATGGAAACAATGGGTGGGGTTATCACTGACCGTTTATCTCAGGTGGGTGGACAACATAAACAGTCCCATGTGTGGGCAACATCGTGCTGCTCCTGCTCCACTGCTGTGTGTGGCATATACAGCATAGTTAACCACCTGTAACAGTTGGTCTCTGGGAAATGTGGGGATAGGTCTGCACATGTGTGTCGTGGCGGTAACAACGGAGCCTGTGTGGGACCGACAAACATCGTCCAATAGGACAGCAGCTAGCAGGATCGCACAGTGTCTGCATGCTGCCCTCCCCCATATCACCAATGTCTCTATACACATGAGTGAAATGGTGGGACAAACAGAGACAGAGAGAGAGAGAAAGGGAGAGTGAGAAAGACAGGGAGGGTGAAAGAGGGAGACGCATCCCCTAGGGGAGATGGTATGTTTGTGAGGACCTATCCCTGCTGTTCCATGACATCAACTGTTACAGGTGGCAAGTATGCAATCCCCAGAAACAAGCAGGACATATTCATCACTGGTGGGGACCCCCAAGTTGTAGATGCCAGGGAAGGTTCCCCGGAGTGTTGGGGCCCTGTGGAGGGGTTCCACTACCTACCATGGATCTCTGCCATCCCCTATGGGGGGCCTTTTTGAGTTGGGTATGTATGGGAGAGGTGATGTACAGCGCCCTGAACAAACATAGCATCCCTGTGGGAGCCTCTACCTGTGCAGTAGTGGGTCGTGAAGTGTGAAACGAGGACCAGGTAACTGCTCGTCAGATGTCAATCACACAGGTGGGATGGCGGTGTGCCCTAGCGTCTGCCATGGCAATCACATTGTGAGCGGTGACATGGGCATGCAATGCAAGTGGTTTGCCATGATAGATGCATGTGCGACAGTTAGAAAAGCAGTAGTATAGAGCACCCAAAGAAACTGCTGTACTCACATGGGAAGGATCAGAGTGTATGGATAGCTGAGGGGACCTTATGTGTTGCTGTGTCCCCTGCATATAGACAGCCAGGTCTCTTACACATTTCACAGTATTATGATTCTTCCGTGCATCTGGGGCATGGGGCTATGGGACAGATACAGATAGCTGAAGCTGTTTTTTCAAATGAATGTACACAACCACCATAGGCATGACATCTTTGTGTGTCCGTAGGTGAACCTTATCATGCTGTGACCCTGTGTATGGTGGATCAGCCACTACAGCTTCCACTTCACTGATGCGCCTTGCTGATGTGATTGCAATAATGAGTATTAACGTCATGGACACAAACATGATGGACGTAGTGCCTAGGGGCTCTGAAAGCGGCTGCATAAGCTGGCCCACAACCAGATTGCAACCCCATGTCACTGGGGGTGGATCCAGGGGAGTGGATCCAGGCTCTCCACAACGCATGGTTTGAGCGGATGGGAGGAACTGGTTTGTCCATTGATGGGTGGAGATGGTGCAGCAATGGCATTTCAGTGGTCTCTGACTGACGTCATTTGTAGACCATTGTTTGATAGGTTACGGTGGTTATCCGCCAATGCTTCTCAAGGGATGGAATGGGGTTTTACGGCCGTTTGTGGACACCAGTTGGAGACTCTCTTCCACCTGAACGCATGGGGACGGCTTATGGATGTTTTCCTGGGAGCCTGAAGGACATTTCTCACATCCTGGGTGAGGGGGGGCCTAACCTTTTTAGACATCTGTAAGCAGGCTCTGGGGTTTACAGACTGGGGGTTTGGATGCCATAGTGTCCCCTCCTTCTGCGACAGTCCAGGTGTGGAACCTGTGACAGAAGTGGTTGCAGAGGGTACCACACCTAGTGTTGCCAGCATGGGGCTATGTGGATCATGTTGCCTCTGTCCCCCTGGGGCATGCAGAGTATCTTGCCAATCCAGGGAATGTCAGAAGGGGCATATAGGGAGTCATGCCCCCAGGTGTGGCGAAAGCATCCCTCGCCTGGCAGCCATGAGCTGGAATGGGTGAACACAACCGTGAACATGTGGAATTTGGCAAACCTGCAAAGCGGTCGATATTTAAGGTACCCTGGAGTTGAGATATTCTGGAGAGGTGGTCCATGTGTATGGACCATATGTGGTGAGACAGAGCAGTACTGATTCTGTCTAAACAGTATTTGAGATTGCCAGAGAGATTGACCGCCAGGAGATGGGTCTGATGCTCTCTGTCAAACGCCCACAGTTGACGAGCTTTGTTGCACAATGACAGAGAGGCTGTTTCCCCTACTTTGTCCACCTAGGACATGGCTACCTGATTGTCTGCGTGAACTAGTCGTGTGTTGCCCTGTCAAGGGGGTTTGAATACCTGGGGGAACAGGCGCATTTCTCCGAGCTGCACGATATTTTTCCTGGAATGACTCCCCTGGACCTCCAGGTGGCTGGGAGCGAGGTGTTCAGTATATGACCACCCCACCCCACTTTGACAGAATCTGTTGTTAGGGTGATCATAGGTGTGGTTTGCAGGACAGGTGGCACCTTCAAACATTCTTGTGCTGAACGCCACCAGTCCAGGGACTGGGTGGGGGGGTCTGAGAACACTCTACGATATGAGTGACAGCCTGTTGCATGCGTCCACTGGGTGGGGCGGGCCCATTGGCCTACTCTCCTGTGCAGACGTGCGTCGGGGACCACATGCAACGTAGCTGCCATGTGCCCCAGCTGCTGGAGCATCTCTCGTTCCGAGAGGTGAGTTCTTTGTAGTGCTCAGGATAACAGTTGCACAATGCACTGACAGCGAGGCTGCAGCAGATAGGTCGTTGCCAGTCTGCTATCTTGCCTTGCTCGTTTGAACTCCAGCGATTGTGTGGGATTATGATAGACTTCCCTGAGATCTCTGACACAGCATACATATTGGCGTACACGCAGTGTGTGAGAGGGAGAGAGGCCTGGTCCTCTGTCTGTGACTCTGTCCGAATGGGCCACACGTCCCGGTGTTGTTAGACACATATTCCCCTGGTATGGAGATGAGCAGCTCCCACAGCCATGCACTTTGTGCATACTCTGGGTGCTGAGGCTAGGCCGAGGGAAAGACCTTTGTAGTGATGGTGCCCTCCCTGATAGCAGAACCCAGGAAACGTACGGGGTGATTGGTGGATATGAACATGGGTGTAGGCATCCTTGTGATCTGGGGAAGGAGGCCAGTCTGGTCTGTGGGGGTACGGTAGTACGTTTCCTATTTACTTACGTTTGTATTTCTGTATCAAACATAACCTGTCCAGTTCTCAGGGATCTCAGATGTGTCTGTGACCTCCTGTTGTCTCTGTTATGTGGAAATAGGGTGTGTATAACAGAGAACCCTGTTGAGGATGTGTGCCCACTTGTATTCCTCATGAAATAGGTTACGCTCTACCTCTGGAGCCAGGTGGGGTGCGTTTGTGAGAACTGACCTTCCTTAATGTTGTGGTGGGAGGCAGGCGTTGGGAATGTGGCCTGTACCACCTTCTATGATGGACAGAGTCGACAGTTCATATGTTCTGTCCCTCCATCCATGGATGCGGTGACATAAACGTTCTGGCATTGCCAACATATGTTTTCCGTGGATGGACAGGGGGGGCATGTACTCTAACAGGGACTCAAAGGCCCTGTGGGTGCTGACGCTGCTGGGTGTGCTGCGGCTGGGTGGCTCTCAGATGTCTTGGCTTCGTAGATTGTTGACCCTTTCTATCAGCTTAGCCTGAAGGTGGTCCATGCTGGGCATATGACTGCTAGTATCCAATCGTTCTGGACAGGGACGTCTCTTTGACAGCTTTCCTCTTTGCAGCATCGCAGATCTCTGACACTCTGGTCAGGGTGGACTGGTCAGCATCCAATTCTTTGGATGCTTGCGGCCACCTTGTCCCTGACAGGTTTCAAAGAGTACAGGGGAGTTTGCACAGTTTATCCTGTAACCAGTATGTCAGGTTTGCGACTGACAGCCAGGCACGTGTCCGTGACACAATGGCAATGGCGGAGACTCTGCCTATGCCCTCACAACAGTCCAATGCTACCCTGTTGTCAACTTTTGACTTTGTCTGGGCAGGCTTGACAGGTGCTACATATCCCTGTCCTCTGTCATCTGGGAGAGGCGGACTTAGCAGTTATAGATGTGCTGCGAACTCCATCAGAACCATTCCCATGTACAGGATATTGGAAAATATCCAGGCTGACAGCATGGATGCATGGCAGACACGACAACCCACAGCATCTAGGTTCTTACGCCCCTACCAGAAAGGTTGATGGCATGTCGTCTGTAACATTATATTCTCATCATAGCAGAATCTACCACAATGGAGTGCTGAGGGAGCTATGTTGTTTGAGAGGCAGGGGATGGAGGGCACAGGGTACATAGTATCCAGCTATTGGGAATATGGGGAGGTGGTGAGAGGTGTGTCCCATCCTTTTCATGAGAGGATCCTGTACGTTCTGATGTATTGTCAGGGTGGCTGCCTCCTTTGGCGTTTGGGGATATTGGTGATTGTCTGGCTCTTGTGGCCTGTGCTCAGATTCAGTTGCCACTGGAACGGAGCGGACCCTGCCGACATGTCTGAGCAAATCCTGGTGGGACATATCCTCAGGCGGGGACAATCTCCTCTTGGGATATGCAGGCCTCACATGGAGAGGTACATTAGTACCCTCTGACCTGTCACAGTCACCAGAACCCTCATAGGACTGGACGTATATTCTCCCTGGGCGCTCAGGTTTAGTGCGTTTTTTGTACCGATGAGCGTGGGTACAGGAGTGACCTGGTAGCGGTGTGTCTGAGATGGCACCCATAGACCCTTCCAAAAATCATTTCCCTTTTTTGGAGCTTTCCTGGGAGTGTTTTTTATTGTTGCCCATTGATATCACTATTGCCCAGCTTGGTTATGTTTTTTTCCCCTTTTTTCGAGGTCATTTCTAATGTTTATTTGCCCTTTTGTACCGTGCACATGTATCACACTGCTCACTTTTTGCAGGTTTCCCTGGTTTTGCTGTACATTGCTGACAGAAATGGTTTCTCTTCCCTTTAAATCGGCTCTACCGCGAGGTTTTCACTCGCGGTATTTTTTTGCTTGAATTTCAGCCCCGCTCCTGTGCAGGGAGCCTCTCCCCTCCCACTCTCCACCCATTGACCCCATCTCTCCGCCCCTGGGGAGCCTTCCTCCGCCCTCCGGGAGCCTTTCCACGCCTCTATCGCTCATTTGCGCGCCACGCACATGAGCGGGCCCGTTAGTGCGGTGTGCACGTGTGCGGGGCACAAAAATGCATTATTAGCGTGCGCTAAGGTACCTTAGCGCATGCTATTGTGTGCCGCGCACTTGTGCGCCGTTTAGTAAACATACCCCAAAGTCTTGTCAACTGAGCTTCTAAGGAAAGATCAGGATTGATCTCCTCTAGTACTGACTGGTTTGTTCTTCGGGCAGTATATGCACAGTATTCGTTGCCAACACCATAATTCAAAGGCATCATTTATTTTCTCTCTATCTTTTTCACTGTCTAACTTTCGCATCCATATGATGTTATTGAAAATATCATGACCTGGAAAAATCAAATCTTTGGATAGAGAGAGACATCTCTGCTCTTGAGAATCTTGTATAGGTCCTTCATAGCCATTCTGTCATCTGATTTCTTGGCTGCTTGTTCTTTCTTTATTGATCATCCAAGTAGGTTACAGTTGTCAACTATATCAATTTCTTCTCCATCTATGATGAACTTATTGATTTTGCCAGTTGTCAGGATCTTTGTCTTTTTAACATTAAAGTACAGACCCATTTTAAGACAATGTACTTTGATCTTGAGAAGCAATTGTTTCAGATTGTCTTCACTTTGAGCCAGTAATGTGGTATCATCAACATAACGAAGGTTGTTGATGAGTCTTCACATCTCGGTTGTCTTCATACAGTCCTGCTTCTCTGATGATTTGTTCTACATATAAATTAAACAGGTAGGGAGAAAGTATGCAGCCTTGTCGTACACCTTTTCTGATTTTAAACCATTCTGTTTCTCCTTGCTCCATTTGAACTGTTGCTTCTTGATCAGTGCAAAGGTTGTGCAAGAAAACTATCAGGTGTTCTGGTATACTCATGCTTCTTAATGTGTCCCAGAGTTTCTCATGATTTACACAGTTAAAAGCCTTGCTGTAGTCAATAAAACACATATTGATATCCTTTTGGTATTCTTTTGTCTTTTCAAGGATCCATCTCACATCCACAGTGATGTCTCTTGTTCCTCATCCTTTCCTGAACCCTGCTTGCACTTCAGGCAGTTCTTGTTCCAGGTATGGCTGTAGACTCTGCTGAATGATCTTGAGTAGAATCTTGCTGGCATATGGGATCAGAGTGATTGTGCGATAATTTCCACAGTCGGTTGGGTCACCTTCTTCAGTAATGGTATAAACACAGATCTTTTCCTTTCTGTTAGCATGAATTTGTCTTCCAAATTTCCTGGCAGAGTCTTGTAAGTATGGTAACAGCTTCATCCAATTGCTGTAGTACTTCAGTGGGAATGCCATCAATGCCTGGTGCTTTGTTCTTTGAAAAAGCTTTCACTGCTTTGACTTCTTCTTTCATCACCAATGGAGATATGATAGAGACATTTAAATGCCTCCATGGCATAAATGCACAGGAGGAAAGCCTCTTTCAGTTGAAAGAAAGGTCCGTAACAAGGGGCCATAGGATGAAGATGAAAGGGGATAGACTCAGAAGTAATATGCAGAAATATTTATTTTTGGAAAGAATGGGAGATGCATGAAACAATCTCCCAGTGGAGGTAGTAGAGATCAGGACAGTATCTGAATTCACAAAAGCATGGGACCTACACCGAAGATCTTGAAATGAAAAAAAGGGGCTATAGTAGTTGGTATGGAAGGGCAGACTGGATAAGCCATATGGTCTTTTTATCCCATCATATTTTCTCTGACCTGTGGGCATGTTGCACAGAAACAGTGGTTAGAGTTGTAGAAGTGCAATGCTTCTACGTTTCAAAGATATAATGGGAAGCCACAGACTGTGCTCCATATCCCTGAAGCAGCCATGTAGACAGTCATCACATGTGTATATCATCACAGACAACCTCTTAGAGGTATGTTGTCATTATCTCATGCTTCAAACCAAGCAGCAGTTGGGTGAGGAGACATTATGATGGTATACTTAATATTAGCCATGTTGGGTACATGGTACCTCCCGTATATAGGAATGCTGACATGTATGCTTCTGCAGTAATATTATTATAAAGATGAAGAGGGTAACACTGGGGCATGCAGATCTCTTTAATGTAACATGTCAATATTGTTGTCCTATGTCAGGAAATCAGTACATAAAAAAAAGGCTAACCTCAAACAGAGTATTCATCAAACACTTTTTTGTCAGACATTTCAATGTGAACAACACCCTACATGTGAAGTGTCCATTTTACTCAAAGTATTTCAGTAAAAACAGCAGAAATGACTTAATCAAATAAGCAAAGAGCACTTAGCTTGATCCAAAGCAGACAGTCCTCTAATATAAGTTCTCAGACAGAGGTACCCACAACACAGTACCGCGTTTCGAGCCGAATCCTCATTCGTAGGACTCCGCTTCAGGTGTTCCTTTGATTACACAAACGGTATGATACAACATACGATACTTGTCACATAATTGGACCTGAAATGCGGTACTCTGTCATGCATACCTCTATCTGAGAACGTATGTTAGAGGACTGTCTGCTTTGGATCAAGATAAGTGCTCTTTGCTTGTAAAGCCAGGGAAACCTAAAAAAAGTGATAAGTGTGATACATGTGCACGGAACAAAAGGGCAAATAAAAATTGAAAATGACCTGAACAAAATGTAAAAAAAACATAACCAAGCTGGACAATAGTGATATTAATGGGAAACATAAAAAAACACTACTGAGAAAGCTCCAAAAAAAATATATTACTTTTGTAAGGGTCTATGCTCTGTTCCCCTATAAGGTGAATGATCCCACAGTGCAATAGCGCTGATCAGGGTTTTCCCTTTTTATTGGACAGGTGTCCTATGGTGTGCACATGTTCTGCAACAGCAGGGTGGGCATGTCGGAATGGGCAACTGGGCAGATGCTGTAAAATGGAATACAGAGGGCTGCAGGTTGCACATGCTGTGGTGCAGAGGTCATGGGTTTGACCCCACAGTGGGGTTATTTGATAGAGCTGTCTGAGGCATTTTCTTTTTATTATTTAAATTAGTGCTGTTAGCAAAAAAACACTCACACTGCTGTAACCTTAAGGTGCCTCATAAGGCGCACCATAAAGCACCCTATAAGGCGCCCTATAAAGCGTCTTATAAGGCGCCCTATAGTGAACATTATAGGGTGCCGTGGTGGACAGTGCACTTTATAATGTGCCCTCTGGAGTGCCCTATAGGGCGCCTTAGGTTATGGCACTGTGAGGGTGTGTTTGCTGGCAGCACTAATTAAAGTAAAAAAGAAAATGCCACACACAGCACTGGTTTAAAGTAAAGGGTAATGCAGCAGACAGCCTTATTCATTAGGCTCACTGGGGGGATTGAACCCATTACCCCTGTACCATCTGTCAGTGTATTAACCATTGTGCTACACCTCTGCTGCTGCATTTGCTGGTCAGCACACCTACTTAAGACTAATGCATGTTAACCTGGCACAGCTCCCTCAATCGCGCGATAATGTGGACGGCGCACCTTATCACGCGATAACACGCGATTGCTACATTCAGACCGTAACACCCACTCTTTTTATTGCATCCTGCACATTTTCACTGGGTGCACATTAACACGGTTTACGAAACATACCCCCTTGTGTAACTGTTTAGCCAGCAATTGCTATGTGAAAAGGCATAGCACACCAGTTAATTTTATTTTATTTATTATTTATTTATTTATTTATTACAGTTTCTTATATACCGCACTATTGTCAGCGCGGTTTACATACAACAAAATGACCATAACAAACTGTTTGGCTTCACATAGAACAGGAGTAACAACTTGGATAACATGTTTATGCTTTACAGAGAACAGGAGTTACAACTTGGATAACACAGGGAATGCAAACTGAACTAATTACATATGTACAATGAGATCGAGTCTGAGAATTTAGGGTGTACATGTGTACGATAGGGTTGATATGTTAACTTGAGGAGGTAAGGGAGAGGCAATTATGTAGGGGTTGGGTTAATCTGGTAGTACTGAGTAAATAAATGGAATTTGAGAGCCTTTCTGAATTGTGTTAAGTCAGTAATCGCACGGATGCCTGGTGGTAATGCGTTCCAACATTTTGGGGCATAGATACTGAATGCCCTGTTAGATGTTGCGGTTGTGTACTTTGTTGAAGCCTTTGGTACTACTAGCGCATTTGTTGATGGGGTTCTCCTTATTCTGTTGGGAGGAATGGGTTGGATGATGTCGGTTAATGAGGGGGAGGTAATGCCATGGATGGATTTGAAAGTGAGTAACAAAGATTTGAATGCAAGCCTTCCTTGTATGGGGAGCCAATGAAGTTGTATTAGGATAGGCGTTATATGGTCGCATCTTGCTGCTCCTACTAAGACTCTGGCTGCGGCATTCATGGCAAGTTGCAACGGATTGAGCGTTGATTGAGGGAGACCTTGGAGAATGGCGTTGGCAAAGTCAAAGTGTGGCAAGATCAGGGCTTGGTATATTGTTCGGAAGTCTTCAGGGCTTAGAAGGGATTGCAGGTGTCTGAGTGACCGGATTTTGAAATATATGGCTCTGACTATGTTGGATATATGGGTTTTCATATCTAGTCGTTGATCGAGGGTGACCCCTAAGTACCGAATTGCTGATTTGGTTTGGAGCTCCGCTTCTTTGACCTTTATATGAGGTGGAGGGCAGAAATTCTGGTCTCTGGTGATGAATAGCACGTCAGACTTTTTGTGTTGGATCCTGAGGTTTTGTGACAGAAGCCATTCGGAGACTGCGTTGAAGCAATCGATCAGTGGCGAAAGGTCCATTTGTTGTGTGGAAAATGGCATGAAGAGGAGGATGTCATCAGCATAAATTAGACAATCGACCTTGAATGATCCGATAATGTTGAAAATAGGTTGCATGTAAATATTAAATAAGAGAGATGAAAGGGAAGACCCTTGGGGGACGCCTTGTCGTTGATGGAAGGGTTCGGAAGATCTTGATCCTGATTTTACATGCTGCCATCTGCCTTCAAGGTATGATCTGCACCAATCGAGGGCGGTGCCATTTATGCCCTTTTTTTTTAGTCGTTCTACTAGCAGACCATGGTGTACAGAGTCAAAGGCTGCCGCGATGTCTATGAAGATGAGAGCGAAACCTTGGTGGATGTTGTCGATACCTGTGACAATTTTATTGAAGAGAGAGGTAAGTAGGGTTTCGACGCCATGGTATTCCCTGAAGCCATGTTGGCGATGGTCTAGTGGGGAGGCTAAGTCTATATGGTCTTGTAGTTGCCTTTGTGCTTCCTTTTCGATTATTTTGGCTAGGAGAGGTATACTGGCTATGGGTCTGTAGGATTCAACTTTGCTTGGGTCCAGTTTAGGGTTCTTTAACAGAGGTCTGATGGATGTTTGCTTGAGTGCTGCAGGGAAGGATCCATTTGTGAAAGATAAGTTCATCATTTTTGTGATAAGTGGGCTGAGTTCTGTTCGTAAATTTTTAATCCAATAAGCGGGGCAGGGGTCGGTTTGTGCAGTCGTGGTGTTGAGGGCTGCGATAGTATCTTCAACAAGTTTCTTGGATGGTGTGGAGAACTTAGAAAGGGAAGTTGGACTGGCGGTGTCTTGTGCTATGAACGTATTAACTTTATCAGTTTGAAGTAGCTTGGATTGTAAATGGTTGGCAAACTCTTGTGGGTGGATCTCTTCAGGTTGACATGGGGATGGTTCCTTAGAGAATGATTTAACTAGTTCGAAAAGGTCACGTGGTTTGTTTAGTGATCTTTTGAGGGTGTCGGTATGGTATTGTTTCATATTTGTTAGGATAGCTTCTCTGTAGATTGCAAGGTGAGTTCTGTACGCTGACTGGTCTACGGCGGAGTGGGAACGCCTCCATCTTTTCTCTAGTTTCCGTAAATGTGAGCGGGAGACACCTAGTTCAGGAGAGAACCAAGGGGAATGTTTTCTATTCTTTGAGATGTTGTTCTTTGTAGGTTTTTGAGCAATAGAGCTAAGACTCTTATTCCATGAGGAGATTAAGTTGTCGAGGTTGAGGGTTGCATTGTCATATAGGGGAAGAGTTTCTGCCAGTATGAGATCTTTATTGAAGGCTCTGAAGTTTCGAGAAGAGGTGTTGCTTGAAGTTCCATTGTTGTGTAGCGAACTGTTGTTGATAGGTATGCTGAAATTGATTAGCTTGTGGTCTGACCATGGTACAGAGGTGAGTGATGTCACAAGTTTTTCATTTGGTTCTTGTACTGACAGAGGGGCAAAAATCATGTCCAGTATGTTCCCTTTGGTGTGGGTGGGTTTGTTGATAATTTGTCTGTAGCCCAGATCATTAATTGCTTCTAGGAGGGCAGTGGCATGACTGGAGTGAAGTGATGGGAGATTGAAATCTCCTAGTATCCAGTTTGATAGGTTGAGGTTGCGAGTGTTGGCTGCTAGGTCGAGGATGTTGCAGAGATCGTCAGTTGAGGATGAGGGAGCTCTATATAGAAGGTTGATGGCACATTGGTTGTTTGCAATGGATACAATATCAAGATTGTTGGTACTTGAGGAGTCTGTTGTATGAAAATGCAAGTCCGTTTTGGTCAAAATAAGGGCCCCTCCTCCTCTTTTGATTTCTCTGTGCCGGGAGTGGATTGTGAAGTTGTTGGGTAGTAGTTGGTTGAGAATTACATTGTCTACGTCGGATAACCAAGTTTCAGTTATTAAGAGAATATCCAGATTGTGGGATGTAATTAAGTCAGTGACAACTGGCCATTTATTACGAATAGATCTCGCATTTATAAGGGCGCAATTAAGAACTAGAGGGGATTTCTCTGGTTTCGTTTGTTTGGTATGTTGGAGGGCTATGTGTAACAAATATGATTGGCGTGTGTGGGTGTTCTTTAGGTGGTTAGGATAGGAAGAATTTGTCCATGTTTTGGCATGGTGCTGGAGTATTGGAATTTGATTAGTAGCGTGGAATAGGGCTAAGGACTCAACAATCATCCAAGAAAAGATCAGGAGGCAGCTCATTATGGCCGTGATGGGTGGGGCCATTTTAGTGTTGATCTTGAATGCTGAAGGTCTGGTGTCGGCCTTGATGTTAAGGTGATGGTGGTAAGTCTATGCTGTGTTGGTGGGTGTCACTGACTACTGAGAGTTGCCAAAGGGAGATAATGCAATATTTTGAACTAGTTTGGATGTGCGAAGAGGGCAGGGTGTACACAGATGTAAATTATGCAAGTTCTAGTAGTGTGCATCAGGCAAAATGGGATCAAACATATCAACAATACAGTATTTTGAGGTAGAGCTAATAAGTAGTACACAAAGTATATGAAAGATTTCAGAATATGTCTATCTCTGACTGAGTTTTAGAGACAAAGGCTGTTCGGTGGGGTACAAATTAGCAGGTACATATTTTGTGAGAGCTTTCTGAGAGATGGTTATTCAGCAGTATACAATTACATGAGAGACTTCAGGGATAAGGTTAATTAGCAGAATACATAGGGGTGTATATACTCTTACTTGAGGCAGTGAGAGAGAGCAGAATCTTGAAAGTTACTGAGCATGCGAGACATGGATGTGAGTCGTGGCCAGCCAAAGCGTTCATGTGGGTGGTGTTGTAATCTCCGGCCCGCTCTACCCCGACTGGGAGAGAAACTGCTATATGGAGATGGAATCTTGCCTTACAATGCAATGCAATGCCCTCACAGCCAGTGGTGATGTGTGTGAGACCCCAGTGTGCCAACACCAAGATAAATGCATAATAAACAAACTGTGTTCAGACACAATACTGCACACTGTATGTCTGCAGCATAGATCTTTATATATATTGATTGCGCCACCATTTTCTGTGTACCAGCCATGGCACAGGCACGTTGCTAGCGCACCTTAATGATCCGCGTTGAGGCGTGCGTGTGTGTGTGTGAGCAAGGCAGTGCAGAAAATGGCTACTCGTTCTCGGAAGCCAGTTTTTACAAGCAGGGAGCTAAGGCACCTTGCAGGGCTGATCTGCACTAGGCAGACCAAACTATTCCCTGGCTCATCCAAGCGGCAGGACCTGGGGCGTGTGTGGAGGGCCTGGGACTGCATCACAAGGCGCTTTAATCGTCTTACAGACTACCCACGTGAGGTAAGTGTATGGGGACAGGTCAGTATATCCATATACATATCCAGTGTGGATTGTAGGTCTGCATGCTGCTGTGTGTAGGCATTCTATCTTATTTCTTTTTATTAGTTAAACCCACGTGATATACCGCCTAGGTATCATATCAAAGTGGTTTGACCTATCCCCAGGAGGCTAAGGAACTGATCACAGAGTTCCAGATGTCAGCCTGATGTTATGGCAGCTGCTGCTGTTGCTGTGTGAAAATACACCATAACACAAGGAGCCCTGACATCTTCCTAAAGTGGTTTTGTAAACATCATGCTGATATGGTAGGTTCTGCAGTTGCAGGGTCACACCTCTGCCCTACCCCTAGTGGTCCTGAGACCTGATCCAAATGCTCAGTCATTCACCCTGGTGATACGGTTGTGTGTGCATTTGCAGGTTAAAACATTTGCCCTACCGCCAGGAGTACTGAGAGCCTATCAAAGTGGGCTGTCAGTCACCCTGGTGGCATGGTTTATGCTGCTGTTGCTGTGTTATACCTCACCCTACCCCCAGGAGGCCTGAGAGCCCCTCAAAGTGGGCTGTCAGTCACCCTGGTGGCATGGTTTATGCTGCTGTTGCTGTGTTATACCTCACCCTACCCCCAGGAGGCCTGAGAGCCCCTCAAAGTGGGCTGTCAGTCACCCTGGTGGCATGGTTTATGCTGCTGTTGCTGTGTTATAACTCACCCTACCCCCAGGAGGCCTGCGAGCCCCTCAAAGTGGGCTGTCAGTCACCCTGGTGGCATGGTTTATGCTGCTGTTGCTGTGTTATACCTCACCCTACCCCCAGGAGGCCTGAGAGCCCCTCAAAGTGGGCTGTCAGTCACCCTGGTGGCATGGTTTATGCTGCTGTTGCTGTGTTATACCTCACCCTACCCCCAGGAGTCCTGACACCCCATCAAAGTGGGCTGTCAGTCACCCTGGTGGTATGGTTTATGCTGCTGTTGATGTGTTATATTCCACCCTACCCCCAGGAGTCCTGAGACCTGCTGAAAGTGTCCTGTCAGTCACCCTGGTGATATGGTGTATGTTGCTGATGATGTGTGTTAAGACACCCTACCCCCAGGAGGCCTGAGACCTGAGTGAAAAGGTGGGTGTGCCATCTAGATATTGTGGTAGTTGATGCCGGGTTGGGACACACATTTGCCCTATTCTCTGGAGGCCCAGATCTCATTACACATGTCTGTTATGGATCCTGATTGTATGGTAGGTGCAGCTGTGTATGTGCTGTAAACCATCCCACCCCCAGGAGCCATGAGACATGTTTATGAAGGTCTGAAACAACTCCATATACCATTGAACTCTATGCAGCTTCAGGTCACACATCTGCCCACTCCCCAGGAGCCCCGTAACTGATTGCAGGGGAACATTATAGATGCTGGTGTAAGGGTACAAAACTTCACAATGCCCACATCACAAAAACAAAATATACTGGTCCAAATTGTTCCATATTCATTATCTTTCAACATTCAGGTATATATAGCAATTTCATTATATGTTGTTGAACACACAATACTGCACATAAGGTCTCAGTAACCACGGGCCCACAACATGCATACAACAGACTAAACTGTCATAATGCACAAGCCCTTATAACATCAATGACCTTCCGTGCAGATCCCGACAAGCCACCCAAACACAATAAATGAGACAGCACTTAACTTTCAAAAACATGCTTTGTGCCTCAAAGGGTGGCCGTCCTGCTTCCCATTCCCCGATGCCTCAACCCAGAGCTCAAAAGCGTTTCGCAAGCATCCTTGCTTCATCAGAGGGAAGGCAACTGTCCAACAAAACATCTAACCAACATGAAATACACAAGCAATGGAGAACAACAGCACAAGCCAGCACACCCAACTCAGGCTCCGTACTCACCACTATCCAAAGTTAGCAAGGCAAACAGTCAGTGGATTGTGGATTTCATGTTGGTTATATGTTTTGTACACACATGCCCAGACCCACAGCCATACATGCAGGTGGCACTGCCAACTGTTAGTAGAGGAAACACTGAGCAGAGGAGCAGGAGAAGCACGATGCTGCGCACAGAGATGTGTGATATGTGTTTGCCACCCACCAGAGATACATGGTCATTAATGCACCCTCCCATTGCTTTCCCCCCCTAGGTAGAGGACCTACGTAAAAAGGGTCGGGAGTTGCGGCTGCACTGCCCGGAGGTCCTTGCCCACCTACAGAGGCGGCAATGTCCCAACGTCGAGGTGAGTGTTGCGGCCTCTGCAGCTCTGTTGAAAATGTCACAGTGGCCCACCAGCCTGTGCGCGGCCGAACTATGTACATGTGGTATGTGACTCACATAATAGTGTGCTAATGACTGTCATCCCACACAGAGGAGGATCCTGCCAGTGAAGGCCCCTCCACACCGGGGCACGCGATGCCAGGCCCCACTGGCAGCCGGAGGAGGATGGGGCTGAGGAGGAGGCGGCAGAGGCAGCTGTGGTGGAGGAGGACAATGGGGAAATGGAGGGTGTGGAGGGTAGTGAGGGTGGGTGGGAGGTGCCAGGAGGGGAGGGGGTGGGGGAGGGGGCGAGGGGGGGTGTTGAGGGGGTAGAGGGTGGGGTGGGAGGGGAGGATGAGTATATGTTTTAGTGAGTTTGGGGGGTGAGGAGGAGGAGGAGAGCGTGGAGGGTGTTCAGGGTGGGTGGGAGGTGCCAGGGGGGAGGGGGTGGAGGAGGGTGAGGGTGAGGTGGGGGGTGTTGAGGGGGGACAGTGGAATGGATCACAGGACAGCACAGGGCACTGTGGGTCCCTGCCAGCCACCGCATGTGTCTGGGAATGGTGCCCGTCTGGGTGGAGCTATGCCACCCATTGCCACAGACAGGGCCATGCACATGCCACCACACAGACACCTGGCACCATGTGTGTATGTGGTGTCAGGTGCATAGGGACCTGTATGTGGCAATGGATGGTGTGGTGCAACGCATGCGGGCCCAGGACCACACCATCCAGTAGCTGGCAAGTTCCATTCAGTGGATGGCTGCCGAGATGCAGCGTGTGGTGGGTAGGGGCACTGCATCTCGACAGCCATCCACTGATGGGCGTCACAGGAGCGTGTCATGGTCCCTGTGGCGCCCACACACGTGCCCTGTGCTGTCCTGTCTTGCACAACCCAACTTGGGTAAAGGGGGTGGAGGGACAACATTGCCCACAACAGCTGGGTAGAGATGAGCTGGATTGTCCACTGTTGTAAACAGGACACTAGGCTTGATGGACCTTTGTTTGACCCTGGAGGAAAGGTCCATAAACCATTATTAAAAAGTGACCGAAGATATCAATGCTTGACCCAGTACAAGCATTGTGGAACTTGTGTCTCTTGGGGAAACTGCTAGGTACATATGATCTAGATTGGCCACTGTTGGAAACAGAATACTGGGCTTGATGGACCTTGGTCTGACCCAGTATGGCATATCTTATGTTCTTATGGCATATCTGATGTTCCTATGTTTGAATGTAGATATACCCCTTGTAAATAATTGTAAATACAGATTTGATAGTACATCACAATGGTCATGTGTCTCCCTTACAGACAGACTGTGGACATAAGCATGTGTATGCATGGTAGACATGGGTAACATACATGGACCGTCTCCACACACAGTTGTGGGGGCTGCCCATGTGTGTATGCGTCTGAGTCCCATGTTGTCCCTGTGATGTGCCAATGTGGAGCATGTCCTAAAGTCTTTGGTCACGTGCATGCTGTTTGCAATGTGTGGGAACCATATATGATGCACCATACTTGTGTGCCAATAGGGGAAACGGCTAGCAGCAGGTTTGTGGCATCGAGGGTACGATGGAATGCTGTACCCAGGAGCTGCTCAGGGATAGCTGTTGAGGGTGACATATGACAATGCATGTCACAAGGATGAGCGGTGGGGGACTACAAATGCTAGTGAAGGGTGATCAGCTGACCGAAGCAAGCCACCTTTGTCTGCCTGTGCCGCATGCAAGCCTATGTGGGAAGACAGCCACATAGGCCCTGGTGTGGGCAGGGAGAATGGTCACACATGTGTGCCCAATGATGGAGAGTGTATGGGGTGGGAGAGGGTGGCAGATCCCTACACCAGACATGTACCACCATGCACACCTTCCTGGGCAACGGGAGAGGACGGGTATACCCACACACATAGGTAGTAGGGTGGCAACCTGCCACAGTCCATGGCACACAGGGCATGGTATGACCTATGGGCGCTGATAGGTGGCAGTACAGACACCCCACCCCTGAGGGGCATGGGTAAGGCGCATGTGGGCAGGGAGACAACAGGAGGTGCAGAGTACATAGGGGGCCACAGTGCCACACATTGGAATCAAACACATAGGATGAAATATTTTAACATGTTTTATTTGTCATGTTCACATTCTCCGTGGCTGGCCACGGCGACCACGGCCCAGCCCACCCCTCTGTTGTGGGGCTGCCAGTGCAGCCTCTGGTGCCGGTGCTGGCTGCTGAATTCGTGCCGCCATGGCCTCCTGGGCATCGGCAATACGGAGAAGTGCCCCTGCGATCACCTCAGCTGTTGACTGCAGCTGTTGCAGTCCCTTATTTGAGGCCAGCAGATCCTGGTGTATGGCCACCAGAGCCTGACAAGTGCCTGTGGGTGGGAAACAAGGTGATATGTGAGATACCTCTTTCAAACCCAAATGTCACACATGCACATGTCAGGCATATCCCACCAGATCAGTCTGCAGAACAATCATGCCTGCCAAAACTAGCAACGCATGACCATGTTTAGATCTGTGTCTTCCATGAGCCATCCCCATGTCTGGAAGGGGTCTGGATGAGGGGTCATGAGAATCACAGATCTCACACATGGCACATTGTCCCAGTTTAATATGTCAATGCTTGATCTGCACACTGGTCATCTGGGATAGGTCAGATGATGTGAGGGGTCATGGCACACACATACATATATCTAGGGGGCTCCCATTTCTATAATGCTGGCGCACAGTGCAGATTATCTTGACAAACTATGCTGTCTAACAATACCCATTGAGAGGTGTCTGTCACGTGGGGTGTCTGGGTGACCTGCGATCGTTGGTTTCCTCTGTGCGCTTACTTGGGGTATATGGCCATGCACAGTGTGCGTGTGTCTGAGCCCCTCACACATGCTGACACCTGACAAGCCATGCTACAGGAAGTTGAAACACAGAAGGCATAGAACAACCCCCCCAACATTAGAACACTCTGCTATGTGGGCAACAAGCAATCTTCTTGTGGATGTTATGACAAACCCCATGGGGATTGTGGGGTATGCTGTTACTCACCTATGGCATCGTGCCATGCTGAGGCAGTGTGGCCCCGCAGCTCAGCAAGGATAGTAGCCATGCTTGTCGGAGGGGTGGCTTCTGTCCCTGGCGCCTGCATGGGGTGACGGTTTCCCTCAAACTCCGAGCCCTCTTGGGCCTGTGTGTGGCTGCCTGTGGCGGTGATGTCTGGGGGCGTGTCCTCTGCCTCAGCCATCACATGGGTCCCTGGTGTGCGTTCCCCATCACTGGTGTTGCCCACGGACATTGTGGGCTCTGGCTCCGCCACATCCTGGGGCCCTGCCACATCCTCCTCCTCAGGTGCCCCCATAGTTGTGTAGTCACCTGGGTTGTGGAAGAGCATACACAGCACAGATAGGTTTTCACAGTGTACCTATGTACAACTGTATAATACATCCACCCCACAATCAATGTGTGCTTGGCCGTGCCCTGTACATATGCTGCATAGCTACCATTACAGCTCCTGCTACCACTATTAGGCATTTATAGGGCAGTACCAAGCACATGCATCACTGTGTACGTTATCTCACAGAAGGACAATCCCTGCTCTGCGGTGCTTAGATTCTACACAGACATAACAATAACAGGTCTGGGAGGGGGTTTGTAGCAGAAGTGCAGTGACATGTGCAGGGCAGACATAAAAAGGGATGGTGTTAAAGAAACATGTGGTTGGAGGACAGAAACACGCAAAGTAAAAGGGGTGGAATGGGTGACAGCACACTCATGAGCCAAAGGCAGAGGGTAGGAGATGATTCAGGAGACCAGGTATGAGGAGGTGCTAATAAGATGCCTGACGCATATCCAAAGGGTGTTTACTCTATGCGTTGGGAGCAGCAAGGTGTGAGTTGCGTACCTACCTGCCTGGGGATGTGCAGTGTCCAGTGCCTCTGGTGGTCCACACAGGTATATGGGCCCAAGCCGGTCTGCTAACTCCTGCTCCAGGGGTGTTAGGGTGGGTGCAAAGGGGCCTCCCCCACCGGTGCCCATGGCATGTTGCTGCTCTGACACCATGTGTGCACGCACACTATGCTTAATATCATTAAAGCGCTTCCTGAGGCTGTCGAGGTCTCTGGTTGGTCCCCCTGCCTTTGCGACAGCCTCCTGTACCTCCTCCCACACCTGTGTGTGTGTTGCAACAGTGGTGCTGTTGCTCAGCCGGCCATAGAGAACCTCGTAATTCTCCAAGACACTTGCTAGCAGGATGTGGTTCTCCTGCTGGCTGAATCTCACAGCCCTCCTCCGTTGTGCAGCTGGCACCGGTATGCACCTGGGTTTGGCACTGGGAGGGTCCTGTGTGAGCTGGGACCCACCCGATGTGCCTGCAGCCACCACCACATGCCCAACACTCCCTGCCATATCTGGGTCCTCCTGAACAGGTGGCCCCCCTCCTCCTCCACTCCTGCCCTGTCCTGTCACTCCATCTCCCTGCCCTCTGTGCCCTCTCCCTCCCTGTTACACATTCCTGCTCTTGGCCTCCTCAGCTCCACCTCACACCTCCCTCCTCTCCCTGATTTCTGCTCCTCAACTCTGCTCCTTTCTCACTCACTTGCTCCTTGCCTCCCCTCCTCTCTTTCTCCCCTGCTCTGCCACACACCTCTCCTCAACAAATCAGCCTCTACCAATCTCCACTGCAACTCACTAACTCTGCTACTCTTCACTAAACACCTGCTTCTCACTCTTACCGACACAACACACCTTCTCTCACTCACCTACACAAACCCCTCAATGTGCAGCAAGTGTGCAGGTTTATTTATAGTTTTTTTTTACATAGCGCACGTTGCACATGCGCAGTTGCGCGAGCGTGGTGGCTGCGCATGTTGCGCATGCACAGTTGCGCAAGCGCGGTGGCTGCACACGTTGCACATGCGGCGCACAGATGCGGGAGGTGCGTGCACATGACACTGTGTTACACGTGCGCTGTGTGTGCACATGAGGCGTGGCCCATGCGCATGTCTCATGCTCACACACAGTGCATGTACACAAGGTCACGCGCATGCAACTCCCGCGTTTGTGTGCCGCATGCGCAACATGCGCAGCTGCTGAACTCACGCAGCTGCGCATGCGCAACACATGCAGCTGCCACGTTCACGCAACTGCGCATGCGCAACACGCGCTGCATAAAACATATCTAGAAATAAACCTGCATACCTGGTTCACTTTGAGGGGTTTGTGTAGGCGAGGGAGAGAAGGCATGCATTGTCAGTGAAGGAAGGAGAGTGTCAGAAGCAGGTGTATTGTGGCGTGTGGCTGGGTTTGTGAGTGGTGGTGGTGGTTGTATTGTGTGGCTGTGTTTGTGTGTGGTGTGTAAGGTGTGTGGCTTGGTTAGTGAAGTGAGTGTCTGTTTGAGTGGGTTAGAGGAGTAGGACGGGTGGAGTTTATGGCGGCCTTTGTGGTTGCTGCATCTGCAGTGGGATGTGAGCAGGCGCTGCGGTTGCCTGACGGGAGAGATGGTGTCTATGGGGCTGAGGCTCAGGGCATGAGTGTAGTCTCGCTGCAAAACAGACCTGCAGCTGTGGGGGCAGTCCAGGCAGGGACTGTGCCAGCACGGCGCAGGAGGCATACTGAGGTGCAAGCTCGCCAGCCTCGCCTCTACAGGCCCAGGGACCAGCTCCAGGGCATGCATGAGGACCAGGTCATCTCCCTCTACTGCCTGAGCATGGGGGCTATTAGGGAGCTCTATGAGGATCTAAGACCTGACCTCGAGTCCCTGACTGATCGGTCAAATGCCATACTGGGTTTGGTCAAGCTCCTTGGTGCCCTACATTTCTTTGCCTCTGGCTTTTTCCAGTCATCTGTGGCCGCAGTGGGTGGCATGAGCCACCCCACCTTCTCATGCTGTCTCCACCAAGTACTACGTGCCATGGTCAGCAGGGTAGGGAATTACATTTCCATTCACTACACTAGGCCACAGTGGTGGACCCTGAACCAGGCCTTTGAGGCGTTAGCTGGGATACCACACGTGATGGGAGCTATTGATTGCACACATGTTGTCCTGGTCCCGCCTAGAGACAGGGAGGTAGTGTTCTGCAACCGCAAACACTATCATTCCCTGAATGTTCAGGTTGTATGTGATGCAAACATGCATATTCTGAATGTGGACCCCAGGTTTGCGGGGTCCACCCATGATTCCTATATCCTGCATCACTCGGCACTATTCAGACAATTTGAGGCAGGACAGTATGAGGACTGTATATTGTTGGGTGTGTATTTCTCATTTCTGACATGCATATGGTGTTCATGTGACTAACCATATGTGCAAATGTCTGTCTTGGAGGTATATCCCTTGTTGTGTGTGTGTGTCATCTGGCTGTGTGTGAGATAAGGGGGGGGGGTTTGGTGCCCTCCAACTCCACCTTGCTATGGTGCTGTGTGATGATGGTTGAATGGATGCTAGCATTTGTGTGGTGGTTACAGGTTATGTTGTTTTCAATCCATACACCTACCCCTTGTCTTGTGTGTCTTAACTTCCCACGCTGATGCATAGTTGTGATGTCATATGTTTATGTCAGGATGTGTTATGCATTTGTTTTGCACATATATACCTGTGTCCATTTGGGTGACATGAGCTTCTGCTTTAACATTCCACATTTATTTCTGCAGGTGATGCAGGATATGGGTGTCGCCCCTGGTTGTTGACCCTCGTGAGTCAACCACAGACACGTGCAGAGAGGAGGTACAATGAGGCCCATGCCTCCAGCTGCTCCGTCATAGAGCGCACCTTTGGAATTTTAAAGAGTCACTTCAGGTGTATGGATAGGACAGGCGGGGCCTTACAATACTGGAAGAGTTTTCGCATTTTGCTGGATATACGGTCAACTTTCAGAAATATCTCCTCTTACCATGTTTATCTGCTAGTAGCAATGCAACTCGATTAAGTGCCGGTAATTTCCTAGAGTCTCTCAATTTAAAAACCTTGGTATTCAGCTTCCTCAGTGACTCAAAGAGCTTTATGCCTTCAATTATCCTCTCCTTTTGACATCTATTCGCAGAGATGTAGATGTGTGGCAATCACTCTGGGTGTCATGGTTAGGACAATTTTCTTGGACATCGCTGCCGCATTCGACTCGGTAAACCACGAGCAGCTCCTGGTGCGACTTCAAGAAAAAGGGATAAATCAATCAGCACTGCGTTGGTGTAATTCCTATCTAACTGATAGGTTGCAACAGGTTCGAATCAGCTCCACAACTTCTCAGCCCTTCTCACAACAACACGGAGTACCCCAAGGATCCTCTCTCTCGGCACTCCTATTTAACATATATATGCAACCGTTATGTGACATAATCCGTTCATTTAACATATCACCCTTACTCTGTGCTGATGATGTGTTACTCTTTACTCCATTCATGATCGAAAATCCGGACTTCACACAACTGATAACATGCTTTGATGCTATAAATGACTGGCTTCTCTCCCAAAGCCTCAGGATAAATTTCAGCAAGACCGACGTACTATTTGTGACAAGAAACCAGGCCCCCAAAAATCTTAAAAACAAGAGACGCAGAAGTCGCAAGCAGACCTAGCATTCGCTATTTAGGCGTTATGTTAGACCAACGGCTCAATTTCAAGACACACATCAGCAATACAACCCAACAAATCTACCACAAGATACGAACCCTACGACACCTTCGACCTCTGTTGCATCCTGATGACTTCAGATCAGTTTTTCAGGCATTAGTTATCCCCCACTTTGATTATGCTAATGTAATCCTACAGGGCTTACCCAAAAGCACCTTAAACCCTCTACAGCTAGCTATGAATGCAGCTGCACGCGTTCTGAGTGGAGCTGCAAGAGCAGACTATCCTACAAGGCAACCATCACAACCTTCAAGGTTATCAACAAGTTAGCCCCTACATCTCTAATGGACCTTATACACCCTACATCTACAAACAGAGAAAGGAGATCTTGCACTGCCAATACCCTATCCATCCCTAGCGAAATAACAAAATGCACTAAAACAAGGAACAGAGCTTTTAAGTTTTACGCGCCCAGCTACTGGAATATGCTCCCAGCACCTATCAGAGCCATAACAGATCTAGCCAAATTCAGAAAGGCACTAAAACACCATCTCTTCCTCTCATACTACTCGCAGCCCCCAAGCTAACACCTGCCGGCACACAACCATCCATTGACACACGAACACCCAAGCTAACACCTGCCGGCACACAACCATCCATTTACACACGAACACGCACGAAAGAATGCATATGTGGTAGATATTAACTGTAAATAGAAACATAGAAACATAGAAACATAGAAACATGATGACAGAAAAAGACCACAAGGCCCATCTAGTCTGTCCTTCCATAACAACAACTACAACAGTCCACTTTCTACCTTTAGAGATCCTCTGTGTTGGTCCCATGCTTTTTTGAATTCAGTTACTGTCCTCATCTCTACCACCTCCACTGGGAGACTATTCCACGGATCCACTACTCTTTCTGTAAAGAAATATTTCTGCATATCACTCCTGAATCTATCTCCCTTCACCCTCATCCCATGTCCCCTCGTCGCAGAACTTGCTTTCAATTGAAAGAGGCTCTCTCCCTGAACATTTATGCCACGGAGGTATTTAAACATCTCAATCATATCACCTCTATCCCGCCTTTCCTCTAAGGTGTACATATTAAGATCCTTAAGTCTGTCCTCATATGCTTTATAATGAAGCCCATTAATCATTTTAGTAGCAACCCTCTGCACCGACTCCATCCTGTTCACATCCTTTTGAAGGTGCGGTCTCCAGAATTGCACACCATACTCCAAATGAGGTCGCACCAAAGACTTATACAGAGGCATTATCACCTCCTTTTTTCTGCTAGCCATTCCTCTCCGTATGCACCCAAGCATCCTTCTAGCTTTTGCCGTCACCTTTTCTACCTGTTTAGCTACTTTAAGATCATCAGACACAACCACGCCTAGGTCCCGCTCTTCTTTAGTAGACAAAAGTACTTCACCTCCTATACTGTATTGCTCCCTTGGATTGCTGCAGCCCAAATGCATGACCTTACATTTTTTAACATTAAATCCCAGCTGCCAAATTCTAGACCATTCTTCAAGCTTAGCTAGATCCCTCCTCATGTTATCTACACCTTCCTGGGTGTCTACTCTATTACAGATTTTGGTATCATCCGCAAAGAGGCAAACCTTACCCGACAGCCCTTCCGCTATATCACTAACAAAGATGTTAAAAAGAATCGGACCAAGGACAGATCCCTGGGGCACACCACTGGTAACATCCTTCTCCTCAGAGTGAGCTCCATTTACTTGTACTCTTTGTCGCCTCCCACCCAACCAATTTCTAACCCAAGCAGTAACTTTAGGGTCCATCCCTAGGGTGCTCAGTTTGTTTATAAGTCGCCTGTGAGGAACAGTGTCAAAGGCTTTACTGAAATCTAAATACACCACATCTAGAGCTCTCCCTCGGTCCATAGATACTCCCTCGGTCCATAGATACTCCCTAATTGTTATCCTAGTTAATCTGCCTGTTCATTGTAATGCCTTATCGGCACAATTTGTTATATGTAAACCGCGCTGATTTTTAAGAGTACGGTATATAAGAACAAATAAATAAATAAAATAAATAAATGTACATACAATTAAGATGGTTCTACTGACTAAAATTCTTTTTTTATTTCAGCAGCTGCCCATCTTTGTTTCTAAAACATTTTTCTTATAGCTGCGGTGGATACTGCTGAGGTTCGTGTGGCAGGGCCGTTGCCTAAGACTTAGCTGGCTAACCCTGATTCACCCTAAAAACCTGGGGGGTGTTGGTCTTCCAGATTTTGAGCTTTACTATTTATGCTCGTGCTTGAGAGCTGTCCTTCTTTGGTCTATTAATGTAGACTCCCCCTTGGACACGCCTCAAAGCAGAGTGGCTTGCTCCCACCCCTCTTATTGCGGCTTATTGCGGGAAGGGCAGGCTATCCAAGACCATCTCTTTTTGGGACCAGCCTGGCTAGCATGGAGAAGGATTTGTAATAAATCCTCGCTTCCTATGTTCTGGTCTTGTTATCTGGCACTTGGAGCCTTCTCTTTTGTTAAGTTTTTGGGGGACCTTTTGCATTCATCAAGGGGAACCACACGCTTAGCCTCGCTTTATGACCATTCGATCCTACTAGATCAGGAATGACTGGAGCTTTTTCTCTGTACCCCTCTCTCTGCTTTTCAATACTTCCAATTTCATCGCTGTTTTTCCACACATCCTTTTATTGAGGCAGGTACGCGTCTGCCAAGACCTTGGGAGCGCATAATCTTTGACTCATCTAGGAATAAAGCCCTCCTAGCATGCCTTTATCGCGCATTATCTGTGGATTTGCCTTTTACCTCACCTATCCCCACTTTCTCCAAAATGTGGGCGGTGGACCTTCCAAGGAAATCAGAATATATTTGGTTGGAATCTTATCACTGCTCCCACACTTGCTCAATCTCCTTATCCTTGGTTAATACCCAGTTGCGAATCCTTTTTCGAATGTCGATGGTTCCCATGGACTTGTACCGCTGGGGTCACGCTGACTACTTGTGTTGGAGATTGTGCGGACAGCGAGGATCTTTCTACCATATGTGGTGGGGGTGCCCAAAATGTTAATCTTTTTGGGCAACAGTTCATGCTAGTATTATTCATAAGTTGGGGGTCCTTTTTCCTTGCACATTGGAACACTGTGTTTTAGGGCATTTCGCTCTGTCATCGCTTCCTTGAGATACCATTCGACTAATTAATTGTCTGCAATTAGCTGCACGCTCCATGATAAGTCACTATGGGAAAAGATGTTTGGCGTCTTCCCATAAGGAATGTATAAAATGGAGAAATTGACAGCAGACTTAAGGGGGAAATCAGATAAACTGAGGCACCTCTGGGCTCAGTTTCTCCCTCTTCAGGACTCAGACTAATGTAGACAGGGTTGAAAACCTCTGCTGCATACCTTCTCTTTTTGGTTCCTTTCCTTTGGGCCTTAGTTAGCTCCTACTCTCGGTGTTTACAAGGTGGGGGGGGGGGGAGAGATTGGGGAGAAGGGGGGAAGGGTGGAAGGGTGGGGGGAATACATGGGGGTAAAAATTGGGTTGATTCCTTTTAGGCAAACAAGTTGCTCCCTAGCCTATTTACATTTTGGCCTCCATGGAGATCTTACTACTTGAACACTGAATCACTAAGGGTTGCTTTTCTCTGTGCCTGTTATGCCTTTTTCTCAGCTATGCCTTACTTTGCTGTGCTCAGGGACTTACAGTAGGTACATGTATTTCCATATTCATGTACATAGTTCGAGTATGTTATCTAGTTAACAGATTGCATATTCCATGTAAATAGTTCTTCCATGTTTTTCCAAGTTGATACTCCTGTTATATGTAATACCGAACAGCCTGTTGTTCTGGTTTTGTTGTGTTCTCTGTGAACCGCGCTGATGTCGAAGAGTGCAGTATATAAGAAATTAAAATAAATAAATATGTATTTGTATGGTATTGTTCTTTATGGGAGTATATTTGGATGCTTTTTTATCTCTCTTGCACTCCGAAGGATGGGGAAGAGGTTTTTTTTAAAGAGATTCATTGTACCCCTGCTGTTGTAATAGCTGTACTGTTATCAACTTTTAATAAAATTCTTTATAAAAAAAATAAATAAATAATTTATTAGGGAGAGTAGGGGGAGTGGCCAGTGTTGGATATGTTAATTATCTTTCATCCTTTCTTCTATTTTCTTCTTTTTAAGGTTTTGTCATTCCAGGTGTCTCTGCAGCTGAGGTAAGGGTTAAGGTATATTATTGCATTTAGGTGTAAATTTCCTGTAAGATGCTCTGTGGACAGATTGACAACCATATTTTAGCCTGTTAAGAACAGGGAAATTTTCAGTCACAATCTAGATGGCTACATAGTTAACCTCAGAAGAGGGTCCACCCTATTTAATTCTATAAAAATGGTGGATTGATTCTTGGAAAAAGAAATCCTCTATTTTTGCCAGAGTGATACCATCATTTCAAAATATTTCCCTCCTTCCAGTGGAATCAGTGCTTTGCCCTCTCCTACTCCCTAAGGCCCAGTTTGAGGATTAATCCAATTGCAATTTGTCACATACTCTTCCCCTGCCACCAGCCTTTCAACTGAGGTATTTGAATGGTAAGGGATTGATCTGGGTAGGAAGACACACTGAGTGGAGGGTGATCTCTTCTTATCAGGGCTTTAGGGGTGGAAGGGAAGAATGGTGCAGAGTTTGAAGGGCTTTGGGACCAGGAGGAAACTGCAGTGCTGGCTTTGAAAGGGATTCTTTCTTTAGATTGATGCTTGGAAGTTAGGAGGGAAGAACCAAGCCCATTGGGATTGAACATGGCCAGCTAAGTAGCTAAGTAGCTGGAAATACCCATAAGTTAAATAGCTAAAGCACATTTCCATAGCTATATGACTAGATCTCTTAATATCCATTTAGGGGTGGAGGGGGGGGGGAGTATCTTAATTGACACTGTTCTTCAGGCAGCACCTCAAGGGAGTTGTTTTCTTCTGAATTTAAAGGGTGAAGGTACAGCAAATGCATGAGTCCAAACACTTGCACTCACCTCCATCTGTGAAGGCAAAATGCAACGTCTGCCTTTGAGTCCATGCTGACTCAGTAGCTCCAGGGTTTTCCTGGGAGTGTGAATGGAAGCAGACTGCTAGGCTTTTCTTCTCCAGCAATGGAGGATTAAGTGGTTTCTCTAAGGCTACAATGAGTACTAGTGGCAATCAAACGCTGGTCTCATGGTTAAAGCAGCCCATGCTCTAACCGCTAGGCTACTCTTCCACTCAGCAAATGCATGAGTCCAAACACCCGTACCCACCTCCATCTGTGAAGGCGTGCAAAAAAATACTCCATCACCAGATGTGCCTGAGTACAAACACCCCCCAAAGCAATACATAAAGCTTTGCCAACCTCCAGATATGCAGGAATACACACATCTGCACCTCCTCCCCTCCAGCTTTGTAAATGCACCTTCTGAGACTACATGTATATGAGGCCTTCTGTAGAACAGCAGAACTTTGACTCTTGTTCATTTCTTCTGCAGCCTGATTGCCTGGGTGTTTTCCTAGAACCTCTGAAGGCAAAGTGTGCAATGAAAAAACGCCCAGCCTGCTACCATAACCTACTAGCGCTTCGCGATCCCTGTGAAATATGTAGATTTGAAGTGTAAGTACATCTTCCATTCACATCTTTTGCCTCATCCACTATGACAGGTTCTATGAGCATATCTGTAGACCTTAGGGTATAGATTCTGCTTTCTGTCTGACTGCAACAGATCAGGGACAAAATCTGCTTTATAACCTAAGATTATCAACAGTTATTTGAGACTTAGGGTTGCTGTGAGCAGGGTGGTTTGGTTGGGTCAGCAACTGTGGCATATCTAGGTCCAGTCCCCTTCCTTTAGTGTTAGTTTAGGCAACAGCCTGTTAGATGTGTTGATTTTCATTGCTTTCCCTTGACTTTTTTGTAATCCACTTTGGTGTAATTGTGAAAGGCATTACAGCAAGTTATAAATAAATAAATGTTAATAAAGCACTAGATTATTTATTTATTTATTTACAGGCTTTTTTATACCGCGCTATTCGACATCAGTGCGGTTTACATGAAACAGAAACTTATACGGTACAGGGGACTGTTCCGTATTTACAATAAACAGGTGCTTAAAACTTGGATAAACTGAGGTAACTATTTACATATAGGCTTCATATCAGGTCCTATCGTAGATTAATGATGGCGTGTTGGTGTATGTGAGATAGTTGTTGGTGCACCTACGTCTAGGTAGTGTTTGAGGACGAGATGGTATTTTAAAGCCTTCCTGAATTGTATTAGGTCAGGGATTGCCCCGATGTCAGGTGGTAGGGCATTCCAGCATCTGGGTGCGCAGAATCTAAATGCCCTGTTTACTGTTGCCTGGGTGCATTGAGTTACTGTTTTAGGGATTAGCAGTGTGTTTATTGCTGCAGATCTTCTGGCCCTGTTGGGTGGAGTCATGTGGGTGAGCTCTGTGAGTGAGGCGGAGGAGAGCCCGTTGATGGCCTTGAAGGTCAGCAGTAGGATCTTGAAGGTGAGTCTGCTGTGGATAGGGAGCCAATGGAGCTGTTTCAAGACAGACTCTAACATCAACCACATAAATGTTGGCAATTCCTACACTCACATCTCCTTCATCCTCATCAATGCCAGGTCAGTTAGAAATAAAACACCCATCATAACTGATATAATTAATACAGAAAACCCTGACATCCTATGCATTACTGAGACATGGTTAACAGAATCCGACTCAGTCCTGCTAAACCAATTAAAAGTGCAAGGATATTCCATCTTCACTTGCAATAGGAAACGTACAAGAGGTGGAGGTGTTCTTATACTAGCTAAATCTAATATTGGGTTATCCCCTACTTTATGTGAAAACCGTGATGACACAAATATACTCAAAATTGAAAATAAGGACATAGCAATCTGCTTGATATACAGACCCCCTACTGCTACTAACCAAAATATTGACTCCATACTTGAATCAGCTTGCAATTCTACTTTAAGGAAACCACTTATATTGCTAGGCGATTTCAACCTACCATCTCTACCTAACAATCTTGAAACATCTTTCTTAGAAGCGATGGAAGAGATGGGATTCAAGCAAGCAGTTAACCAACCAACTCATACTAGAGGAAACACTCTCGACCTAATATTCATCCCTACATATTATTATACGTCACCTCATTATGTCTCACCTTCCACAGCTCAAGTCCCCTGGTCGGATCATTATCTTATTAGGTTTTCTTTTCTCTTTCAACAACACTCTAAACCTTCCCCTGTCAATCTACAACAAGTTCATAGATTTCGACCATTCAACAGAGAAGAGTTTCTTGAATCAGTTCTTCCCAGATTAGATCCTTCTATCAATAACATTGATGATGCGATATCAAACTGGAATTCCATTATTCGATCAGCATCAGAATCAGACCCACCAAAGTCTCGACACAGAACGAGAAAAGATGAAAAATGGTATATACCAGTGAACTTGCAACCCTTAAGAAAAGCCTTAGAAAAGCAGAATCCACATGGAGAAGGAAACAAACTCACGAACTCAGAATAAAATACTTCTCACTACTCAAGAATTACAAGGATGCGATTAATAACGCTAAAAGACAATATCACTCTAAAACGTTATCTAAATCCATTAACCGTCCTAGAGAACTATTTGAGATTGTCAAATCTTTAACCAAATCCCCATCAAACAATTCTCACAAAATTTGTATTAACCCACAAATAATTGCTGACCACTTTGCAAATAAACTTAAACTTAACAGCCAATTCACCCCACCTAATCTACCTATCTCAGATAATAACTTACAGGAATGGAAAGCCTTTCATCCTATTAGCAACAAGATGCTCCTTCAAACAATCTCCAACCTAAATACAACTACTTCTCTTCTTGATCCTTGCCCAGTGGCATGGATAAAATCAACAAAATCAGAACTTGCCACAGACATACTGAACATAGTAAATCAATCTCTTCAACAAGGATGTATACCAGATGCCCTCAAGAAGTCAGCTATCCGTCCGTTGTTAAAAAACAAAACTCTAGACAGCAATGACCCTACATCTTATCGTCCCATTGCAAGTATTCCATTCCTCGCCAAAATTATTGAAAAGATTGTGCAAACACAACTACAAGATTATATAGACTCCACGGTTCCATTAGATGATCATCAATATGGATTTCGACCACACCATGGTGTAGAAACGCTCCTGACGGCACTATTTGATACAATCATAAGAGGTATTGATAACACCAAGCAAGCCTTCATTCTCATATTCATTGATATCTCCTCGGCATTTGATACTGTAAACCATACCACGCTCATTTCAAGACTTTCTCAACTAGGCATCAAAGATAAAACTCTTGAATGGTTCATATCTTATTTTACTAACCGGACACAATATGTTCAAATTGACCAAAATGCATCATCCCCTTTTCCGCAAGAGCAGGGCATCCCTCAAGGTTCTGCCCTATCAGCACTATTGTTCAATCTCTATCTTCAACCTATCTGTTCCATATTTAAACGTTTCAAAATTAATTATCACATCTACGCAGATGACATTATGTTGTACTCACCATTTGATGTGTCTAACCCAGATTACTCCAACATTTGTCATTGCCTCGCTGAAGCTGAGCTGTGGCTGAAATCTATTAACATGTCTATTAATTTTAAAAAAACCGAAGCTTTATTTATAACAAGAAACACAAGCTTCACCCCTCCAATGGAAATCAACATTGGCAATAATTCTCTCCCTGTTAAAGATGAGATCAAATACTTGGGAGTCACTCTTGATAAGACCCTCAACCTCTCCAAACATATAAAACTAACTGTAAAAACAATCTATTTCAAACTAAGGACAATCCAACAACTTAGACCATTACTAGACAACACTGATTTCAGAACCATAGTACAAACACTCATTACACCACATTTAGACTACTGTAATGGTATTCTTCAAGGGACCTCAAAGAAAAATATCCACTCACTTCAATTGGCTCAAAATGTCACCGCAAGGATTATCTCCAAAGCAAAATTAACAGATCATATATCTCCGATTCTTTATTCTCTCCATTGGCTTCCAGTATCATGCAGAATCACCTACAAATCCTTAATCAATACTTTTAAGATTTTTAACAATATAGCTCCCTCCTTCTTATCCACTCTTATCAACATCCCGCTTGAAAACAGATCAAGAAGAAGAATTAACCTTCACATGCTACAAGTACCTGATTCTATCCGAAAAACAAGTCAAAAAACAAGCAACTCAGCGTTCTCATACTTTGCTCCTATGTTATGGAACAACCTACCAGCTGAAATCAGAGAAATTAAGGATCTTCAATTATTTAGAAAAAATCTAAAAACCCACCTATTCACCCTATACTACTATAACCTCCACAAGGAAGATAACCCTAACTCAGAGAAAACTTCTGATCAGCAGTCACTCACTGACCCTACCTAGACAGGCATAAAACCCTTCACTCATTCACATTGTTCACCTAATTAAACTTTCCCTTTGAAAGCAAAATGTGAATAAGTATAATTAATGTAATATATTCCATTGCCGATGATTTACTATTGATAGCCAGTTATTTCATTGTATTATTGAGTTGCAATTTAATAGTTAAATGTTTACGTTTATAATTTTGTTCTATGTAAAAACCCTTGTTCTCTATTTACTATTCTTTGTATTTACTGTTCTTTTTACTAAAATGTTCTATGTAAAATAGTTCAAAACCTGTTCTATGTAAAATAGTTTCTAAACCCGTTCTATGTAAAATAATAGCATGCTATTATTAAATTTTGTTTACTTGTAAACCGCCACTGATCGCTGGAAGTGGCGGTATAGAAGAGATGTATAAATAAATAAATAAAATAAATAAAATGGGCATCACATGGTCATTCCTGGAGGTGCCATGTAGCACTCTGGCTGCAGTATTCATTGCTAGCTGGAGTGGACACAGCGTGGCTCGTGGAAGCCCTTGTAGGATCGCATTGGCGTAATCGAAATGTGGGATGATCAGCGCTTGATAGATTGTCCGGAAGTCATCTTAGTCTAGCAAGGAGCGTAAGTGTCTGAGAGTCCAGATCTTATGATAGACTGCTTTTACCATGTTGCTAATGTGCGCTTTCATGTCTAAGCGTTGGTCTAAATGACTCCAAGGTATAGGATTGTGGACTTGGTTTGTAGCTCCACTTCCTTGACTTTTAGGCAGGCTGGAGGGATGAATTCTTGGTTCTTCGTGACAAACAGAACTTCTGTTTTCTTGTGCTGTATTCGGAGGTTTTGGGTCTGGAGCCAGTTGGCCACTGCATCGAAGCAGTCTGTCAGTGGGGAAAAGTCTGGATGGTCGGTTAAGAAAGGCATGTAGAGTAGTACATCGTCGGCATATATCAGGCAGTTAACCTTGAAAGATCGGATGAGGTTACAGATTGGCTGCATGTAAAGGTTGAACATCAGGGCGGAGAGGGAGGAACCCGGTGGGATGCCCTGCTTCTGGTGGAAGGGTTCCGATGTTGAGGTTTCCGAGCATACGTGCTGCCATCTGTCGGACAGGTATGATTTGCACCAGTTTAGTGCTGTGTCACAGATACCCTTCTCTTCAAGCCACTTCAGGAGGATCTCATGGCTTACCGAGTCGAATGCGGCGGCTATATCCAAGAAGACGAGGACAAACCCTTGGTGGGCGTTATCGATTCTGGTAATTATGTTGCTGAAGAGGGTAGTGAGTAGGGTTTCCACACCATGGGATTCCCTGAATCCATGTTGGCAGGGGTCCAGCGGGGCGGTGTCATCAATGTGGCGTTGTATCTGGCGTTGGGCTTCTTTTTCAATTATTTTGGCTAGTAGTGGTATGTTCGATATAGGTCTGTACGATTCAACCTTCTGAGGGTCGAGCTTGTTATTTTTCAGCAATGGCCTGATGGATGTGTGTTTGAGGCTTTGGGGGAACGAGCAGGTTGCGAAAGACAGGTCCATGAGTCTGGCTATGAACGGGTTGAATTCGCTACGTAGCTCTTTTATCCAGAAGGCAGGACAGGGGTCCGTCTGTGCTGTGGAGGTGTTGATCGAGACGATTGTGTCTTCGATGTGCTATGCAAGCTATTGGCCCATAACTAATTTACTATTTTTTCTAAAATGTTGGTAAAAGAGGCTGCACATCAGCTTGAGGATCATTTGATCTACCAAAGGCCCATGATTACAGTCAAGCAGGATTCAGAAGTGACTCGGCGAGGGGGTGGGGGAGGGGGGGAGGTAGGAATTGTTGCTATGATAATGGACAGTTCCAAAAGAAGTCCTTCCTTCATCCTTGATCAGTATTTCCTGCTGATCCTTCTGTCTCCAAGGCTCTATCTCTTCTGCTTTCTCCTTTACTCCTTCTGTTCTACTGCAGCAGTCTGAGCTGCCCTTGTCACTACTTAGGTCCTTTAGATCTCTGGCTGAGTTATGCAGGAATAGTGTAGTTACTCACCTGTAGCAGGTGATCTGCGTGAACAGCAGGAGTCCTCACATATGGGTGACATCATCGAAGGAGTCCCACATAAAATGCTCCCCAGCTTCCAAAGGAAGCTTTTGGGAGGTACACCACGCATGTGCGCCTGTCTTCCTGCCCACCGTGGTGCCATATTCTCCAGTACAATAACAGCAGGAGCCAAAAAGGCAACTTCCCAGGGAGGTGGGAGGGTTGTGAGGACTTATTCCTGCTGTTCATGGAGAACACCTGATACAGGTGAATAACTACACTTTCTCCAGGAACAAGCAGGAAGTCAGTCCTCACTTATGGTGACGTCGGCACTGACGGAGCTCACGCGGAGCAATTCTCCAGCTTTTAAAGAAAGCCTTTGGGATTTCTGCCACACATGCGTGGTTCTCTTCCTACTCAAGGGTGCCATCTTGCTCAATCTCCCTTTTTCCGCAGAGCCTTTCGGAAAAAGTGTTTCGTTTTTCGGCCCCAGCCCTATTACTTTTCTGGTTGCAATGGTCCTCTACCTGTCCTTCCCCTGCTCTATCCTTTTTTGAGCAATTAGGGGATGTTTTTCCTAGTATTTTTGCTGTTAATAGGCTTCGCGCCCTTTTTCCTCCCAACCGCTGGCCGCGTGGGTTTTTGACCTTGCAGGGGCCATTTTGCCCCTTTAGCCACCGGATTTAAAAAATGCGATAGATGCTCTAAGAACTGTCGCTTACGGACGCCCATGACTGCTGTCTGTGGTGTTTTGGGGCTGGCCATGATCCAGGGCTCTGTTCTCTCTGTAAGAAAATGTTCTCCCAAGCTCTGCTAAGTCATAAGCAGAGGTCCGAAGACATTATCCATAACGCCCTCGGTCGTCTCTCCTCCAGTGGAGTCCCCCCACCTCAGCTCCGTGCTCACAGAGGCACTCTGACCAGGGTCCCCTGAGGTGGAGCGGTGTAAGAACAAGAAGTCCTCATAGTAGCGGTCGGGGGCTCCCGACAAGCGCAAGTGCTCATGCGCTCAGTTGCTTAGCCCCCCTCGGCATTCCCGAGAGTCGGACAAGGAGTGGCCCGCAAGGTACCTCATACGGATACAGAGGCCTCCGGCGATGGCGCCCAGTCTCCTGAGGGTCAGCCCGGCGAGGACCATCCTCGACACCTAACCTAATAACCCCAGTGTTGGCATCATAGGGCCCCACACCTACATGGGAGTCCTCCATGCTGGCGCTAGAATGCAGTGTTTATTTATTTATTTAACCAGTTTTCTATACCGCCTTTTCCTTCAATCAAAATAGTTTATATTATGTAATCACTACAAACAGGTACCGGATACATTTCCTTGTCCCCAAATGGCTCACAATCTATGAGTACCTGAGGCAACAGAGGGTTAAGTGGCTTGCCCAATGCCACAAGGAGTGCCTATAGGACTGGAAACAACAATCCCTCCAGCTTGAGGTACCGTTTCCTAACAACTAGGCCACTCCTCCCTAGTTTCTGCATTCATTGCTTCCAGCAGATGCTCAAATCCAGCTTCGCTGGCTCGTGCCTAGAGACCAAGGTTACCTCACGTGGGACACCGAAATCCATCCATGAAACCCCCAAGAGCTGTGGGCCTAGAAGGACTAGAAAGGGGGACTGTTACTTCTGGAGAGCTGTGGGCCTAGAAGGACTAGAAAGGGGGACTGTTACTTCTGCAGAGAAATCTGCAACTGTGAGTATATACTTCTGGTCATTTTCTAAAAAGAATTCTTTGTATTAAAGCTACTTAATCTGTGAACCCACTGTTTTTTGTTGGATCAGTTAGGGCCTAGTAGCAGCAATTAAAGTTTGAATTTAAAACACAGAGGAGAGCTTTCTGGTTACATTTCATACCCAGCAGAGAGCTTGTAGTTTAAATTTAATAGTCACTCAGGGCCAAGTAACAGCAAAGTAATTTTAGTTTAAATTTAACACACAGAAGAGAGCTTTCTGGTTAAATTTAGTACCCAGCAGAGAGCTTGTAGTTTAAATTTCATAAGAAGTTAGAGCCTAGCAGCAGCTAAGAGCTATAATTTAAATCAAATCAGAATTTAGCTTACCTCAGCAGCACAAGACAGGGTACTGTGTAGCAGCCCTCTTTTAATAAGTGTTATTTCCCTCCCTCCCTCCCCTGGGATAATCATAGCTTTATAGGTACTTACACATCTTAAAAGACAGGAGGTGCTTTCAGGTGAAGCTCATTACCCAAATCAGTCATACACTAAGGACCTGAGATTAATTAAACTTCAGGTGAACAAGGTATATTAAACGTATTAGGTACAGTTTTATTGGTATAAATACCCACAGCAACCCCTAGTAAGTAAGAACTTAAAGATCTAGACACAAACTTAAAACTAAGATGCAGACATCAGTCCAGCAGCGGGATGGGGGCTTTCCAGTCTTTTGCATTGAGTGTCACATGTATGATTTTCTCCCAGTTGGTGAGAGGTCTTACGTGTGCACTAGGTGCAAGGAGCTCTTTTCTCTCAGGGAACAAGTCCGTTCTCTAGAGGCTAAAGTAGCAGACTTGGAAAACATAAGACAGACAGAGAGGTACATAGACGAGACCTACAGGGACAAAGTCCTGAAGTCCCACCTCCAGTCTGGCAGCACCCCTGTTGCCATGGAGGAGAGAGGTCACGTGATAGGAGAGCATCACCCTGGTGTGGCAGGAAGTGATCCTGTAACTAGGACCTGTCCTCCAGGTGATGTAAAACCCTCTCGCACCAAAGGAAGTTTCTCCAGGGCCATGTGCCCATGAGGGAAGGGTTAGGACAGCCGTTATAGTTGGTGATTCGATCATTAGGCATGTAGATAGCTGGGTGGCTGGTGGACTTGAGGATCGCCTGGTAACATGCCTGCCTGGTGCGAAGGTAGCGGACCTCGCGCCACCTAGATAAGGTCTTAGATAGTGCTGGGGAGGAGTCTGCTGTCTTGGTACATGTCGGTACCAATGACATAGGAAAATGTGGTAGGGAGGTTCTGGAGGCAAAATTTAGGCTTTTAGGTAGGAAGTTGAAATCCAGAACTTCCAGGGTAGCATTCTCCGAAATGTTTCCTGTTCCACGCGCAGGACCCAAAAGGCAGGCAGAGCTCTGGAGTCTCAATGCGTGGATGAGACAATGGTGCAGAGATGAGGGTTTTGGATTTGTTAGGAACTGGGGAACATTCTGGGGAAAGGAGGGGCTCTTCCGAAGGGATGGACTTCACCTTAACCGGGATGGAACCAGGCTTCTGGCATTAACCTTTAAAAAGAAGATAGAGCAGCTTTTAAACTAGATATTAGGGGAAAGCCGACAGTCGCCCAAGAGCGGATGGTTCGGAAGAATGTATCCTTGAAGGATACTACCAAAAGCAGAGAGGTTCCACAAAAGAGTAAAGTAGCCCAAATGCCCTCAAGTATGGAGCAGACAGAGCTTAAAGATCCCAATTTACCCATGTCTAACAATAGCCAAATTAACATGAATAAAATACATTCTCTAAAATGCTTGTATGCAAATGCTAGAAGTCTAAAGAATAAGATGGGAGAGTTAGAATATATAGCACTAAATGAAAGGTTAGATATGATTGGAATATCAGAGACATGGTGGAAGGAGGACAACCAGTGGGACACTGTGATACCTGGGTACAAACTATATCGTAATGATAGAGCTGATCAAATTGGTGGAGGGGTTGCGCTCTATGTTAGAGAGGGCATTGACTCAGAAAGGATTAAAGTTTTGCAGGAAACAAAATCTGCTGTAGAATCTATATGGATTGAAATTCCATATAAAAGGGGGAAGGCGATGGCAGTGGGGGTGTACTATCGAGCACCTGGCCAGAATGACCAAATGGATGATGAAATGCTCAAAGAAATCAAGGAAGCTAACAAAAGTTACAGCACAGTAATAATAATGGGTGATTTCAATTAGCCCGGTATTGACTGGGTCAGTGTCACGTCAGGACATGCTAGGGAGATAAAGTTCCTAGATGAAATAAATGACTGCTTCTTGGAGCAGCTGGTTCATGAACCGACCAGAGGGGAAGCCATATTAGACCTAGTCCTTAGTGGAACACCAGATCTAGTGCAAGAGATAAGGGTGTTGGGGCCACTTGGCAATAATGATCATAGCATGATCGCCTTTGATTTAATTAGTGGAGGAGGGATAGTAAGGAAATCCACAGTACTACCTTTTAACTTTCGAAAGGGAGACTATGATAAAATGAGGAAAACAGTTAAGAAAAAACTAAAAGGAGCAGTTGCAAAGGTTAAAGACGTACATCAAGCTTGGGTGTTGTTGAAAAATACTATCTTGGAAGCCCAGACCAGCTGTATTCCACGCTTTAAGAAAAATGGAAGGAAGTCCAAAAAACTGCCAGCATGGTTTAAAGGTGAGGTCAGAGAGGCTGTTGTTGCCAAAAAAGCATCTTTCAGGAAATGGAAAAAAGAGCCAAACGACGAAACCTGGAAACAGCACAAGCACTGGCAAGTCAAATGCAAGGCATTGATAAGGCAGGCAAAGAGAGAATTTGAGAAGAAGCTTGCTGCGGAAGCAAAAACGCGAAATAAAGACCTTTTCAATTACATTCATAGCAAAAATCCTGTGAGAGAGTCAGTTGGTCCATTAGATGATAAGGGGGTTAAAGGAGCACTAAGAGGCGACAAGGCGATAGCGGAGAGACTGAATAAATTCTTTGCTTCGGTCTTTACTGAGGAAGATGTAGGGATCTTACCCATGACTGAAGTGGTATTTAAAGGTGCGGAAGAATTGAAGGAAATATCGATACATCGTGAAGATGTCTTACAACTATTAGATAAACTGAAGAGTAGCAAATCACCTGGGCCGGATGGTATACATCCAAGGGTGTTGAAAGAACTGAAATATGAGATTGCAGAACTGCTATCAGTAATCTGTGAACTATCATTAAAATCATCTCTAATACCTGAAGATTGGAGGATCGCCAATGTAACACCAATTTTTAAAAAGGGTTCCAGGGGTGATCCGGGAAACTACAGACCGGTGAGCCTGACGTCAGTACCGGGAAAAATGGTAGAAACCATCATAAAGAATAAAATTACTCAGCATGTAGATAGTCACAACCTAATTGGAGACAGCCAACATGGCTTTAGACGAGGAAGATCTTGTCTTACTAATCTGTTATGTTTTTTGAAGGAGTGAATAAACAGGTGGACAAAGGTGAGTCGGTTGATATTGTGTATCTGGACTTTCAGAAAGCCTTTGACAAGGTCTCTCATCAGAGACTTTTGGCAAAACTAAAGAGTCATGGGATAGGAAGCAGTGTACTATTGTGGATCAGGAACTGGTTAAAAGATAGAAAGCAGAGGGTAGGGCTAAATGGCCAATTTTCCCAATGGAGAAAGGTGAAAAGTGGTGTACCCCAGGGATCTGTGCTGGGTCCGCTGCTTTTTGACATATTCATAAATGACCTGGAAAGTGGAATAACGAGTGAGGTTATCAAAATTGCAGATGACACAAAACTATTTAAAGTTGTTAAAACCCAAGAGGATTGTGAAAAATTGCAAGAGAATCTTGATAAATTGGAAGACTGGGCATCAAAATGGCAGATGAAATTTAATGTGGACAAGTGCAAGGTTATGCACCTAGGGAAGAACAACCCAAACTATGGTTACACGATGCAAGGTTCCACATTAGGAACCACCACCCAGGAAAAAGATTTAGGCGTCATTGTGGATACCATGTTAAAACCCTCGGCCCAGTGTGCAGCGGCGGCCAAGAGAGCAAATAGAATGCTAGGTATGATAAGGAAAGGAATGGAAAATAAAACAAAAGATTTTATAATGCCTCTATATCGTTCCATGGTGAGACCGCACCTTGAATATTGTGTGCAGTTCTGGTCGCCGTATCTTAAAAAGGATATAGCGATTTTAGAAAAGATACAGAGAAGAGCCACCAAAATGGTAAAGGGGATGGAAGGATACTCCTATGAAGAAAGGCTAAAAAGGTTAGGGCTCTTTAACCTGGAAAAGAGATGGCTGAGGGGAGATATGATAGAAGTCTATAAATTAATGAACGGAGTGGAACGGGTAAACGTAGATCGATTGTTTACCTTATCAGAATATAGAAAGACTAGGGGAAATGCAATGAAGCTACAGGGTAAACTATTTAAGACTAATAAAAGAAAATATTTTTTCACTCAACGTGTAATCAAACTCTGGAATTTGTTACCGGAGGATGTAGTAAAGGCTGTTAGTGTAGCTGGGTTTAAAAAAGGTTTGGACAAGTTCCTGGAGGAAAGGTCCATAAACCATTATTAAGAAGTGACCGAAGATATCAATGCTTGACCCAGTACAAGCATTGTGGAACTTTTGTCTCTTGGGGAAACTGCTAGGTACATATGACCTAGATTGGCCACTGTTGGAAACAGAATACTGGGCTTGATGGACCTTGGTCTGACCCAGTATGGCATATCTTATGTTCTTATGTAGTGAGGGTGCTGGACATCAGTCTTGCTCGCCTTCTCATTCCTCAGGGGCAAGATCCTCCAGGGAATCTGGCTCCAAGCGAGCCTCGGCTGCAGGATGGAGCGACCAGCCCAGATCAGATTCCTCCTCCAACTTCTCAGTCTGGGAGTCTGATGTGGATACCTCCCCAGAAACCCGTGCCCATCGGGACCGTCCGTTGGACCCATCCCCACCCACATTTCAGCGGCGCTTGCCACACATGGATACCTCCTTCCTCGTGTTTGTGTATGGCACGGGCTCTCAACCTGGCTACCCAGGCTGAGGAGGACCCTCAAGCTGAAGAGCTCGACATTATAAGAACATAAGATATGCCATACTGGGTCAGACCAAGGTCCAACAAGCCCAGTATCCTGTTTCCAACAGTGGCCAATCTAGATCATATGTACTGTCGCACCCTTCCCCCGCCTAGGCGGCTGCCTGACGAGGTAAAGGGGGAGCGAATGTTACTTTCAATCAACCCCAGGGCAAAGGCTTCTGGGAGTTGTAGTATTTAGAGCAAATGTAGTTGTAAGGAAAGGCTGAGCCGAGAGTTGAAAGCAAACGCAGGAATATTTTTATTCGCCTCCCTTAATAGCGGGAACTTCAAAATGAAGCTTGGTATATCACGTGTACAAATATCCACAAGAAACTCAGGTAAGAAATTGCTCTTGCTTACTTCAGCAAACAACTGTTATTTCTTCAAACATAAAGCTTCACTTCACAGTGCTTTAACTAAACTCAAAATGTTCATTGAAACTTCAATGCAGCAAAATTATGGCAAACAAACTTTTCTTCTTTTGTTTCAGAGCTTTAAGGGTTTTAATCAGCTATCCAGAGACTTCAAGCAGCACTCCTGAGCAAGTCTCATTTAGGGCAGCAAGCATACTAATTAAAACTTCTTAGCTCTTTGAAACATCACGCATATCACAGAAATGGAATTTTCTTCAAAGTTATATTTCCAAACACTCTTATTTCACTATCAAGGACAACTCACATTCCATAGCCTCTTCAGGCTCACTTAAAAGATTATTTTTCCCGATGTCCATTGACTCACATTCTGAACACGACTGTTCTGTGACGTCGTCAGCAAACAGCTGTTCTTTCCCTCGGTGCACAGAACTGTTCTCTCCACTGATTACTTCCTGGTCTTTCAGCATACGTTTTACCAGTTTTAAAACATTCAAACCTTCTTTACTGAGAGGCTTCCTATAACCCTGTTTCTGGTTAAACTCCTGGAGCTGGCTGTGGGGATATCCTTCCCTCCACTTGCTGTCTGGGAATTCTTCCTGAGACCTTTGGCTAGTAACTTTAGCAGCAATACCTTTTGGGAGTTTCTTTAGCAGTGCTTCCTTGCTCCTTCCCTGGCCATGCTGTTTCCTGGTTAAAGTAGCCTTCTCGTCTCTCCTCCTCCTGCAAGCATGAAACTCTTGCTCTGAATGAGGCTCCCTTTCAGACTCCTCCCCTGAAACAGAGTCAGCTCTCTTTCTCTCGTGTCCGGGCAATCCTTCCAGACCTGGCAATCCCCTTGCCTGTCCTCTCTCTCTCCCTGGGAATCCTGGGAGTCTTGAGAATCTTGCCAATCTATCTCTCTCTGTTCTCTGGGGCTTATAAGCATGTGACTGGCCGGTATCTTTCCACCCCGCCCCCAGCTGTGCTGCATTACCACCCTCAGTTGCCATGGAGCTGGGGCGTGGCTTTTGGACAACAACTTTTGACAGGTTCTTTTTTTCAGCCTTAGCTGCACTTTTAAACTGACCATTTTTTTCCCTTTCCCTCTGACTAGGGGAAATTGCTTGTATTTTTCCTATCTCCCTAGGGACCTGGCTGGCTTCACCACCACATATCCCCCCGCTTAAGATATTACGGGCTGGCGTTTGAACTTCAGCACAGCACGTAATACGCCTAAGGGCATCGTGTGTGATCTGAGTTTCCTCTGTCCTGTCTTTTACTGTGGCCAACCTGGCTAAGGCTATTCGCCCATGCCAGGGGCGTAAGACATTAATGTGGTAAATTTGCGGATGCCCCCTTCTGTCCTGTACGGAATAGGATACAGGGCCTACCTGTTTTACCACGCGGTAGGGTCCCTTCCAGCTACTCTCAAATTTTGGACTAGGTCCAGCTACCATAACAATTACTTTTTCTCCTACCTCAAGCTGACGAGGCTTTGCACGCCTGTCATAATACGACTTTTGGCGCAACTGGCTGGCTGCCATATTTACTTCAGCCACTTGTGAGGTGCGGCTTAGCCATCCTTTTAAATCCCTCAAGAAGTGGGGTATACCTACTTCTTCAATATTTGGCTCTACCCACTGTTTTCTTAACTGATCCCATACACCATGAGGGGTCCGTCCATATAGTGACTCATACGGGCCCACCCTATCCCTAGCTAACCGGTATAAGGGTTCTCATACCCTAGGTATGGGAATCATAGGTACTTTTGGTGGATGGTGGGTAGCTACCCGCTGGCAAGCGGCACAGGATTCACAAAACCTAGCGGTTTCTTTATAAACGCCTGGCCAGTAAAACTGGGCCAGAACCTGATCCAGGGTACCATGTACCCTTTTGTGACCGCCTATGGGGAGGTCATGGGCTAACCGCAGGACTGACATTTTAAACGCAGTGGGAACTACTAACTGCTTTCTGCTTATCCCTGTTCCGGGATCTACACTCTCCCGATACAGTAACTCTTTATCCAAAAAGAATCGGGGTAAGGGTTTCGTTCCCTTTTTGGCATACTCAAACGCCCTCTTTAGTGCGGGATCCATCCGCTGCTCATCAGGAAAGGTGGGAAATCTTTCCACTAGCTCGGCCGGAACCCAAGGTAACTCCTGACCAGCTACCAGTTTAGCCTTATTTTGAGACCTGTTTTGTCTCTCCCTGCGTTTCTCAGCCTTCTTCTTTTTATCCTCCTCTCTCGGAGGGGTCACTAAATCATCATGTGAAGGTAGGCCACACATCGGGTCACTAGGTGGGTCTGATTCCTCCTCTCTAGCTTTTTCCCGAGCCCTGGTGGATACCATACCAGTTTTATGTTGAAGCCCTTCTGCTATCCCACGCCTGAACTGGGGCCAGTCTCTTCCTAGGACTAGCGCTTGTGGGAGCCCTGGTACTACAGCTACTGGTATTTTCCAGCTCAGCCCTAAGCCTTTCACAGACACAGTACAAATGGGGTACGATGAGGCTGCCCCATGAATGCACCTTATCTTTATGGACTTTTCTTGAGGCTCGGGAGTCGGGCAATCTGGGATGGTATCTCTTTCCAGAGCTTCCTCGAAATCATTGACTGGTCCGCTCCGGAGTCCAACAAAGCCTCCACAGGAACACCCTCCACCTCTACCTCTAGGAGGAAACCTTCTCCGCTCTCTTCAGAGTGGGAAGTCATCAGGACTGTCCTAGCTCTGCAGTTTCTTTTCATATGTCCTTCTTCTCCACATGAAAAACTTTTCCTGGTCACATAATCAGGTTTATCCAAAGGCAATACTTTCATACCTTCTCTCCATATAGGTTTTTCCTTCCTTTCTGATGCTACATTTACTGCTGACGACAGACCACCCACTTTAACTGGGCTCGCCACACTGGCCTCCAGGTAACGCTCAGCCAGTGCGGTCGCTGCCTCTGTGGTCCTGCAGTCTTGTAGGATCAGGAAGGACCTCATCTCCTGCGAAACAGCATCCATAAACTGCTCCAAGATGATACAATCAAATAAGGACTCCTTTGTCTGAGTCTCCAGCGTTAGCCATTTTACCGCTAACCCCTTAATCCGCTGGCATAGCGCGCGCGGTGTTTCACCGTGCTTTAACCTGGCGCTTCGCAGAAGGCGGCGGTAGACCATGGGGTTTAGGCCCAGGCGGTCTCTTATTGCCTTCTGTACCTCCTTGTAATCAGTGGCTAATTCCACGGGCATAGCTCTATACGCTGCTAGCGCTTCCCCACTGTTCTCTCCACTGATTACTTCCTGGTCTTTCAGCATACGTTTTACCAGTTTTAAAACATTCAAACCTTCTTTACTGAGAGGCTTCCTATAACCCTGCTTCTGGTTAAACTCCTGGAGCTGGCTGTGGGGATATCCTTCCCTCCACTTGCTGTCTGGGAATTCTTCCTGAGACCTTTGGCTAGTAACTTTAGCAGCAATACCTTTTGGGAGTTTCTTTAGCAGTGCTTCCTTGCTCCTTCCCTGGCCATGCTGTTTCCTGGTTAAAGTAGCCTTCTCGTCTCTCCTCCTCCTGCAAGCATGAAACTCTTGCTCTGAATGAGGCTCCCTTTCAGACTCCTCCCCTGAAACAGAGTCAGCTCTCTTCCTCTCGTGTCCGGGCAATCCTTCCAGACCTGGCAATCCCCTTGCCTGTCCTCTCTCTCTCCCTGGGAATCCTGGGAGTCTTGAGAATCTTGCCAATCTATCTCTCTCTGTTCTCTGGGGCTTATAAGCATGTGACTGGCCGGTATCTTTCCACCCCGCCCCCAGCTGTGCTGCATTACCACCCTCAGTTGCCATGGAGCTGGGGCGTGGCTTTTGGACAACAACTTTTGACAGGTTCTTTTTTTCAGCCTTAGCTGCACTTTTAAACCGACCATTTTTTTCCCTTTCCCTCTGACTAGGGGAAATTGCTTGTATTTTTCCTATCTCCCTAGGGACCTGGCTGGCTTCGCCACCACAGTACCTAGCAGTTTCCCCAAAAGACACAGGTTCCACAATGCTTGTACTGGGTCAAGCATTGATATCCTGGGGTCCTCCTTAATAATGGTTTATGGACCTTTCCTCCAGGAACTTGTCCAAACCTTTTTTAAACCCAGCTACACTAACAGCCTTTACTACATCCTCCGGTAACAAATTCCAGAGTTTGATTATATGTAGAGTGAAAAAATATTTTCTTTTATTAGTCTTAAATAATTTACCTTGTATCTTCATTTCATGTCCCCTAGTCTTTCTATATTCTGATAACGTAAACAATCGATCTACGTTTACCTGTTCCACTCCGTTCATTAATTTATAGACATAAGAACATAAGACATGCCATACTGGGTCAGACCGAGGTCCATCAAGCCCAATATCCTGTTTGGCCAGAGTGCTCAAACCACACAAAGGGGCATGTTTACTAAACATTCATAATGTGCGGGGCCGCGGTAGTGTGCCTGTGCCATATAAGGAGTGGGCGGTCCAGGCAGAAAAAGGAAAATAAAACGGGATAAAGCGATCGCACATATGCGTGGGTCGCAAGTGTGCGGGCCCACATTAGCGCGTCGGAAGGCCAAGTGGTGCGCTGCTGGGCACACAAAAGAACACAGCTGTAGTACAACAGTGAAGACACTGAGCAATGGTGCAAGGGCCATGGGTTCGAACCCCCACTGTGCGCAATGAATAAGGCTGTCTCAGGCAGTACCTATTATGGGGAGGAATATTTTTAGGAGGGAGTCAAAATTTTGGGAGGCAGAATGTGTTGCGCCGATATGCAAGGACAAGAACAGAGCCACAGCACAATGGTGAAGACACTGACCAATGGTGCCGGGAGCAGTGGTTCAATACTACACAGTGTACACTGAAGGCAGTTGTTTGTGTCATTATTTTCGGAGTCACAGAAAGTATGGCCGACAGAAGTGCTTGTGTTGCTGTGCGTAAAGCGGCGCACTAATGGTTTTGGAGGGCTCAGAATACTGGGAGGCATGAGTCGCGCACTGATGAGAAAGAAGACGAGCTGAGCCACAGCATAATGGTTAGAACACTGACCAATACTGCAGGGAGCATGGGTTTGAACACCCTCAGTGCACACTGAAGACAGCTGGCTGAGGCATAGGAAAAATAGGTGGCATAAGGGGTTGCAGTGCTGGTCATAAGGGTGTGTGGCAATGGTTTTGGAGGCATAATAATGTTGGATAGGCATATGGTGTTGTGCTGATTGGCAAGCACACAAACACAATCACTGTGCAATGGTGCAGGGATCAGGGGTGCAATCCCCCACAATGGCAAATGAACATGTTTGGCAGAGGCAGTACCTGTAAGGGGTAAGATTGCCTCAGGAGGGTGTTATTGCATATCTGTGGAATAATCGTTTTCCAGCAAATGTACTCTCAGAGCACTGTAACATAACGTGCCCCTGAAGTCACCCCAGAGGACACATCTCTAAATGCAGTGTCTGCCACGCCACCCTACAATGTTGCTGAAAGAGTGGCCGAGGTTGCGGCATATAGGGTGCCCTATGAGGCAGGGAAAGGTCACAGCACTGTTTCTGCTGGCAGCACTGTGCATTGTAACGTATGGAAAAAAGAAGTAGGTGTGCTGACACAGGTCGGGCATACGTGATTTAGCAGTGAGGGACTGCAGACAGCCCCTGGCGACTGATATCAACAGGGTGTCAGAGTTAATCTCATATTGCAATCTTTTGCCTGGGCCCGCCTGCAGCCCGTCGCTTTGAAATCATCAATGGCAGACCTGGGTCAGCCCTTATTTATATACCAAGGTGGGGCTGTAGACAGGCCCTGGTGACTCATATCAACACGGAATCAGAGTCAATATCATCCATTAAACTGCCCTATTACCTCTGGAGACTGAAATCCCCGGACTAACACAGCTCCATGGCATCCAAGGTCTGTTTAAAAAACACACACCCCTATGTCATGAATGCTGAAAACTGGTAAATACACCAATGATGTTGCAGGGGTCATGGTTTGCTCTCTCCAGCGAATAAGGGTGGCTGAGGTATGTCCCTTCTCTGTGAGCAAGTGCACAGCAAGCATTCCTGGCATAGTAAGACAACTACACCCTTGTGCCATATATTACTGCACCTTTTATGGTGCAGCAGACGTAACATCACAAACATACCCTGTCAGCAAAGGGGAACTGTAATTGTTTCCCAGAGGCCATGTGGAAAGGCTGTCCACTCCCAGGCCACTATCGTAGGCACCCCATAAGCTGTCTGAATCAAAGGTGTGCCAGAAGATGCCCTAAGGATGTATAGGTGAAATCAGAAAGCTTAGCCAATAACAGTAACATCTCCCAAGTTGAATGCAAACAGAGGTATGTGCCAAACACACACATAACACAAACACTGCACAGAGCAGAGAACACAGACAATACCAAAGTAAATGAAGGACTGACATAAGTTGACGGGCTGCAGAAAGCAGCTGCAGGCCATGTGACACCCAGAAAATGTGAAAAACATATCGTGGGCAGCTAAATCCATGCACAGATTGATGGTAATGTAACATGCTATACTGACAGTGTGAGACAGAGGATGGGAAGATGTGTGTAGCAGGGGAGGCAGAAACAGAAGTATATGTGAAATATCAGGATGATGGTGGAGTACAAGTGCTAGGCAGAGCACACACAGGAGAGGCAAGCAGGTTGAGATGCAATGCACGAATTTGTGGTAGTCCATGACGTGGTTCAGCAGCATACACATCAGGGTAGGATGGCACATAGCTGGCAGAGAAAGGATGGACGGAAGGATGTCTCACAACTCAGGTAATGGTACAATGTGGTCATGCCACCGATGTACACACATATGACTGTCACACGAATGAAAAGCACATATGCAGGACAAGCATACAAATCCAACACAGCAGACAGGAAGCACACCGACGACCAATAGCACAAATGGCAATGCCTAAACCGGTAAGCCACACCGCCCATGTGAGGTCATCAGCAAAGGCTGCATAACAAAAAACTGCATGCCAGTACACAAAACGCCTGCTGGCTGTCACGACAAACAACCACAAAAACAACAAGTCAGGAGCAAATGCACATGCAGATCCCCCATGTACAGATCTAATTGCACTCTGTATTTTCCTACAGTGAAGAAAGGGAAGGGTGTGTGTAGAGGTGAGGAACCTGGTGGTACCTCATGGTCCAGTTAGCCCAGTGGAACCAAAAAAAAAAGATGCCATGTGTGGAAAGAACATGCATACAACAGAGTTCAAACACATGACTGTAGCCAATACCAAAAACCCCACAATGAGCTCATTCTAGCACAAATATCCCAAAGGGAGTGTGTGTATGTCAAGCGTTCATACACAGTGATGTGCCATGTGGCTGTCACATACACAGCTGGCACTGTACAAGGATGTGAGCACAGGTGCCCCATGTACATGACCAGCAAAGGAAGACATAAAGGGGAAGTATGCTCAAATAACGGAGGATCAACATAGTGAAGTGAAACATGGCTTGCACCCCAAACAACCAGTGAACAAGTCACACCAGCACCCTATGTGGCCTACGACAGGTCATGTAACCCTCCATCACCTAGCAACAACAACAACATCATCTACATCCTGTGACATTGACAGGAAGAAAATGGATTCCCGGACTCACAACGAGTCATGACTGATACAAAGGCACACATTGATCATGGTGACAGACCTGAAATGCAATCAGCAAACGAGACAAATGTGGGTGAAATAAATAACTTTATTTGGTTTGCACATCACAAATAGTGTAGACAGTGCCATCATAATATGAGGGCTGGCGGCATCCCTTCGGAAAGTGCTCAAAACCTTTAGCATGTCACAAAGCCACCTCCTACACAAAGGTCACTTGCTTGACACCAAATTATTGACAACAGATAGAATGTGCATCAGGTGCATGCTCTGCACCTCACACCAGACCCCCCGCCCCCCCTTGCCGCTGAATGTCGCAAGTGTGTCACCCACATATGAGTACATGTACAGAGTAGATGCTGCATGCTGAGGACCCAACACACCTCATCTGTCCCTCAGAAAATATCCATCTGTCCAAACAGGGGTCAGACTAACTCCTAAAAGATATTTTGGTCAAAGGTTTCTAATGTCAAAAAACATGCAATAAAAGTATTGATGACGCTCACATCCCAATGCCTGATATGGGATTACACGCTACACCACTGTGGACACAAACAATCATGTAAATCACAATAAGCATCTGCTAACAGGTACCACATGCACATGAACACAGACATAATACCAACCCAACAACCAGCAGAAAAATGCACATATAACACCATCAAGGAGGTCAACATGCACTGTTGTATTGGGGAAACAGTGCTTTGTCACATATACCAGGATACATGGAATTCTCAAGTTAAGAAGTATTACGGTCACGCACACTGCCACACTCCAAACATAATGTGGCAATGTGAGTGTCGCTACCACAAGCCATAATCATGACCGTGAAGATGGGAAATGCAAGGTGTGTACAGACATGCTGACTGTCATGTATGCACGGTAAACCAACACAAGAAGCAGCATATGAATAAGGAGATAATGGACAAACATATTACAGGGATCCACACAGAAGCCATAGGTCCACATGTTGTGCCTCAGAAACATAGTCAGTCAGATGCACAAGCACCAGCCACATTGCAACATGATACAGTGATGATACACATGCATGTAAGCACCCTTGGGTCACTGAACACATCATTCCAAGATGTTGTTGTGCGTGAAAGCATTGTTGAGTTAAAATCGGGATCATGTCCAGGTGGAAAATAGGTGGACGTAGACAATAGGAGCACTCCATTGTTGGCCACATTACAAATACATGGCCTGTATGCTTGTGTTGTAAGAAAAACATGCGAATATCGTCGGTGCAATGTCACAGCCATGGTCAAAACACAACGGAAAAACAACTGTGGCAAAATGTACCACCTACAATGTCCATGTCAGTTGCTGCTGCACAAGGGGGGATCATTGTAAAACGTCAGAATGCTATCTGCAATCCAACAACTCATGTTAAAAGTGTTTTTGCAGCTCTGGGCATGCATAGTCAAGTGTCAGTGTTCAATATACCACAGTCCTTCAAAGTGCATGTGTGTCCCCTACAATGAGGAGCACTTCCTGCCAAACAATTGCATCAGCAGTGCCATCGACACCTCTGTCATGGGGAAATCAGTAGTCAAAGATCAATAATGTCCATCCCAGTCATGTGTTGCACTCTCAGAGGTAAAACCTCCAATGGCAAAATGTCATAGCAAAGACTTGCATGGTGGTCTGTCCTCAAACAGGTGGGTGGTGTTGACAACAGTTGCAGTGTAAGAGATGTGTCTGGTCTGTCGTCTGGCCTGTGTCAGGAGAGGAGAGGTATGTTATCGTCAGACACCTTGGAAAATAAACACAAATGTCATAACGTCACAGCTTTGGAAATGCTGAAGAAAGGGATGCAAAGGCAAACGACCTGATAGCAATATTAAACATAACCTTGTGGCCAACATCATTAATCCTCAACACAGACATGGGTGTCACATGGATATGTTAATGTCCATGCTCCTGTCACACAGGTGTGTTGCAGCTACACACCATATGCAGCTGTACATGTGAGCAGAGAGGAAATGTTACATGACCATCACAACAACATCAAATCATCACCAGTTAAAGACAGATGTAATGAACCAAAAAGAAAAACAGACATACCGTGTGTGTGTCCAATGAGTGTCCATGTTGTCCCATGTGTATCTTGGAGGTTGGGGGTAGGAACCCTTTATGACCCGCACCCAGGTCATATAGTGCTGGGTGCACTATATGACCCACACACAGGTCCTCTGCTGCAAATACTTTGCCAGAGGCAGCTACGATTGTCATGCTACACACATATGTAATGTGTCATGTGCACCTTGTTTCGCCACAGCCTTGGGGCTGCAGCGGCACAGTGTGCACAGACATCCATGTGGTCACAGGGGGACTATGTTGTCAATGGCTGGTTTACTTAACATACTCATCACCGTGTGCAATCCATCATAGAACACACATTGGTGGCATATGTGTGACCTTTGCCCTTAGACCACATCAATAATCACCTGCCTCCCACCCCACCATAGGGATGCCTGTGTCAGAGGCAGAAATGGGTGGCATGCCTATGTTGGAGACTCAGATATGTGCAGATCTGTGTTTCACATAGGACCATCCCTGTGCCATGTACATCAGTGGGACAGCTGCTACGTTGCAACAGTTAATGCAGAACCCTAGTTGAAAACACCTACACACATGGTCTTGTAGAACACCTTAATTTGGGGCCAATTTCGTTTTCAGACACATGTTTACCCAACAGGAACATATGTGCCCCCACACATACCCCATGCTGACATCCTCACACTTAGCCTAGGTGAGACACATGAGCAGTACAAGTTCCTTTCAAAATCATATTTACTATTTAAAAAACAAATGGGAAACTATGTACAAATGTGGGAAGGGGGAACATACCATCACCCTCCCCCCCCCCAACACATCCTCCCCTCCCCTCAAACGCCCACCCGCACATAATACACACACACACAACTAAAACAACCCACACGTGAGCCCCACCCTCCCCCAGCATGCTCAGTGATGGAAGACAGGGCAGCACAGGGCACATGTGGTGACGTCACTGGTGCAATTACTGACGCCAGTGACGCCATTGAGGGGGTGGTTGCTGACATGGAAGACGTACCACCTCGGCAACCACCCTCTCAATCACTGCCGCCAGCCACTGCTGTGAGTGACACAGCTCGTGTATACGTTGCTTCATGCCATCCAAGGCCACAGACAGGTGGTCCACACATCTACCACCACACACACACATTGTCAATGTTGTCTGTGTGGTGGCATCTGCGTAGGGCCTGTGTGTGGCCCTGGATGGTGGAGGCAACTGTTGTGGCTGGGGGGAGGCCACAGTGCCCTGTGATGCCCTGTCTTCCACATCACTTTCCCACAACCCTTCTGGGAAACCCTCCCCCCCTGAGCCCTCCACAACATCCCCCCCCCCCCTCCACATCACCTGCACCCTCTCCCGACCCTGCCTCCCCCCCAAACAACCCTTCAAAATGTCCATTCTGCCCCTCCTGTGTCCTCTCTGCCAGGGATCCAGGTGTTTGCGCCTCCACCACCTCCTCATCCTCCTCATCCACCTCCTCCTCCTCCGCCTCCTCGTCTGTTGTGTCCAGGACCACCACCTCTGCATCATGTGGTGTTGTTGTCTGCCTGAACAGATTTGCAGAGGTGGTGGCCTCATCCTCAGTGACATCACCATCTGTAGAACATAACAGTCATCAGCACGTTTGTCTGTCACACATATAGCACTTGTACATGGGCAGGCACCACACAGGCATCTGGGATAATGGAACATCAGTTACAGATACGTGACTTTCTGATTATTGTACATCACCCTGTTGTGAGTTCTCACCCTGGAGGCGCTGGAGGTAGGCACCATGGTGGAGGCGCAGCTCCCTGCCCTTCTTCCGGAGATCCTCAATCTGTGGATATGCAAGGAAAAGGTGAGGGCATTAGTGACTGGTCACCTTCTGCTGGTTTGCCCCCACACACATACACATCAGTGTGCACAGGGTCTTACTGCTCCTGGCACACTGCTGTGTGTGTGTGTGTCATGTATAGCATAGTTAATCACCTGTCAGTAGGCATTCCCATGGGCAACAGGCATATGTCATGACATGTGTTTACTGTTGGTGGCAAGGGAGCATGTGTGTCACAGCTAACCCGCATCCCTTGTGGCAGTCTGTGGCAGCATCCCACAGTGTGATTGCGCTGCCCTCCCCCCGTCGAACATGTCTCTCTCCAGTGAAGTATACAGCTTACACAGGGACCAACATTGAGAAACATAGTGGGAGAGTCACACGGACAGAGAGAGACACCCCCCCCCCCCAAGGGGAGATGGGTGGGTTGTGATTTCCTGATGCTGCTGTTCCAGCAGAACACCTCTGACAGGGGTTTAGCTATGCTGTCTCCAGATACACACAACACATGGTCAATCATCTGGCAGCACCGTATATGTAAATGCTAGTCTGTTTCTACACGTGTGCTGATGGACTGTGGCTGGCTTCTTATTCCCCACATGTTTCTATAGCATCCTGTGTGAGTGGCAGATAGGAGTGGGTGACATATTTTGGGTGTGGGGCAAAGCAGCCAGACCGAACGGGGCATGCCTGGAAGGGCCTTCAAGCAAGCTTACATGGAGCGTGAGGGGAAGACCAGGACTGTGTCTTGCGTATTCATATCTCATTATGGCCTATTGGCAAACAGGGGGAGTCCTACAAAGTGACATGTACCTTTTATTGTCATGGTTCAAGTGTGTGGGTGTTTGTGAAACGTCCATTTGTGTAAATTGTGGCATATAGGTGAAAAGACACACATCACGACAGACAATGCCACACGTGTGTCACTACAATAGCTGGTTTCATGCAAAAACAGGCACAGTGATATGCTCGATGTGTGGCAATCCATGACCTTGGAAGAGCCATTTTGCATAGGCAACATCACCACACACATACACATTAGTTTGCTTATGATGTGATTAAAACTCTACACTGGGGAGTGTTTTCATGCATCCTGTGTTGTCATCAATTTAGACACACATGGCATGCCTACCTCCTTTTTTATACAGCACATTTTGTGGTCACAGTACCACCTGCATTTGTTGCTTTGTCTGTGCACATGTGTGCAGTGACACCTGTGCCCGGTGTACTTGGCACCCTCAGCACATCCTTGAACTACCCTGCCGCCCCCTTGCATGACCTTGACACAACATGCCCCAGTTTGTTGGCCAATGATGGTGTCCATGCTAGTCACAGTTACACAGCATGTGCTGTGTTCCACACATTTATGTTCAGATGCTCTTTAGACATCCTGTTACTCAACCCCAATGGCAACCTGATATGCCACCAATCATGGGCGGTGTGTAGTTAGATGAGACATTGTGTGGGTGGCCCTATTGACCTTGGCAGGGGCCAATAACATTACCTTTCACCTTTGACAGGGCCCACGATATCAATGCTTGCACCACTAGCTGCATTGTGTGAGGTGTGTCTTATGGGGAACCTGCTGGCTATGTCCAACCTACTTTGGACACAGTTGCTGACAGCATAATGTGTGTGTGGGGGTAGTTATTGTCCCTGTATGGCCTATGTTATGTTGTTCTGTTCATTTGCCCTGGCTCAGCTAGGCTGACAGCAGGTGTTTTATGGCAGCAATATCGACAGGGGCCAAACCAACATAACGGCTCTTTGCACCAGTGCTAATGTGAGGGTTTATGTATGTGTTCTCCAGCCACAACAGTTGCATGTATCATTGAAACACCATCAGTGATGTCCATGTGTCTGATGGTGTTGGATTTATATTAGGTGGTAAGGTGTTGAACCTGAATCTGCATGACGGTATGGGGACATGGATCTGCTACAGCTTTTTGCTAACACATGTAATGGCCCATGGGGATGGGGTGCTGTTACACACATTAACCTCTGCAGCTAGCATATCATCCGGAGTCAGCACACACATGTGTGCTGAGATGTTCACCTCACAGACTATGGTGTAGGTGCAACCTACCTGCCATGAACAACCACATTATCTTACTGACATACCCACCATAGCAATTGTTGATCTGGCCCCCTGTGGGTTGGGTGTCCTACCACAGATCATCAGCTGCATACACCTTAGCAAAAGGGTGACTAACAGGACCCATTGCGCAGCTCACAGGACTCCTGGGGATAGGGAGAATGCATATAACCTGTTAGGCACACACAAACATATCCCCATGGTGCCAGATTAGCCACTGGGATGGTCTTGCTGGACTCCAGGGGATAGGGAACAATAAAGCACAATGTTAAGGCACACACAACCATATCCCCATGGTGCAAGATTAGCCACTGGGATGGTCTTGCTGGACTCCAGGGGATAGGGAACAATAAAGCACAATGTTAAGGCACAAACAACCATATCCCCATGGTGCCAGATGAGCCACTGGGATGGCATTCCTGGTCTCCAGGGGATAAGGAGCATCAGGCAAACTGTTAAGCAACACACAACCATATCCCCATGGTGCCAGATGAGCCACTGGGATGGCATTCCTGGTCTCCAGGGGATAAGGAGCATCAGGCAAACTGTTAAGGAGCACACAACCATATCCCCATGGTGCCAGATGAGCCACTGGGATGGCATTCCTGGTCTCCAGGGGATAAGGAGCATCAGGCAAACTGTTAAGGAACACACAACCATATCCCCATGGTGCCAGATGGGCACCTGTGATGGTCTTCCTGGACTCCAGGGGATAGGGAGCATAAAGCAAACGGTTAGGGCACACACAACCATATCCCCATGGTGCCAGATGAGCCACTGGAATGGCATTGTTGGCCTCCAGGGGATAAGGAGCATCAGGCAAACTGTTAAGGAACACACAACCATATCCCCATGGTGCCAGATGAGCCACTGGGATGGCATTCCTGGTCTCCAGGGGATAAGGAGCATCAGGCAAACTGTTAAGGAACACACAACCATATCCCCATGGTGCCAGATGGGCCCCTGTGATGGTCTTCCTGGACTCCAGGGGATAGGGAGCATAAAGCAAACTGTTAAGGAACACACAACCATATCCCCATGGTGCCAGATTGGCCCCTGTGATGGTCTTCATGGAATCCAGGGGATAGGGTGTATGTATTAACCTGGCCAAGCACACACAAGCATTTTCCCAGGGTTATTCCGAGCCAACTGTGATGAGCTGTCTGGACCCCTGCAGATTGGGGGACTGTTTGGAACTCTGACAGCACACAGACCAATATCACAGGGATGACAGGAAACCCACTGTGATGGGCTCTCAGTCCTCCTGGTGATAGGGTGGATGTCTGAAACTGGATGGGCACACACAAGCATTTCTCTAGGGTGATTGCTAGCCCATTGTGATGGGCTCTGAGGACCCATGCAGATAGGCGTGTGTATTGAACATCATGGCCAACAAAGCCCATATCACCTGGGTGGGTGACATACCATTAATGTTACGTTTCACATATCCTTGTGCTGGACCCAAGGTGTTTTGTTAAAGGTACAAATCCCACCATATCCATATGTTGTTGTATTTATTTACATCTGCTGATCTAAGGTCTAACTTAATTACAGTATGTTGTGGCACAGCCACAGCAGCAGCTGACATGCCACAAGGGTAGCATCGTGACCTTTATGACCATGTCCATCAACACCTGGGTGCAGGACAACACAGTCACAAATGATACAGATACATTATGGTATGTCTTATCCTCTTCTGCACATTATTGGCTCACAGTACCTCAGCACAACAGCATGGACATTTGCAATGAGCACAGGCTACGTATATGATTTTGAGGACCTGGCCCCATACACTTACCTCCCTTGGGTAGTCTGCTTCTCTATTGAAACGTCTTTCTAGACGTTGCCAGGCCCTAAGGACCGTAGAGCTGTCCCTGTGCCCGGTGGTCCCGGGGAAGAGCTTATGCTGGCGTGGTGCGATGAGCCGGGACAAGTACCTGAGCTCACGGAGGGTGAAGGAGGGCTTCCTTGCTCTGGGCACCATTTTCAGAGATTATCACCTGATTGCACGCAGCGCGCATCACGCGCAGCGCAACTGCCACGACGATTTACATGCAACGTCGCCACTCATATGGCGCAGGTCAGAAACCTATGGCCTCCATGTGCGCCCCGAACGCAGTACGTGCATGTGGGCTACGCAGCTGGCGCATGTTGGCGATATTGCACGTGCAACTGCGCCACGCAAATGCGCAACGAAAAAATAGTTTCGCAAAGACTTGCGCACATGCGAAACACACATTACATATACACTGCTGTGTGTCATTTATTTAAAACACAGGAAAACCATTTTAGAATGTTATTGTGTATACACATTTGGGACTTGAACCTATCAACACCTACACAATGGTTCTTAGGCTTTTGTATGATGTGATGTGCTATGGCTCTCACATTGCAATGACTGCCAATAAGACAGATAACACAACAATGTGTGCTGAGAAAACATCAATGTGGGCTATCAGTCACCCTGGTGATATGTTTGTGTGTGCTTACACCATTTAATACAGCCTCCCTATCCACAGAGGTCAAGAGAACCCATCACAGGGGGCTATCAGTCACCCTGGTGATATGGTTGTGTGTGTTTAATGGAGAAAACAATACCTCCCTATCCACAGGGGTCCACAGAGCACATCTGAGTAGCCTACCAGTCACCGTGGTTATATGGGGATATGTGTTGCAATAGATCATGTTCAGTAGGTCATCTCAATGTGAGCCAAGCAATGATGTGGGGCCTTGGTATGTGGACAGTCTACATCCACATTATTTTTCATGACGCACATAAGGAGCTGATGGAGGTTTGCATGCGACACACATGCTCATTTCTCTTACGTAGGTGTGCTGACATACAGAGATAGTGGATGAGGTGTGCCACATTATTTGCCATACATCCTTTTATTAGCGAGCTAGTTTTTTCCTTCACACAGGCAGCCTAATCATTATGACTTGCTGGCACATCACTCCCTAATATCAGCTGTGCTTTGTGGGGACTTTGGAAGGTTTGTTTTGTATGAGAGGAAACACACTGGGACAATGCAATGACCTAGGGTGGCACATCAGGGACCCTGGGAGGCACTCCAGAGAGGACCATATGAGGTGCAGTGTCCACCACAGCACCTTCTAACATTCATTTTCAGACACCTTTTTGAGTATTTGGAATAACCTTCAGGATACAGCACTGACGGTGTATGTGGCAGGGACAAATGACGTTGGATAGGGTAAATGCCTCTGACAGCCATATTAGATTACACCACTGTGGGATCAGACCTATGACTTACGGCTGTAACCGCTGTGATGTCACAAGTGCCCAACATCTCCATAGCTGAGTGATTGTGCATCAGTGCTCCTTGGCGCCCTACGCAAGTCCGGTGATCAGGATAGCCCTCATGAATATCCATGAGATCTATATGCATTAGGGCTATCCTGGCAGCCTGACTGGTTTGTGGCCCTCTAGGTCTGCATTTGGAGACCCCTGCCTTACACCTCTTTCATTTCGGGGTGTGAGTGTGCAAGGTGCAGATGTCCTAGACTGGAAAAGCATAAATGGAATGTGTCACATACTTCCTCAATTGTCAACAAAACCATGACGTGGTAGCATCTAAACTATGTTGGTAATGGTGGTGGTGAGGGGCAAAGAGGCATGTGACTCATTGTATCAACATGTTTTAATGTCTTGGACATCTGCACCTTCACCACTTACAATCATTGATGACAGAGGTGTAGGGCTAAGGTGTTGACATACAGCCCTGGAGAGCCACTCAGCACTCACGTTCGCATGATATGTTGGAAGCATATATGTCTCATGCATCTTCATTAGGGCTATACTAAACACCCGACTTGCCTAGGGTTTCAGGTGTGATTGTTTCTGAGCCAATGCCCTAGATACTAACACACCCCTGGCTGCCTACAGTAGGACTGAGGGCCACCACATGACCTTTTTTCCGTTTTTTACACTGATAGGCTAAAACCACACATACCCATGATGCACTGCACATGTAAAACAGCAGTCTAGACATAACATTCAGATGTGTTCTGAGGGCCCTAAACCACCTCAGGCTGCTAATTTTTACTGAGCATGTAGATTAATGACACAGAGTTGATACTGAGCATCACATTGTGCGGGCCCTGGTCTCACCCTGAGAGTGAGAGGGGACACCCAACACCATGTCCACGGCAACTGGATTAGCTAAGCTAGTCTATGTTGTGTGTACACATCAGTGACTGTGTCTGATGGGTAGGTCTTCTAGATCCATTGCTAACTACACTTGTGTCCATCTCTTATTTCTGTGTGCTGTTTATACCTTCTGTAATTTTCTGATAACACATTAGACATATTCTGTGTGGTGCTGCTAGCTTGTCCATAGTACATATTACTGGAGAATATGTGTGCACCCAAAACTGGGATGTCTGCATACTCACCAAGCAGTTCAGCTAGTGATTGGGCCCCAAAATGTAACCCATACATATCACTTGCAGGAGATGTTGTTGACACTATGGCTGACCTAGCCATGCCATGGTGACTGCTCAGTTAGGGTGAGAGTGAACTTCCAGCAAGACATGCAGTGGCTACCCTGTCCATGCTGCTGATGGACGCACACTACAATGTCCAATACATTGACTAATGATCTGTCCTCATGCATCCTGGCAAAGGCAGCCTGTCTGAGGTATGCCCACAATACCTTGCTCCTCATTATGCACATTGGCAAGCTAACACTGGACACAGAGCAAACATTGTGCGCTAAGTAAGATGTTTAAGAAATCACACACTGGATGTACAGCCACACAATCACACACCTATGCCATCACTGTGCTACTATAGCTAGCTTTTACAGTCTCGGACATCTCAGCAGTCCTGGACCCAGTGCAGGCATGGCAATGGTATGGAATACTGTTGGTGTCACACCACAGGGTGGGGAACATTTTCATGCACCAGACCTGAGACACACTCCCCAAACATCTGACATATTGGTATTCTAACGCTCAATAACCATATTGTGTTTGACGTTGGCATTGATATATGTCACTTTTCACATCTACATGTTGATATGGGTTTACTGTATTTCCAGGTTTATGGTGACAGTGCTAAGGTGTTCACATACTAGTTTTTTGAGATGTACGCAAGGCCCAATATCATGACTGTCCAGTAGTGTTTGGGTAATGGAGCCTGTGTGTCTGCACATTTCTGCTCCTGTTGGCTGATACTCTCAGCCAGAGGTCCCCAACTCCAGTCCTGTTGTCCCACACACTGATCATGTTTTGCAACTGTGCCTCATGAATATGCATGAGATACATCTGCATACCATGGACCACCATATGGACATAGAGGAACACATCTTTATTTCACACATCATAAGATGTAAATGATTTGTGGCCCTCCAGGACTGCATTTGGGGAATCTGCTGTATGTAATGCAGATGTTTATCATATATGTACATTTTCATGGCCAATATAGATGTCTTACCCGTGTTTGCATTATCTGCACTACAGGATCTGTTATTTTTAAAATATTTGCGTGGTCTGACAATTGTGGGGACTGTGTTGGCTGAGTGGACACATGGGATTTGAACCTGTGACCTTCTGTTTGTGTAAACACTGACTGTGTGCACTGCACCACAGTTTTGCCACATTGCAGCTGCATTCCCTGGGGAGTCCATGGCTGTACATCCAATAGAGCCTGTCTGTTGTGGTGGGCAGGGCCAGCCTACACACGCCTAAGGCACTGTCTGGTGTGGCTTGCTGCCATTGCCCCCTCCATCACCTGTACACCTCGCACAACATGATGACATGTCCTTATCTGGAAAAAACACATATTGCGTGATTGCATTGTGGCCCTCCAGGACTGCGTTGTGAGGACTTGCCTGTACGTAATGCCCCTTGTTGGGGGGGGGGGGGTGCGCGGTGTTAGGTAAAACACTGGTGTTGAAAACATGATTATGTACTCTGCAATCACGGAGTGTCTTCACTATCTGTGTTTAGTGGTGGGTAAAATATCTGTGCAGGATTAGCAGTAGGCCCAGCTGGGCTTTGAACCTGTGACCTTCTGTTCTTACATGCACTGTCTGTGTGCACTGCACCACTGTCTAGCCATAGATTGGCTGATTTCCCTGGGAGGTCCATGACTGTGCATACGGCAGGGCCTGTCTGTTGCAGTGGACGGTGCCAGACAGCACATGGCTAGGCCACTGTCCTCTGGGGATGGCAGCCACTGCCTCCTGCACCACATGTACTCGTCTGCAAACATGCTGGCATGTCCTTCTCTCAGAAAAACAAAACAGATTACCTGATTGCATTGTGGCATTACAGGAATGCATCTGGGGGACTTGGCTGTAGGTGATGCCCATTGTTGTGGTGTGTGTGCGGTGTGGGGTAGAATATGGGTTTTTTCCACATGCTTATGTTCCCTGCAATACAGGGGTGTCTGTGCTATCTTTGTTTAGTGGTGGGTAAAATATAGGGACTAGGCTGGCAAATGTACCAGCTGGGATTTGAACCTCTGAGCCTCTTGTCCTTGAGGTACTGGATCTGTCCGCTGCACCACACTGTGACCACAGAGATGGCGCACTCCCTGGAGATAGTACACCTGGCAGGATGGCGTCACAAACCCTGCTCTGCGCATATTTACTGTGGGCTCCTTCACCCTGTGTGGTGACATATGTGCAAATAAAACACAGGACTGGCCACAGGACAATGGGGGAAAACATATACACAAGCTGGGCAACAGTGATATTAATGGGCAACCATAGAAAACACTACCAGGAAAGCTGCAAAGTAAGGGCATGTTTTTTGGAACAGTCTCCGCTCCGTGCACCTTTCCAAGGGTAATTTCTTTTGTTTGGTGCTTTCCTGGGTGTGTTTTTTATTTTTAAACATTACTATAACTGTTCCACAGCTGACATAATCTTTATCATATTTTTGTTGTGCTCATTTTCTATTTTAAATTGCACTTTTGTGCTGTACACATGTATCACATTGCTCACGTTTTGCAGGTTTCCCCGGTTCTGCTGTACATTGCTGACGGAAATGGTTTCTCTTCCCTTTACATGCCCTCTACAGCGAGTGTTTCACTCGCGCTATTTTTTCAGGGTATATTCGGCCCCGCAACTGTGCGAGGTGCCTCTCCCCTCCCCTTCCCCGCCCATCAACCCCGTCTCTCCGCCCCTGGTAGGCCTTCCTCCGCCCTCCGTAGGCCTTTCCACACCTCTTTCGGACATTTGCGGGCCCGTACTTGTGCGGGGCCCGTTAGTGTTCCGCGTACCTGTGCGGGGGTGACACGCACGTGTGCGGGGCGTTTAAACGCGTTTATGCGCGTTTCAATGCCGCGTTGCTGTGCGCTATTTTGCGGCGCGCAAATTTGCGGAGTTTAGTAAACATGCCCCAAAGACTTCTATCATATCTCCCCTCAGCCGTCTCTTTTCCAGGTTAAAGAGCCCTAACCTTTTCAGCCTTTCTTCATAGGAGTATCTTTCCATCCCCTTTACCATTTTGGTGGCTCTTCTCTGAACCTTTTCTAATAACGCTATATCCTTTTTAAGATATGGCGACCAGAATTGCACACAATATTCAAGGTGCGGTCTCACCATGGAACGATATAGAGGCATTATAATATCTTTTGTTTTATTTTCCATTCCTTTCCTTATCATACCTAGCATTCTATTTGCTCTCTTGGCCACTGCTGCACACTGGGCCAAGGGTTTATCCACAATGATGCCTAAATCTTTTTCCTGGGTGGTGGTTCCTAATGTGGAACCTTGCATCGTGTAACAATAGTTTGGGTTGTTCTTCCCTAGGTGCATAACTTTGCACTTATCCACATTAAATTTCATCTGCCATTTTGATGCCCAGTTTTCCAATTTATCAAGATCCTCTTGCAATTTTCCACAATCCTCTTGGGTTTTTAACAACTTTGAATAGTTTTGTGTCATATGCAAATTTGATAACCTCACTCATTATTCCCTTTTCCAGGTCATTATGAATATGTCAAAAAGCAGCGGACACAGCACAGATCCCTGGGGTACACCACTATTCACCTTTCTCCATTGGGAAAACTGGCCATTTAGGCCTACCCTCTGCTTTCTATCTTTTAACCAGTTCCTGATCCACAATAGTACACTGCCTCCTATCCCATGACTCTTTAGTTTTGCCAAATGTCTCTGATGAGGGACCTTGTCAAAGGCTTTCTGAAAGTCCTGATACACTATATCAACCGACTCACCTTTGTCCACCTATTTATTCACACCTTCAAAATAAGATAACAGATTAGTAAGGCAAGATCTTCCTTGTTTAAAGCCATGTTGGCTGTCTCCCATTAGACCATGACTATCTACATGCTGAGAAATTTTGTTCTTTATGATGGTTTCAACCATTTTTCCCGGTACTGATGTCAGGCTCACCGGTCTGTAGTTTCCCGGATCACCCCTGGAACCCTTTTTAAAAATTGGCGTTACATTGGCGATCCTCCAATCTTCAGGTATTACAGATGATTTTAATGAAAGTTCACAGATTACTAATAGCAGGTCTGCAGTCTCATATTTTAGTTCTTTCAACACCCTGGGATGTATACCATGTGGCCCAGGTGATTTGCTACTCTTCAGTTTATCTAATAGTTGTAATACATCTTCCTGATGTATCGATATTTCCTTCAATTTTTCCGCACCTTTAAATACCACTTCAGTCATGGGTAACATCCCTACATCTTCCTCAGTAAAGACTGAAGCAAAGAATTCATTCAGTCATTCTTCAGTATGAGACACAAACAGGAGCACTGCTCGCAAATCAAACTGAGAAACCACAAAAGCGAGCAGTATTGGAAGTCACAGGCACTTTATTAATTAAACAAACCCCAACGCGTTTCGGCTGTTGCCTTCATCAGGGGGTACTAGAGGACAGCAAAACACAACATAAAAATAAATAAGCATACATAAAAACATAGAAAATATATTAAAATAACTACAAATATGAATAATGATAATAATTAATTAATTCATAATAAATTAAAATTAGAACAAATATATATAAAAAATATATATAAAAATATATAAAAAAAATTTATACCATATAGATAGGAAAACCAGCAATACGTAATAATAAAATGTATATGCCATACTTACAAATGAAGCGCACAAAAGCATTAAAGATATGGCACAAACCAATCAATGGTGGATAATGCTAAAAATCAATGTGAAAAACATTAATATGATACTGAAACAATTAAAAACATCAATGCAACCATGCAACATTAAACATAACCTAAAGGGAAAGCAATCAATAAATAACATCCTCCTGAATCAGATGCTACCTCCTGGATTTGACCTCTACACAAGCCACAGATCCACTCAAAAAGGAGGCGGAACGCTCATACTCGCCAAAACAGATCTTAATTTCAAACTATGCAACTCCTCCAGCTCAACCCACCTTGACTCCCTCACTATATCTAATGAACTCTGCTCAATCAACCTGCTTTATCGAGCACCCTCCCCATCACCAGATGACCTTCCAACAATAATCGAGCTTGCATGCGCAACATCCACCTCACGCTCTCCAAATTGGGTAGTTGGTGATTTCAACCTCCCATCTCTCCATGACAGCCACTCTGAAGCATTTCTAGACGCACTAGGGGATCTAGGCTACAAACAATATGTTGATTCTCCCACCCACACTAAAGGAGGTAAACTAGACCTCATCTTCGCACCCCATTCCAACACCTTAACACACCAAGCCCTTGAACTATCGGTTATACCAGTACCATGGTCCGATCACAACCTTATCCAATTCAATATACCCACCCATACCACTCACGTGAGTCAAATACCATCTAACCCACCCGGAACCCACGCAGTCCGTTTTCAACCTCTCAACCGTGACAAGGTCCTAGATAACCTCCAACCACTCTTGACGGACACCTCCCTCAAGCTAGATGACCTGGTAGCCAAATGGGACGAGAACCTCAGAGCCGCCTCATGTCCAGAGCACAAGGATAAGAAAATAAGAAAACGAGAACACGCACCTTGGTTCTCTACTGACCTTCGTACATCTCTCACCCACCTACGCAAACTTGAAAGACAGTGGCGCCAAACCCACTCACCAGAAGCCCTTGAAACATACAATACACACCTAGCTACCCACCGTGAGAAGGTAACACTGAGTAAGAAGCTATACCACACAAACCTACTGAAACGCTCCATCAATAAACCTCATGCTCTATTCAACTTAGTAAAATCCATAACAAGAGAGCCAGTTTCAGCCCAACCTGCAATGCCTCGACCACAGGACTACGCAATCTACCTGCAATCAAAAATGATTAAAACCAGCACAAGCATAAATACCATCGACCCCATTATATCATCTAAGGCATCTCAAATAACTCCATTTTGCAACTTCAATACTATATCATCTAATGAAATTGAGAAAATTGTCGCCTCCATCAATCCTAGCACGGCACCTAACGACCCTTGCCCAGCCAACTGGATCAAAGACCTGCGACATGATCTAAGCCAAATCCTATGCAAAATACTGAACCAGTCCTTTCTAACAGGCTCATTCCCCCAGAGTCTTAAACACACCTCTATCAAGCCTCTACTAAAAAACAGTAAGCTTGATCCATCCAAAGCTGAATCATTTAGGCCAATCTCAAGCATCCCCCAGCTTGCAAAAATCATCGAGAAAGCTGCCCAACAACAACTCCAGCATCATATTGACACAGAAGCACCACTAGACAAATCACAGCATGGATTCAGAGAAGCACATGGAGTCGACACAATCCTTACAACCCTATTCAACGATCTGATCACAGGATTAAACAACATCAAACAAGGATTTATTCTCATCTTTTTAGACATTTCCGCCGCATTCGATTCTGTGAACCACGATATACTACTGCAACGCCTGAGAGAAAAGGGGATTCGAAGCACAGCACTAGAATGGTGTAGATCCTACCTTTCCAATAGGTGGCAACAAGTTAAAACAGGCCAGGAATCCTCAGAACCATTCCTACAGTCTCAAGGGGTACCACAAGGATCTTCACTATCGGCGTTAATGTTCAATGTTTATATGCAGCCGATATGTGAATTGATCAGATCCTTCAACGTACAATGCCTGGCATACGCTGATGACATCCTCATATACATGCCGTTCAAAACTGACCAACCAGTGTATACTCCAATAATCAACTGCTTTGGAGCAGTAGCTGAATGGCTGCTGACTCAAAACCTAAGAATAAATCATAGCAAAACTGATGTCCTATTTGTCACAAGGAATCTTAAGTTCGTACCTCCTCCGTCGTTGCTGATCAACAACATAGAACTGACGTCCAAACCCACGATCCGATACCTCGGCATAACATTAGATCAACACCTGGATATGACAATGCATGTGAAGAATGTGACAAAGAATATATATCACAAGATCAGAACACTACGCCACCTCCGTCCACTACTGGACTATACTGATTTCCGATCAACCTTCCAGGCACTAGTCCTCCCACATCTAGATTTTGCAAACATCATCCTCCATGGGCTCTCTCAATCAACATTAAATCCACTTCGTCTGGCTATGAATACAGCTGCAAGAGTCCTCTCTGGATCACCAAGGTCTGCTCATATAACGCCTATCATGAAAGACCTACACTGGCTACCTCTACAAGCCAGACTCTCATATAAGTCACTAGTCTTGACCTTCAAAGCCATGAATATCTACCCACCAACACCAATCAGAAAACTAATCCATAACACCCCTGAAAATAGAAACAGAAGGACTACAACTATGAACACCTTAATAGTTCCCAAGATGATGACATCATGTACTAAAGCTACATCAAACAGAGCTTTTTCATTATTCGCACCCAGGAACTGGAATATACTTCCCCATGAAATCCGTGGCATCAAAAGCCTATTACAATTCCGCAAAGCTGTAAAGCATCACTTATTCACAAAATACTACCCAGAAGTGACCACAGACACTCACACAGCCAACAGGCCTCCCACCCACACCAAACACTTTAACACCTTTATCCAATCAGAAAATGGTTAGTTCCCACGATATTTCACTTTACTTCTACTGACCCATGCCACCCATGAATTCACGTACAATATCCACTCGAGTTTAAATATGGTATATAATAAAAGCACATTCATAGTATAATGTTGATTGTACATAGTTATATATAATAAAAGCATATTCATAGTATAATGTTGATTGTACATAGTTATCCCTGTTATTCCATGTTATATATTCCCTTGTTCTCTGTAAACTCGATGTTACCTGTACACATTGCAGTATATTTTGTTCATTGTACACCGCACTGATTTTAATAGCGCGGTATATAAGAGATGTTAAATAAATAAATAAATAAATTAGGAGAAGACAAAATGGAAAACCCAGACCTACGGAAGGATCAAAATAGACTTGACAATGAAAATAAAAGTAAAGATAATAATAATAATAATAATAATAAAAATAAAAATAAAAATAAATCATCCTTAAAACAAATAGTCTATTAAAATATCTTATTTGAGCAAAAAAAATATATATACTGAGTACAGAGCATACACATCATTGGACAAACACATGCATTAACATTGTTGCAAACACTAGCTGAGGAAACTAGTGCTAACCAGAAATAAAACTGTGTGCTTTTAAAAGTGCAACATAGCTGAGCAACAAGTAAAGACATGGGTGCAGGAGTATAGAGCAACATATAGGGGCATGTTTACTAAACACCGTTGCTGTGCGGGTTCCCGTTAGTGTGCTGGTGCCATATAAGGAGTGGGCGGGCCAGGCAGAAAAAAGAAAAAAAACAGACCGAACGTGTGTGCGTCGCGCTAATGTGCGGGGCCCACGTTAGCGCGTGGGAAGGCTAAGTGGGGCGCTGCTGTGTAACCAAACAACAGAGCCATAGTACAATGGTGAAGACACTGACCTATGGTGCAGGGGCCAGGGGTTCAAACCCCCATTGCACTCAATGAAAAAGACCAGCTGAGGCATCAACTTTTATGGGCAAAAGTGGTGTAGGAGGTATATTGATTATGGGCGGCAGAAGGCGGCGCACTCTTTTTTTATACGGCATGAGGCGGCGCACTGTTCATTGTGGGCGGCAGATGGCGGCGCGCTGATAAAATGGGGCAACAGAAGGCGGCGAGCCTGTGGGCAGAAGGCGTCGCGCTGATGTGTGAGGGGGCAGCCCAATAGTGGGAGGGATAAGTGGTGCGCTGAAGTGCAAATAGCAGGAATGGAGCCATAGCACAATGGTTAAGACACTGACCACTCGTGCAGGCATCATGGGTTCAATTCCCCACAGTGCCCATTGAACACAGCTGGCTGAGGCATTATTTTAAGGGAAAAATATAGGTACAACCCCAATCAAAAAATTGAAAAAAATGAAAAAACTGCCCGTCAGCCAGTAACGGAGGAAAAAAGACCTCAGTATCTCCCTGCATAAACAAATAACAGGAATCAAGTCTGTCGGTAGACGCCCAGACGTCTAAAGCACCAACACAGACTGAAAATTACATCAATGGTCATAAAAAAACCTCCAGCCGACCCAAAAAAAAACAGGTGGCAACCAGCAGGCTTTCAGGCAGTTAAAGTGCTGCCGTCACAAACACTAACATTAAACAGTAAAGAAAAAGCTCCGGACACTTATCTTTTTTGCATGGTGATGACAAACTGATTTTAACAGTCACGATCTAATGTAGATGGTGAAGATAAAGATGCATGAATAGAGATGAACAAAATCAATATGCAGGATCCCAGATGATAGAGGGCTCCGACATCTGATGTTTCGCCGTTATGGCTTCTTCAGGGAGCAAAAATTCACTTATCACCGGGCAAACCTTATGACTCAAATGAACGGAGCGCCGGAACAGAAAAGCTGAAAAACAAAAAGAGTGACTACTGCAGCAATGAAAATAAGGCTGGGAACAACCCTCAAAATGCCAGACCCAGGCCCACAAATACAACAAGTACAGACCCTGTAGGCTGGGTTTAGGAAAAGTAATGAGCACCGCCAAAAGACGCTATGATAATTGCCGGCTCACAGCTCACCATTCTAAACGCCGACGCATGCGTCATGGCAAAAATATAAAGGCGGGATAAAAAACGAGAAGCCAATCAAAAAACAGGAAAAGGCTTTGTCAGACCTAAACGTCCATACCAATGGACAAAACCTAGCAGGAAAATGCCAAAAAAACCCACAGAAACCCACCCACCCTGTTGATCAAAAATACTTAAATGAAAAATGAAAAAGCTGAGATGAAAAACGTATTAATACAAACATTGATAAAAAATCACAAACAGCTTTTCCATTCGATGGAGTCATTCAATCCACCAGGAACTACAGTGCGAAGAGAAAAAATCCAACGCTGTTCTAAACGAGATAATTGTCGTGACATGTCCCCACCATACACAGAGGGAACACACTGGGTAATTACCACACATGTCAGATCTTCAAAAACATGCCCCATACTCTTAAAATGATGGACCAAGGGAGCGCCCTCAGCCGAACACCGGAGACGACTACGGTGTTCAATCAGACGGGTACGCAAAGCCCGGCTGGTCTTACCAACGTAGCCCAAACCACACGGGCAACGAAGAAAATAGATAACATTAACACTGTCACAAGACGTGGAAAATCGTAGCTTGATGTCTTGATCTTGATAAGAAAAGCTGGTACAAGAATCCATGATGGAACACACCGAGCAATGACCACAGCTGCGGTGTCGCCCAGTGTCAGCTGGTACCGATGGAGAGCTGGAGAAGGCGGACGGACAAAGAATATCCTTCAAATTAGAACCCTTGGTGTACACTGAACGAATAACATGACGATGAAGCCCAGGGGTTAAACGCAAGACATGAGAATGTCGCTGAAGAATCTTAGACACTTGGTAACTCAAAGGGTTATATTTGGTGATGAAATGAACCATAGAGGAATCCCCCAAAGATCGAGTGCGTGGGGTCAACAGCCAGTCACGATCATTGAATCGGGCACGAAGTCTAGCTCGATGAACCAGAGGAGCAGGATATCCACGGGATTCAAAAGCAGCTTGAAGAATCCGAGATTGTGATTTGTAGTCACACACTGCAGAACAATTCCGACGATACCGAAGAAATTGAGCAAAAGGTAAGCTCTCCTTCAACCGATGAGGATGTAAACTGTCGAAGTGCAAAAAAGACATCCTGTGCGTCGGCTTAGTGTATACTGTAGTGACCAAGTGATCATCTTGACGTGTCAGGAGGACGTCCAAAAAAGGAATCACTGTGGTGCTATGATCCATGGAAAACGTGATATGAGGATCACAGCCATTCAACCAAGTGAAGAATATCTGCAACAACTCATGACCCCCAGTCCAGAGCATAAACACGTCGTCAATATAGCGCACCCAAAGACGGATATGAGACTGATATATGCTTCCTGTCAGCCATCGTCGTTCAAATTCGGCCATGTATAAATTAGCAATGGAGGGAGCTATCGTAGCCCCCATTGCCACCCCTCGTATTTGTTGATAAAACACGCCATCAAAGCAGAAATAATTATTTGTCATTGCCATCTTCAGTAACTGCATGATGAAATCTACTTTAGCAGAACTCAGATCCTGACGTGCTATCAAGGTAGACCGACCTATAACCATAGCATCATGCTGAGGGATACTGGTATAAAGGGAAAAGACATCTAAAGTGACCATTAGCAACCCGGTAGGTAGATCTCGATCGTGTCCATCTGCCAGTATCTGCAAAAAATGCATGGTGTCACGTAAATACGACGGAATTCGAGACACTAGAGGCCGAAGATAAGAATCTGCAAAAATGGATAAGGGTTCCAGGAGAGAACCACGTAACGACACAATAGGCCGTCCCGGTGGATGATGAAAATTCTTATGTATTTTAGGCAACACATAAAAATGTGGAATCCGGGGATGAGGGATGCCTAAAAATCTAGCTTCTTTAGTGGTAATCAACCCGTCTTGCAGAGCCTGAGAAATTAGTTGATTGATCTCCCGTTGTAATACTGGAGTAGGATCACACAGTAACTGTTGATAAGTAGCAGCATCTGACAGTTGGGAGTAAATTTCAGCCACATACTGAGACGTATCCAATACAACCACAGCACCTCCCTTGTCGGCTCGCCGAATGATAATATCCTTATAGGTCTTAAGCTCACGTAAGGCCTGACGTTGTGAATAAGATAAACTGTGATCAATCTTCTTACGAGACAATAACTCCAGCTGATCAATATCACGCAGGACAAGCTCCCGAAACACTTGTAATGTAGGGGGTAACGGATTGGGGGGACTCCAAGAGGAACGTATGGGGAGCGGAAGCGGTCCCAATGACAAAGAGAGATCCGCGTCAGAATTAGGCACTCTTAGGGGAACCGAAACAGGAACATATGTGGACAAGTCAGAAAAAAACGCCTGCAGGTGCAATTTCCGCATCAAAGCCTCAAATTCAAGGCGTAAAGAAAATGCATCATACGAAATACAGGGGACAAAAGATAACCCCTTCTCAAGCACTTCAATTTGAGCAGATGACAAAACCCGAGCGGACAAATTGATCACAAGCCGTCGGGATCCGTTGTCGCTTGAGACCTGGTCCAGGGGCGTTGAAATGGCACCGGCGGGTCGTTCTGCTTCCCTCGAACCCGACCTCGACCTCGACCTCTGCGCTTGCGGGTGGTCTTGCCTCGTTCTAAAAAATCCTCGGAACCTGACGCTCGCTGATCAGATAATGCAGAGTCGTCAGAGTATTCAAAGAACACATGGTCGGGCCGACGGCGGTCAGGTTGCATCCAGGCATATATAAATCCAGTGGAGTAGTCAGTGGCATCGCGATGTAACTTCGAAAGCTTAAATGTCTTAGTTTCCTCTCGAAAGGCATCCAATTGGGATTGTAACTGCCGTAGTTGAGACGCAAATGTCTCTTCAGATTCTTCTGCCTTCAAAGCAGCAAGCTTTTGGTCAATTTCAATGCTAGTGACATCATTAAAAGACTTAGTAGCATTAACAGTCAGAACCATCAAGTCTAAAGCACACTTATTAAGGATTCTATTCCAATTGTCCACAAATTCCTCATTTTCAACGAATAGTTGAGGTGCTTTTTTGACCCGAAAGCCTCGTGGAATATGCTGACGCCGAATATATTCAATTAAAGTGGCACGATGTAATTCTGCTCGAATTTGCCGTTTCCATAACTTGGTTAGACCTGACCATGCAGTTGGAGTCTCAGCAATGTCAACAGGACCAAAACAAGTGGGTTGTCTAAGTAGTTCTTGAACCTGGTCGGTAGAGAAAGTGAGGGTTTCCCGCCAAATAGGAGAAGCAGCTTCCATGATATGAACAAGATAACCAAAATCTTCTCGAGGGGCAAAAAATAATAGAAAAAATATAGGTACAACCCCAATCAAAAAATTGAAATACCAATACTGAGGTCTTTTTTCCTCCGTTACTGGCTGACGGGCAGTTTTTTCATTTTTTTCAATTTTTTGATTGGGGTTGTACCTATATTTTTTCTATTATTTTTTGCCCCTCGAGAAGATTTTGGTTATCTTGTGCATTATTTTAAGGGGCATGCCCATGTTGGGCCGCATAAGGCGGCGCGCTGTTAATGTTATGCGGCAGAAGGTGGCGTACTGCTAATTTTGTGCGCCACAAGATGGTGCGCCAATGGCTACAAGGCTGCGCGCTGCTGCTCAAGCACAGGAACAGAGCCACAGCACAATGGTTGTGACACTGACCAATGGTGCAGGGACCAGGGGTTCAATCCCTCACAATGCCCATTGAAAAAGACTAGCAGAGGCAGTATGAATTATGTTGTGGAGTGCTGTAGGAGGCCCACTAATTTTATTTTGTGATAACAACTAGAAAACGCACGCTCACAGCATGTTAACATAAGGCAGCCCATAAGGCACATGTGACAGTGCACCATCCGCCAAGGCACCCTAGAATGTCCCCTATAGGGCAGCATGTATGTTGCGACACAGGATAATGTATAGTGCACCCTATATGGATGGCAACCATAAAGTGCCGTATACGGCGCCCCATAAAGCGCCCTCAGAGGCACCTTATGGGTACAGTACGCTCAGGGTGTTATTGCTGGCAGCAACATATGTACAGTAAATTAAAAAGATGCTGTGGACACCCCTATCACAGAACCCCACTGTGGGTTTGAACCCATGACCTCTGGCTGCACAGGGAGTGATGTAACCATTGGGCTACAACTCCATAGCTGTAAGCAAGCCTCTGGCTGGCTGCAGATAGCCTGCACGTCACCTCACAGACAGTCTGCCGGTGTAAACAGGATAGGGTTAGGCCACACGTACCCATGATGCACTGCACATGCAAATTAGCTGTCCACAGATGGACACAAGATGGGTAATGCACCCCCACAGCACCTCGGCCCTGTTGGGGGGAGTGACCGGGTGCACCCACACAGCACCTCGGCCTGGTAGGGGGCACTGACCGGGTGTTTTACTGGCACAGAGTAGCTACACACCGTTACATCGTGCGGGTTCTGTGCTCACCCTGAGTGTGCAATGAGGCGCCCAGGACCAGGTCCACAACACCTTCCATGGCTGATGGAGGCCAAGCAGGAGTTCCAAAGCAGTGTTAGTGTGTAAGATAGCTAGTTTCTGCACAAACACCATGGATATCCCAGTCAGGCTCAGCACACCCCCCCCCCATGGTCCCCCATCAAGAGATCCACACTGTACCTCCCTGCAAAGGTGGCAGTAGAGGGCAACATCAACCACAGTCCTGCTGAGGAATGAACACCACCCCCACCCCACACAATAGCAGACAGACATAGGATAAGGGAAGCTGCACCCCACCACCAGATATTCCCCTGCAGCAAGCCAACAGCCACTGCACCCTGCAAGCCATTCCAGCAAGACACATACCAGCTACAAACAGTCTGTTGGTTAGTCCATAGTGCATGTTCCCAATGGAGACACATGCACCCAGAACTGGTCTGCCAGCATACACAGCAAGCAGATAAATCAGTGACTGGGCCCCAAATAAAAACCCATATCTATCACATGAGAGAAATACTGTATAGCACTATGGGGGTGCCTAGCCATGCTGTGGTCACTGCACAGTCAGGGTGAGCATGATCTCCCAGAAGGACATGCTTTGGCCACCCTGTCTGTGTAGGTGGTGGCCGGACACTACAATGTCCCTGCCAGTGCCCTATGCCCGGTGCAGATGCATCCTGGCCAGGCTACCCTGTCCTGGCTATACCCATGGTACCTTGCACCTCATTATGCACATAGGCAGGCCAATACTGGCAACAGTGCTGGCAGTGTGGGCTGTGGAAGGGGCTTGCAGCCAACACCCACTGTATAGCCAGACACACACTTCCACTTCCACATGGTGCTATTATTGAGGAAGTAATTAGCCTTGCCCACCAAACCGGTCCTGAGCACGGCAAGGCATGGATATGGTACGCAGTACAGCTGGGGGTCACTCCCCAGGGTGGTAAACACCATCAGAGGCCAGGCCTGGAGCACGCACCGCAAACACCTAACAGATTGTTCGGATGGGGTCAACTAGCAGTATGTGCGTAACGTATGGATATCTAGCTGCCTGTGCTCCTAGCAAACGTCTCAGAGCTGTGTACCGTATACCTCAGGTGTAGGGTGACATTGGTAAGTTATGCAAGTGCTAGTTTTGGGAGATGCATGCAGGGTCCAATGGTCTGCCTCTCCAGGAGACATTGGCCAATGAGGCCTGTGGGTGTGGGTGTGTCTGCCCTTGATGGCTGCTGCTTTACGGCACAGATTCCCAACTCCAGTCCAGGTTTGCATCACACTGTTCTGGTTTTCCTGCTGTCCCTCATGGATATGCATGAGCTACATCTACATATCATGGGTGTGGTGCATAGATATACAGCACAGGCATTTGTATGAGTGGCATCATGGAACCTGACTGGTGTGTGCCCCACCAGGACTGCATTTGGGTGATTCTGCTCTGGGTACTGGCCCTGTTCATGGTGTCTTTGCTCAGTGGGGTAAAAGATAGATGTATTGCATTGCAGCACCCCCCCCCCCCACATGGTCCCCCATCAAGAGATCCACACTGTACCTCCCTGCAAAGGTGGCAGTAGAGGGCAACATCAACCCCAGTCCTGCTGAGGAATGAACACCACCCCCACCCCACACAATAGCAGACAGACATAGGATAAGGGAAGCTGCACCCCACCACCAGATATTCCCCTGCAGCAAGCCATTCCAGCAAGACACATACCAGCTACAAACAGTCTGTTGGTTAGTCCATAGTGCATGTTCCCAATGGAGACACATGCACCCAGAACTGGTCTGCCAGCATACACAGCAAGCAGATAAATCAGTGACTGGGCCCCAAATAAAAACCCATATCTATCACATGAGAGAAATACTGTATAGCACTATGGGGGTGCCTAGCCATGCTGTGGTCACTGCACAGTCAGGGTGAGCATGATCTCCCAGAAGGACATGCTTTGGCCACCCTGTCTGTGTAGGTGGTGGCCGGACACTACAATGTCCCTGCCAGTGCCCTATGCCCGGTGCAGATGCATCCTGGCCAGGCTACCCTGTCCTGGCTATACCCATGGTACCTTGCACCTCATTATGCACATTGGCAGGCCAATACTGGCAACAGTGCTGGCAGTGTGGGCTGTGGAAGGGGCTTGCAGCCAACACCCACTGTATAGCCAGACACACACTTCCACTTCCACATGGTGCTATTATTGAGGAAGTAATTAGCCTTGCCCACCAAACCGGTCCTGAGCACGGCAAGGCATGGATATTGTACGCAGTACAGCTGGGGGTCACTCCCCAGGGTGGTAAACACCATCAGAGGCCAGGCCTGGAGCACGCACCGCAAACACCTAACAGATTGTTCGGATGGGGTCAACTAGCAGTATGTGCGTAACGTATGGATATCTAGCTGCCTGTGCTCCTAGCAAACGTCTCAGAGCTGTGTACCGTATACCTCAGGTGTAGGGTGACATTGGTAAGTTATGCAAGTGCTAGTTTTGGGAGATGCATGCAGGGTCCAATGGTCTGCCTCTCCAGGAGACATTGGCCAATGAGGCCTGTGGGTGTGGGTGTGTCTGCCCTTGATGGCTGCTGCTTTACGGCACAGATTCCCAACTCCAGTCCAGGTTTGCATCACACTGTTCTGGTTTTCCTGCTGTCCCTCATGGATATGCATGAGCTACATCTACATATCATGGGTGTGGTGCATAGATATACAGCACAGGCATTTGTATGAGTGGCATCATGGAACCTGACTGGTGTGTGCCCCACCAGGACTGCATTTGGGTGATTCTGCTCTGGGTACTGGCCCTGTTCATGGTGTCTTTGCTCAGTGGGGTAAAAGATAGATGTATTGCCATTGCATATGTCCTTGCCAGGAAAGGTGTGCCCTTACTATCACTGTTTACTTGGGGGAAAAATATGTGGGCAAGATTGGCAGTTGCCCCAGTTGGGCTTTGAACCTGTGACCTTCTGCTCTTGCATGCAGTGTCTGCACCACTGTGTAGCCACAGATTGGGTGGATTCCCTGGCATGTCCATGACTGTGGATCCGGCAGGGCCTGTCTGTTGCAGTCTGTTGCAGTGGACGGTGGCAGCCTGCACATGGCTAGGCCTCTGTCTTCTGTCGCTAGCAGTCACTGCCCCCTGCACCACATGTACTCGTCCGCCAACATGCTGGCATGAGCTTCTCCCATAAAAGGCAGGTGACCTGATTGGAATGTGGCAGTACGGGACTGCATTTGGGGTACTTGGCTGTGGGTAATGCCCATTGTTGTGGTGTGTGTGCGTTGTTGGGTAAAATATGGGTGTTTTCCCCATGCTTATGTCCCCTGCAATACAGGGGTGTCTGCGCTATCTGTGTTTAGTGGTGGGTAAAATATAGGGACTGGGCTGGCAAGTGCCCCAGCTGGGCTTTGAACCTCTGACCCTCTGGTCCTAGAGGTACTGACTCTGTCCGCTGCACCACACTATGGCCAAAGAGACAGTGCAGCCCCTGGAGGTAGTAAGCCTGGCAGGATGGAGTCACAAACCCTGCTCTACGCAATTTTACTGTGGGCATATGCACCCTGTCTGGTGACAAACGTGCACATAAACCACGGAAATGACCACGGGAACTGGGGGAAACAATATCACCACGCTGGGCAACAGTGATATTAATGGGCAACCATAGCAAACACTCCCAGGACAGCTCCACAACAGGAAATGTTGTTTGGAAGAGTCTCCGCTCCGTAAACCCTTCCAAAATTCATTTCTTTTTTCTGGAGCTTTGTTGGGTGTGTTTTCTGTATTTGCCCATCACTATAACTGTTCCCCAGCTGAATTACTATTTTTAATAGTTCTGTTGTGGTCATTTCCTATTTTTATGTGCACTTTTGTGCTGTGCACATGTATCACACTGCTCACGTTTTGCTGGTTTCCCCGGTTTTCCTGTACATTGCTGACGGAAATGGTTTCTCTTCCCTTTAAATGCTTTCTACCGCGAGTGTTTCACTCGCGGTAGTTTTTACATGTAAATTCGGGCCCGATACTGTGCGGGGAGCCTCTCCCCTCCCACTCTCCACCCATTGACCCCGTCCCTCCGCCCCTCCGGAGCCTTCCTCCGCCCTCCTTTAGCCGTTCCACGCCTCTATCGGACATTTGCGGGCCCGCACTTGTACGGGGCCCGTTAGTGTGCCGCGCACCTTTGCGGGGGTGACACGCACGTGTGCGGGGCATTTAAACGCGTTTATTAGCGTTTCAGTGCCGCGTTTCCGTGCGCTATTTTGCGGCGCGCACATTTCCGGTTTTTAGTAAACATCCCCCTATGTGATTTATTTTCACTGACGCGCCAAATCACTGTTTTTAGACCAGGCTGAGCTGTCAATCATGACGATACATTCGTTGCCTGTGAGGTTCAGTGACTCCTTTTTTCATTATTCATTTTTATTATAATTGCTTTTATATTTGTTTCACTTTATTTATTTTTTGTTTGTTATTAAGTGTTGCAATACAGCGTTTATTAACACAAGAAGTTATTTGACGTCATCTCATGCATATGCAGTGTCACGATGCAGCCTGTCAATTTAAATGCGCGCCAAAGTCGGCGTTCTCAAGAATTTTACATAGCTGGCCGTTGGTGTTCAGGTATTTGCTTTTTGAGCTGTCGTTACTGTTTCACACTTTTGTTTGAAATGCTCTTATGCTTTTAAGTTCTTTATGAGAAGGTGCCGATAAGGTTTGATTATGAATTTACTGGGATGTTTAGTTTTCTTTTCTTTTTCTTCTTTTTCTTTCTAGTACACCACATAGGTTGCATGTCAAGCTTGAGCAGCAACATGGGTTTATACATTATGGGTTGACATAAAAGTCAGATGTTGGGAGTCTAAATTCTTGTTGACAGTTTTCTCGGTAGCTATTTGGTAAATTTAGATTACAATTTCCAAACGGGTTCATGTAATGTTGTTTAAATATTGTTCTAAAACACTATGGGGTATGTTTACTAAAGTCCGTTGCTGTGCGGGTTCCCGTTAGTGTGCGTGTGCCATATATGGAGTGGGCGGGTCAGGCAGAAAAAAGCAAAAAACTGCACCGTACTTGTGCGCGTCGCGCAAATGTGCGGGGCCCAGATTAGCGCGTGGAAAGACTAAGCAGGGCGCTGCTGGGCACACAGAAGGACACAGCCGTAGCACAATGGTGAAGACAAAAACCAATGGTGCAGGGGCCTTGGGTTCAATCTCCCAGTGTGCGCAACCCAAAAAGGCAGGGTGAGGCATGAATAGTAATGGTTAAAACATCTTTTTAGGAGGCATAACACATATGGCCGGATGTAGGTGTTGCGCTGTTACGTTTGTGCGGCAACAATTAATATTTTGTGGCATGTGGCCTAGCACTGTAAAATCTGTGCTGCATTATGCGGCTCGCTGTACGTCGCCTGCGGTTTGTGCGGTATTGGGCTGTGCGCTGTACATCTCTTTCTTGTTGGGCGGCATTAGGTGGTGCTCTGTTACTTGTGGACGGCATAAGGCGGTGGGCAAATATCCATGCACAGGAACCGAGCTGTAGCACAATGGTGAAGACACTAACCAATGGTGCAGGGGCTATGGGTTCAATCCCCCAGTGTGTGCAATCCAAAAAGGCTGGCTGAGTCATGAATAGTAATGTTCTAGAAATATATTTAGGAGGCAATACCACATTCAGGTAACTACAGGTGTTGCACTGTTACATGTGTGCAGCACAAATTAATATTTTGCGTTATTATGCAGTGCGTAATAAAATCTGTGGTGCATTAGGCGGCACGCTGTACGTCGCCTGCGTTTTGCACGGCAGTAGGCTGTGCGCAGGACATCTTTTGCGTTTTGGCCGGCATTAGGTGGTGCTGTGTTAGTTGTGGACGGCATAAGGGGTTTCGCAAATGTCCATACACAGGAACTGAGACGTAGCACAATGGTGAAGACACTAACCAATGGTGCAGGGGCCATGGGTTCAATACCCCATAGTGTGCAATCCCAAACAGCTGGCTGAGGCATGCATAGTAAAGCTTATCACTAACATTTATTGAGGCACACTAATTTTGGGTGGCTCCAGGCGTTGCGCTTTAACGTTTGGGCGGCAGTAACAAATGATGAGCGTCATTATGCGTTTCGCTGGCAGATGTGGGGGGCATGAGGCGATGCACTGGAAATGTGGGCGGCATCAGTCACTGCGCTGTTTCTCTTGTGCGGGTCTGGCATCAGGAGGTGTCGCGCTGTTAGTTGTGAACGGCATAAGTCGGTGCGCAAATGTCCATACACAGGAACCGAGCCATAGCACAATGATGAAGACAACAACCAATGGTGCAGGTGCCACGGTGTCAATCCCTCAGTGTGCACAAGGATAAAGGCTGGATCAGGCATGAACCATAATGGATAAATGTGCAATAGGAGCTAGATTAATTGACTGCGGCGCACTGTTCTTTTGTGCGGCGCACAGTTATTTTGCGCATCATAAGGCGGCACACTGATGTCCACGCACAGGAACAGAGCCACAGCATAATGGTGAAGACACTGACCAATGGTGCATCGACCAGGGGCTGAATACACGGCTGTGCAGAGATAGAAAAGGCTGGGCGATGCATCATCTGTCCTAGGTAATATTGGCAGAGGAGGCACATGAAGTTATTGGCCACATAATATTATAGAGGCAAAAGGCAGCACGCTGATATCTAAGGAGACGAACAGAGCCACAGCAGAAGGGTTAACACACTCCCCAATGGTGTTGGCATCATGGGTGCAATCCCCCGCTGTGTCCAATGAATAAGGCTGGTTGAGCCATCACCTGTCATGATGAATAGTGAGCTAAGAGCTATGTTCTATGTTCTTGTTTATACTACTGGTAGCAAATGAACTATGGAAGCACTGTAATAGCAGTTAATGCATAAGGCGCCCATCAAGGTACCTCAGAGGTAAAATAGCAACGTGCACTGTCCAACAAAGAAACCCACAATGTTGTGTATAGGGTGCGTATTGTTTGCCGTATGAGGCAGGGCATGGGACAAACACAGTCAGTGCTGGCACCATTCTGTATTGTAACGCATGGAAATCCAAAGTAGGTGAGCAGACATGCAAGATGGAACAGCAGTGTAGCAGAATGGTCATGGCACGGACTGACTGTGAAGGGGTCATGTTTCGAAATGAGCAGTGACGAAGCCTGGCTTATCTACATCTGTGTACAGCATGCAATTAGACAGCAATCTGTGATGCCAGCTAAACACAAACCCACCCCAGTGCTCAGCAGTATGTCACCTTTCAGGGTGTCACAGAATGCACATCATAAACAACCATGTCAGTCAAGGCGAGTTCACATGTAACCCAAACACTGCACAGAAATGGAAGGAAACGAAAAGTAGAACGAAAAAAACCACTCACACATCACATGTGCTGTATCGCAAAAATGACATCCAGACCATGTGGCATCTACAGAAACGCACACATAAATTGGGGCTATCTGTAGCTAGGTACAGAGTGATGGTAATGTACCATGCTATCATAATAGTGTGCGACAGAGGATGTGAAGATGTGTCCAGCAGATGAGACTGAAATAGCAGGACAGGTGAAAGCTCATGATGATAGTGGACTAGCGGTGCTATGCAGAGCACACACACAAGAGGCAACCATGGAGAGATGAAATGCAGGAAGCTGTCGGAGTGCAGGATGGGTTGTAGCAGCATGCACATCAGGGTAGGATCACACAAGAGCTGGCAGACAGAAGATGGACAGAACCATGGGTCACAACTCAGATGAGGGTACAATGTGCTTACAGCACAAACCTGCCAACATATGACCGTCAAAGACATGGAAACGACATCTGCAGGACAAGCATACACATCCAAGAAAACAGAGACAAATCACACTGATGACCACTCCCACAAATCAAAAAGTAACCAACACTAGCACAGAACAACAACGTCCACGTCATAGCAAAGGCTAAATTCACAAATAGTCAAGGCCACCACACAACACGCATGCTGGATGTAAGGACAGGGAAACCCACAGGAGAAAGCATGAACAAATGCACCTGGTGAGCCGCTGTGTACACATCGCATCACAGTCTGTATCTGGTACCAGGGACACATGCACACACACACAATGATATGTTATAAAGTGGATACAGCATGCAAAAGGAACAGACCACATCTCCCCAATTGTGAAAGACCCACACTGATACTCCTCCTCGAACCACGGACTAAATGCCAGGCCATACTATCCACCCACACAGCCATACATCAAGCACTGAACCACCAAATCCAAACCCTACAGTTATGAAAAACACACGGAAGAACTACCTGACCAGACGCGTCCAACACCCTCACTGTACCTCTGTAATTAAACTAATGCCTGCAATGGACGTGACATCGAGCGTCTGAACTGTATGCCGCCTCTTTACGGAACACCCTACCAAACTGCCCTTGAAACAAGACAGACAAAATACCCTCTAGAAAACAGCTGAAAACCAGCCAGTACCAGGAATTCCTCAAACCTTACACATAACAAACCCTATACGAATCAGACACTGTCCACAATTTGTCAATGTCCATAGTATGTACTATGTGCCTTGTGGAAATCTTCAATCTAGCCTCCCTGAGGATGGCCCTGCTCTACATGTCAAACAACCCCCTCCCCCCTTGTAATGTAATGTTGCTATGACCTGTGGAAATGTTGCACCAACATACACCTACATAAATGAATACATAAAAGAAAACATAACAAGAGGAAAGCAAACAACCAACAAGGGAAGTGCTTGATGTGTGCTGGAGCTGCACAGCAATCTTGCCCATGACAGGAGCAAATGCAACAGGAAAAAAGGCGCATCACACACCTGCTCAACCTCAAGACTACCACACCCCCAGGTGCAGTGCTGTGCAAACACCATTAAGACAGAGACGTATGGAACAGCTAATATGTGCTGGCTAGGCAGCACAGAGTGAACACCTTGCTGTACATTGACGACAGACAAGGGTGTGTGTAGAGGTGATGAAGCAGCTGTTCAATAATGTTCCAGCTAGCATATATAGTAACACAAAGAAAATATACATGTTGTGAGACAAACTGCTAAGCATTGTGTTAACAAGCATGCCCCCAAACATACACACAAACAACACACAGAGGCAAAGCAAGACATTTTATTCCAAAGGGAGGGTCTGTATGGGGATGTGTACTACTCCGTGATGTGCCAAATTACAGACACATACATAGCTGTCATCGTACACCAATGTGAGCACAGGGGGCGATGGACCTTACCAGCAAATCCGTAGACACACGTGTAAATGTGGTCACGAGTGGAGGAGCAGTGTAGTGTTCCAAAAAATGTCTTGTACACAAGGCAACCACGCATCATATCACAACAGCACACCATGCGCCCCTGGCCAAGTCACTGGAGGGACATGTGCAAGGAAACCCTCCATTCTCATGGTCACAAAGAGTCATGTGGGACTGAAATGTAAACATTGTACTGCGTGTATGTCACAAAGATAAAGCAGACAAAGAGACAAATGTCTGTAAATCTCACATATTTATTTTTGACACGGATCATACATACAATACACAGTGTAACCTGAATTGCAACATGGGTTACACCCTGGCAAATGATGGGAACACAGTCAACAAGGTCAAAATGCACATGCCACGTAAAGGTAACATCCAGAGAAAAACAGAATGGCACAACCTAAAATGTGCATCAGGTGCATCATATGCACTGGGTAGCAGGGCCACACACCACAGTAGCTGCTGCATGCCCCAAATGTGTGACCCACATATGAGTGCATGTAGACTACAGGTGGTGCAGGATGAGAAACCCAAACACATCACATGACACCCCAGACATAGCCCTCATGCAACAGAGAAGGTCACCACATGAAAAACACATCTACTGCCAAGATGTTGTAATGTGACAAGCACATCTGTAAATTAATGTCCCAACTCCCACATAATGGCTGATCACCACAGCAGCAATGTGTCAATGTGCACCCCAAAAATCATCTCAAGCTTACTGACTATATGCTAACAGGTAGCAGGGACACATGAACAAAGAGTGAATACAAACCACACAACCGGCTGAAATGTGCAGACAGAATACCATGCAGGAGGTCCCCTTGCATTGTTTGATGGTTAGACAGTCTTTGGCCACATATAGCATGGACTAGAGAATGCAGATGATTAGTACGAACATGGAGACCCACACCAACACACCTCAAATGTAATGTCCTAATGCGACTGTTGTAAATGCAGGGGGTAACACAGGACTGTGCAGACGTGCAATGCAAGGTGTGACCATACATGCAGAGTGTCATGTCTGTACAGCAAACTAACACAATAAGCAGCATGTTAACATGCAAAGGATGGAAAATGAACTCACAATGACCCACACCTAGGCCATTGTTCCACATGTTGTGGCGCACAAACATAGTAAGTCAGAAGCACAAGCACCAGCCGGACACTAACATGGTACAGTGATGCCACACATGAAGGTAAACCCCATTGGTCCCTCAACACATCAATCAAGGATGGTGGTGGGCATAAATGTGTGTTATTGGCAAAACATGTATGATGTCCAGGTGTGTGGCAAGTGGACATAGAAAATTGGAACGCTGTAACTGTTCCCCCCTGCCACAATCACGGCTGTATGATACAGTTCAAACAAACAGAATAGCGTATCCTGGGTGCAAGGTCACACACATGGGCCAAAGCTGTACACAAAAGAAATGGTGAGAAATGTTCAAAATACACAGATAATGTCAGTCCCTGATGCGTACAACGTCCCAAAAAACAAAGGGTCCCTGACATCCAAAACATCACGTACAAACAACCAATGCAAACATGGGCATGCATAGTAAAGTGTACGAGTCCAATATGACACAGTCTCTGGAAGTTCATCTGTGTCCCTGCAATCAGCAGGACTCTCAGCCACAGCATGGCCCAAAATGTGTGTTCTACAGGTCTGTCATGGTAAAACCAGCAGTCCAAGACCAATCATGTCCTGCACAGGCCTCTGTTCCATTCCCATACGTGAAACATCCAATGGCAAATATCTCCTGAAACAATAACATGGTGGACTGTCACACAACAGGTGTTGGATGGGGTGCCGAGATGCACTGTAGCAAATGGGTTCATCATGTCCATTGCCCTGTGTAAGAAAAGCATACGTATGGCCAATGTCAGAAACCGTGCAACAACAGTACAAATTGCCACATTTCACAAAGCACAAAATACACACTAAAGGGATGCAAATGCAAACATCAGAGGATATGCTTATTAAATAAATACCACTTTTGAAACAACATGACATGTTGCTGCAGACACGGGTGTCACATGGATATGGATATGTTACATACCATGTCACACGGGCATCTCACAGCTACACACTATATGCATCTGTTTGTGTCTACAGAGATGCAACAGTACATGTCCATTACATGAACTTATAGTCCACAACAGGTTCATCCAGATCTAATCACAAAATAACAAAGGTGGAACCTAACCTATGTGTGCATCATGTGTCCCTCATCAATTTCCTCAGCTGCTGCATATCCACACCAGGTCACAGCGAACGGAGACGATGTCAGGCCAACCAGTCCAATCACCATGTAAATTCACACATGAGGGATCTCCACATCATGCCTATGTATGAGAGAAAGACATGTTGCTCAACAATAGTCCCACAAAACACAAGATGCAGCTCTGCTCACCACAAATGTGGGCCATGATGAAAAGGTAAACAGCACTACCGTAGAGGTATCAAACCCCACAATGACCCCCAGGTGGCCACACCCATCAAATCACATTATAATGTATCATGATTGTACAATGCAGCACCACATAGTCCACCCAGAAACCCCCACCCACACAATATGTGTAGTACAGTGGGACAGCTTTAATACATGGCCTGTCTGTGACCAAGTGCTAATTTGTGCACATAATGGCAGAGTCACATGCAGTGATACCCTGTTGATGGCATATCAAAATAAGATGGTGGAGGCAGCAAGTGTACGTTCTGCCAAAGACGCAAATCCACACTCACATGTGGATCTGCTGTAAATATTCCAGAACAAACTTACTAGCAAACATACTGCACACAAACACATGGGGAGATGTGTGACAACAGCAAAATATGGTTGAGGGAGGGTTACAGAAGATACGTAAACAACACCAGCTGCCTAATATGATACATAACAGGCAATATGTTGTTGCCAATACATCACACACATACAATGCATCTGTAGATCTACCTACCCTGGACTCCAGCATCTCGGATGATGTTCTGTCATGTGCCAATGATCCACACCCACAGCAATGTCATCATGTATGTCCTGTGTAGTGGAGAAAAGAAAAAGAGAACGCCCTGTCAGGTTCCAGCGGGGAGGGCCACACTGCAACGTACTGTCCCCAGCTGTCATACAGCACAACATGACCCAGCAATGGACTGTTAACCCTCACACTGCACAGATCTCGCACATGGGTGAGGAACCATGTAGATGTGTGATGTTAATACCAAGGCCCCCCACATCAATCATATGCCTCCTCCCCTTGTTGTCCCACACACGTGTAGAAAGAGGTGGATGGACACACTATGTTGGTGACGCATCCCAAGGTCACACCATTACTCTGTGTCTCCCATGTTGACACCAACACCCCCTCTCTGTGCGTACTACTCTCCTAATGTTGTCGTGTTTCACAGTGTAATTACCTGTGACACCTGAAAATATGTCGAAAGACCACCTGTATCCACTGTGTAAATGCATATTATGCAGTGTACATCTCCTAAAGCACAGAATACTGACAGATGTGTGATGCTCATGTGCCAAAATACATGGCAATGTCAGCACCATGTCTGTCCACAATATCCCCCATGTCTGTATGTCACCTTAACATGATGGTTGCATGTGAACCCATTGTGTAACTGTGATAATGTCCACCCATGGATAGCATAGATGTTTCATTGCCCCAAATAACCTCCATATAGGTCTGTGCGTGTATGTGGATAGAACATTCCTTGCTAGTGTACCCAAGCTATTTGTGGCTCTGTACTGTGCTATCCTGCCATACATACAGCATGTCCCATAGCCATGAGGCAGATGTAGCAACACTCTTAGCTACCTATGCCGCTCCACAAATGGAGAACGCCAAAACCCAACATGGTTCAACACATCCTGCATCACAGATGGCTAATGAAATCCACCCGTTACTGATCTCACCCACTGCACATCTGTATGTGTGTACATGTTAAATAATGCCATGAATGAATACACCTCAAATGAACTGTATCAATCATCTGGCCCCCTGGCTGCACCTTGCATATGTCCACATGAGTCACCACATCCATGTCTGTGACACCGGATGAGCCATATCTTAACACACACTGTGCTGTTGCAGCAATACACGTCACACGTCATCAATACCACCATGGAGACGTTGTCAGGCGCATCTGTACTGTGTTATGTCTGCCATATTGCATTGAAAATAACAAACATACACCCATAGCCAGCTCACAGGAGCAGAACACACACAGACACAAACACCCACAGCTTTCCTTACACAAACAAAGAGACTGCATGAGAGCTCACCACCTACATGGGCCCCCCTAACACACTACACCCCTCACCATATGCCTGACACCGGGCTCCTCACACACAGGAACACCAAATAACTGTGTCTGTCCAGCATTTTCTATCACAAACAACCACTAACTGGTACTGTGCTCCCCAAAAGCTCAGAAAGGTGTAGCAACACACACCCACACAAAACACCAACAGCTGCTGCTGTGCCCTGTCCACATTGTCCATAACACACCCATGACTACATGTTATGATGCATGTTTTAAAAAAGGATAACACAGTGTTGGATCTGAATGCTAAATGGTCAAACACATCACCCTTTATAAACATCACACGCACACAACAGCACATATATGTGGGTAGATATGCAATACATACCAGAGAATATGTCTGCAATCAACCTCCGCCTGACCGCTGTGCCCGCCTGTGTGTCACCACAGGCACGTACAGGGGGGCACGGTGGATCCTCCTCCACATCCTCATTAATCTCTGCAGGAATATGATGCCTGAGAGCAATGTTGTGCAGGATGCAACAGGCTACGATAATCTCTGCAACAGTCATTGGCGTATATTGTAAGGCCCCACCTGATCTATCCAGACACCTGAAGCGACTTTTCAAAACGCCAAAGGTGCGTTCTATGACAGAGCGGCTGGAGGCGTGGGCCTCATTGTACCTCCGCTCTGCACGTGTCCGTGGTTGACGCACAGGTGTCAGGAGCCAGGGCTGACACCCATACCCTGCATCACCTGCAGAAGAAAAAGCTCCATGTGAATGAATGAGCGCATGACACCATCAATTGACAGACGTATAGACGTGAGAAGCAACCCACAACACATCAGGACAGACATATGTGACACCACAAATATCCAAACAAACGAACAACACCTATGGTGATAGAAATACAACAAATGCCCTGTCTACTCTGTAGAGACATGCCAAAGAAGAACACAATCCCACCCTGTCTTCCAAACATCCCCTATGTGTAGCACACGTGCCTTGTTATGGGGCTCATGATCTCATCTCCGACACCATCACCACCAATGGTAGACTAGGCGACCAACACACATGAAACATACAAACAATATATGTTTGCTAATTAAACAGCACAATAATGTGTGCTGAGCCAATGTAAGCACACACAGAGAACATGTATGTCTGTGATGTCAGCATGGATGAACACAATATTACCCTGCCACCCCGTGTCCTCAAAGGTCTACATATCTACATATAGCAGTCTGACGCTAGAAGCTGTTGACTGCTTTCCATTAACCATCTCATTAGACAACATGCCCAATGTACCATCATCGTTTAATCCTTGTTAAGCTGCGCTCCACTGAATTTAACATTGTAGAACGCATGAGTTGTAAAACAGCACAACTACTGAGTATGACAACGTTCCTATGTATGTCCCACCAATACCTCCATGTCTGGGGACAACATGGGTCCATGCCCTTGCTGTCAACTAACCCAAATGATGAGTCACATCATGAGAAACACGGACAATGACGCCTAGGCACTGCACATGTGCAGTGTACAAAGAAAATGCTAACCCTAGACGTGTTCCTACCCCTGTAATGGCAGAGGCTGAAAGCATTACCACAGCTATGCAAATATTTACACCCAATTGCAAAGGCAACGAACATGCTTCATATGTTGTGAAACCCCCCCCCCTCCTCTCGAGCAAGCAACGGCTGACAAACAATGGACTGAGTGAGTGTGTGGCCCCACACGCACATGACAAGCAGTAGGAGCATGGATTATAAATCACACACATCTGACATGTCCTATCACAGGTACAATCTAAACCCATGCATGCACAGGTGGGTGAGAATGCCCCCCCCCCAATCCCTGTGACCAGATGGGATACAGACACAAGTACCAATACACACCCAGGACACACATCAGAACAAGTGCATACGTCCTTTAACACCACCAGCATCTCTACGTCACATCTGGCCCTGAAACAGATTTGACATGGCTAATCATGTCCACTGTTAAACAACGTCTACATGACTGTAATAATGTAAACTGACAACATTTTTCGGGCTGCTGAATGTGAGTTCATGTTGCTAATGCGCAGTGGGCAAACGCTGCACCACATGGGAGATGTTAGGGAAACACATACATATATGACTAATCATAGAAGTAATATGGTGATACTCACCCAGCAATATACAGTCACCGTACTGTCCATCCTCAAATTCCCTAAACAGTGCTGAGCGATGCAGGATATAGGAGTCATGGGTAGACCCTGGAAACCTTGGGACCACATTCAGCATATGCAGATTAGCATCACATACAACCTGAACATTCAGGGAATGGTAGTGTTTGCGGTTGCGGAACACCACCTCCCTGTCTCTGGGCGGGACCAGGGCAACATGTGTGCAATCAATAGCTCCCATCACGTGTGGTATCCCGGCTAAAGCCTCAAAGGCCTGGTTCAGGGTCCCCCATTGTTGCCTACTGTGGGGAAGGGTGATGTAATTCCCCACCCGGCTGACCATAGCACGCAGTACTTGGTGGAGACAACGTGAGAAGGAGGGGTGGCTCATGCCCCCCACTGCGGCCACAGATGACTGGAAACAGCCAGAGGCAAAGAAATGTAAGGCAGCAAGGAGCTTGACTAAACCCGGTATGGCATGGGACCGGTCAGTCAGGGGCTCAAGGTCAGGTCTCAGATCCTCATAGAGCCCCCTAATAGCCCTTGTGCTCAGTCGGTACAGGGAGACTACCTGGTCCTCACGCATGCCCTCTAGCTGGGCCCTGGGCCTGTAGAGCCGCAGCTGCCGAGCCTGCACCTCGGCACGCCGTCTGCCCCATCTCCAGACAGCACCTCTCTGCGCAGCCTCCACAGCAGCAGGTCTGAGTTGCTGCGGGTCGACACCCATGCCCTGTGCCGCAGCCCCATGGACATCATCTCCCCTGTCCAGCAACCGCTGCATCTGCCCACGTCTTCGGGCACATGCAACAAATATTAACTCCTCCATGTAAACTCCTCTGTGGCTACACACAGACACACACACAGACACACACACACAGAGACACACAAACACACACACACACACAGAGACACACACACACACAGACACACACACAGAGGCACACACACACACACACACACACGCAGAGACACACACGCAGACACACACACACAGACACACACACACGCAGAGACACACACACAGACACACACACACACACACACACACGCAGAGACACACACCCAGACACACACACACACACACTCTCCCTAAACAGTGGACAACTTGCAAAACACAACAAACCACAAAGACAACACTCCCACAATATGGCTCACAACAGCTGCTCTCACTGTCTCCAAACAAACTCACGCTTCGCATACAAAAACACCTGCAATGTTGACCAATCAGCAGCCTCATCTTATACAGGTTAATGGTATTTCCATTCTGTGTTCAAGCGCCGCTTGTGCGCCGTGCACATGCGCAGGACGTGACGCATTGGCGTCTGTGTGTGCGTGGCGCGCATGTGCAACTGTTGGCACATGTGCGTGTGTATGAGTGCGACGCGCATGTGCCAATTGAGGCACATGTGAGTTTGTGTGTGCGCGGAGCCCATGTGCACGCCGTTACGCATGGGCGTATGCGTTGCCGCGACGCCATGATGCCCAGACAAACACGCATGCGGTAAGAGTTGCGCATGCGCATCGCGCACACAACCTTACAGCAAAACGCACGCCCATGCGGAAATCGCCACAGACGCGCCGCACAAGCAGCGCCGTCGCACAGTGGCGCATGCGCAACGTAAGCGCCGCCAAAAACCTACAAATGCACCCAAACGCCAGCAAAACGTTGAGGGTTGGATGAGGAGTAGGAGCGAGTATAGAGAGAGGGTGCGTTTATGAGAGGTGGTGTATTTAGAGGTGTGTCTGTGTTATTTGTGTAGCCATATTTCCCCTGTTGTCCTATAGATACCCATATCTGTAGTCCGTCGTTTTGTGTGTTAAGTGATCTGTGTATTGTGTTGTTTACTGTTCCGTGCCTGTGTTGTGTGCCTTGTGCTGTGATCGTGGTTACTGTGTCTGTCCTGTGCTTTTGTGGGAGGGGCAGAGGGGGTGAGGTGTGGTGGTGAGGCGAGTGGGGAGCAGAGAGGTGGGAGGAGGGTGATGAAGAGACAGACACGGAGCCAGAGGGAGAGGGGGAGAGAGAGGGAGACACAGATGGATAGAGAGAGGGATAGGGAGAGGGAGGGAGGGACAGAGACAGAGAGGGATAGGGACAGGGAGGGAGGGACAGAGAGGGATAGGGATAGGGATAGGGAGGGAGGGACACAGACAGAGAGGGATAGGGATAAGGAGGGAGGGACACAGACAGAGAGGGAGAGAGGGAGGCTGAGTGTGGGGGAGTGTGAGTCGGGGTTGCGCGAGGGTGAGGTGGTGCCTACAGTGCCTGTGGGGACTGAGGGACCTGTGCAGGTGGGGGCAGTGCCAGGGCCATCAGCACCTGCCCATCCTGCTCCCAGCAGACACACTGGTAAGAGGAAGCGTGTCCCAGTGCCTGAGGCCCTGAGGAGGAGGGCAACCAGATTCAGCGACGCTGAGAACCACAACCTCCTCTCCATGGTTCTTGAAAACTATGAGGCTTTGTTTGGTCGAGAAAGCACACGGACAGGCACAGCAGGACGTCAGGCGGTGTGGGAGGAGGTCCAGCGAGGGGTTGCTGAGGCAGGGGGCCCCCTACGGGACATAGATAGTCTTAAAAAAAGGTATTCAGATATCAAAAGAGGTATACGGCAGCACCTGTGTGCAGAAGAACACCATGCCAGGGGTACAGGGGGCGGGGGCCCCCTACCTGCCATGCTGACGCCCCTGGAGCAGCAGCTGGCCAAACGCCTGGGGCCGGTCTACACCTATGGGCTGCCTGTGCTGCTGGATACTGCACATCCACATGCAGGTGTGTATGTCACGCATATCCATCACATCAGATTGCCTCCCTGATATGACCAATGTTTATACCGCAGTGCGTGAATAGATATTCCCTGACACATGTCTTAGAAAATGTTCTGGCCACGTGTGACAATACACGTATTCACATGTCCGACCGGCACATGTGTCACCATTCCCCTGACCCTGGTGGCTGCAGTAAAACATGACCTGTGCTGTGACGATGACATATGTCCTCACTGAGATATGTGGTGGACCCTCACAGCTGCAGATATCCCTGTAGTGTCGTGTTTCCCCATGGCCCCCTGTTAGGATACAGGGACACATACAACATGTGTCACACATCCCAGCAGTGCCTGAACCAGTTACAGACATGTAATGGTGTAGCAGCCCCTGACCAACACCACCATCACTGGTCCATGTAACCTCATCTGTAATTGTACATTTGTCTGTGAGGGTGACTTTTCCATCTGACGTACGCTACGCACACTGCTGCATGTGCCTGTCAATTGTCACCTGATCATCTCCAGTAGTAGCTCCCTACATTGTAGGTATGTGGCAAACACATGTAGCACTGTGATGACAGTATGTCCCATGGGAATATGCCCTGTGTAATGGCATGCACACTCAAACAGAGACTATCAAGGAAAGTGTAGCTGTTGTTGCTGTGTAGCCCTGTGTGCACACACGTTAGGCATATGGGGTGTGGAATGGACTGCTGGGTAAATGCACATATGAGGATATAGTGAAACATGGAGCACACACAGGGCGTGCAGGGCTGAATCACAGACCCTTTTCCCTGACACAGGTACATGGTGGTGAGCGAGAGGAATGCGAGTATGTAGGGGTCTCTGTATGCGGCACACATACAGAGTCCCCACAAAAGCACATATGTGTGGTCTGCATCACACACGTAGATGTTGATGTACAGCTTACACATATGTTCTTCAATTGTGTTTGCACACAATACAGGTGACTATAGCACATTGCCGCCACATGTGGAGGAAGAGGAGGAAGAGGAGGAGGAGGAGCAGGAGGAGGAGGAGGAGGAAGAGGAGGTGTGCCAGGCAGCTGACACTGTGGCTGATGTACAGTTGCTGCCCCAGGGGGAGAGCCCTGGTCCCCGGGAGGGCCACATGGGGCCTCCACGAAGCCCCACCCCACCAATGTTATCTGCAGGAGGAGCTTCAGCACCAGCACCACGGCGGAATGAAGCAGGGGACGATGTCCTACTGGCGGAGCTGAGGGCCCATCGTGCCGCATCCCAACGCGACACTGAAGGTGGGTCATAAACAATCTCTCCATGACACATCACTATGCTGTGTGTACACAGGATATCAGGTGTGCACCCTGTGGAAGAATTGTCAATTCCTAAAAGGCCACACACAGACACTCGTAGTTACACAAGCTAGCAGTGTCAGACACGTCAGCGTGCAGTATGTGCAACACATTGCTGGCAGTGGAACCAAAGTGTGAGCACCACATGCACAACAGACTATATATCGTGACACACAATTGTTGTGTGTGACCTGAATCACCAAGCTAGTCGTCTGTCACCAGTTATACATCCCCTATGTTTGCTGTGCACTGTGTTTGCCCACACACATGTGTACAGCAGAGGGGAATATGTGGAGGGACGTGACCGTCACAGCCACAACACACACACCACTAGTCCATCTCATGGGTGTGTCTCTGGTGTATGTGACAACATACCCGCTACAGCTGTGATATGTGTGTCTACATTACACAGTACACAATGCCTTTACATAATGTTTGTCCCTTTTTGGCCTACTGACAATGTTACACACACCCTGACAGGCCTGAGGGTGTTCACACGTACAGATGCAGATGTAACAGTACAGATATGTGAGGTGAAAATTTGTGTAAGGAGAAATAAATGATGAACATAACACAGGACAATGTAAGCCTCATGGCTGTAGCACAGCCATGTGCCAGTTATTCATTGTGTGAACTGTCCCCTGGGGCAGGGGGAATCAGGGTGACATACACAGGCCTAACCTACGTTTGATATGCAACGTCATAATGGGCACATCTCACACTGTCTTTATGAGCAAGTGTCCACACAGCATCATATATGACATTATCGTTCACAGTGCCTATCACACACAGAGATCACCATTTGCAGACAGGACAGGTTCAGGTGTGCGGTTCCCCTGGTTGGGGGGGATACAGGACCCTGTGGTCACGTGTATGCCCACACCTAGGGTTGGTTTTGTGTCAGACAGACAGAGTGGTCACACTGTTCTGCACATGTATATTCCTGCAGCATAGCCGTCTGAGGCGGCTGCCCATTAGGGGCGGAATGCCCTAGTACGTGTTCTTGAATCAGCGTGGTGGCTGAGGCCATCAGGTGATGTGGTTGAGGGTGACACAAGATGCAGTCATAACGGGCAGCCATCACACAGGTAACATGTGCTGAACAAAAGGTTTGTTTTGGTGTTAGCAGGTCCACAGGCAGACCTGCTATCGGTGACCCTAACCCCAAACAGACCAAGGACCTCTCATCCCAAAAACACATTTCCCAAGGCAAACGTGAAACTGCTACAGCAAATGCCTATTCGTGACCCTCATGTCCTTGCAGTTCCAGTCCGTTCACTGGAACAAAGCAATTTCCACTCACTGTAACATGCTAAATCAAGCACATATGTACAGTTGCTCTCAGCCTCTCGGTAACAGCTTGTGCTGCCATGCAGCATGATAGTCAGGTAGGTGACCAGCAGTCTCATACACGTATGGCATGTGACTAATGGCTGCATGGACAAATGAGGTTGTGCTCCCCCTCCCCTGGCGTTCACAATGGAATATACAAGGCAGCGACCTCTCTTATATTTTGACTCACAGCACCCAGTACAGATCATATACATTGCCCATAGCCAAGGCTCATTCCATCATATCAGCAGGGGGTGCTGATGTTTGTGTGGCAAATGCAACTGCTAGCTCACCCTGTGTTCTGTGGAACACAGGGGGTGGGACACATCCAGGGATATTGTGCCTGACGGGTGATAAGACCAAATAGCTAATATGCCCACTGGGAATTCCCACCTCCCTTTCGAACTGTGTCACGGACACCTGCCCTTCCTCCCCCTGAGGGATCATACAGAGGCGACATGTTTTGTTACGTGCTAGCTGACGTCATTCCATTCCTAGGCTGTGTGAAATGTTTTGCCCCTTGCCCGTGTTCTGGACTGTTGGTCTCCAAGTGACAGCTGTAGTTGTTGAGATCCTCACAGGTTCCATTCCCCCCTCTGACCCTGCTACTGGCCTTGTAGGTTCCAGTTAACCCCTTTGGGATTCCAACATGTCTGACCCCTGCATTGCTGTCTCCACTACTGCACTACATGGAGCCCCTGTCCCACTGGGCTCACCTGGCTCTTTCCCCCACAATACCTTGGCTCCTAGTTGGTCTAACCCCTTGGCTACCCTCACCTGTAGTATGACGCTGTTTAAATGCCTGCCATGTCGCCGCCCTCACTGGGCACACCTTCCCTCTCCCCACATTTGTCGTGGGGAATGGGGGTGACTGCAGGCTAGCGTTTGAAGTGTGTGTTTGTGATCTATGTTCCCTTTGGGATCTATGTGTAGGTGAGGCCATCCCCCATGTATTGGTACACCCTTTCTCCCCTTCCCTTCCCAGGGCTGTGTGGTACCCGCAGCACCACAATATGCGACACTGAGGTGTACATTTGCATGGCCGCTAATAGTGCACCGTGTAATAACACTTATCACTAGGGCACCTGATGTGTTGTGAGCCAATGCACACCTCACTGCCGGCACGCATGCTGCCAGGCACAATCAGGGATGCCCCACACCCCTATATCTGTGGCTCAACACTCATCTCTGAGTCCTGCCACTGGCATTTGCATGCTTAGCATACCCCTGTATATGTACGTCTGTAGTCTGTGTCCCTGTGCTGCAGCATTACATCATTGCCATGGCCCTTGGGAGCACGCAACATGGGCCCAAAGGTGTACCTGCACAGTCATCTGCCCACTAGGGTCACTCTGGGGGGGGGGGGGAGGAACACCTCAGCTGTCACACACATGGGAGAGTTGTGGTCCAGGCCAGGTGATGGTTTGGGATCTTCTGCTCACACCCCAACCCCCATTGTCAGGAGCACTGCACTGGTCACATGGCCATGGTGTGTGTATCCCTCACCTCTACCCCAACATGGCCTGCCTGTATGCATCCCACCTCTCTTACTCATTGTGTATCCTCTGGTGTTGTTGCAGTCAGTTGCAAAACCTCCAGCCACCCACACAATGTACACCTTTTTGCTAGCTGTTGTCTCCGTGCTGTCGGATGACCTCACCTAATGTGGCTGACCCATCCTGCTTGTCCTAGGAGAGGTACACGTATATGATATCTGTCTCTGGGAGTACTGGTACATCTGCTGAATGTTGTTGCTTTGGTGCAGACGTGGTTTCCCTGTGTCTGTGCCTCACATCATGTACATGGCGCATGCCCTGTGTGTGGCCCTACACTAAACCTTTTTCCAAAGCTTACTCACATCACAATATGTATTTGACCAATACAGTTTGTGACATGCAAAGGGGATTAATGTGATAGATGTGTTGCCTTGTTTTGATGGACAATTGTACCCAGCACAGGTATATCACAGACCACCTTCTCGTCCCCACACAGGCATTCGTCAGGAACTGGCAGCTCTACGGCACACTGGTGAGCGCCTCATACAGGAGCTGGTCCATCAGCGGCACAACATACAGGAGAGGCCGTATGGGAGGATGTGTGTGGCCATGGAGGGCATCCAAGCTGCGCTGGAGAGATTGGCACCACCCCCACCACCACCACCACCACCACCACCTCTGTCACACGCACCAGATGACCGGGTGGGGCCAGCTGAGGGGGGAAATATCATGCGGCGGGGCAGACGTGGGAGGCCACGCCGTCGTCCGTACAGCATTAAAGGTCATGTTGACATTGGATACATCATATGTCTCAGTCCAATGTGTTTCCCATTTATACCTTTGGTTTGTGTGCACATGCATGCGTAGACCATGCCCAGATGAGCTGAGACCAGGCCCATTGTTGCCGGCGTGTTCAGACTGTCAGGTATTACAGCACACATGTCATTACCTGGCGTTCTGGACATGCAAACAATCTGTTCATTGCCCCTTGGATGCACAACAGCGATGTATACATAGGCCCAATAGCACATGTCGGCCATCTCCAAGGTAACGTCAACAGTATCTTGACCAGTCCCCGTTCCCATCCCCACCTACTGTGCACATTGGGGGACGATGTGTGGCCATTGGCCCTGTCTTTGGCAGGGGTGACATGCATGTCCGGCCCCCCCATGGCACACATGGGTGTCATGCGTATGTACTATGCTGGTGTGCACCAGCGATTTGTGTTGCCACACACCCATCCCTGTGACATGCCTGCTCAGGTGAGAAATATTTAGACCAACATAATCTGTGGCTACCCATGTCCCATTCACATGCACACATGTTTAACACACAGCTACGCATGTGGTGCTAGTACCATTATGATGTCCATGGCTAGGTTACATGTCCAACCAGGTGTACAGCCCTGTTCAATGCCTGAGTACATGTTGTGTGTGTGAGGTAAACACTTCACCATGGAGGCAAGGTCATAAACAAAACATTTATTTTAACTACAAACATACCCTGGGCAACATGCCCAACATACACCACCGCATGTGGTGGGGGTGGGGGGAACACAGCGCAGCAGGGGGCACATAGGGGCATCACAGGTGCCAGCTGTGGTACCTGTCACGCTCTTCGGCAGGTGGCCATCGGGATGCCAGATACACCACATCAGTGGCCACCTGCCGAACAGCCCCAGTCAGGCACTGCAGTGCGTGGTACACGACATGGATGTCGCGTCGTACGTCATCCAGGGCCACAAACACATTATGCATACACCTGTCAGCACACAGACACACAGGGGCTGTGGTCTGTGTGCTGGCATCTGCATGAGGTGCTCCAGTGGCCCTGGATGGCGCACGATCGTGCTCACGGCCGTGCCGTGACCACGCCTGCAGTGTCGGACTGGTGCCCCGGTGGCTCTCTGCTGGGCTGTGTTCCCCTCCACCCACATCCCACCCCTCCCCCCTCCCTCCAGACCCACCCTCCACCCTCCATGCCCAAACAATCACCCCAACTCCACCCTCCCTGCCCACAACCCTGCCCCCTGTGCCCCTCTCCCCTGCACCCCCCATTGTCCCATTGTCCTGATGCCCCTGGTCAGGGGTATGGGTGCTGCTGGCAGATTCATCCTCCTCCCCCTCATCACTCGATGACCCCACCACGACCACCTCCGGACTCTCGTGACCCCCATCATGCTGCTCCATCATCAACATCTCTGTGGGGTTGTCCTCCTCCTCCTCCTCTTGTGTTGCGCGCCGGGTGGTGGGCCTGCGTGGGATGTATGAGGAGGTATGTGGCGAGTCATCGCTGGCATGACTGTCTGTGAAGGATGACAGACATCAGGGCACATCCATGTGTGACACATACAGAATGTGCTGATACAAGCAATACACAGGCTGGTGGTCCTATGGGCCACCTGAACCTGTGGCTTGGCCCTTTCACAACTCACCATCGTGGTGGTGCTCCCGCTCCCTGCAGGCACGTTCCAGGAACTGGGGGTGGAAATTTCGGAGTTCACGCCCCTTCTTCCTCAGATCCTCCACCTGTGGATATGCAAACGTTGTCTAGTGTCAACACATACCACCTGTCACTGGGGCTATGGGAAAACAGACTATGCCCTGTGTGGCCCACATCTTGTTTCTCCCCCACCCCTGCTGTTTGTGGCATATAGAGCATAGTAACACACCTCCAGCAGTCAATCCCTTCCATATGTGCGAAAAGGTTAGCAGATAAGTGTCACAGCGGTATAACCTGAGCGTAGCTTACATCCACCTGCACTGTCATGGTGGGCAGCACTCACCACCATCACATGGGGTGTGCATGCTGCCCCCCACCCATATCCCCACAACACCACTCCACAACGGTGGAATGGTGGGAGTGACAGTGAGATACAGAGGTGAAGACCAATGCGGACAGGTGGGGCATCACAGAGACAGAGGGGATGGGGGGGACAGATCACCTAGGGGACATGTTGTGCATTGCAGGACAGATCCCTGCTGTGCAATGACAGCATCTGTCCAAGGTGTGTGTGTCTGATGTTGCCTGGAACAGGTGGGACATGTTAACCAATGGAGGTGACCCACTCGGACACATTGCCACTTTATGATCCCCATAGTAGGTGTCCCCTGTGGGGCATCTCACCTACAAGGTAGGCCTCGGGTTCCCCCCTATGGGTGTTTCCTCAGGGACGGCCATGTGTGTACGTGTTTTCTCACAGCATCATCATAACACATAGCATCCCTATGTAGGCCTCCAGCTGAGTGTAACTGCCTCCTGAGGTTCCCGCAGGCCACCATGTAGCTGCTCGTCAGATGCCATTCACATAGCCAAAATATCATGGGGTACAGGAGACATCCATGGCCCTCACCTGCTAGAGCATGTATTGTTCAGACAGGTGAGTTACGTGAAGTGGCCATGTTCACATTTGCACAATGCAAGGATGGCAAGGCTGCACATCATGTGTTATCGCCAGTCTGTGACGTTGCCTTGCTCGTGTGACCAGGAGGTCAGGGGGGGGCACTCCCAGATTGTCTCTGTGACAACATACATCGTGGCATGCAACTGGTTTGTGGGAGGGGGAGAAGACAGGACCTCTGTGGATGTCCCTGTACAGATGGCCTCCACGTCCAGGAGTGGTCATACTGACGTCCCCCCGCCCCCCAGATGGGCAGCTCCCACAGCCATGCACCTTTGCATACTGTGTGTGCTGTGTCTGGGCCCAGGATGTGAGCTGTGGGTTGTGATGGCCTCCCCCTGATAGCAGATACACTATGCACATACGGGCTGATTGGTGGTTGTGCAGATGGTTGTAGGCATCCTGCTGGTCTGTGGAGGGGGGTTAGTGAGGCCTGTGGGGGCATTGCGATGACATTGCCATGTGGTGACATATGTACATCTCTCAGGGGGATAGCCCTGCCCAGTCATGGCCAGTACCAGATGTGTCTGTGCCCTCATGTAGTCTCCGTTAGGCGCATATAGGGGCTGTGTGAAACACAACCCACCTGTTGAGGTGGCCCCACCTGTACCCCTCGTGAGCTAGTTTGCAGATGTCCCAGAAAGCCTGCTGGGGTCATATTCAGGAAATTGTCCCCACGTTGTATTGTGAGGGGTGGGGGTTTTGGGTGGTTTGCATGGGCCACCTCCCATGGTTGACAGTGTCCAGGCCCCCTATGGTTTGTCACAACACACATGCATGCGGGGACATGCTGTTAATGAGCTGTCCCATATATGTTCCCGTGCTTTGCAGGGGGTGGGGATGTACCTCACCAGGTGTTTTGATGTCCTCTGGGTGCTTTTGCTACTATACAAGCTACGGCTGGGTGTTCCCCAGATGTGTTATTGTGTGGAACATGTACAGTTCTATCAGGTTGAGCTGGGTGTGGTCCATGATGTGCATGTGACTGATGGCCTATGTTTGTGCTGCACAGTTTGTAGTCATTTCTGCCCTTCCAGTTGCTGGGTATTATGCTTTGGACCCCCTGGCCAGGACAGACCTGTCAGCATCCACCTTACGGATCGTTGCTGGCACCCTGTCCGTGACATTTAGACACACATACAGTGGGTGTAACAAGCAAGATCGTGTGACAGACGTGCATGTAGGCAGCATGTGCCACACATATGTCCATGACACAATGGCAAGGGCACGGACTCAGCCTATGTGCCCACACCAGTCCAACGCTACCCTGTTGCCAACATTTCCCCTCGCAACAGGCATGCCTGACAGGCGGTACCTATACCTTCCCCATGTCATATGTGAGGGGCGCATCTAGGTGCTCTACATGTTCCTCTGACTCCATCCACTACATCCCCTGCGACATTGTTTGGGACAGTATCCTGGATGACAGCAGGGATGCATGGCACACACGGCAGCCGAGGCAGCAAGGTTCATACGCCCCTAACAGAGTGTCTGTCGACATGTCATCTGTGACATTGTGTCCTGAGCATACCTGACTACACCACAATGGGGTGCTCAGGGGGCTTTCCATTTGGCAACACAGGCAACGTCTAACGCTGCATAGTTATTATCTTGGTATGTGCCATGTGGGGAGGGTTTGGGAGGTATATCCCCTCCTGTTCAGGGGGTTATCCTGTATGTTTTGATGTCCTGGCAGGGTGTCCCCCTCCCTTGGCATCTGTGGATATTGATGATTGTCTGCCTCATGTCTCGTGTGTTGTACCTCAGTTGTGATACCAACTGACTGGAGCATGGACACAGGTCATGGCAGCCCCTAGTGGGTCTGATCATCGGACGAGAACATTCACCTTTCTGGACATACAGGCACCCCTTTGCAATCTACATTGCTATACTTGGAGCTGTTCCATTGACTAGGCACCTAGGTGGATTGGATGTATATTGTCCCTGGAGTTTCTTGGAGAGTGCGGTTCTGGAACTCAGGTGTGTTGTACCAGAGGTGACGTGGGACCAATGTGTCCCACACAATAAACATCTGCTGTGATGGTCCATATGCCCATGCTGTGCCCCAAACCCTTGTGTGTGGCAATGACACGCTAAGTGTGGCCTGGGGTGGTGTCAGGTACCCTGGTGTATCAGAGATGGCTGCAGGCCCGCGTCTTTGGCACACCAATCTGTGTGCTAGTGACAGCTGCTATGCCTTTGCAGTTATAATGGACACATCCCATGCCACAATGCACGGCACGTGGTGTTATGACGCATGTCCCGACTCCCCACTGGTTCTGTGGTTACGGACTCGCTTTTTTGGGCCTGGTGGTAAGGGAGATTTCCAGCCACATAGGCAAATTGTGTCTGAACACCTAACCTTGCCTGTGGAGCACAATATTACAATATGCACATTCTATAGGACAACTACGGTGCTAGCAGTTGCCAGCAATAGCAGACTCATTCCAGCTGTCGTACAAAAAAACCTTCAGGTCACTCTCTGCTATTTAGAACATATCCATATGTCTAGATCAGTCAAACAGTAGAGCCAGGGACACCCAGCTCAACCAACACCATCTGACATTTTGCAGCAGAAGGCACAGTGTGTGCCCAGCTACTGACCTTGCAAGGTGTTCCAGCCAGACACATGGTAACTGCAGACAGGCCGCTTGCCAGTCCATGGTGCATGGTGCATGCTACCAGGGAAGCTCTGTCCACCCATAACTGGGATGTGATCACAACCACCATGCAGTTGACTCAGTGATTGGGCCCCATATATACAGGACCCATAAACATCACATGAGAGAACTACTGTATGGCAATATGTTGTAACCTAGCCATGGCGTGATCACTGATCGTTCAGGGTGAGGGTGACCTCCACACAGTGCATGCTATGAACACCATGTCTGTGGAGGTGATGGCAAGGCACAACATGGTCCTAGGCATGCACATTTGCCCTGTGTAGCTGCATCCTGCTTCTGCCGCCCTGTCTGTTCTATACCCAGAGTACTTTGCTCCTCATTATGCACATTTGCAGGCGAATACTGGCGACGGTGCTATCAGTGTGTGCTGTGGGAGGTGTTGGCAGCCACCACACACTGGATAGACAGACACACACTCCCTACACCTAGGACAGCATTGAGCAGATGTAGTGTGATTTGGGAGCAGTGACCAACGCAACAGTAATGGGCACACTGCGGGCATGGCAACTTTGGGGTACACTTTTGGAGAAATGTCCCAGGCTGCTAGTCTCTGCAGGGCACCTGACCTAACTCACAGTGTACATACATCAGAGACGTTGTTATGTTACAGTTCGATGATCTGCTTGTGCTTGGCATCAGCATTTCTAACACTCACTGCTCATACCAGGCTTCTGATATGTATGTGATGTATCCCCATGTGTAGTGTGTGATTGGTAATTTCTGCACATGCTAGTTTTTGGCAGGGGCATACAGGACCCGACATCCTGCCGCTGCATTGGTCTTCGGATAATGGGGCCTGCAGGTGCAGGTGTTTCTGCCCCTGTTGGCCACTGCTCTAGGGCAGATTTTCACAACTCCAGTCAATGTGGTGCAAACACTGGTCAGGTTTTCATGATGTCCGTGATGAATATGACTGTGATACAGATGCATACCATGGTGGTGGTCACTTAACTTGCAGCACACGCATCTTTATTGGATACATCAGCGACCCTGAGTGCTTTTTTAGCCTGCATGGCTGCATTAGGGGGACTGTGCTGTGGGTGAGGCATATGTTTATGTGGTGTGGGCTGTTTTATATAAAATATGTTATCTGTACCAACGCTTATGTCCTCAGCAGGGGAATCCCAGTCTTTACTAACAGGTTTCATGCATGGGAAAAACATGGGGAGTGGGATGGCAGGTGCCACAGCTGAGATTTGAACCTGGGGCCTTCATGCTTTTGGAGGCACTTGCTTTGTGTACTGCACCACCATCTTAGCACAGCAGCAAGACATTCCCGGGGGAGTCCATGGCTGTTTGTCACACGGTGCCTGTCTGTTCGATTGGACTGCAGCCACATGAGGGTGGCTAGGCGAGCATCTGCTGTGGTGCAGCAGCCACTGCCCCCTCTGCCAGCAGTAGGCATAAACCACCATGATGAAATGGGCTTATATTGGGGACAGCATCAAAGCTAACTGACATGTGGCCCTCCAGTACTACATTGTGTGTACTCTGCTGTAGGTGTTGTACATTTCTGAGGGGTATGAGCTACTTATGGTAAAATAGAGATCCTCGGAACATGCTTTTGTTCTCTGCAAGTGGTGTTTTTATTCCCTATAACGGTTTACTGGTGGATAAAATATGTGCACTGTGTTGCCATTGGCCCCAGCTGGGAGTTGAACTTGTTATCTTTGCCTCCCCAATACACTGGCTGTGTCCCCTGCACCACACTGCAGACACAGAGTCACTGTAGACCCTGCAAATAGCATGTCTGCTTGTCCTAGCGGGCCTTTCTGTTGTGGTCCACTGCACCCACGTGTCAGGGGCTCTGGCTCCATCTTCTCTGGCCACCTGCCACTGCCCCCCTCTGATACCAGTACACCTCTGCAAACATACTGCAGGCCCTGCTGGTGCTGGGGCCACTCAGTTTTTGAACATCCACTGTGCATGTATGCAACTACCTATACTGTGCATTATGGGTCTGGGGTGACTACCTAGTCCTCCACACTTCCCCACAACTCACACATGCTTGGGATGTTAAATGTTAGGGGTTTTACCAATGCCACTGTCCTCTGCCTTAAAGGTTTGTGCTTACTAGCACGGTTTATTTGTGTGAAAAATATGTGGTCATGATTGGCAATAGCCCAAGCCGAACTTTGAACCTGTGACCTACTACACTTGCATATAGTGTCTGTGTGCACTGCACCACTGTGTAGCCACAGATTGCCTGTGTTCCATGGATGGTCCATGACTGTACATCCATCAGGGCCTGTGTTGCAGTGGACGGGACCAGCCTGCACATGGCTAGGCCACTGTCTTCTGTGGCTAGCAGGCACTTCCCCCTCCACCATCTGTACAGTTCCACCAACATGCTAGCATGTCCTTATCTCAGCATAAGCATATGGCCTGATTGAGTGGAGCCACTCAGGGACTGCATTTGGGGGACTCGGATGTGGGTGATGCCCATTGTTCTACTGTGTGTGCGGTGTAGGGTAAAAGAAGGATGTTTGAAACATGCTTATGTTCTCTGCAAAAAAGGGGTGTCTTTCATATCTCTGTTTGGTGGTGGGTAAGATTTTGGGAGTAGGCTGGCATGAGCCCCAGATGGGATTTGAACCTGTGACCACTGTTCCCTCTAAGCTGTGCGCGTGTGCGCGCGCACACACCTCACCGAGTGAGCGCACATACTTTACAACAGAGCGCACAAAAATTACGGTTCTGATTCTGATAGAAAACAACACAGACATCTTAAAATTTAAAAGTTGTTGTGTATTTATGGTTTTCACAAGTTCTACAATATTTTCTAGTGCAATCAATGTGGTGTACATACTGTATTCTGACATGTAGTCAAATTTTAAAGTATATAACTCCGAGTGTCGTTATGTGGCGCACAAAAATTTAACCTTCCTTCAAAAGCTGCACAGCTGATATTTTATGCGCACACAGCCTACAGAAAATTAGAGGGAACATTGCCTGTGACCCTATGTTCTTACAGGTACTGGCTCAGTCCACTGCACTACACTGTGGCCACAGAGATGGTGCAGTACCTGGAGATGATAAACCTGGCAGGATGGGGTCACACCCTGCTCTGCACATTTTTACTGTGGGCTCCTTCACCCTGTCCGGTGACAAACATGCAAATAATACCCAGACATGACCACGGAAAGGGCCGATAAAATATAACCAACATGGGCTACAGTGATTTTCATGAACAAACATGGGAGACACTCCCAGCAAAGCTACATGAGAGGGGATTTGTTTTTTGGAAGAGTCTCCGCTCCATACACCTTTCCATGGTTCATTCCTTTTTTTGTGGAGCTTTCCTGGGTGTGTTTTTAGATTTAGGCCATTACTACAACAGTTACGGAGCAGGGTTACTATTTTCAATGTTTTTCCAGTGATCATTTTCAACTTTTCATTGCACTTTTGTGCTGTGCACAGGTATCACACTGCTGACGTTTTTCAGGTTTCACCAGTTTTGCTGTACATTGCTGACGGAAATGGTTTCTCTTCCCTTTAAATGCTTTCTACCGCGAGTGTTTCACTCGCGCTATTTTTACATGCAAATTCGGGCCCGATACTGTACGGGGAGCCTCTCCCCTCCCACTCTCCACCCATTGACCCCATCCCTCCGCCCCTCCAGGGCCTTCCTCCGCCCTCCTTTAGCCGTTCCACGCCTCTATCGGACATTTGCGGCCCGGCACTTGTACGGGGCCCGTTAGTGTGCCGCGTACCTGTGCGGGGGTGACACGCACGTGTGCGGGGCGTTTAAACGCGTTTATTAAGCGTTTCAGTGGAGCGTTGCCGTGCGCTATTTTGCGGCACGCAAATTTGCGGACTTTAGTAAACATGCCCCTATATGTTGCTCTATACTCCTGCACCCATGTCTTTACTTGTTGCTCAGCTATGTTGCACTTTTAAAAGCACACAGTTTTATTTCTGGTTAGCACTAGTTTCCTCAGCTAGTGTTTGCAACAATGTTAATGCATGTGTTTGTCCAATGATGTGTATGCTCTGTACTCAGTATATATATATTTTTTGCTCAAATAAGATATTTTAATAGACTATTTGTTTTAAGGATGATTTATTTTTATTATTATTATTATTATTATCTTTATTTTTATTTTCATTGTCAAGTCTATTTTGATCCTTCCGTAGGTCTGGGCTTTCCATTTTGTCTTCTCTTAATTATTTATTGATTGCTTTCCCTTTAGATTATGTTTAATGTTGCATGGTTGCATTGATGTTTTTAATTGTTTCAGTATCATATTAATGTTTTTCACATTGATTTTTAGCATTATCCACCATTGATTGGTTTGTGCCATATCTTTATTGCTTTTGTGTGCTTCATTTGTAAGTATGGCATATACATTTTATTATTACGTATTGCTGGTTTTCCTATCTATATGGTATAAAGTTTTTTTATATATTTTTATATATATTTGTTCTAATTTTAATTTATTATGAATTAATTAATTATTATCATTATTCATATTTGTAGTTATTTTAATATATTTTCTATGTTTTTATGTATGCTTATTTATTTTTATGTTGTGTTTTGCTGTCCTCTAGTACCCCCTGATGAAGGCAACAGCCGAAACGCGTTGGGGTTTGTTTAATTAATAAAGTGCCTGTGACTTCCAATACTGCTCGCTTTTGTGGTTTCTCATTCTTCAGTATGAGTCCCTACCTCAGGAATTTCTTATTGTCCCAGTTCCTCCCATCCTGTCCAGGCTGCTGCTCCGCATGTGGGAGGCACCCGCCTCAGTCCCCATCATGAGCAAGTGCCTCGACACCATGTACAAGGTCCTGTGCGGCCTTGGGTTTAGGAAAACCCAGCTTCCCCACACATCCATGGTGGTGGAATCAGCCATGAGGAAACAAAAGAGTCTGAAGTCGCATTCTTCGGTTCCTCCAGGCAGGGAGTCGAGAGCCCTCAATGCCCTAGGCTGCAAAGCCTACCAGGGGTCCATGCTCTCCTGTCCTATTCAGGAATACCAGCTCTATATGGGTATGTTCTTACGAGACCTGGCCAGAGTGCTCAAAATATCTCTCTCATGCTGCCTACGACAGCTTTGAGTCCTCGGCTCGAGTGGCGGCTGCTGGCATCGGGGCCTGTCACCAGCATGGCTCCAATCCTCGGATTTTGAGAAGTGGGTATAGGAAAAATTCCTGGAAGTATCCTGCCTCGGTGAGCAACTCTTTGGCAAACCGATGGAGGACAAAGCTGCTGAGATAGAAACGGAGTTCGTCACCCGAACCCATCTCTCGCGCAAGACATCCACCCTCCCTCGAGAGAAATAGCAAACCAAAAAGCCTTTCTTTCCACAGAAGGGCCTACCCTATTGGGGCTACCCACTGTACCCGCCTATTCCCACACCGACCACCGCAGCACAAGGGAAATCCGGGTCTCTAGGTCACTGCAAGTCGAAAGGGCCCAAGGCCCAAACCCTGGCGCTGCCTCAAACCACACAAAGGAATTGATGCCAGCTGAATAGCCTTTCACCCCCCCCAGCAACGCAGCAGCCGGTGGGTGCACGCCTGTCCTCTTTTGCCCCTCAGTGGGCTTCCATCACCTCGGACACCTGGGTTCTCCGAGTGATCCAGAACGGCTACCATCTCTGCCTGGACAGGCTCCCCCCTCCCTTCTCCCCAGCGGAGTCTCCTTGACTCCCTGCGCATCAGGTCTTCCTTCAGTGGGAGCTAATCAACCTCTTTGCCCAACGGGCAGTCGAGAGAGTGCCAGCTCACCTCTGAGGTCGGGGCTTCTATTCCCGGTACTTCCTCGTCCTGAAAAAGATGGGAGGTCTGTGGCCCTTCCTCGACCTCCGAAAGCTGAACAAGTTCTTAGTGTGGGAGAAGTTCAGAATATTATGTTTTGGCTATGCTCCTTGAATCTAAAAGATGTTTACGCACACTTTTGATCCACCCCCAGCACAGGCAGTACCTGCATTTCAGGGTACAAGGGGAGCACTTCCAATACAGGGTGCTCCCCTTCGGTTTCGCGTCCTCCCCGTGGGTCTTCATGAAGTGCCTCTCCGCGGCCGCTGCCTCCCTCAGATGACAGGGCCTACTGGTCTTCCCTTATCTCGATGACTGGCTCGTCACGGGATCCTCGGTCGAGGAAACCCACCTGGCGACGCTGCACACAATTCTCCTGCTCGAGCGTCTGGGCTTCCTGGTCAACTACTCCAAGTCCCACCTCGAGCTGGTGCAGGCCTTAAAATTTATCAGCGCACGCCTCGACACTCAGCGGGTGACTGCTTTTCTGTTAGCAGACTGTGCCAACCGTCTCTGAGTCCTGGTGGCCCAGGTCCAGGGCACCCCTCGGGTCATAGCCTGGACTATGCTGTGTCTCCTGGGTCACATGGCCTCCACCATCCATGTGGTCCTGCACGCCTGCCTGCACATGCAGACGGCTCAATGGTGCCTCAGCACTCAGTGGAGCCCATCCATATTCCACCTCAGGGACCCCATCCGGGTCTCCCACAGTCTTCGCCTGTCCCTGGACTGGTGGCAGAACCTCTGCAACCTCCTCTGGGGACTGCCCTTCCAAGCCCCACAGCACCAGCCAGTGCTGATGACGGATGCTTCCCTGCTGGGCTGGGGAGCCTACTGCGGCACATTGTGCACGCAGGGTCAATGGTCGCCTGAGGAGTCTCAACAGCAAATAAATTTGCTCGAGCTCCGGGTGGTTCGGTTAGCCCTGAGGGCCTTCGAAGATCACCTCGAGGGGAAGTCAGTGCTTGTGCAGACCGAAAACCGAGTGGCAATGTTCTACATCAACAAGGAGGGGGGCACAGGCTCATGCCCTCTCTTTCAGGAGGCGGTCCTCCTCTGCTCCTTCACCTCCCATGGGAGGATGACCCTCAAAGCGGTCTACCTCCTAGGCCAGGAGAACATCCTCATAGGCAAACTCAGCAGAATTCTCTGCCTTCACAAATGGCGATTGGATCTGCAAGTGGCCGGCTGGCTTTTCCATCAGTAGGGAACTTCAACCATGGACATATTTGCCAGACCATCAAATGCACAGCTTCCCTGCTTCTGCGGCCCAGTCCCACATCCGAGCAGGGAGGACCTGAATGCATTCCTTTTGAGCTGAACCTCTGGCCTGCTCTATACGTTCCCTCCCACTCCCCTCATCGCGAGGATCCTACACAAAGCTCAGCGGGAACGAGCGTCAATGATACTCGTCGCTCCCTCGTGGCCTCGGCAACAATGGTTCCCACTCCTGCCTCGGCTCATGTCCGAGCCTCCAATTCCCCTGGGCTGTGCCCCAGGCCTGCTAATGCAGGAGGAGGGATGGGTGCTGCACCCAAACCTGGCCTCATTGTTCTTCACAGCCTGGTAGCTGAATGGGTCTCCCTAGCTCCACTAGACCTCCTGGAGGAGGTCGAGGAGGTCGTCCTCGCATCGAGGAAAGACTCGACGAGACGCACTTATGCCTTCAAGTGGTGGCGCTTCTTGGTCTGGTGCTCAGTGGGTCCTTCAGTACCTTCTCCACCTCTTGAAGGAGAGGCTGATGTTTAACTCTGTCAGGGTACACCTGAGCGCCATCTCAGCAAATCACCTTCCCACAGAGGGCAAACCCCTCTCGGAGCAGCCCTTGATCTCTCGCTTTATGCGGGGCCTCTTGCTATCCAAGCCGCCCATCCGGCCTGCTCCGGTGGAGTGGGACCTGAATGTAGTGCTCATGCAGCTTACGCGTTCACCCTTCGAGCTTTGGAACCTGTCCTGGAAGCAGGGCCGGCCCGTCCATTGAGCAAGAATGTTGTTTGCACAGGGCCCCGCGTTTCAGGGGGCACCGCACAAACAACATTCTGCCCATCAGTCACTTTAAAACAAAAAAGAAAATTGCTGCTGCTGCTGCCGCCGTGGCAGCAGCAGAATGAAGTGTCTCCCGCGATCAACTGTCTCCCGCAGGGCCCCCCCACCTCTGGCTGCCCGGCAGATCCAGCCTCAATCACTCTCCTCGGTGCGGCTTTCAGAGCCACGAAGGGAGTATCCCTCTCCTCATGGCTCTGTTTGTTAAGCTCGCTGGGGCTAATGGGAATTTTCCCATCAGCCCTGGCAGGCTTAACAGAACCGCGAGAGGGAAACTCTCCCTTCGCGGCTCTGAAAGCCACGCCGAGGAGAGTGATTGAGGCGGGCTCTGCTGGGCAGCCGGAGGTGGGGAGGACCCGCGAGAGACAGTTGATCATGGGAGACACTTCATTCTGCCACTGCCACGGTGGCAGCAGCAGCAGCAAGTTTCTTTTTTCTTTTAAGGTTTCCCTGGGCTGATGGGGGGGAGAGGGGTTTAGGACTGGTAATGGGCTATGGGAGGGGGGTTAGGACTGGAAATAGGGTGATGGGGGGTTAGGAATGGACTGGTAATGGGCTATGGGGGGGATAGGACTGGTAATTTATTTATTTATTTACATTCTCTTATATACCGCGCTATTCTGCATCAGTGCAGTTTACATTGAACAAACTGAAATTACATTGAACAGGGCATTATAACTATTTTACAGGGAACATGGGCTATGGAGGGTTAAGTGGCTTGCCCAAGACCACAAGGAGCACCTGTGGGACTAGAAACCCCAGTCCTTCCGGCCCAAGGTTGCTGTCCTCTAGTGGGATTTGAACCCCTGACCTTCCAGCCTGAAGTACCTTGCCCCAACCACTAGGCCACTCCTCCACTAATGTGCTATGGGGGGGGGGGGCTAGGACTAGAAATAGGATGATGGGGGGTTAGGACTGGAAATAGGGTGATGGGGGGCTAAGACTGGTAATGGGCTGATGGGGGGGTTAGGACTGGAGGTGGGCTGATGGGGGGCTTAGGACTGGGTAATGGGCTATGGGGGGTTAGAACTGGTAATGGGCTGGGGGGGTTGTTAGTACTGGAAATGGGCTGAGTGGACGGGGGACTTGAACTGCAAATAGCTGATGGGGACGGGGTCTTGGAATGGAAATGGGCTATGGGGGGGCTAGGACTGGAAATTTGGTGATGGGGGATTAGGACTGGTAATGGGCTATGGAGGGAGCTAGGACTGGAAATAGGGTGATAGGGGGGTTAGGGCTGGTAATGGGCTATGGGGGGGGTAGGACTGGTATTGGACTATGGGGGGCTAGGACTGGAAATAGGGTGATGGGGGTTAGGACTGGTAATGGTCTATGGGGGTGCTAAGACTGGTAATGGGCTGAAGGGGGGGTTAGGACTGGAGGTGGGCTGATGGGGGTTAGGAATGGTAATGGGCTATGGGGGGTTAAGACTGAAAATGGGGTGATGGGGGGCTTAGGACTGGTAATGGGCTATGGAGGGCTAGGACTGGTAATGGGCTGGGGGGGGGTTGCTAGTACTAGAAATGGGCTGAGTGGAAGGGGGACTTGAACTGCAAATAGCTGATGGGGACGGGGGCTTGGAATGGAAATGGGCTGAGTGGAAGGGGGGGGCTTGAACTGCAAATAGCTGATGGGGAAGGGGTTTTGAATGGAAATGGGCTGAGTGGAAGGGGGGACTTGAACTGCAAATAGCTGATGGGGAGGGGGGCTTCAAATAGAAATGGGCTGTGAGGGGAGGGAGCTAGAACTGGAAATGGGATGAGTGGTGGGGGAGAGCTCGGACAGAAAATGGGCTGATGGAGGGGAGCTAGGATAGGACTGGAAATGAGCTGTTGGGGGGTGCTAAGATTGGAAATGGACTGTTGTGGGGGCTTGGATTGAATGGACTCATGGAGGGTGTCAGACGGCTGCCTGGGTGAGAATCTTCACACTCTTGGCAAGTGCATATTTCTATATGATTTGCAAGGTATTGTGGGCAATGTAGTTCATTCACACCAGACACAGCTGCTGACAATAATTTAGTTGTGCTCTTGGGTAAAGCCAATAAGATATTTATTTATGGGGTTATTTCTCCCAACACAGATATGCTTGGTAGCACATAAATAAGGTAACTTGCTTTCAGTGTTAACTTGGAAAAACAAAGTCAAAATCAGGAAAACAACAAATGAAAAGCCACAAAGCAAGAAACAAACTGTTCTTTTCAGGTTAACTTCTGATTACTTCCCACATAGATACAGAAGTGATTCTCTCCTAGCTCACAAGCAATTAGGTAAGGCTTAATTGCTAACAGTCACCAGCTGAAACTTCTTAGCTGGCTTGCCTTCCACTGTGTGGGTCAAATCCTGCTTCAGGAGCTTTTCTGAGTAGATTAAAGAACAAATTTGTATTTCTTTATGATGGTTGCTGTACTTTATAACAGAAAGTTACCAACGGAGTTTAGACAGAGAACAGTCCATATAAATAGGATCCTCATCTGCTATTATTCCCCCTTGTTCAACAAGCATGGGTTCAATATCATGGATTGGCACAGATGAATCTTTCAATGGAGCACTTTCAGGAGAATACTTGTTTCCCTGCTGTCTTTCAAGGTTATAGCTAGGGCATAGATCAGTGTTCATACCTGAGCTTCCATTGCTGCTAGAGTTCCCCTCTATATAGCCTGGCCAGTATGTAGTCCAGTTCTTCTGTCCAGCCTTCCAATCCAGATCCCTGGACACTGGACACTGGATCTCTCTTCACATACCTTCTGGCACAGGTCTTAGAGTCCCTTCCACGTGCAGCCGTCTCCCTCACAGGTAGCCTCTGGTGATTCCTAGCTCTGCAGCACCATTCCTCTGGCTTTCCCCAGTCCAATGGTGTATGCTGGCCCTTGGAATACCTCCCAGTATACGTACTAGACCTCTCAAAGGCTTTTCTCTTCCTTCTTCCAAAGGGTCTCTTTCCCTCTCTGTCCGTCCGGTTTGGCTTCTGCTTCTGATGATCCTTCAGATGAAACTGATGATCAAACTCAAGCTGATTCTCAGGATACTGAGGACAATTCTCTAGATATCCAAGGTGATCATGAAGATGGTCATCTGTAGAATACTCTTATTCTGCTTGGATGAGTGCTCCTCCCTAATACAGCGCAGCTGTGCTGAATCAGGCCCTGCCCTTTGAGATGAGTGCTTAGGGATTACCTCATAGCCCTCCTGATTGAACACACGTTTCCCCACTTCAGCTCCTCTAATGGCTGTTGGAAACCTGGTGCATTCTGGGACTGGTAGTCTTTTATGGGAAAATTCTGTTTTCTTATTTCTACCAGAACTGACAGGTTGCTTGTTCAGAGTCACTTCACCTTTTCTATAGCTCCTTCCTGAGCTATGATAAGCTTCCTTATCACATACCCCCCTGCTTAAGTTATTACGGACTGGTTTAACTGGTGAAACTTCTTTCCTACAGTCCGTAATACCTACGAGAGTGTTATCATTTTGAAGCTCCCTTACTTCCTGACTGGCTTCAGGGACATTATTATTTACAGGCCTCTCCTTCCAAGACTTAAGTACATTAATATGGTAGGTCTGCCTACGCCCTCTTGCATTTTCTACCACATAAGACACTGGGCTCACTTGTTTAACAACCTTCCATGGCCCTTTCCACTGTACTTCAAATTTTGGAGCTGTACCTGCTACTTGAACCAAAACCTTTTCACCAATGCTTAATTGGCGGCTTTTGGCCTTCCTATCATACCACCCTTTCTGGCGCACTTGACTGTCCTGCAGGTTCCTCTCAGCAACCTGCGACTTCCTTTTCAAACGTGCTCTCAAGTCACGTAGAAACAGTGGCACCTCCTGACTTCCTGGTTCAGGATCAATCCATTGTTCCCTCAAAATGTCTAACAAACCCTGTGGAGCCCTACCATACATCAATTCATATGGGGTTACACCTAGGGACACCTGAATTCTTTCCCTGCAGGCATACAAGGCAAAAGGCAATAACATATCCCATTCTTTTACCTCTCCTGCTAAACCCCTTCTCAACATTTGTTTGAGAGTTTGGTTGAATCTCTCCACCAAACCGTTTGATTGTGGATGGTAGGCTGAGGTTTTTACGTGATGAATGCCAAAGGCATCCCAGACCTGGGTCAAATATTTGGATACAAAATTGGACCCTCGGTCAGTCAACACCTCTCTTGGGAATCCCACTTCACAAAACAATTTTACTAGCTCTAAAGCTATTGTTTTTGCAGAAACATTCCTCAATGGTATGGCCCAGGGAAACCTTGTTGCCTGATCTACCATAACTAGGATGTATTGGAAACCTCGGGGCATTTTGACTAATGGGCCTACAATATCCATGGCAATGCGACCAATTGGGTCTGTGATAATTGGCATGGGAATCAATGGCACCACCGGTGGGTGAGCCGCTGTAACTCGCTGACACGCTGGACATGCAGCACAAAACTGGGCAGTTTCTTTGAAAATACCTGGCCAGTAAAAATGCTTAAGTATTTGATCCAGCGTTCCTTGCATCCATTTATGACCTCCAACTGGATGATCATGTGCTAATCTAAGTACTAGCCCTTTGAAAGTTGTGGGTACCACCAATTGTTTACGTATGGTCCCATTTCTGGGGTCCTGACTCTCTCTATATAATATTTCATTATCTAGTCTGAATCTGGGCAATTCCTCCCTGACCTCCTGAGCATACTTAAAAGCTCGGGTGAGAGCTTGATCAGCTCGCTGCTCTTGTGGAAAGTTAGGAAACTTTACCACTAACTCAGCTGGCACCCAGGGTAAACTTTGACCCGCTAACATCTCAGCCCTACCCTGTGCTCTGCAAAGTCTCTCATGCCGCTTTTGTGCTTTCAACTTTCTTACTTTACCAGATGATGGGGTTATTAAATCATCATGAGAGGGTAAGTCTCCTAATAACTCTGCCTGCTCCCCCTCCTCCTTCTGCTGGCTCTCTATCTTAGCCTGCGAGCGGGTGGATACAAGGCCCCTCTTATTACCCATATTTTGGCCTTCTGGAAGCTTAACCATCTTTTTAGCTAGGGACTGAGGACTTCCAAAGAAAGGCCCGTGAGCTATTTCCATTAATCCTTCTCCGTCCTTCTTTCCTAGCCCTTTCACTAGCCCCTGCTTAAATCTTGGCCAGTCCTTTCCTAGAACCAAATCAAAGGGTAGCCTAGGCACCACTGCTACCAGGACTTCCTCTTGTTCCCCCAGGCACTTAACCTTTAGCCTATAGGTGGGATGTGATGTTGCAGCACCATGAATGCACCCGATGTGAACTTGGCTTTCAGGGGTTCTAGGCACAAATCCTTCTTGGGCCTCTATCCTCTTCCAAAGCCTTTTTGACATCGTACTCTGGTCTGCCCCAGAGTCTAACAAAGCATTTGTGGTAATTCCTTGCACATCAACCATCAAAAGAAATCCTTCTTTGGGCTGTTTTAAATCCACACCCATTAAGCTAGTGTGTGACTGGCATCCTTTTTCTAAGTGTCCCCATTTTCCACACTTGAAACATTTCTTTTCACTCCCCTGTGTCATCTGGTTTGGCACAGTACATTTATTTTCAGAAATACTTTTAACTATTTTCTTTTCTGATACAGCACATCTTGCCTCAGCACCTATCTTCAGAGGGCCACCCATTCTATGGCAAGCCTGCGTGGCTCCCAAGAATCTCTCTGCTAGCATGGTTGCCTCTCCAAGATTTTGGCAATTTTGCTGTATAAGGAAAGTGTGCAAATCTTTAGGCACCCCAAACATAAATTGCTCAAGCATTATAATATCTAATAACATTTCTACCGTCTTTTGCTCAGGCTCCAACCATTTTAGAGCTAAACCTCTGATTCTCTGACTCAGAGCCCTGGGTGTTTCACCCACTCTCAATGTAGTAGCTCTAAACATTCGCCTATACTCTGAAATAGACAACCCTAGGCGATCTCTAATAGCAGCCTTTACATCCTTATAAATCAAAGTCTGGGCTGCTGGCATTGCTCTGTAAGCTGCAAGCGCCTCTCCAGTTAATGAGGCTGCCAGCCTTACTGCCCAGTGGGTCTCTGGCCATGCTAATGCTTGTGCCACTCTTTCAAAAGACTCTAGAAAATCATCAACATTATCATCTGGAGTTAGCTTCCCAAAACTAAATGCCCCAATCCCTTGATTGAGTCCCACACTGTCCACATGTGGTGTACCAGTATTTACTACTGGTCTTGCATCTGTTCCACTTTGGTTCTTCAGCTCAACTAGGGCTTGCACCAGATCAAGCACTGGCCTCTGCTGGTCCATTAAGGCTCTCATAGCAGTGTCCTGAGCCTGCTGTGCTAGCTCCTGCTGCCTGCTGAATTGGGCTGCCATCCACTGAGCTAGTTCTTTTGGATCCATCTTGAACCCTGTAAGAAAATACAAAGAAAAAAACACAGTGCACCACCTTCCAAACAGGTGTTTTTTTTTCTACACTCTTTTTTTTTTTTCTTCAATTACCCTGTGCTTACTCCCATCCACCACTAGACATGCCCAGGTACTTATTACCTTGTCTCAGTGATGAATCCAGCTCTGCACAGGGTCTTTTCCTCCTGGGACAGCTTCCTGGAACAACCCCTTTTCCTCCAAAGTGTAGTTGAGGGAAAATCTTTTTTTCCAGCTTTAAACTTGAACTGTAGTTGTAATCCTCAGCAAGTAAATCCCTTTGTGCAAAAGCAATCCGAAAAACTACGCCATTTGTCAGACGGCTGCCTGGGTGAGAATCTTCACACTCTTGGCAAGTGCATATTTCTATATGATTTGCAAGGTATTGTGGGCAATGTAGTTCATTCATACCAGACACAGCTGCTGACAATAATTTAGTTGTACTCTTGGGTAAAGCCAATAAGATATTTATTTATGGGGTTATTTCTCCCAACACAGATATGCTTGGTAGCACATAAATAAGGTAACTTGCTTTCAGTGTTAACTTGGAAAAACAAAGTCAAAATCAGGAAAACAACAAATGAAAAGCCACAAAGCAAGAAACAAACTGTTCTTTTCAGGTTAACTTCTGATTACTTCCCACATGGATACAGAAGTGATTCTCTCCTAGCTCACAAGCAATTAGGTAAGGCTTAATTGCTAACAGTCACCAGCTGAAACCTCTTAGCTGGCTTGCCTTCCACTGTGTGGGTCAAATCCTGCTTCAGGAGCTTTTCTGAGTAGATTAAAGAACAAATTTGTATTTCTTTATGATGGTTGCTGTACTTTATAACAGAAAGTTACCAACGGAGTTTAGACAGAGAACAGTCCATATAAATAGGATCCTCATCTGCTATTATTCCCCCTTGTTCAACAAGCATGGGTTCAATATCATGGATTGGCACAGATGAATCTTTCAATGGAGCACTTTCAGGAGAATACTTGTTTCCCTGCTGTCTTTCAAGGTTATAGCTAGGGCATAGATCAGTGTTCATACCTGAGCTTCCATTGCTGCTAGAGTTCCCCTCTATATAGCCTGGCCAGTATGTAGTCCAGTTCTTCTGTCCAGCCTTCCAATCCAGATCCCTGGACACTGGACACTGGATCTCTCTTCACATACCTTCTGGCACAGGTCTTAGAGTCCCTTCCACGTGCAGCCGTCTCCCTCACAGGTAGCCTCTGGTGATTCCTAGCTCTGCAGCACCATTCCTCTGGCTTTCCCCAGTCCAATGATGTATGCTGGCCCTTGGAATACCTCCCAGTATACGTACTGCTTTGGACTCTTCTAGACCTCTCAAAGGCTTTTCTCTTCCTTCTTCCAAAGGGTCTCTTTCCCTCTCTGTCCGTCCGGTTTGGCTTCTGCTTCTGATGATCCTTCAGATGAAACTGATGATCAAACTCAAGCTGATTCTCAGTATACTGAGGACAATTCTCTAGATATCCAAGGTGATCATGAAGATGGTCATCTGTAGAATAAACTCTACTCTTATTATGCTTGGATGAGTGCTCCTCCCTAATACAGCGCAGCTGTGCTGAATCAGGCCCTGCCCTTTGAGATGAGTGCTTAGGGATTACCTCATAGCCCTCCTGATTGAACACACGTTTCCCCACTTCAGCTCCTCTAATGGCTGTTGGAAACCTGGTGCATTCTGGGACTGGTAGTCTTTTATGGGAAAATTCTGTTTTCTTATTTCTACCAGAACTGACAGGTTGCTTGTTCAGAGTCACTTCACCTTTTCTATAGCTCCTTCCTGAGCTATGATAAGCTTCCTTATCACAAGGGGCTAGAACTGAAAGTAGGCTCATGCGGGGCTTGGATTGGAAATGGGCTGAGTGGAGGGGAGCTAGGATTTGACATGGGCTGATGGTGGGGCTAGGAAAGGACTAGAAATGGGCTGATGGGGGACTGGGATTGGAAATGAGCTGATGGAGGGACTCGGATAGGACTGGAAATGGATGGGGGAGCTAGGACTGGAAATGGGCTGATGGTGGGGCTAGGATAGGATTGGAAATGGGCTGATGGGGGGTTAGGACTGGAAATGGGCTGATGCGGGGACTAGAAGGGAGTGGATGCTGGGTGGGGATGGAACTAGAAGGGAACTGATGTTGGGGGAGGATTAGAATGGGATGGAGCTGGGAGAGTGAAATGGAGAGGGGAAAAATATTTTGTGTGGGAAGGAAGAAAAATCTACAATTGGCCGGGTATTGGGAGAGTAAGTGGGGATTGAGGATGGAGGGGTACAATTTGAGTGGATGAAAAAGGAATGAGGAAAGAGCAAAAGAAGAAAGATTAGTATGTTAAAGCAGATGTAGAGAGAGAATGGGAAAAAACTAGAAGAGAGAAGAAAGGACAAATGGACAGCAGACGATGGAGAGTTAGCAGAAGACACGAAGAAATCAGAAGAAAGTGGCTGGAGCAAGTGCAACTGAAAAAGAAATGCACAAAAAGTAGAAAAATATCTCTTTATTTTGAATTTATTAACTGGAATATGTCAGCTCTGGGAAATGTGCATCATTGACGTCTGCGCTTTGTTTAGTACAAGAGGAAATTCATTTATAGTTTTATTTCTACAGTGTTGTTGTACATTCCAAGTTTGGCTTTTGGGGTTCCCAGTTAAATTTTATTTATTTAGCTTTTCTTCTATACCGCGCTATTCACATCAGCGCAGTATAGAAGAAAATCTAAATAAAGAAATTAATTAATTTAATTAAACTGGGAACCCCAAAAGCCAAACTTGGAATGTACAACAACATTGTAGAAAAAAAACTATACATTAATTTCCTCTTGTACTAAACAAAGCACACATGTCAATGATTATTGTCTTCCTGTTTCTAAATTGTGATTACTTGTTTGGTGATGGTCTATGTTCTGCATGTGTAACTGAGCTGAGGCATTCTGTTTATGTAATTCCTATTTGACATTGCCACTTGTTCTCTTTCCCCAGTAGGTCATGTATTCTTATTCTCTGAAATGTATTGGTTTAATATTTGCAGTGTTGCCTTTTGATAGGTAGAGTATGGTGCTTTGTAAGTCCTCCCACTTGCCCTCCATACCGAGATATCCTTTCAAAGATGTAAGTCCCTACTCAAGACTCATCTTTTTCAACAGGCTTTTGATTTCCCAGATCCTTAAGACCGGCCTTCCCACCAGTACTTTCCCTCACTTATCTCTTTCCCACTTTTGCCTTTTCTGCTTCTTTCTGTCCTGTCCAAATAATGGTGTTCTTTTTCCTTTTCTTGCTTTTATTGGTTGATTGTACTGGACACCGCCCTGACGCACCTGCCTGGGCGGTATATCAAGTAACAAATAAAGATAAAGGGCTGTTATGATACGGCGTGTTTGCTATAGGTTCTAAATGGGCAGTGTTTGTAGTAGTTCCTAATGTGCCTGGTGGTTGGCACTGGATTATAGTAATGTAGAAATCTTTTAATCTTTCTTTATCCATACACATTAAGAGCCATGTTTACTAAAAGTTAATGTATGGTAACATTATGCAAATATTTATGCAAATGAGGCCCCTTATGCAAAAGAGGCCCCGTGCCGAGTCTCCGCACATGGCCCCGCACCCTCCTTGGGCCGCCCCTGCCTGGAAGGTGGTCTTCCTGGTGGCTTTGACCTCAGAACATCGAATCAGCAATCTCCAGGCTCTCATGGCTGAGGCCCCTTACACCAGGTTCTATAGGAACCTGGTGGTCCTCCGTACCCACCCCAAGTCCTGCCGAAGGTTGTCTTGGATTTTCATTTCAATCAGGAGATAGTCTTGCTGACCTTCTTTCTGAGCCCCAATGCTGACCAGGCATCAGTGGTTTTGCATACACTCGACTGCAAGAGGGCTCTTGCCTTCTATTTGCAGCACACCCAGCCTCATCGCAAGTCTGTCTGACTTTTCGTGTCCTATGATCCCAATGGCATGGGGCAGACAGTCACAAAATGCACCCTCTCCATTTGGGTGGCGGACTGCATCACCTTCACTGATGCAAAGGTGGGCGCCCCGTTGGATTGGCGGGTCACCATGCACGGTATCCGAGCCAAGGTGGTGTCAGTGGCTTCCCTGTGCTCAGTGCCTCTTACGGATATCTGCCGGGCTGTGACCTGGGCTTCGGCAAACACTTTCGCTTCACACTACTGCCTGGAGAAGGATTCCTGCCAGGGCAACGCCTTTGGCCAGGCTGTACTCCGTAATCTGTTTGGGGTATAAGCAGCTCCTGCCCTCCGACCCTTCTCTTCAGCTACCGAGGGTTTAGCCCCGGGGAGCTGAGGACTCGGGCTCCTTCAGGCATTGGCTTCTGCTCATGACCTCACGGAGGCATTTTTGGTTACAGGTTCGGTAGCCTGTAGAAGGGGAGTCCCATAAGTGAGGACTGACTTCCTGCTTGTTCCTGGAGAAAGCGTAGTTACTCACCTAAAACAGGTGTTCTCCAGGGACATCAGGAATCAATCCTCACTACCCTCCCACCTCCCCTGATGAGTTGCTGGATTTTTATCCTTCCCTTGCTATCTGCTCGGTAGGGCTCGAGCTAAGGTACCTGACTGAGCAAGATGGCACCCATGGCCAGGAAGAGGACCACACATGTGTGGCAGCAATCCCAAAGGCTTTCTTTGAAAGCTGGGGAATTGCTCCGTGCAGACTCCATCGGTGCCGACGTCACTCATAAGTGAGGACTGATTCCTGCTGTCTCTGGAGAACACCTCTTACAGGTGAGTAACTATGCTTTCTCAGTGAACAAGCAGGAAATAAGTCCTCACATAGGGACACTCAGCCTACCGGAACCAGAGGAGATGAGCAGCCCAACCCGACAATGAGAACTGGAGAAGTCAGGAAGACCAAAGAGGTAGTCTCACCAAGGAACACATCTGATTTGGTATCATCAGCAGACATCGACCTGAGGAGATTTTGAGCAGGTAGTCTGGATGGACAGAAGGGCCAGTGGAGTTGACTCTAAGACCAAAAGTGATGCTGGAGTATGACCTGGCCAAAATTTCTGTCCTGTCAAGAATCCTCATCCAGACAGTAGTGGGCTGTGAAGGTATGGACTGAAGACCACATTGCGGCCCTGCAGATTTCCTCTACAGACACAGAACGGAGGTTGGCTACCCAAGTAGCTATTGCACAGACATTGTGAGCTATGCAATGACCCTCAAGGCTAAACATAGCCAGGGAATACACTAGCCAAAAGGATAGAGTAAGCTTTGAGACAGTGGCACCCAGCCTATTAGGGTCAAAGGAGACAAACAGCTGGGTGGATTGGCAGTGTGCCTATGTGCACTCTAGATAGAAGGCCAATGCATGCTACAGTCCAGTGTGTGCAAGGCCACATCACAGTGGTTCATGTGAGGCTGGGGAAGGAACGTCAGAAGGACAATGGACTGGTTGAGGTGGAAAGCCGAGACTACCTTCAGCAGAAAATCAGGGTGTGTACGGAGCACCACCCGGTTCTGGTGAAACCTGTTATATGAAGGGTGAGCAACCAAAGCCTGGAGCTCACTGATGCATCACACTGACATGATTGCCACCAGGTAGAGGATGTTCCAGGTCAAGAACTTCAGCAGGCATGAGTCCAGTGGTTCAACATGAGCCCGCATCAGCTGGCTGAGGACCACATTGAGGTCCACAGTGACCACAGGGGACTTTAGCAAGGGCTTTGAGGGAAGCAGGCCCCACATGAACCGGGCCACCAGAGGCTGGGCCAAAATGGGCTTCCCCTCACAGCCGTGATGATATGCCCCAATCACACTGAGGTGAGTTTGCACTGAGTTAGACTTCAGTCTGGAGTTGGAGAGGTGCAAGAGGTGCTCCAGCAGCCAGTCCATGGAGCAGGAGAAGGGGTCTAGTGCCCTACTCGCACACCACATGGCAAACCGCCATCACTTGAGTGCATAGGCCTTGTGCATTGAGTCTTTCTGGGATGCCAGTAGGATGTTGGCAACAGTCTCAGGGAGATCAAGCTCTGCGAGGACTACCCTTTCAGCATCCATACCATGAGCACCAGGGAGCAGACACTGGGATGCAGCAAGGGGCTGCCCTCCTGTGAGATGCGATCTGGGATGGCACCCGGGTGAAGAGGCACCCTCAGCGAGAGCTACAGCAGCCAAGGGAGCCACGGCTGCTAAGGCCAGTAAGGGGCAATGAGAATCATGGAGCCCCTTCAGTTTGGAGATTTTCAGATCCAAGCAGCATAGCCAATCATTCTGTATAAGGTATGGGGGCAGCATCCCGAACGAGACCATTTTGAACTTTTCATGCACCAGGAGTCAGTTGAGGTTTCACAGATCCTGAATAGGATGAAACCCACCTGTCTTTTTGAGGACCAGGAAGTACCTAGAGTAGAAGTCCTGCCCAGTCTGAGCCTGGGGGGACAAGCTCAATGGTAAGGTCAGACAGTAGGACCTCGAACTCGGTCTGCAGCAGGCTCTGGTGCGCTGGGTTCATGGGGTACTCCCTGGGGTCATATGAAGGTGGCAGGGTGAAATACAGCTGATATCAATTTTGGACAATCTGCAGTACCCAGGCGTCCAAGTGACGAGGAAATACCGGTGTGCAAAGTGGATGAGCTGCCCCCTGATGGACAACGGTTGGCTGGCTATGCTCCTGAGGAACCTGTCAAAATCCCATAACCGTCTTGGGCTGGGGGGCATGTTGTGCCTTCGGGGTCTTCTCCTTCTGCTGTGGGTGGGGAGTCTGTGCCTTGGGCTGTGCCTGCAGCTGGGCCGAGAAATACCGGCATGGGTATGGATAAAAGGCCTTCTTGGCTTGATGTTTCTTCTGCACGGGATATACAATCTTTCTGGAGAGCCTGGTGAGGATCTTCTCCAGCTCCTCAGCTTTCTGTTCCATGGGCTTGCAGAACAGATTCTCACCCTGGTAGGGAACATTAATGATCTTGTCCTGGACCCTTTTCTCCAGATCCAAAGACTGCAGTCATGCCATTCGGCGGGTGGCAACGCCCACAGCTGACACTCTGCCCATAGATTCGAAAGTATTGTAGGTGTCCTACACCTTGACCTTTGAGCAATCCTTGCCATGAGCCATGAGGCCCCCGAAAGGACTTGCGACAGTCCTCAGGAACAAGGGTGGCATAGTCCTCCAGGTTCAAAATGACATCCTTGAGGAACATGCTCATGTAGGTCTGGTAAACCAGAATCGAGCAATCAGCATGGAACCCTGGAAGCACTTCCTTCCAAAGGAGCCCAGGGTATGAACCTCCCAGCTTAGCGGAATTGAGGGGTGTGTCTTAGCACTCGTCATGCACGTCAAAGCTGACTGCACCATGATGGAATTGTGGGGCAATTGAGGCTTCGCAAACCATGGAGCCTTCTGGCCTTTCAGAGCTGGTGGCTGATGACAGGAAGCATGAACAGTGCCTCCCACAGCTGCAGCAGCAACCACTGCAGGACATGGTGGACAGGAACCATCACTGCCTTCCAGGGGGCCAAGGGGTACTGGTGTAATTCCAGTTCTTCCACCTTCAGTTCCTCTTCCAATTTCAGAGAGAAGGAGATGGCCTTGAACATATTCCTGATGAAGTCCTGGAAGGACATGTCCTCCAGGAGTGACTTACGCTATTTGGGTGGAAGTGATGGGTTGGATGTTCGGTCCAATGCCATCAATTCTGTCATGATTTCCCATTCTGATTTTGATTCTGAGAAGAAGTCGAAATAGTGTCAAGAGTCCTCTTCCCACCAGCTTTGTGGCTCGGGAGAGAGGGAGGATGTTGATGGCCATTGTGCTGCCTGGCATGCTGATGGCGGTGCCCTTGGAAGAGGGAGATAGTTCTGGCAACCAGAGTCGATGCCGATCTTCCACCTGATGTCCCTACTTTGGCAGGCAGGGCATGGTTCTTCAGTATAGCTGGAAGGAGTGCAGTGATGACATGCTCCATGCCACAAAGCCCACATTCCACAGGGTTTCCAACACCATCAAGTGAGTTTCTAGAGCTCGAAGGTATTCCTCCAGAATCGCCACCTGCGAGGGAGCCAATGCCATGGTCATCAGCATTGACACCTCAGGAGGGGATTCCATGATGATAAGTGCATTGGGAGACATCCAGCTGCCCTCCTGAGCACTGGGAGTGGACTCTGCAGTTCAGGTCAGGACCCCGCAGTTCAGGCCAGCTGGTTGCTCTTGACCATCGTTGTCCACATCAGATTGAGAAGGGCTGTGATGGAGCTGCACTTGGAACTTCTCCCAGTGTTCACCTTTTGATGTCGACAGGGTCTCTTGCAGACAGTCTCCCCTCATGGTCCCCTCTGCTCCAACTGAGCATGCTCCTCCTTCCCCCTGGCTACCTCAGGACCTTTCGCAGGCTTAGACAAGGGGGTCAGGAGTGAGGATGCTGAATCAGATGAGTCAAAGAGGGACTCCTTCTGCTTTTCCTGACCTTTCAGCCCTCAGCACATCATCTGCAAGCAGAGCTCATAGGACACCAGCTCATGATTGAGCTCAAAGTATTACAAACACCAATTATGTCCATTGGTGGCAGAAATGTCGCCACACTTGATGCATATCTTAAAGTCACTAGCTGGCTTAGATATGCTGAAAAAAACTGCCTCGGCAAAGTCAAACTAAAAAACTACTATGCGTGGGAAATCACCCTGAAGGGGAGAAAATCACGCAAAAGCATTGAAATTCCTCCCCTCCCACAAAAAAAACCCTAAAAGGGGAAAAAGGCTAACCAATGACAAATGGAAGGGAACTAAGAGAAAAACCAGGTCATGGGGTCCTGATAGAGAAACTTTTTTCCAGACTGCAAGAACATGTCCTAGAGACTCTGCGGAAAAAAGAAGACTGGAGAATGTGGTGCCTCAGCAAGTGGGAAGGCAGGCATGCATATGCAGCATACCTCCCAAAAGCCTCCTTTGGAATCTGGGGAGCAGGCCATGTGGGGTTCCGTCGGTGACATCACCCATACGTGAGGACTTATTTTCTGCTTGATCACAGAGAACTTTCTGTTTCTCTTCTCTGCAGTGTAGTGGCTAAATCAGCCAAGACAGGGCTCTGCCTTTGGGTGGGGTTTTTATGGTGGCTGAATTTCCCTCTCAGAGGAGTCTTCCCCCAGCATATTGACAATGAGAAAGTGTAGCCTCCCCTGTTCAGGAAAATTGCTAGAACAAATAAAGGTCATATTGTTATAATTTCAAAGGAGGACTAAGGTCTCTGCAACTCAGAGGTACAGAACCCAAGGGGCCTCTATTATTACTAGTAATCATTTGTATAGCATTACAAGGTGTACACAGCACTGTACAAATACATGTAAGAGACGGTTCCCTACTCATCAGAGCCTACAATCTAGTCAAGACAGACAATGCAATAGCTGGGGACTAGGATATATTCAAGGTTATAGTAAAGAAATACAGTTGGAGAGCAGGAGGCTAACAGATCAGGATCCAGAAGCTGCCTCGAAGAGGTGAATTTTTAGCCTGGATTTGAAAATGTATTTATTTTATTTTATATACCACTCTGTTTTATAATCAGAGCAGTTTACATGTAACAAAAACATTGAAATATTGTACATAGAACAGGCATGTCAACTTAGATAACTTAACAGTGTTGAACTATATTACATAATGGTATAGATAGTGATGTAGGGCCGTCAGACTATGATTGTTGATTACTTATGGTACATGGTCATAGAACTGTCAGAATCTATAGATTTTTATTGCCTTATGGAAAATTGAGAGGTCGGAGATGACTCGGATTGGATCCAGGAGGGTAGTCCAAAGAATTGGTGCATACGAGAAAGCTCTATTACTGGATGTTTGACTGCTCTTTATTATTGTTGCTGGGGTCAGAAGTGTGTACAACATGCCTTTTCTTCTTGTCCTGTTGTTTGGTGATAGATGTATGATGTCTGAGAGGGAATCTGCAGACAGATTATTTATTGCTTTAAATGTCATCAGTAGTGCTTTATATTTTATGCGGCTTTGAAAAAGGATGAAGAGATGAAGCTTGATGTACTGACTTAGGTAGTTTGGCAAATTCCTACTGTAGTGTCATCTAGAAGTAAGGAGATCCTCGATTCTCTACAGGGAGAACTATACAGGCAACTGGTCACAGAACCCACATGTGAAGGGACCATACTGGACTTGGTACATACCAATGATGAAAGTATTTCTGATGTTATAGTGGGAGATCATTTCGCATCCAGTGATCACCAGATGATGTGGTTCAGTATTAGGACTGTTGTTGTTGTTGTTGTTGTTAAGTGCCGTCGAGTCGGTGTCGACTCATGGCGACCCTCTGGATAGTTGTCCTAAATTGTGTTCGATCTTTAGTCAGGCGGATTATTTTGACAGACTGGTACCCGTAGCTGCTATTATATCGATCCATCTCATTGCTGGCCTTCCTCTTTTGTGTTGACATTCTATCTTGTCAAGCATGATGTCTTTCTCTAATGATCTCTATCTTCGCATGATGTGACCAAAGTATGAAAGTCGAAGTCTTGTCATCTGGATTTCTAAAGAAAGCTTATGTTTGAACTCCTCTAGTACTGACTGGTTTGTTCTTCGGCCAGTCCATGGTATACACAGTAATTTGCCGCCAGCACCATAATTCAAAGACCTCAATTTTCTTCCTGTCTATCTTTTTCACTGTCCAGCTTTGGCATCCATATGATGTTATTGAAAATACCATGACTTGAAAGAGTCGAATCTTTGTATGGAAAAAGACATCTATGCTCTTGAGAATCTTGTCTAGATCTTTCATAGCATTCTGCCAAGAGCAATGCATCGTCAGATTCCTTGACTGCTTGTTGTTTCTTTATTGATAGTTGATCCAAGTAAGTTAAAGTTGTCCACAATTTCAATTTCTTCTCCTTCAACGATGAACTTATTGATTTTGCCAGCTTTCATGATCTTTGTCTTCTTTACATTAAGATGCATGCCCATTTTAAGACTATGGGGTATGTTTACTAAATCGCGGTAGTGGACTCCGTGCGATATCGGAGACGCGGGCCCATTAAAATCAATGGGGCCATGACTCTGATATCGCATGGAGTCCGCTACCGCGGTTTAGTAAACATACCCCTATGTTCCTTGATTGTGAGAAGCAAATGTTTCAGATCATCTTCACTTTCAGCCAGTAATGAGGAATCATCAGCATAGCAAAGGTTGTTGATGAGCCTTCCACCAATCTTCACACCTCTATTGTCTTCATACAATCCTGCTTCTCTGATGATTTGTTCTACATATAAATTAAATAGGTAGGGGGAACGTATGCAGCTTTGTCATACATCTTTGCTTATTTTAAACCCAAATGCCCTTGAGTACAGAGCAGACAGAGCTTAAAGATTCCAAATTACCCCTGCCTACCGATAACCAGATTAATATGAATAAAATACAGTCTCTAAAATGCTTGTATGCAAATTCTAGAAGTCTAAAAAATAAGATGGGAGAGTTAGAATATATAGCACTAAATGAGAAGTTAGATATGATTGGTATCTCAGAGGCATGGTGGAAGGAGGACAATCAGTGGGACACTGATATCTGAGTACAAACTATATCGTAATGATAGAGATGATAAAATTGGTGGAGGGGTTGCGCTCTATGTTAGAGAGGGCATTGAGTCAAAAAGGATTAAAGTTTTGCAGGAAACAAAATTCTCTGTAGAATCTCTATGGATTGAAATTCCATCTAAAAAGGGGAAGGCGATGGCAGTGGGGGTGTACTATCATCCGCCTGGTCAGAATGAACAAATGAATGATGAAATGCTCAAAGAAATCAGGGAAGCTAACAAAGGTTACAGAACAGTAATAATAATGGGTGATTTCAATTACCCCGGTATTGACTGGGTCAGTGTCACGGCAGGACATGCTAGGGAGGTAAAGTTTCTAGATGAAATAAATGACTGCTTCCTGGAGCAGCTGGTTCATGAACCAACTAGAGGGGAAGCCATTTTGGACCTAGTTCTTTGTGGAACACCAGATCTGGTGCAAGAGATAAGGGTGTTGGGGCCACTTGGCAATAGTGATCATAGCATGAGGAAATCCACACTACTGCCTCTTAACTTTCGAAAGGGAAACTATGATAAAATGAGGAAAATATTTAAGAAAAAACTAAAAGGATCAATTGCAAAGGTTAAAGACTTTCATCTAGGTTGGGTGTTGTTTAAAATACTGTTTTGGAAGCCCAGACCAGCTGTATTCCACACTTTAAGAAAAGTGGATGTCCAAAAAACTGCCAGCATGGTTTAAAAGTAAGGTCAGAGAGGCTGTTGTTGCCAAAAAAAGCATCTTTCAGGAAATAGAAAAGAGAGCCAAATGATGAAAACTGGAAACAGCACAAACACTGGCAAGTTAATTGCAAGGCATTGATAAGGCAGGCAAAGAGAGAATTTGGGAAGAAGCTTGCTATTTTATTTATTTATTTATTTGCAGTCTCTTTTATACCGCGCTATTCGACATCAGTGCGGTTTACAATGAACATAAGAGTTGCACATCTCAATTTCGTGATTTGTGCTTACAGTGAAACAGGTATAATAACTTGGGTATACATTAAACAGGAAAATTAAACTTGGGTATGCATTAAGCAGGTATAACAGGTAAAATAGGGTATAAATAACCAGTCCCTTAACAAGGAGACATGATGAATAAATACAGTCTACTTTATGCAACAATATAATGAGTTATGCGGCACTGCATAAGTTTCTCATGGTGGTTGGAGGGGAAGATGTGATTGCAAGTGATCAGTCTGGGAATGTGACGTGCATGAGTTTGAGGTGCTGCATTGAGATGTGAGAGTGGGTGAGTGTGGGGAGAAGACTGCACATCGTAGTGATGAAGAAAGAGGTGCCGTTTCAGTGCCTTCCTAAATTGGGAGAGTTCACTGATGGTTCTGATAGTTGCTGGTAGTGCGTTCCAGCAGGATGGAGCAAAGAAGGAGAAGGTTCTGGATCTAGTGAATTGAGAACACTTCGTGCTTGCCTTAGGTAATATGAGAGTATTTGCGGCATTTGATCTCCTTGCTCGATTGGGAGGTGTGATTGAAATTAGATCAGTAATGGCAGTAGCAGGGTATTTATTGATGGCTTTATGGGTCATAATTAGGATCTTGAATGAGATCCTGGCTTGTATGGGTAGCCAGTGCAATTGTTTTAGTATTGGGGTAATATGAGAACATCTTGAGGCTCCATGAAGGATTCTTGCAGCTGAATTCATTGCAAGTTGTAAGGGGTTAGTCGTGCACTTAGGTAGACCATACAAGATCGCATTGGCATAATCAAAGTGAGGCATTATTAGGGCCTGAAAGACAGTTCGGAAGTCATCAGGTTCTAACAGTTGACGCAGATTGCGGAGGGTCCGGATTTTATGGTACACCGACTTTGTTATGTTTTTGATATGAGCCTTCATATTAAGTTGCTGATCAAGCGTTACACCTAGGTATCTTACTGTAGTCTTGCATATGATCTCTGCGTCGCGATCCTTGATAGACAGGGGTGGAGTAAAAGCCGGATTCCTGGTTACGAAGAGGGCTTCTGTCTTTTTGAAATTTAACTTAAGCATTTGTGCATTTAGCCAGTCTGTGACAGCGTCAAAGCACCTGATAAGTGGGGATAGTTCAAGATGTTCTGTCGAAATTGGCATGTACATCAAGACGTCGTCAGCATAGACCAGGCAGTTGATATTAAATGATTGGATGAGATCACAAATGGGTTGCATATAGACATTGAATAGCAAGGCGGATAGAGATGAGCCCTGTGGAACACCTTTAGTTTGGGGGAAGGAATCGGAGTTGGAGGGGCCAGAACGGACATGTTGCCAGCAATCAGTGAGGTATGAAGCGCACCATGACAAAGCTGAAGCTTGAACTCCCTTCTCTCTGAGGCGTAGCAGGAGAACTTCGTGGTCTACGGTGTCGAATGCGGCAGCAATGTCCATGAAGATCAGTGCAAAGCCTTGTCTGATGTTATCGAGACCTAAGGTTATGGTGTTGAATAAGGTTGTGAGTAATGTTTCAACACCATGTGCTTCACGAAATCCATGCTGGCAGGGATGCAGGGGTGCATTAGTATCTATGTGATCTTGTAATTGGCGTTGGGTAATCTTTTCAATGATTTTCGATAGGAGAGGTATGCTGGAGATAGGCCTGTAGGATTCCATCATCGAAGGGTCCAACTTACTGTTTTTTAGGAGTGGTCTGATAGCCGTCTGTTTCAGGCTTCGAGGAAATGTTCCAGTAGAGAACGATACATCAATCAATTTGGATAGGAATGGGCTGAGCTCGGCACGCAGGGCCTTTATCCAGGGAGCTGGACACGGATCGGAGGGTGCTGTTGTAGTGTTTATGTTTAGGATAGTGTCTTGAATGACTCTGTCAGATGGAGTAGAAAATGATGTGATAGTGTGTTGGGACCCACTCAAGAAATGACCAAGAGGAGGTTGTGGGATGGAGAAAGGTAGGCTGGCTGGTATGGGGGGCTTAGCAGTGTGGGCAAGCTGATTACTTTTCTTACGCAAGTAATAAGCATATTCTTGTGAGTCTGGGTAGGGTAAGTTCTCTTGAGATGGCTCCTTTGCTAGAGATTTCACAATTTGGAAAAGCTCGTGGGGTTTGTTCAAGGAGCGTTGTAGTCTTTTTGCATGATATTGTTTCATACTTGATGCTACAGATAACCGATGTTTTCCTAATTGTGCTGTGAATGCCTCATGGCTCTCAGCTGTTCTTGATCATCGCCAGCGTCTCTCAAGTCGTCTGAGTTGAAGGAGCGAATTACGTAGTTCTTGGGAGTACCATGGGGCATTCTTTTTCTTATGTGGTGCTTTGTTCGTGGTAGGTGAGTGGATCACGGCATCTAGGCTTGAGTTCCAAGCGGCGACCATGTCATCGAGGCTTTGAAGAGGAGGGTCAAATAGATTCTGTGTCCTCTTTAGAATATCTTCTCTGTTAAAAGGGTGGAAGCGCTTTAAATGTTCTGATATGGGTTTATCTTCAGGTATGGATTTGGAGGAGTTGGTGCAAATTGGAATCTGGAATCTTATCAGGAAGTGATCCGACCAGGGAACCGCACTTACGTTTAGGTGAGACTGGTGCAAATGTGTGAGGGCTGTTTGTGGTGCAAATATAAGATCAATGGAGTTGCCTTTTATATGGGTAGGAGTATCAACAAGTTGAACATAGCCTAAATCACTGAGAGCATCAATAAAGGCATTGGTGTGGCTGTCCTGAATGACTGGGAGGTTGAGGTCACCTAATATCCAGTTTAGAGTATGCGAATTCGTGGTGTTGCAAGCAAGATCAATTATTGTTGCTAAGTCATCTGGAGATGAAGATGGAGTTCTATAGAGCAAGTTAATAGTGATTTGCTTATTTGTAATGGTAACAGAGTCAAGGGTAGAGGTGCTGCTTGAGGCGGCAAGCCGAAATTTGAGGTCGGCTTTCGTTAGGATAAGTACTCCTCCGCCACGACGGTCAGCTCTGTGACAAGAGTGGACTGAGAAATTAGGCGGGACACACTGGTGAAGGATCACGGCGTCAGCGGCTGAAAGCCATGTCTCGGTGACACATAGGATATCAAGGTTATGAGCTGAGAGCATATCAGTTAGTGCTGGCCATTTTTTCCTTATTGATCGTGCATTTATTAGTGCACATTTAAGGTCAGGAGGATGGTGGGACTGTAATCGTCGAGATAGATTTTGCTGCTGAAGGTCCACATAGATAACATGTGGGCCTGGTGTGCGCCAAAGTGTTTCGTATTGATGGTTGGGGGAGCCAGGAAATCTCCAACAAGATCTATGGAGGACTGGTATAGTGTTCTGAGGTGAAGTAAGGGCTAGGGTGTAAAAGGTCAGGACTATTAAAATGTAGCACATAGCAAGGGTAAGGGGGTATGGGAATACCCAGTGAGATAACATGATGACTAATGTATATAGTAGATCCAGGAATGTTGTTAGCTAGTGAAATGTGCACAGTGTGGTGGTACTGGAAATCTGTTAAGCATCTGTGTAATGAGGCAATATGTACTCGAGTAATTCACAATAAGGTAGTGGTATCTGCACAGAGTGGAGGTAAAGGATATCTGTTAAGAACTGTGTGGTTAGGCAATATTCACATCAGAGTAATTCACAATAAGGTAATGAAATATGCACAGTGTGGTATGTACGGATATCTGCTAGGCAACTGTGTGGTAGGTAATATGAACATCAGAGTAATTCAATAAGATAGGCCCAAAGGCCAGATGGCAAGTAGTTTGCAAGCAATTGGCTATGAAAGCAAAAGCGCGTAATAAATACTTTTCAAGTAAATTCATAGCAAAAAATCTGTGAAAGAGTCAGTTGGACCATTAGATGATAGAGGGATAAAAGGGACAGTAAGAGGGAACAAGGCTATAGCAGAGAGACTGAATGAATTCTTTGCTTCAGTCATTACTGAGGAAGATGTAGGGATGTTACCCATGACTGAAGTGGTATTTAAAGGTGATACTGTGGAAGAATTGAAAGAAATATCGATACACCGGGAAGATATATTACAACTATATGATAAACTGAAGAGTAGCAAATCATCTAGACCGGATGTTATACATCCAAGGGTGTTGAAAGAACTGAAATATGAGATGCTATCTGTGAACTATCATTAAATCATCTGTAATACCTAAAGATTGGAGGATGGCCAATGTGATGCCAATTTTTAAAAAGGGTTCCAGGGGTGATCTGGGAAACTACAGACTGGTGAGCCTGATGTCAGTACCAGGAAAAATAGTAAAAACCATCATAAAGAATAAAATTACTCAGCATGTAGATAGTCATGGCCTAATGGGAGACCGTCAACATGGCTTTAGACAAGGAAGATCTTTTCTTACTAATCTGTTAAGTTTTTTTGAAGGTGTGCATAAACAGATAGACAAAGGTGAGTCGGTTGATATTGTGTATCTGGACTTTCAGAAAGCCTTTGACAAGGTCCCTCATAAGAGACCTTTGGCAAAACTAAAGAGTCATGAGATAGGAGGCAGTGTACTATTGTGAATCAGGAACTGGTTAAAAGATAGAAAGAGAGGGTAGGGCTAAATGGCCAGTTTTCCCAATGGAAAAATGTGAATAGTGGAGTACTGCAGGGATCTGTGCTGAGTCCGCTGCTTTTTGACATATTCATAAATGACCTGGAAAAGGGAATAACAAGTGAGGTTATCAAATTTGCAGATGGCACAAAACTATTTAAAACTGTTAAAACCCATGAGGATTGTGGAAAATTGCAAGAGGATCTTGATAAATTGAAAGACTGGGCATCCAAAAAGCAGATGAAATTAAATGCTGACAAGTGCAAAGTTATGTACCTAGGAAAGAACAACCTAAACTATGGTTACACGATGCATGGTTCCACATTAGGAACCACCACTCAGGAAAAAGATTTAGGTGTCATCGTGGATAACATGTTAAAACCCTCTGCCCATTGTGCAGCAGCGGCCAAGAGAGCAAATAGAATGATAGCTATCATAAGGAAAGGAATGGAAAATAAAACAAAGGATATTATAATGCCTCTATATCGTTCCATGGAGCGACTGCACCTTGAATATTGTGTGCAATTCTAGTAGCCGTATCTTAAAAAGGATATAGCATTATTAGAAAAGGTTCAGAGAAGAGCCAACAAAATGGTAAAAGGGATGGAAGGATACTCCTATGAAGAGAGGCTAAAAAGGTTAGGGCTCTTTAACCTGGACAAGAGACAACTGAGGGGAGATATGATAGAGGTCTATAAATTAATGAATGGAGTGGAACGGGTGAACATAGATCGATTGTTTACGCATCATCAGAATATAAAAAGACTAGGGGACATGTAATGAAGCTACAGGGTAATCCATTTAAGGCTAATAAGAGAAAATATTTTTTCACTCAACGTGTAATCAAACTCTGGAATTTGTTACCGGAGGATGTAGTAAAAGCTGTTAATGTAGCTGGGTTTAAAAAAAGTTTGGACAAGTTCCTGGAGGAAATGTCCATAAACGATTACTAAAGGGGACCCGGGAAATACAATGCTTGCTCCAATACAAGCATTGTGGAACCTGTGTCTTTTGGGGAAATTGCTAGGTACTTGTGACCTGGAAAGATCAAAATGTAGAATTGGCAGTGGAAAAGAAGAGCACAGGAAGAAGGGATCTGACAGAAGAGCAGAGCTCCCAAGGAGGGGGGTAGTGAGAGAAGAGAGAAAAGGTAGTAAGGAACAAACAAATGAAGGCACTTATAGGTCAGTCGTAGAAGTTTTAATGGGATGCAGAAATGGAAAGGGAGTCAATGAAGATTAGCCATGCAGCTGAGTTTTGAACAGACTGAAGTGCAGAGAAATGATTCAAAGGAAGACCAGCAAAGAGGAGGTTGCAATAGTCTAGATGGGTGGTGGCTAGAGAATGGATAAGGAAGGGGAAAATTTTGCTGATGCTATAGAAAAAGAAGCAACAGGTTTTAGCGATGACCCCCAATGATGCAAGCCAAAGAAACAGGGAGGAGTAGAAGGAATAGCGAGAGGAGTGAGCAGGTTGGTGGGTTTAGGGGGAAAAATAAAGAAGCTTGATTTTGGTCATGTTTAATTTCAGATGCCCTCACTTGGTATGCAGCTTGTCGTGCTGTGAGGACTTATGTGCATCAGTGATGCTGAGGGCTAAGCTATCGATAGTTTAACTACTGGCAGGGTCTCCCAAGATGCACAGGTAATAGTACTAGGGCTGATAAAATCCATTAAAAAGTGAGGGACTTAGATTTTAGGAAAACTAACTTTGCCAAGATGGGCCAATACCTAAAGATGTCGTCAGCGGGATGGGGAACAGCTGAGGGATGTAGAAACACAGTGGGCTAAAAAACTCAAAGGGGATATTTTAAGAGCAACCAACCTTTTTTTTAGAAAGGTAAATAAAGGTAAAAAAGGAGGCCACTATGGTTCTCACAAGAAGTAACTGAAAAGGTGAAGAAGAAGAGGGAGCTCTTCATGAAATAGAAAAGATTACTGAAAGAGGAAGAGAGGCATCTATATTGGTTAAAACTTAGAGATGCTAGCAAAGTAGTCAGGAAAGCAAAGATACAAAAAGACGAAAAACATAGCCAATGCAATAAAATGGGGAGATAAGACATTTTTCAGATATGTTAGTGAGAAGAGGAAGGGCAAAAGTGGTATTGTCAGACTCAAGGGTGAAGGGGAGGAATATGAAGAAGCTGATGAGGATAAAGCGAAATTGCATAACAAATATTTCTGTTCTGTTTTCACAGATCAAGGGCCAGGAGCAGAACCTCAGTTAACACCCATAAATAGGAACAGATGCGATGGGGATCTTGAAAAACATTCAGATGACTGTGTTTATGTGGAACTAGCTAAACTAAAAGTAGACAAAGTGATGGGACCAGATGGAATACATCCAAGAATACTGAAGGAACTTGGGGATGTTCTAGCGGTTCCACTGACTGACCTTTTCAATGTCTCTTTGAACTCTGGAGTGGTGCCAGAGGACTGGAGAGAGGCACATGTCGTCCCTTTACACAAAAGTGGAAGTAAGGATGTGGTTGAAAACTACAGGCTGGTTAGTTTAACCTCTGTGGTGAGTAAATTATTGGAAACACTGCTCAAAGAGAAAATAGTGAGGCTTATGGAGTCCAGTGGATTACAGGATCGGAAGCAGCATGGATTCACTAGAGGCAGATCTTGTCAGACAAATCTGATTGATTTATTTGACTTGGTGACAAGGGAGTTGGACCGAGGGAGAGCCCTATACATGGTGTACTTAGATTTCAGTAAAGCCTTAGACATCGTTCCACATAGGCGATTTATTTACTGAATGGGTTAAAAACTGAGTGAGTGGGAGGCAAGAAAGGGTACAGGTAAATGGAGCTCACTCTGAGGAGAGGGATGTTACCAGTGGTGTGCCCCAGGGATCTGTTCTTGGTCCGATTCTTTTTTAACATATTTGTAAGTAATATTGCAGAAGGGCTGTCGGATAAGGTTTGCCTCTTTGCGGATGCTACCAAAATCTTCAATTGAGTAGACACCTAGAAAGGAGTAGATAACATGAGGAGGGATCTAGCTAAGGTTGGTCTAGAATTTGGCAGCTAAGATTTAATGTTAAAAAATGCAGGTTCATGCATTTGGGCTGCAAACATCCAAGGGAGTGGTACAGTGTAGGGGGAAAAGTATTTCTGTCCGCAAAATAAGAGCAGGATCTGGGTGTGATTATGTCTGATGATCTTAAAGTAACTAAACAGGTAGAAAAGGTGACGGCAAAAGCTAGAAGGATGCTTGGGTACATAGGGAGAGGATTGGCCAGCAGAAGAAAGGAGGTGATAGTGCCTCTATAAATCCCTGGTGCGACCTCATTTGGAGTATTGTGTGCAGTTCTGGAGACCGCATCTTCAAAAGATATAAGCAGGTTGGAGTCGGTGCAGAGGGTGGCTACTAAAATGGTTAGTGGTCTTCATTATAAAGCATATGAGGACAGACCTAAGGATCTTAATATGTATACTTTAGAGAAAAGGCAAGGTAGAGGAGATATGTTTGAGACGTTTAAATACTTCCATAAATGCACAGGAGAGTCTCTTTCAATTGAAGGCAAGCTCTGCTACGAGGGGACATAGGAGAGGGTGAAAGGGGATAGACTCAGGAGTAATATGTGGAAATATTTCTTTATGGAAAGAGTGGTAGATTCATGGAATAGTCTCCCAGTGGAGGTGGTAGAGAACAGGACAGTATCCGAATTCAAAAAAGCATGGGACAAACACAGAGGATCTCTAACGGAAAAGAGGGGATCATTGTAGTAGCTGATATGGAATGACGGACTAGATAGACCATGTGGTCTTTTTCTGCCATCATGTTTCTATGTTTGTTCCAGGCATAAGGAGCAGCAAGGTGAAAACATCAAAGTCTGGAGTTGGCAGTGGAAGAGAAGGGCATAGTTAGAAGGGATCAGCTAGAAGAGTGGAGTTCCTGAGGAGGCGTATAGGGAGAAATAAGAGGAGAGGTAATGTGGAGCAGTAGAATAAGTGCAATTATAGGTCAGTAGGAGAAGTTTGAACTGGATACGGAAACAGGTAAGGAGCCAATGAAGTGACTTAAGAGGGGTCACATTACTATAGCAACACTGGCGGAAGATAAGATGTGCAACTGAGTTTTGAACAAATTGAAGGGGCGTCAGATGATTCAGAGGTAGACCAGCAAGAAGGAGGTTGCATAATCTATCCAAAAGGTGACTAAAGAGTGGATAAGGGTCTTAGTAACGTGTTCAGAAATGAAGGGGCAAATTTTGCTGATGTTATAGAGAAATACACAACAGGTTTTACCTAACAGTTGGATGTGTGTGGAGAAGGAAAGGAAAGAGTCAAAGATGGCCCAGAGGCAGGGCTGTACCGAGTGTAAATCACGCCCTGTGTGACTTGCAGATTGGGCCCATGCCCCCCCCCCCCCCACAGCGGGAGAGAAGAGGCGTGCCCGATGTGTAAGTCACAGGGAGGGACAGATCTGCTTAGCATGCCAGCGAGAAGGCTTAAGGGGCGCATTTTAGTTGTCTTCCGTTGCCTGCCGCTGCTGAGAGAAGAAAAAGTGTCTGCGGGAGGGGGGAGGGGTGTGGACCCATAGGCAGATTATGTACCACCACCTAACCCACCCTCTGGGGCTCAGGGTGGGAAACAGGATCTCCCACCAACAGATCCACATTCTACCTCCCTGCAATGGTGGCAGTAGAGTGGACCATCAACCCCAGTCCTTCTGGGGAACAGACACCCTATAGGGCAGATAATGCAGATCTGTACACATCCATAAAGTAAGAGCAGACAGACAGTAGGCCTGGAAATGCTCAGCTGCCAACCACCACTATCTGACATTATCCAGCAGCAAGCCTCCAGCTGCTGCACCCTGCAAAGTGTTCCAGCAAGACACATACTAGCTGCAGACAGTCTGCTAGCTAGTCCATAGTGCATGTTTGTGGAGGAGATGCATGTACTCAGAACTGGGACATCAGCATACACACCAAGCAGACAAATCAGTGACTGGGCCCCAAAAGAGAACCCATAAATATCACATGAGAAAAATACTAAATAGCACTATGGGGGAACCTAGACATGCCGTGTTCACTGCTCAGTCAGGGTGAGAGTGACCTCCCGGCAGGACATGCTGTGGCCACCCTGTCCGTGTAGGTGGTGGCCGGGCACTACAATGTCCAAGCCATTGCCCTATGCCAGTGATGGCTAACCTTTTTGAGCCCGAGTGCCCAAACTGCCGCACAAAACCAAAGAATTTCCTCAAAGTGCCAGCACGTCCATTAAAGCCTCATTTGCATAAGGTGCCTCATTTGCATAAATATTTGCATAATGTTACCATACACTAACTTTTAGTAAACATGCCTCTTAATGAGTATATGGATAAAGAAAGACTAAAAGGTTTCTACATTACTATAATCCAGTACCAACCGCCAGGCACATTAGGAACTACTACAAACGCTGCCCATTTAGAACCCATAGCAAACCCGCCGTATCCTAACAGTACTACCAGGACTCACAAAGCACCATACCCTAACTATCAAAAGGCAACACTGCAAATATTAAACCAATACATTTCAGAGAACAACAATACATGACCTACTGGGGAAAGAACAAGTGGCAATGTCAAATAGGAATTATATAAACAGAATACCTCAGCTCAGTTACACATGCAGAACAGACCATCACCAAACAAGGAATCACAATTTAAAAACAGGAAGACAATAATTAAACTGGGAACCCCAAAAGCCAAACTTGGAATATACAACAACACTGTAGAAATAAAACTATAAATTAATTTCCTCTTGTACTAAACAAAGCGCAAAAATTAATGATGCACATTTCCCAGAGCTGACATATTCCAGTTAATAAATTCAAAATAAAGAGATATTTTTCTACCTTTTGTGCATTTTTTTTCAGTTGCAATTGCTCCAGCCACTTTCTTCTGGTTTCTTCGTGTCTTCTCTTAACTCTCCATCTGCTGTCCATTTGTCCTTTCTTCTGTCTTCTTGGTTTTTTTTTTCCATTCTCTCTCTACATCTGCTTTAACATACTAATCTTTCTCCTTTTGCTCTTTCCTCATTCCTATTTCATCTACTCAAAATTTACCCCTCCATCCTCAATCCCCACTTATTCTCCCAATACCCGGCCAATTGTAGATTTTTTATCCCTCCCACACAAAATATTTTTCCCCTCTCCATTTTACTCTCCCAGCCCCATCCCATTCTAATCCTCCCCCAACACCAGCTCCCTTCTAGTTCCAGCCTCACCCAGCATCCATTCCCTTCTAGTCCCTGCATCAGCCCATTTCCAGTCCTAGCAGCCCCCCAACCCATTTCCAGTCCTAGCAACCTCCCAACCCAATACCAGTCCTAGCCCCCCCTCATCAACCCACTTCCAGTCCTAACCCCCCATAAGCCCATTTCCAGTCCTAGCTCCCCCATCTATTTGCAGTCCCATCCGAGTCCCTCCATCAGCTCATTTCCAAACCCAGCCCCCCATGAGCCCATTTCTAGTCCTTTCCTAGCCCCACCATCAGCCCATGTCAAATCCTAGCTCCCCTCCACTCAGCCCATTTCCAATCCAAGCCCCCCATGAGCCTACTTCCAGTTCTAGCCCCTTCATGAGTCCATTTCAATCCAAACCCCCACCACAGCCCATTTCCAATCTTAGCACCCCCCCAACAGCCAATTTCCAGTCCTATTCTAGCCCCTCCATCAGCCCATTTCCTGTCCTAGCCCCCCCTCACCCATTTCCAGTCCTAGCTCCCTCCCCCTCACAACCCATTTCCATTCCAAGCCCCAATCCCATCAGCTATTTGCAGTTCAAGCCCTCCTTCCACTCAGCCCATTTCCAGTCTTAGCCCCCCCATAGCCCATTACCAGTCCTAACCCCCCCATCAGCCCATTACCAGTCCTAACCCCCCCCTCAGCCCATTTCCAGTCTTAGCCCCCCCCATAGCCCATTACTAGTCCTACCCCCCCCCCCCAAATCACCATCACCATCACCATCACCAGCCCACTTCCAGCCTTAGCACCCCCCATGGCCCATTACTAGTCCTAACCCCCCCCCCATCAGCCCATTTCCAGTCTTAGCCCCCCCCCATGGCCAATTACCAGTCCTAACCCCGGCCAATTACCAGTCCTAACCCCCCCCCCTGGCCAATTACCAGTCCTACCCCCCCCCCCCGTCCAATTACCAGTACCACCCCCCCCCCCGGCCATTTACAATTCCTACCCCCCCCCCTGGCCAATTACCAGTCCTAACCCCCCCCATCAGCCCCTTTCCAGTCTTAGCCCCCCCCATGGCCAATTACCAGTCCTAACCCCCCCCCTGGCCAATTACCAGTCCTACCCCCCCCTGGCCAATTACCAGTCCTACCCCCCCCCTGCCAATTACCAGTCCTACCCCCCCCCCCCCCCGGCCAATTACCAGTCCTACCCCCCCCCCGGCCAATTACCAGTCCTAACCCCCCCATCAGCCCATTTCCAGTCTTAGCCCCCCCCATGGCCAATTACCAGTCCTACCCCCCCCATCAGCCCATTTCCAGTCTTAGCCTCCCCACCATAGCCCATTACCAGTCCTAAACCCCCTTCCCCCCTATCATCCCAAATTAAAAAAAAAAAACCCAAACAAAGCGGCTGCTTCTGCCGCGGCAGCCTCAAGAGCTCTGCCGCGGGGCCCCCCCCCCCCCTGCCCGGCAGAGCCTCCCTGCATCATCTACCTTCAAGTCGCAAAACGCGGGCTTCTTTCAGAGCCGCGAGAGTTTCCTTTCTCGCGGGAGAGCCGCGAGAAAGGAAACTCTCGCGGCTCTGAAAGAAGCACGCGTTTTGCGACTTGAAGGTAGATGATGCAGGGAGGCTCTGCCGGGCAGGGGGGGGGGGGCCCGCGGCAGAGCTCTTGAGGCTGCCGCGGCACAGCTCTTGAGGCTGCCGCGGCAGAAGCAGCCGGTTTGTTTGGTTTTTTTTTTTTTTAAATTTGGGACCTTTTAAATGCGGACCTTCCCGCGTGCCAGCTGCAAGGCCTTCGCGTGCCACAGCTGGCACGCGTGCCATAGGTTCGCCATCGCTGCCCTATGCCCTGTGCAGATGCATTCAGGCCAGGCCACCCTATCCAGGCTATTCCCACAGTACCTTGCTCCTCATTATGCACATTGGCAGGCCAATACTGGCAACAGTGCTAGCAGTGTGGGCTGTGGAGGGTGTTGACAGCCACCACACACTGGATAGACAGACACACACTCCACACACCTATGCCAGCATTGTGCAACTATAGAGGTGTTTGGTAGCCCTGGCCACCACACCAGTCCTGGGCACAGTGCAGGCATGGCTATGGTACGCAAGACTGTTGGGGTCACTCCCCAGGGTGGTAAACACTGTCAGACACCAGACCTGAAGCACACTCCACAGACATCAGAAAGGTTGCTATGATGCAGCTCAATCAGCAAATTGTGCTTAACTTAGGAATTGCTATCTGCCAGTAATCATTAGCAACCTTTTGATAGATGTGTCCCGTATTCCCATGTTTAGGGTGGCATTGCTAAGGTATGCAAGTGCTAGTATTAGGAGATGCACGCAGGGCCCAACATCCTGCCTCTCCAGGAGGCATTGGATAATGGAGCCTGTGAGTGTGGGTGTGTCTGTCCCTGTTGGCTGCTGCTTTACGGCAGAGGTTCCCAACTCCAATCCTGGTGTGCCAAACACTGTTCGGGTTTTCATGCTGTCCCTCGTGAATATGCATGAGATACATCTGCATACCATGGGGGCGGCGCATAGAAATGCAGCACAGGCATCGTTATTAGAGGCAGCATGGAACCTGAATGGTGTTTGGCCCTCCAGGACTGCATTTGGGAGACTCTGCTCTAGGTAATGCGCATGTTTATGGTGTCTGTGCTCTGTTGGGTAAAAGGTAGGTGTTTATGTCATCTGCAACAAAAGTTCTGTCTGTATTAGCAGTGGGTAAGATATGGGGACTGGGTTGCCAGGAACCACAGCTGGGACTTGAACCTGTGACCTTCTGCTTGTGAGCATACTGGCTGTGTGCACTGCACCACCCTGTTGCCACAGAGATTGTGCATTCCCGGGTGATACCATGACTGTTCGTCAGACAGGGCCTGTGTTGCAGTGCATGGCACCCACCTACACAGGGCTAGGCCATGGTCTGCTCTGGGCAGCTGCCACTGCCCCCTCCACCACCAGTACCCTTCTGCCACCAAGCTGACATGCTCTTCTGCTGGTGGTGCGCAGTCTCAGGCCATCCAGTGTGCGGGTAGGCAGCTGTCTATGGTGCGGGTTCTGGGGTAGGGGTGACTGCATAAACGTCCACGCTTCCCCCCCAACATCGCCTGCCAATGTTCTGTGCCCTTGGAGGTACCTGCTGGGTACTATCCCCTGTGACACTGTGATAAACACACTCATGCCCATGTTGGGCCCTCTTCAGTTGCTGTCTGGCTGCTATACAGTTTTAGCATTCCTATGTGCCACCTAGGCATCTGCCTAGTCTGCACTGTGCCCCAGCTGCACCACAGCATGTGCCGCCTGCAGCCCTCTGTATCCCATTTTCAAGCATCTGTCCAGTTGCCCGTTCCGAGATGCCTGCCCTGCTGTTGCCGCACATGTGCACGCCATAGGAAGCCTGTCCGATGGAGAGGAAAACCCTGCTCAGCGCAATTTCACTGTGGGCTCATTCACCTTGTATGGGAACGGAGCATGGACCCTTCTAAAATTCATATCTTTTTTTGGTGCTTTCTTGGGAGTGTTTTTTGATGTTTCCCATTGAGATCACTATTGCCCTGCTTGGTTATTTTATTTTTCCATTTTCTTCTGTTCATTTTCACTGTTTATTTGCCCTTTTGTTCCATGCACATGTATCACACTTATCACATTTTGTAGGTTTCCCTGGTTTTGCTGTATATTGCCGACAGAATTGGTTTCTTTTCCCTTTAAATCAGCTCTAACGCCAGGTTTCACTGGCGTTAGTTTTGAGCCTCGGATTTCACAGCGTTAGTGTGCGGGGAGCCTCTCCCTTCCCACTCTCCGCCCATTGACCCCTTCTCTCTGCCCCTGGGGAGCCTTCCTCCGCCCTCCGGGAGCCTTTCTCCGCCTTCAGCGCTTGCTTGCGCCACTGCGCGCGTTATTGCACGCTAAGGTACCTCTGTGCCTGATAAAGCGCCATTATTGCGCGATAAGGTAGCTTATCGTGCGATAACGTGGCAGAGCGCACATTAAGACGGTTTAGTAAACATGCCCCTATATCTTTTTTAAGATATGGCGACCAGAATTGCACACAGTATTCAAGGTGCGGTTGCACCATGGAGCAATACAGAGACATTATTATATCCTTAGTTTTATTCTCTATTCCTTTCCTTATGATTCCTAGCATTCTATTTGCTTTCTTGGCTGCGGCTGAACACTGGTCAGACGATTTCAACATATTTTCCATGATGATGCCTAAATCCTTTTCCTGGGTAGTGGTTCCTAATCTGGAACCCTTCACTGTGTAACTATAGTTTGAGTTGTTCTTCCCTAAGTGCATAACTTTGCATTTGTTCACATTAAATTTCATCTGCCATTTGGATGTCCATTCTTCCAATGTTTGAAGGTCCTCTTGCAATTTTTCACAATCCTCTTGTGTTATAACAACTTTGAATAATTTTGTGACATCTGCAAATTTGATCACCTCACTCGTTATTCCTATTTCCAGGACATCTATGAATATGTTAAAAAGCAGCGGGCCTAGCACAGATCCCCTGGGGGACTCCATCATTCACCTTTCTCCATTGAGAAAATTGGCCATTTAGCCCTACGTACTTTCTGCTTTCTATCATTTAACCAGTTCCTGATCTACAATAGTATACTGTTTCCTATCCCATGACTTTTTAATTTTGACAAGAGTTTCTCATGAGGGACCTTTACAAAGGCTTTCTGAAAATCCAGGTACACTATCTCAACCGTCTCATCTTTACCTACCTGTTTATTCACACTTTCAAAAAAAGATAACAGATAAGTAAGACAAGATCTTCCTTAGCTACTTCCATATTGGCTGTCTCCCATTGTTGTTGTTGTTAAGTGCCGACTCATGGCGATCCTCTGGATAGTTGTCTTAAATGAATATTTACATGTTCAGTAATTTTATCTTTATAATGGCTTCTACCATTTTTCCTGGTACTGATGCCAGACTCACTGATCTGTAGTGTCCTGGATCACTCCTGGAACTCTTTTTAAAAACTGGCGTACATTGACCATTCTCCAATCTTCAGGTACTACAGATGATTTTAATGATAGTTTACAGATTAATAATAGCAAGTCTGAAATCTCATATTTCAGATCTTTCAGTACCCTCAAATGTTTATCATCCAGTCCAGGCGATATGCTACTCTTTCGTTCATCAAATAGTTATAATACATCGTCCCGGTTTATCAAAATTGTTTCAATTCTTCCGATACATCATCTTTAAATACCATTTCAGACATGGGCAACTTTCTTACATCTTCTTCAGTAAAAACCAAAGCAACGAATTCACTCAGTCTCTCTGCTATGGCCTTGTCCTCCCTTAGTGCCCCCTTTACCCCTCTATCATCTAATGGTCCAACTGACTCTTTCACAAGTTTTTTGCTATGAATATACTTGAAAAAGCTTTTATTGTACATCTTAGCTTCTATGGCAAGCTTATTTTTCAAATTCTCTCTTTGCCTGCCTTATCAATGTCTTGAATCTAACTTGCCAGTGCTTATGTTTGTCATTTTCGCCATTTGACTCCTTTTTTCATTTCCTGAAAGATACTCTTTTGGCTTCAACAGCCTCTCTAACCTCATCTTTAAACCATGCTGGTAGTTTTTTGGCCTTCCTTTCACCTTAAAGCATGGAATACATCTGGCCTGGGCTTTCAAGATACTATTTTGATGTAAATCTTTAACCTTTGCAGCTGCTCCTTTTAGTTTTTTCTTACTATTTTCCTCATTTTATCATAGTCTCCATTTTGAAAGTTAAAAGGTAGTACTGTGGATTTTTTTTTGCTGTCCTCCCTCCATTTATTAAATCAAATGTGATCATGCTATGATCCCTATTGCCAAGTGGCTCCAACACCCTTTTATCTTGCACCAGATTCTATGTTCCTAAAAGGACTAGATCCAAAATAGCTTCCCCTCTTGTCAGTTTATTAAACAGCTGCTTCAAGAAGCAGTCATTTATTTCATCTAGAATTTTTCTCTCTCTAGGATGTCCTGCTGTGACACTGACCCACTCGATACTGGGGTAGTTGAAATCACCCATTATTACTGTGCTGTAGTGCTTGTTGGAGTGGAGGAGTAGCCTAGTGGTTAGAGCAACTGCCTAGTACCCAGAAGATCAAGGGTCAGTCAGACCTGCACGCCACCCCCTGCAAAAGCAGAATAATATCAGAAACAGCCACACTTTTAAACCAGACATCAAAAACAAGTGGGAAGATGTGGGTAGAACAAAATCAATGCAAAATACACACAAGCCAGGTAAATGCTGGAAAGCAATGAGCACAAATGCTTGAAGCTTAGCCAACAAAGTTCCGAACCTGGAAGCCCTAATGGTGGAAATGGATTTTAACATTGTGGCCATTACAGAAACATGGTTTAATGAATCGCATGATTGGGATATAGCCATAGCTGGCTATAATCTATTCAGAAGAGACAGAGAAAATGGAAAAGGAGGAGGAGTAGCCTTGTATGTCAAAAGCAATATTAAAGCTACTGAAATGCAGGGGATATAGGGAAAAGAAGAAGCACTCTGGATTGCGTTGGAAAGAGGAGATGGCACTGTCATCTATACTGCTCTAGTATACAGACCTCCGACTCAAATTGAAGAGATAGATAACGAATTGATTATAGATATTGCCAAGATAGCCACAAAGGGGGAAGCAATCATTTTGGGTGACCTTAATCTACCTGATGTGGATTGGAGTACTCCTTCTGCACATGTGGAAAGAAGCAAAAAAATTGTAGATGCTCTCCAAGATGCATCACTTAGACAAATGGTCATGGAACCAACCAGGGAAAGATCAACACTGGATTTAGTGCTCACCAATGGTGATAGCATGTTGAATGTCTGTGTGAGTGCCCCTGTGAGCAACAGCGATCATCACATGGTGTGGTTTGAGATAAAAGCCAAGGTACAGGCCAAACATAGTAAGCTCAAAGTCCTAAACTTCAAAAACACTGACTTCAATAAAATGGCCAAGTACCAAAAGGAGGAGATGACAGGGTGGAAGGAGATAAGGGAAGTGGAATTGCAATGGGCTAAACTATAGGTGGCAATAAATGGGGCAACAGATAAATATGTAAAAAAAAGTAAATAAAAACAAGAGGAGAAGGAAACCTATTTGGTTTTCCAAAGAAGTAGCTGCTCAAATAAAGGCAAAAAACACAGCTTTCACAAAATTCAAAAGCTTGCAAACAGAAGAACACAGAAATGAATACAGGATCAAACTCAAAGAGTCAAAAAGAGAAATAAGGATAGCAAAATCAGAGGCAGAGGAAAAGATGGCTAAAGATGAAGGCAGAGGAAAAGATGGCTAAAGATGCTAAGGTTGGCGACAAAACTTTCTTCAGATATATTCGGGAAAGGAAGAAGATCAGAGTTCGAATTGCAAGACTCAGAAGTGCTGGGAAAGGACTCGTGGAAAGTGACATAGAAAAAGCGAAATTGCTAAACAAATACTTCTGCTCTGTTTTTCCTAAAGAAAATCCTGGAGATGGACCAGCTGTGACTCCCAAATATAAAAATGGGAATGAAGTAGATACCACACCATTCACAGAAGATGAGGTGTTGGAACAACTTGCTAAACTGAAAGTGGACAAAGCCATGGGACCGGATGGGATACATCCTAGGATACTGAAAGAGCTCAGAGAGGTTCTTGCAGGGCCGTTAAAGGATGTATTCAACAGATCCTTTGAAACAGGAGAGGTTCCTCAGAACTGGAGAATGGCTGATGTCATACCTCTACACAAAAGTGGTGACAGGGAAGAAGTGTCAAATTATAGACCCGTAAGCCTTACCTCGGTGGTGGGAAAAGTAATGGAGGCGCTCCTGAAAGAGCAAATAGTGAATTTTCTCAAAACCAACAGGTTGCAAGATCCGAGGCAAAATGGTTTTACTGAAGGACGGTCTTGCCAAACAAATCTGATTGAGTTCTTTAACTGGGTGACCAAGGAACTAGATCAGGGGCATGTGATGGATGTCATCTACCTGAATTTCAGCAAAGCCTTTGATACTGTTCCTCATAGGAGGCTTGTCAATAAACTCAGTAGCTTGGGGATGGGTCCCAAGATGGTAAACTGGATTAGAAATTGGTTGACTGATAGACGACAGAAGGTGATGGTAAATAGAGCTCACTTGGATGAAAAGAAGGTGATTAGCGGGGTGCCCCAGGGTTCGGTCCTGGGCCTGGCACTGTTCAATGTATTTGTGAGTGATATTGCTGAAGGACTGCATGGAAAAGTCTGTCTTTTTGCATATGACACAAAAATTTGCAACAGAGTGGACTCCCCCGAGGGAGTGGATAACATGAGGAAAGATCTACAAAAGCTGGAAGAATGGTCTAATGCTTGGCAATTACAATTTAATGCGAAAAAGTGCAGTGTCATGCACTTAGGTAGCAGAAATCCAAGGGAAATGTACGCAATAGGGGGCGAGAGGTTGGTGTGCATGGTTCAGAAGAAAGACCTCGGTGTGATTATCTCTGATGATCTCAAGGTAGCAAAACAGTGCGACAGGGCGGTGGCATAAGCCAGGAGGATGTTGGGCTGCATACAAAGAGGGATTACCAGCAGAAAGGAAGAGGTACTTATGCCACTGTACAGGTCGCTGGTGAGGCCTCGCTTGGAATACTGTGTTCAGTTTTGGAGACCATATCTTGCAAAAGATGTAAAAAGACTGGAAACTGTTCAGAGGAAGGCAACCAAAATGATTTGGAGCCTGCGTACAAAACCTTATGAGAAGAAACTTGAAGACCTAAATCTGTACACTTTGGAGGAGAGGAGGGATAGGGGAGATATGATTCAGACCTTCAAATACCTAAAGAGGAATGATGAACAAACAAACCTCTTCCAAAGACGGGGAAGCTGCAAAACTAGAGGGCATAACATGAAGCTGCAAGGTGGAAAATTGAAAGGCAATGTCAGGAAATATTTTTTCACTGAAAGGGTGGTGGATGCTTGGAATGCTCTCCCGATGGAAGTGGTGGGGGCAAATACGGTGACGGAATTCAAAACAGCATGGGACAAGCACAGCGGATTCCTTTACAGCAACAGGATAAAAACAAAATAAACTGAACCATCTAACTTCTCAACAAATAGGGGTGTCCTACATGGAGTGGTGGGTCCACCCCTAAACAAAGACATGGGGAGGGGTGGCCTGCACAGAGCGACAGGTGCACCTACTCTTGCCGTATTGCTGGGCAGACTGGATGGACCATGCTGGTCTTTATCTACTGTTATTTACTATGTTACTATGTTCCCACTGGCACTCCTTGTGATCTTGGGCAAGTCACTTTACTCTCCATTGTCTCTGAAGACTGGTAGTCTACTTCCAGTGATACATTGCCAAGAAAACCCAGATGTAGCTGAGTTGCCAAGAATCAGCACTGACTTGATGGCACTTAAAAAAAATATTTGTTAGCTTCCCTCATTTCTTTTAGCATTTCATCATCCATTTGTTCATTTTGGCCAGGCGAATGGTAGTACACCCCTACTGCCATTGCCTTCCCCTCTTTACATGTAATTTTGATCCATAGAGATTCTACAGTGTTTTTTGTTTCCTGCAAAACCTTTATCCTGTGTGACTCAATACCCTCTATAACAGAGAGTGCAATCCCTCCACCAATTTGATTTACCCTATCATTGTGATATAGTTTGTACCCAGGTTCACAATGTCCTGTTGGTTGTCCTCCTTCCACTAAGGGGGATGTTTACTAAACTGCGTTAGTGCAATTCGCGTTAGGAGCCGCGATAGTGACAGAAACCCCAAATAAGGACCTGGGCGGTACATCGTCACCACTAACGCGCGTTCAAAACATTAACGAGCGTTACCGGGCGCGGTGGTGCGTTACTGCGAGTTAATCATAAGAAGATGTACAGACACAAAGCACTGAAACAGAGCTGTAGCACAATGGTTACGGTACTGACTGCTGTTACAGGCAGCATGGGTTCAAGTCCCCAGTGTGCTTAACGTGGAAGGCTGTCCCAGGCATCACCCTGTACATTATAGAGGGAATGAGGAGGCATGTTTTTCGTTACGTTGAGTATTGGTGTCAGAAACACACCCTCGGAGTGTGCCCAGCCACGTACGTCGGTGCGTGCAAGGCTGCGTGCGTGGGTACGTGTGTTTTTACCAGTGGGGGCATCTTATATTACAGACTCTGTAGGGTGTCTTGCACCTATGGATTATGCTAGCAGATGTACGTGTGATGGCCTATGGTTTATCAGAGCCTGTGAGCAGGTGCTGGAGTTTCACAGGGTTGGATTGTGCCAGTCACACCCATGATGCACTGCACATGCAAATCAGCTGTCCACAGATACACACCATGGGGAATGCACCTCCACAGCACCTCGGCCTGGTAGGGGGAACTGACCATGTGCACCCCCACAGCACCTCGGCCTGATAGGGGGTACTGACCGTGTGTTGTACTGGCACAGAGTAGCTACACACCGTCACATTGTGTGGGTACTGTGCTCACCCTGAGGGTGCAGTGAGGCACCCAGCACTAGGTCCACAGCACCATCCATGGCACAGGTCCAAAGCAGTGTTACAGTGTGAGATAGGTAGTTTCTGCAGGACCACCTTGGACATCTCTGTCTGCTTCAGTCAGGTGTAGCCCCATGCACCACCACCCCCCCTCCCCCAGGGTGGCAAACAGGGCCTCCCATCAAAGGTGGCAGTAGAGGGGAACATTAACCCTAGTCCTGCTGAGGAACAGACATCCCACAGGGCAATCAATGCAGCTCTGTACACAGCCATAACACAATAGCAAACAGACATTAGGCCTGGATATGGAATGCTGCACCCCACCACTATCTGATATTCCCCTGGTGCAAGCCATCAGCCACTGCACCCTGCAAGCCACTCCATCACAACACCTACCAGCTGCAAACAGTCTGCTAGTGCCCAGTGGAGATGCCTGCACCCAGAACTGGGATGTCAGCATACACAGCAAGCAGATACATCAGTGACTGGGCCCCAAAAGGAAACCCATATTTATCACATGAGAGAAATACTAGATAGCACCATGGGAGTGCCTAGCCATGCTGTGGTCACTGCACAGTCAGGGTGAGAGTGATCTCTCAGCAGGATATACTGAGGTCACCCTGTCTGTGTAGGTGGTGGCTGGGCACTACAATGTGCCTGTCACTGCCCTATGCCCTGTGCAGATGCACCCTGGCCAGGCCACCCTGTCCGGCCTATACCCATGGTACCTTGCTCCTCATTATGCACATTGGCAGCCCAATACTGGCAACATTGCTGGCAGTGTGGACTGTGGAAGGTGTTTGCAGCCACCACACACTGGATAGACAGACAGCCACCCCCACACCTATGCCAGCATTGTGCTACTATAGAGGTGGTCAGCAGCCATACCCACCACACCAGTCATGGGCATAGTACAGGCATGGATATGGTACACAAGGCTGTTGGGGGGTCACTCCCCAGGGTGGCGAACACTGTCAGAGACCAGACTTGCAGCAAACACCGCAGACATCAGAATGATTGTTATGGTGGAGCTCAATGAGCAATATGTGCTTAACGTAGGAATTGATATCTGCCAGTTATCATAGGGAACGTTTGATAGCTCTGTACCATATACCCAGGTGTAGGGTGGCATTGCTAAGGTATGCAACTGCTAGTATTGGGAGATACAGGCAGGGCCCAATGTCTTGCCTCTCCAAGAGGCATTGGCCAATGGGGCCTGTGGGTGGGTGTGTGGCCCTGTTGGCTGCTGCTTTACGGCAGAGTTCCCCGACTCCAGTCCTGGTGTTTCAAACACTGTTCGGGTTTTCATGCTGTCCCTCATAAATATGCATGAGCTACATCTGCATACCATGGGGGTGGTGCATAGCTATGCAGCACAGGCATCTTTATTAGAGGCAGCATGAAGCCGGAAAGGTGTGGGGCCCTCCAGGACTGCATTTGCGGGACTCTGCTTTAGGTAATGTGCCTGTTTCTGGTGTCTGTGTTTGGTGTGGTAAAATATAGGCCATGTGTATGTTCTCTGCAATGAAGGAGTGTCTTAACTATCACTGTTTGGTGGTGGGTAAAACTGTGGGGACTGGGTTGGCAGGAGCCTCAGCTGGGATTTGAACCTGTGACCCTCTGGTCTTACAGGCACTGGCTGTGTCTGTTGCACCACACTGTGGCCACAGAGACAGTGCAATCCCTGGAGTTAGTTAAACCGGCCTGACGAGTCAGATACCCTGCTCTGCAACAGGTTTACTGTGGCCTCATTTACCTTGTATGCAGACAAAGGTGCACATAATCCTCACAGGAGACCTCAGAAAAGGGGCACACACCCATAACCAAGCTGGGCAACAATGATATCTTTGGGCAATATTACACAACACTCCCAGGACAGCTCCATTACAATGACATGATTTTGAAAGGGTCTGTGGAGCGTAGACCCTTCCACACATCATTCCTTTGTTATTTGGTGCTTTCCAGGGAGTGTTGTTCCTTGTTGCCCATTGCTATCACTGTTGCCCAGCTGAATTATGCTTTTTAAAATGTTTCTTGTGGTCATTTTTAACGTTTTATGTGAAATTTTGTTCTGTGCACATGTATCACACTGCTCACGTTTTGTGGGTTTCCCCGGTTTTTCTGTACATTGCTGACGGAAATGGTTTCTCTTCCCTTTAAATGCCTTTAACGACAGGTTTTCATTCGCGTTAGAATTGAGCTCAGAAATTCAGCGCGTTAGTATGAGGGGAGCCTCTCCCCGCCCACTCTCCGCCCATTGACCCCTTCTCTCCACCCACTCTCCACCTTCTGCGCTGTTTTAACGCGCCGCGGAGGTCTACGATCGTTGACGGCGGTTAACGCGCGTAAAGTACGTTTAACGATCGTTAGCGCGTCAGAACACTCTTATACTCTGAGCCCCTTCTTTCACTCATTAGAAGTGTGTCACACTTATTTAAACATAGAAACAGAGAAACATGACGACAGAAAAAGACCACATGGCCTATTTAGTCTGTTGTTCCACATCAACAACTACAACAATCCCCTTTTTTCCTTTAGAGATCCTCTGTGTTTGAATTCAGATACTGTCCTTATCTCTACCACCTCCACTGGGAGACTATTCCACAGATCCACCACTCTTTCCGTAAAGAAATATTTCTGCATATCACTCCTGAATCTATCCCGCTCTCTCAATCTCACACTTTTTAAGACCTTTCTCTCACTCATTAGAAGTGTGTCAAACTCTGACTCAAACTCTCTTGGACTGCTCTTTCATTATTAGGAGTGTGTCACACTCAGTAAAAAGCTTTCTCACTGTCACACTCTGAGCCTCTTCTCTGACTCGTTTGGAGTGTATCACACTCATTTGAAGTCTCTTTCACACTATGAATTTCTTTTCTCAGTTATTAGGAAAGTGTCAATATGGTACATAATTAAAGCATATAAATAGTATATTGTTTATTGTACATAGTTATCCCTGTTATTCCATGTTTTATATTCCCCTGTTCTCTGTAAACTCGATGTTACCTGTACACATTGCAGTATATTTTGTTCGATGTACACCGCGCTGATTTTAATAGCGCGGTATATAAGAGATGTTAAATAAATAAATAAATAAATACATGTATGTGAAGATTCTCTGAGCTCCCTCTCTGACTCATTAGGAATGTGTCATACTCACATGAAAGCTCATTTTCATACTCTATGAACCCCTTCTCTCTTTCATCAGGATCATACCACTCATGTTTAAAGTTGTCTTGGTCTGACACTCTCTCGGCCCCTGCTCTTACTCATCAGAGCCTTGGTACAAGTACACCAATCACTGCATTTATCAGAGGCAAGCCTAAGAGAAGAATAGCTAATTGACACCATTAGAAAGAAGAAATTTGAGGGCATTTTCCTGCCTTCAATGGCTGATTGGGGCTCTGACCTTTGAGAACAAATTAGCTCTTAGTAGTAGAAAATTAAATAGTTGTATTGGGAAACACTTTTCAAGGACACAGGAGGTCGAGGTAATACAGCGTAGAAGGCTTTCTGCACAGTATAGCGCAGGCTCTATGTGCAGTTTTCTACACTATGATGCCCACCCTAAGCTTAAAAGAGTTTAGCATACAACACAGTATGTATGCAAATGCTTGGATAAATATCAGCACACTTCTCATTTAAATCCAATGGTAGTGAAGGCATTAGCTATTTAATCCTGATGCTAACAATTGTGCACAAGATCCAAAGGCTTAGGGGGGTCATTCTGCACAACGATTAGTGAGGATGTACATCCCCCACAAATCACTCGGGGCTGATTCTGTCCCCAGAGCTCCCCTCGTGCACAGAGGAGATGTGCAATGAGCTCTGGACAGGGGCAGGAGAGGAAGGCCCAGAGGAGGAGTGTGGGTGGAGTGAAGATGGCCCATGTCCCTGGACTACAGGGCCTATTCCATTTACGGCCCTGTACGTCCAGGGGGGCAAGGATGGCTGGGGAACTTATTACACCTCAGAGGTGGAATAAGTCCCTCCACTGGAGATGATCGGCAATAGCAAGCCCCGGAAGGAAGGTAAACGGCAGAAGGGGGTTCTGCACAGTCCAGCTCTGGCCATGGAAGGCCCTTCCTGGGGTCAAGCGGTGGGAAAATTAAGTCTAAACATGGTGTGGGGCAGAGGGACTCCTGCATAGTGTCCTGGTGCCATGGCAACAGGATGCCGCAGCACCAGGGCTCCATGCAGGAACATTGGTTGGGTTAGGCGGGGTTGTTGCTGGATGAGCAGCGCTTCTGAATCGGGGCATGTATGGCCCATCCATTTGCCCTGATTCTGCTCCCGTGCAAATCTAGACCATCCAAGATTATGGACGTCCGGACAGGCCAGGCATGCCCCGATCGAAATTGGCCTCCTAATTTCTAGTTTTCTAATGCTAGGGATTTAGCACATGCTCAGAGAAGAATACGAGGTGGATCAAAAAGTATTGAGACTTGTTGCGTAGCTCTATAAAAATACATTGTACCATGATGCTAATAAGCATGCAGTAACCTAGTTATGTGCTCTGCATGTGCAGAGGGTAGCATGGCTGCAGCACCCTTGTACTTTTTTAAATTACATGATGTCTGGTATCATGTAAAAGTAGTTCATCAGATTTATGATGAGTGAAAAAAATGAACAGCGAATTTGCATTAAATTCAGTCAGAAACATGGAGATTCGTGCAAAGAGACTTATGACAAATTACAGCGTGTATGGTGATGAATGCCAGTTGTGCTCGAGTTTATGACTGTCTCGATACTTTTCAATTGCACCTCGTAAAAGTCTCAGTCCCATTTTTGTGACTAATATTAGTGAATAGCATTTACTTTTCTTGTGTTAGCACGAACTCCAGTAACTTTTTCTGCTTGTTTTATTGAAGGGCGCGGGCAAAGAAAAAGAAAGTGTTGCAGAATACAGAAATAGAGTTCAAGTAAGTGTATTGCCGAGTGTGGTGTGAAAGGAGAGGTGTTATTGCTGTAGAATGAAGAATACAATACTCAACCATAGACCCTGAAATGATGCCAAACCAATATTTATCTGTGGAATAGCATTTCAGACACACACATGTGCATAATATATGCGCATGCAACTCCTTCAGGTGTCCCAATTTGTGCGCAGAATACTAATTCTGCTGCTAAAGCATGAATGTATGCATGTTTCCATGGCAATTGGCATGTCCTCTCATGTTTGCGCACATCTTTTGACCACAAATTATTTGCATACAATGTGGATACGGCACCGGGCGCAAACATTTTTACCCATGCATTAGGAGACTGTGAAATCAATAAATAGTAGGTATTTTCAGCCTGGCAGAATAGATATGAAGAACTTACACAAAGTTTTCAAGTGCACTTATGTATCTTTGCAAGCAAAGATTCATCATGTCCAAACCATGATTTTTTCAATAACTTCATATGGATGCGATGTGGACAGTAAAGAAGCAAGTTAGGAAGAAAACTGATGCCTTCAAATTATGGTGCTGAACAAATACTGTGAATATCATGGACTGACAGAAAAACAAATCAATTGGTACTAGAGGAGATCAAGCCAAAGCTTTCCATGGAAGTTCAAATGACAAGATTTCGACTTTCATACTTTGGGCACATAATGTGAAGAGAAATATCATTAAAGAAAGACATCATACTTGGCAAGGCTAAAGGTCAACCCAAAAGAGGAAGGCCAGCAATGCAATAGCTTAATACAATAATAGAAGCTACGGATGTCATTCTATCAACGATTAACCACCTGACTGAAGACCGAACACAGTTCAGGACAGAATTACCATGAATAGACATTGACGCAATGGCACTTAACAACAACAAGAACAGGATAGACCTGGATGACCATATTATAAAGGCACATAGGAAAAATAGTGATAAAACAGGCATCGTTTTAAACTTTCCTTATAGATACTGCTTCTTTGCTCCACCACCTCTCTGGTAGCTGTCATTAATCATAAGAACATAAGACATGCCATACTGGGTCAGACCAAGGTCCATCAAGCCCAAGATCCTGTTTCCAGCAGTGGCCAATCTAGGTCACAAGTACTTAGCCGTTTCCCCAAAAGACACAGGTTCCACAATGCTTGTATTGGGGCAAGCATTGTATTTCCCGGGTCCCCTTTAATAATGGTTTATGGACATTTCCTCCAGGAACTTGTCCAAACCTCTTTTAAACCCAGCTACACTAACAGCCTTTACTACATCCTCCGGTAACAAATTCCAGAGTATGATTACACACTGAGTGAAAAAATATTTTCTCTTATTAGTATTAAATAGATTACACTGTAGCTTCATTTCATGTCCCCTAGTCTTTCTATATTTTGATGGTGTAAATCTATTTATGTTTACCTGTTCCACTCCATTCATTAATTTAAAAACCTCTATCATATCTTCCCTTCAGCCTTCTCTTTTCCAGAATGAAGAGTCCTAACCTTTTTAGCCTTTCTTCATAAGGGTATCCATCCATCCCCTTTACCATTCTGGTGGCTCTTCTCTGTACCTTTTCTAATAACGCTTTATCTTATTTAAGATACAGCGACCAGAATTTCAGATAATATCCAAGGTGCGTTTGCAGCATGGAACAATACAGAGGCATTATAATATCCTTTGTTTTATTTTCCTCAAAGTGCCTCTGACCCCTACTCTTTCTTCATTTTCTGCCCAGAATTTGACTGACTACTCTCATGACATGGTTCACAAGATTACTTTTGACTTCTCCACTAGGTCACCTAGAACCCTCCTTCCCCTCCTTCACTCTCAGACTCTTCCTTCAACTCCTGTCACCCTTTCTTCCTTTACTAAAATCATTGAGGAAAGAAATTGCACATTTTCTAACCTCCTCCAAACTCACTACAGTTACTACTACTACTACTATTTATCATTTATAAAGTGCTACAAGGCATATGCAGTGCTGAACAAACACTTAAAAGAAGACAGGCCTTGCTTGTAGAGCTTACAGTCTTGTTAAGACAGACAATACATAACAATAGAATGCAAGAGAAATAAGGGTCAAAAGGGAGAGGAGACACAAGGGAAACAAGGGATTAGGATCCAAAAGTGGCTTCAAAGAGACAGGCCTTTAGCAAAGATTTGAAGAGGGAGAGAGATGAGACTTGATGTAAGGATAGAGGAAATTTGTTCCAAACATAAGGATCAGCAAGGTGAAAGGAATGAAGTCTAGAGTTGGCATTTGAGGAAAAGGGCATAGAGAAAAGGAAACCAGAGGAGAAGTGAAGTTCACGACAAAGGAAGTAAGGGGAGAGAAGAGAAGAAAGGTATTGAGGGGCAGTATAGGTTAGAAGAACGCATTTATAGGTTAGAAGAAGGAGTTTGAAATGGATACAGAAACGGAGGGGAGCCTGCTCCTCAGATCCCATTCCCACCTTGGGTTCTATTTCCCTTCTGTCATCCTTTCCATCTGTAATATCCTCAACCTCTCCCTTTCCACTGCAACTGCTCCTGCTGCCTTCAGATATGCTGGGATTCCAGCGCTCCTCAAAAATCTTTCACTGGATCCTACCTGGCCTTCAAATTATCATTCCATCTCCCTCCTGCAAACATGCAGTTCACTGCTGCTGTCTTGACTTTCTTTCCTCTAAAGCCATTCTGGATCCACTGTAACCTGACTTTCACACTCTATACTCTATAGACCTGTTTCTAGCCAAATCCAGGGTTCTTTACAAGATTCTCATGCTTCTTGACTTATCTGCTGCTTTCGACACTGTTGATCACTACTTTCTTCTGGATACCCTGTTTTCAGTTGGATTTTGGGGCTCTGTTCTGTCTTGGCTTTCTTCAAATCTCTCGCATCACACATTCAGTATAAGCTCTCGTGGATCCTCCTCCACTCCTATCCCACTTTCAGTTGGTGTGATTCCGGGCTCTTTCTTGGGACCTCTTTTCTTCTCTCTCTACACTCATTCCCTTGGTGCCTTGATCTTCTCTCATAGTTTTCAGTACCAGCTTTAAGCTGTAGACCACTAATCATTTTAGCACTCGGTGCAGAGGATCAGTGGTCTTTGTTATAAACCATATGGGGACAGATTTAAAGATCTTAATATGTATACATTAGAGGAAAGGTGGGATAGAGAAGATATGGCTGAGATGTTTAAATACCTCTGTGGCATAAATGCACAAGAGGAGAGCCTCTTTTGATTGAAAGTAAGCTCTTCAATGAGGGGTCATAGAATGAGAGTGAAAGGAGTAGACTGAGGAGTAATATGTGGAAATATTTCTTTATGGAAAGAGTGGTAGATGTGTGGAATAGTCTCCTAGTGGAGGTCATAGAGACGAGGACAGTATCTGAATTCAAGAAAGCATGGAACAAACACAGAGGATCTCTAAAGGAAAAAAGGGACTGTAGTAGTTGATATGGAAGGGCAGACTAGATAGGCCATATGGTCTTTTTCTGCTGTCATGTTTCTATGATTCTGAGATTTATCTCTTTACCCCAGAAATCTCTCCAGGAATCGAGGCCCAAATCTTGGCCTGCTGGTCTGACATTGCTGCCTGGATGTCCCGCTGCCAACTGAAAGTGAACATGGCCAAGAAGGAGCTGCTTATCTTTCCCCCTAACCCTACCTTCCCCTTTTCCTCCCTTCTCTATTTTTGTGAGTAACACTGTCATGCTCTCTGTCTCCACGGTTCGCATCCATGGGGTCTTTGGTTCTTTCCTCTTTTTCTCTGCACATATCCAACAGATAGCTAAAACCTGTCATTTCTTTCTCTATGCCAGCAAACCTTGTCTCTTCCTCTCAGAATTCACTACCAAAACCCATATCCATGGTCTCATCATAGCCCGTCTAGAAAATTGCTTCTCACTGGTCTCCTACTGAATAATCTATCTCCCTTGCAATCTGTTCCAAACTCATCTGCTGGCTAATCTTCCATCAGTGTTGCTATGCTCATGTAATCCCTCTTCACAAGTCACTTCATTGGATCCCTGTTTCACATACAATTCTAACGGCGCATACTAACCTACAAATACATACATCACGTGGCTCTTCACTATCTCTCCTTTCTTATCTCTTCTTAAAGTTCATCTCTGCCCTTTTCTTCTATTGCTAACTCCAGACTTCATTCTTTCCACCTTACTGCACTCTATGCAAGGAATAGACTCCCTGAATCAGTCCGTCGCGCTCTCTCTCTGATCCTATTTAATCCAGGCTAAAAACTCATCTTCGAGGCTGCTTTTGGATCCTGACCCCCTTATTCTTCTGTCTGCACCCTTGTGTATTTTAATCATTTCCCCTAAGATCTCCCTAGTCCTCTATTGTTCTGTTGAGCAGGGATTGTTTTTTATGTGTATCTGTGCAGTGCTGGGTATGCCTACTAACCCTACAGAAATAAGTAATAGGAAATAGTAGTAGTTATAAAATTACCCCCATATTGCCTTCACTTTCCTCTATATCCTTTCCAAGGTACCAAATAAAGTTAAATATTGTTATGTAGCTTCTTTCATTTGCAAAGCAATAGGACACTTAAATCTTTCTAGGTTTATTCTCTAGGCACACTGAAAAATCTCACTCTTTCAGTCGGTAAATCTCATTCTTTGGATGATCTTTTCTTAGCTTCTCTAGTGCAGTAACAGCAGGGCTATCTCCAAATATCCCCAGAAATAGAGCCAATGGAATGAATTCCAGTTACAAATTAATGGCTCTATTTTCAAAGGTTTCCCAGCTAACTTTGAAACGTATTTCTCAGGCACCTCCAGGATACACCTCATACTCTCTGTGTTTTATATTTACAGTTATGGTTTTGTGACTACCCTTGAAATTCGAAGTATTTGGCCTTGCTGTTGCGCATTTCTTGAATGAGCTCTGGGACTTTCTTCTGCTCTACCAATAGGGATAATGTGAGTATGAAGCGTTATCCATCTCTCATCCCTATCACCAAAAGATAGACAGGTCCCTTGCAAGATTGGCACAAGGGTTTCTGTAGCCAAAGGCAGAAACTCCAGCTGTCCCCCACCACCACGCTACACCACTGCCCCCCACTGCCACCAGTTCTATCTTGGGGGGGGGGGGGAGGTTGGTAGCAGCAGCACGCTTTGGTGACCGTGGCAGGCCATGTGCTTTGCAACACATGGCCTGTCGCTTCTTCGCCCCCTCCAACATGAAGTTGCATCAGAGGGGGGTCAGAAGCAGCAGAGCATGGCCTGCCACGGACACCAAAGCTGCGCCACAAGGGTCAGCCTCCTTAGGTAGCTGCCTAGCCCACCTAGTGGATGGGCAAGCCCTGGTCCCTCGTATCTCTGCAGAGCTACAGTGATTTTAATCCAGAAGTTTCACCACACATACAGCTTCACATTTCTTTGAACAAACATCCCAGTCTCAAAAGTTGAGTTTTAAATTACACTTTCATAGCTCCACCTTTCTAGATAAGCCACAGCTGTGGGTAGTGTAAGGAGCCCAACAAAAATATCAATGTGACCCCTAATATATATCAAAAACCAACCAAAAAAGAGCAATAAACCACTCTAGATTAGTCTATCAAGCCTAAAAAACAGATATAAAATGTGGCACTGAACACTTACTTAATATTTCAAAATAGTGGGGCTTACATAGAAATTATAACGATAAAGGCATACAGGGTCCAACATTCAAAGGGGTTTAATCAGTTAGCAGAACCTGCCACTTGGATAAACATGCTGAGAAGGATAGTCATAGGCACTAGTCAGATAATGGCACTGAATATCTCCTCTAAGTGCCGTGGCGCTGTCCGGAGGGTGCCGGGGTGTTCTTTGGGTCCCCTTTAATTGTCTAAGTATCACTTCATTACATTGATTCTTGTGCTGCACCACCACCGCTCCCCCCTTTGTCTGCCCCCTGATCACTGTGTGATTCATCTGAGACAATTTTATTAATTCATCATGTTGAAACAAAAATATAATTGTTTTAATTCAGTGGGGACTCAACATTCACAGGATTTATTTTGTATCAAGAGCGTGGCTTGGTTTATCCTGTTTAAGATCTAAGTGGAGATATACTATTGTGTTAATGCATCAGAATGGCAGCTTCAAAATGGTCAAGGTGTATGCCTATACAGATGATTAAATGGCTAATATATTGCAAGATATGCCAGAGTTGGGACCGATTGATTCAGTGACAGATGGTGAGAAATGGTCCCAACTACAAGAATTGCTTAAAAAATTGAATCAATCTCAAATTCAAAGTGCCACTCTCACTCGATACATTCATTTGGGGGCTTCCCCTAGAGTTTGCAGGTTCTAAAAGAACCCAAACTTTTTTGTAATGATCTCGAGTCTCTGTAAAAATGGAATGGGATTTTAATGACATGCACTTTGGATTTGAGGCTGTTATTACTAGAAACTTTATAAAAAACATTGGAGGGGAAATTAAAAACTAATTCTCATGATAGACAGTATCAACAACAGATGAAAGAGCTGAATGACCAGTTACATAAGTTTACGAAATCTATAAAAACTAAAAAAAATTTAAAAAATTCAGAAAGATCAAGAAGATTACACTACTCAGTCTACTTTTCCCTGAATGAACAAGATGGAGGGGGCCCACCAATAGGAGTTTCAAGTTTATACATCAAATGACACAAATTCTAGTAGTGAAGAATATTCACATGAATATGGCCAAGATTTAGATAAAGCTAAAAGAGACAAAAAGAGAGATAAGGATAGCAAAAATCAAAGGCAGAAGAAAAGATGGCTAAAAATCTGAAGCATGGAGAAAAACATTTTTCAGGTATATTCAGAAGAAGAGGAAGATCAGAGGTGGAATTGCAAGACTCAAAAGTGCCGAGTATGAAGTCGTGGAACGTGACATTGAAAAAGCAAAAATGCAAAACAAATACTTCTGTTCAGTTTTACTAAAGAAAATCCTGGAGAAGGACCACCTCTGATTGACAAATGTACAAATAGGAATGAAGTAAATACTACACCATTCACACAAGATGATGTATTTGAACAGTTTGCAGAACTGAAAGTGGAGAAGGCCATGACACCAGATGGGATACATCCCAGAATACTGAAAGAGCTCAGAGAGGTTCTTGCTGGGCCTTTAAAGGATGTCTTTAATAGATTCTTGGAGACAGGAAAAGTTCCACAAGACTGGAGAAAGGCTGATGTGGTACCTCTTCACAAAAGTGGTAATAGAGAAGATGTGACAAACTACAATTCAGTAAGCCTTACTTCTGTGACAGGAAAAGTAATAGAGGCACTCCTAAAAGAGAGAATGGTGGACTTTCTCAAAACCAATAGGTTGCATGATCCGAGGCAACATGGTTCTACCAAAGGATGATCATGCCAAACAAATCAGACTGAGTTCTTTGATTGCGTGACCAGAGAACTAGATCAAGGGCATGCGATGGATGTGATCTACCTAGATTTCAGCAAAACCTTTGATACTATTCCTCATAGAAGGCTTATCAATGAACTGAACAGCCTAGAGATAGGTCCCAAGGTGGTGAACTGGATCAGAAACTGGTTGACTGACAGACGGTAGAGGATGATGGTAAATGTAACTCACTCGGATGAAAGCAAGGTGATAGTGGCAAGCCCCAGAGATTGGTCCTGGGACCAGTACTATTCAATGTATTTGTGAAAGATATTGCTGAAGAACTGAATGGAAAAGTCTGTCTTTTTGCAGATGACATGAAAATCTGAAACAGACTCCCCTGAGGGAGTGGATAGCATGAGAAAAGATCTACAAAAGCTGGAAGAATGGTCTAATGCTTGGCAGTTAAGGTTTAACATGAAGAAGTGCAGCGTCATGCACTTGGGATGCAGAAATCCAAAGGAATTGTATGTGATAGGAGGCGAGAGGTTGATGTGCACCAACCAGGAGAAGGACCTTGGAGTGATTGTTTCTGAGGATCTCAAGGTGGCAAAACAGTGTGACAAGATGATGGCCAAAGCCAGAAGGATGATGGGTTGCATACAGAGAGGAATTACCAGCAGAAAAGAAGAGGTAATAATGCCACTGTACAAGTTGCTGGTGAGGCCTCATTTAGAATAATGTGTTCAGTTTTGGAGACCATATCTCACAAAGGATATAAAAAGACTGGAAATGTTTCAGAGGAAGGCAACGAAAATAATTTGGAGCCTGTTCCAGAAGATGTATGAGAAGAGACTTGAAGACCTAAATATGTACACTCTGGAGGAGAGGAGGGACAGGGGGATATGATTCAGACCTTTAAATACTTAGGGGTATGTTTACTAAACTGCGTTAGTGCAATTCGCGTTAGGAGCCGCGTTAGTGGAAGGAAAGCCAAAAAAGGACATGGGCGGTACATCGTAACCGATAACGCACAGTTGCGCATGGTATTGCGCACCGCGCAGCAACAATCGCTACTGCGCGCAAGCTTAAGACAGCACGCAGACACCCAAATACAGAAACAGAGCTGTAGCACAATGGTTACTACACAGACTGATAGTACAAGGGTCATGGGTTCAATTCCCCAGTGTGCCTAATGAAGAAGGCTGGCTGAGGTGTCATGTGCAACCCTTTGAAGGCCTACTATAATATTTTATCCACATTCTGCAGCTGGGTTAATGTTTGCACATGGCAGGAAAATTGCACCCGTCGTATCCAATATGTTCCAATAGTGATGTTCCCTCTGGCATGGTCATGTATGCTATACCATTTGATAGGAATATATAGGCAGAGGTTTGGATCCCGAAAGTACTGGGCTTGGCCTGGAAAGGGTTAAGTAGTGGGCTGTGAGGAAGGTTACTTGTACCTGAATAGTGCTGCAAGCAAACACACCCTCACAGTGGCGTAACCTAAGGTGCCACCTAAGGCACCCTAGAGGGCACTCCATAGGGCACATTATAAAGTGTGCTGTCTGCCAAGGCACCCTATAATGTCCCCTATAGGACACCATATAAGACACCTTATAAGGCGCCCTATAGGGCGCCTTATGAGCCACCCTAAGGGGACAGAACCCTGAGGGTGGTCCTGCTGGCAGAACTAATATACAATAAAAACAGACAATGCCTAAGACAGCCCTATTGATGAACCCCACTGTGGGTTTAGGACCCATGACCTCTGGCTCCACAGGCAGTGTAGTAACCAGTGGGCTAGAGCTGCTAACAAACAACTGGCTGGCTACAGGAGGACTGCACGGCACCACACCCACATTCTGCTGTGGTTACCAGGATAGGGTTAACCCACCCGTACCCATGATGCACTGCACATGCAAATCAGCAGTCGAGAGATGGGCACAAGAGCGGGTATGCACTCCCACAGCACCTCGGTCCTGTAGGGGGGACAGACCATGTGTGGCACTGCCACAGAGTAGCCACAGACACTCACATTGTGTGGGTACAGTGCCCACCCTGAGGTTGAGGTGGGACTCCCAGCACCTTTCATGGCTGGGATACGCCATGCTGCAGGTCCCCATCAGTGTGTGATAGGTAGCTCTGTTAGACACACCTAGGATACATCTGTGCCCTGCTGTATGTCTCGGTCATGTCTAGTCCTTATGGGCAATGATGCACTCAGAATAGTGCATATCCTGTGTTGGTGCCAAGGTTACCTGCTGTAGGGGGGGGGGGTGTATGGACCCATGGGCAGATCATCTACCACCACACAACCCACCCTCTGGGGCTTAGGGTGGAAAACAGGGTCACCCACCAATAGAGCCACAGTCTACCCCCCTGCAATGGCAGCAGTAGAGGGGACCAGCAACAGCAGTCCTCCTGGGGAACAGACAGAGCAGTACACATCCATAACGCAATAGCAGACAGATGGCAGTCCTGGATATGCTCAGCTGCCCCCCACTATTATCTGACATTCCCCAGCAGCAGGCCTCCAGCCGCTGCACCCTGCAAGGTGTTCCAGCAAGACACATACTAGCTGCAGACAGTCCACCAGCTACTCCATAGTCCTGGAGGAGATGCATGTACCCAGAACATGTCAGCATACACACCAAGCAGATAAGTCAGTGATTGGGCCCCAAAAGGAAACCCATATATATCCCATGAGCAAAATGCTATATAGCACTATGGGGGAACCTAGCCATGCTGTGGTCACTACTCAGTTTGGGCAAGAGTGACCTCCCAGCAGGACATGCTGTGGCCACTCTGTCTGTGCAGGTGGTACTGGGCACTACAAAGTCCGAGCCATTGCCCTATGCCCAGCGCAGATGCGGCCAGGCCAGGCCACCCTATCCAGGCTATTCCCATGGTACCTTGCTCCTCATTATGCACATTGGCAGGCCAATACTGGGAACAGTGCTAGCAGTGTGGGCTGTGGAGGGTGTTGGAAGCCACCACACACTGGATAGACAGACACACACTCCCCAAACCTATGCCAGCATTGTGCAACTATTGAGGTGTTGGGCAGCCCAGGCCACCACAGAAGTCCTGAGCACAGTGCAGGCATGGCTATGGTACGCAATACTGTAGGAGTCACTCCCCAGGTTGGTAAACACTGTCAGACACATGACCTGTAGCACACTCCACATACATCAGAAAGGTTGCTATGATGCAGCTCACTCAGACACTTGTACCTAACCTAGAAATTGCTATCTGCCAGTAATCCTAGCAACCTTTTGATAGATGTGTACCATATTCCCCGGTTTAGGGTGGCATTACTAAGGTATGCAAGTGCTAGTATTGGGAGATGCAGGAAGAGCCCACAGTCCTGCCTCTCCATAAGGCTGTGGATAATGGGGCCTGTGGGTGCGGGTGTGTCTGCCCCTGTTGGCTGCTGCTTTACGGCAGAGGTTCCCAACTCCAGTCCTGCGGTGCCAAACACTGTTCGGGTTTTCATGCTGACCCTCATGAATATGCATGAGATACATCTGCATACCATGGGGGTGGTGCATAGAAATGCAGCACAGGCATCTTTATCAGAGGGAGCATGGAACAGGAATGGTGTTTGGCCCTCCAGGACTGCATTTGGGAGGCTCTGCTCTAGGTAATGTGCATGTTTATGGTGTCTGTGCTCTGTAGGGTAAAATGTTGATGTTTGGGCATGTTTACGTCATCTGCAGGAATGGTTCTGCTTGTATTAGCATGTTATGGTAGTGGGTAAAATATGAGAACTGGGTTGGCGGAAACCACAGCTTGGACTTGAACCTGTGACCATCTGCTTCTGAATAGAGTGGTTCTGTGCACTGCACCACCATGTTTGCACAGAGATGGTGCATTCCCTGGTGATATCATGACTGTTGGTCAGACAGGGCCTGTCTGTTGCAGTGCATGGCACCCACCTACACAAGGCTAGGCCACGGTCTGCTCTGGGCAGCTGCCACTGCCCCCTCCACCACCAGTATCCCTCAGCCACCATGCTGACATGCCCTTCTGCTGGTGGAGCTGGTGGTGCGCGGTCTCAGGCCATCCAGTGTGCAGGAAGGCGGCCGCCTATGGTGTGTGTTCTGGGGTAGGGGTGCCTACATAGACGTCCACGCTCCCCCCAGCTCCGCCTGCCAGTGTTCCGTGCCCTTGGGGGTTGCTGTTGGGTACTATCCCCTGTGACGCTTTGGGAGAAACACTCGTGCCCATGTTGGGCCCTCATCAGTTGCTGTCTGGCTGTACTGTTTATGCATTCCTATGGGCCAACTGAGCATCACCCTAGTCCCCACTGTGGCCCAGCTGCGCCACTGCATATGCCACCTGCAGCCCTCTGTATCCCCTTTTCCAGCATCTGCCCGGTTGCCCGTTCCGACATGCCCGCCCTGATGTTGCGGGACATGTGCATGCCATAGGAACCCTGTCCAATGGTGGGGAAATCCCTGAGCAGCGCTATTTCACTGTGGGCCCATGCACCTTGTATGGGGACGGAGTATGCACCCTTCCACGAATTATATCTGTTCTATGGGGCTTACTCGGGGGGGGGGGGTTGATGTTTCTCATTGCTACCACTATTGGCCAGCTTGGTTGTTGTTTTTTTCCAGTTTGTTGGGGTCATTTTCGGTGTTTCTGTGCCCTTTTGTTCTGTGCATATGTATCACACTTATCACCTTTGTTTGGTTTCCCTGCCTAGGCTGTACATTGCTGACACGGAAATGGTTTCTCTCCCCTTTAAAGTGCTTTTACCGGTAGGTTTTCATTCTCGTTGGAATTCAGCTCTGAAAATCAGCGCGTTAGCCTCTCCCCACCCACTCTCCACCCACTCTCTGCCCATTGACCCCTTCTCTCTGCCCTCTTTCCACCTTCTGTGGTGTTTTACCGCGCCGCGGAGCATTACGCACGTTAGTGCGTGATAGCGAGCGCTATAGCGCGTTTACGATCGTTATTGCGCTATAGCGCAACCTTCACAAAACTAATGCAACACCCAGTTACATTAGAGCATTGTACATAGTTTGAGTTAATATGTATTTAGTTTCCCCGTTTTCTCCCCCATGTTCAATTCCCTGTTATTTGTAAACTCAATGTTATTTGTATACATTGCAGTATTCTTGTTCGATGTACACCGCGCTGATTTTAATAGCGCGGTATAGAAGAAAATGTTAAATAAAAATGTTAAATAAAATAGCACGCTAACGATCGTTAACATCGTACAATGTTCGTTATTCACGTTTACCGCAGTTTAGTAAACATACCCCTTAGAGTATTAATGAACAAACAAACCTTTTTCAAAATGGGGAAGTGTAAAACTAGAGAGCATAACATAGAAATATGACGACAGAAAAAGACCGCATGGCCTATCTAGTCTGTCCTTCCATATCAACAACTATAACAGTCCCCTTTTTACCTTCAACATCAAACTGCAAGGGGGTAAAATCAAAAGCAACGTCGGGAAATACCTTTTCACTGAAAAAGTGGTGGATGCTTGGAATGCCTTGCCAATGGAAGTGCTGGGGGCAAATACAGTGATGGAATTCAAACTGGCATGGGACAGACACAGTGCATCCCTTTACAGCAACAGGATAAAATCAAAATAAACTTAACTATCTCTTATATCTCACCAAATAGGGGTGACCTGCATGGAGCAGTGAGTACACCCCTAAATAAAGGCATGGGGATGGGTGATGTACCTGCTCTTGCCACCTTGCTGGGCAGACTAGATGGACCATGCTGGTCTTCATCTGCCATCATATACTATATTACTATTTTTAACAACATTGTGGATGGAGAGGCCAAGGCAGAGGGCGAGGCCATTGTTGTGGCCGTCGGCCGGGACAAGCCGATTATGGCACCAGCTGGCAGGGCCCTATAACTTGAGCCAGAGCAAAGAAACAGCCATAGTGAATATATCTCCTCACCAGATGTCACAAGATCAAAAATTTCTGTTGGATTTATTTATTTATTTTATTTATTTTTGCGTTTCTTCTATACCATCCCTTCCTGAGATCAGGGGCGGTTTACAATGAACCAATGTATTACACTGAACATGATTACAATTTGAACATTAGTAATTAACAGGTTAACAACTATGTACAAGAAACTTTTTACATGTAAGATACAGCGCAATCTTCATAGCACAATCTTCAAATTTAAAAGGAAAAGTTGGGATGAGGTGGGGGACTGAGACAGTTATTTTGGGGGATTGATTATATAACTTTCTCCATAGTGTTGAGAAAACAGTAGAGTTTTCAAATCTTTTCTGAATTTTTGTAAGTCTTTAGTGGTACGTAGGATTTGGGCCTCTTGTTTGTTCCAACGGTAGCATATCGACCTTTTGAGGTTCAGATAGCTCTTCATAGTTTATTTTGGAAGATGCAAATTAAATTATACCTTAAATCCCATTCCATTCCTAAGGAGTCCTCCATAGTGAGCACACTCTCAAAGCGGTTCCCTAATATCCTATTGGATCCTCTAATGATGGCATTTCAAAGGATGGTTTTGCAAGATCTGTAACCCTTGGAACATAAGCATATTCCTGGGAGATATAATATATCTCGATTTCAGCATGACGAATTAATAAAATTGTCTCAGATGGATCACATAGGGGTATGTTTACTAAACTGTGCTAATGTTACCGGCGCTAGGTGCAGCATTAACGTGAGGAATGCCATAAAAGGAAGTGGGCGTTCTGGCATCAAGGAAGCAATGATTCTGTATCGTGCGATAGAGGGCGCCTTGGCTCGTTACCGCACGGTAACCTTACTTTCATGCCAGCGCTATGTCAGAAGCTATAGAGGTGTAGCCCACTGGTTAATACAATGACTGCTAAGCCAGAGGTCATGGGTTCAATCCCTCAGAGGTCTCATCTAATAAGACTGTCCAAGGCAATCCCTTTCCCTGCCTGTAACAGTCAGACACATCTCTACAATCTGTGCTGCCAGCAAAAACACCCTTACCTCAGTGCTGTAACCTAAGGTGCCCCATAGGGCACATTATAAAGTGCCCTGTCTGCCAAGGCACCTTATAATGTGCCCTATAGGGCACCTTATACAGCGCCTTGGCGGACAAGGAACTTTATAATGTGCCCTATAGGTTATGGCACTGAGGTGAGGGTGTGTTTGGCTGGCAGCACAGATTGGAGAGATGTGTTTGACTGTTACAGGAATTAAAAGGAAACGCCTCAGACAGCCTTATTAAATAACACAACTGCAGGATCAAACTCATGACCTCTGCTGCAGCAGTCATTGTATTAACCAATGGGCTACACCTCTATAGCTTTCATCACAGTGCTGGCTGTCTACAGAAAGATTGCAGGTCACCGCATGAACTGTCTGCTGTGGTTACCGGGATAGGGTAAACCCACCCATACCCATGATGCACTGCACATGCAGAACAGCAGTCTACATCTGATCACAGGATGGAGTATTCGCCTCCACAGCACCTCAGTCTGGTAGGGGGAACTGACCATGTATGTTACTTGCACAGAGTAGCTACAGACCGTGACAGTGTGTGGGTCCTGTGCTCACCCTGAGAGTGAGGTGGGGCACCCAGCACCAGGTCCGCAGTACCCAACCTGGCTGAGATAGCTTTTGCTACAGGTCCCCATCAGTGCCAGTGTGTGGTAGTTATTCCTTGCAGACACACCTAGGATAATCCTGTGTCCATCTGCATTCCCCAGTCATGTCTAGCCTTTCTGGACTATGATGTACCCAGAATAGTGCATATACTGTGTGGTTGCCATGATCACTTGTTAGTGGGGCGGGGGGGTCTGGACCCACATGCGGATTATGTAGTACCACCTACCAACCCGCTCTCTCTGGGTCAGGGTGGGGGGCAGGATCTGCCACCAACAGGACCACACTCTACATCTTTGCAATGGAGGCAGTAGAAAAGACATGATGAAGGGCTGTGGGACCATCAACCCCATTCCTGCTGGGGAAAGGGCACCCTCCAGGGCAGTCAATGTCGATCTGTACTTATCACATAGGGCACTGGCAGTAGGCCTGGAAAAGCTCAGCTGCCCCCCACCATGATCAGACATTCACCTGCAGAGAGCACAGTCAGTGTGCACCTGCTGCACGGCATTCCAGCCATACACATGCTGACTGCCAACAGTCCATAGTGCATGTCCCCAGAGGAACTATGTGCACCCATAGGTGGGATGTAAGCACAGACACCAAGCAGATATCTCAGTGATTGGGCCCTAAAAGAGGAAACACAGATATATCACCTGAGAGAAACACTGTACAGCACTCTGGGGGAACCTAACCATGCCATGGTCACTGCTCAGTCAGGGTGAGAGTGCCCTCCCAGCATGACATGCTGTGGCCAACCTGTCCATGCAGGTGGTGGTCAGGCACTATGATGTCCCAGCCATTGCCCTATGCCCTGTGCAGATGCATTCTGCCCAGTCCACCCTGTCTGGAACATGCCCATAATACCTTGCTCCTCATTATGCACATTGGCAGGCTAACACTGGAAACGGTGTAAACATTGTGGGCTCAGTAAGGTGTAGGCAGCCACAAAACACTGGATAGATGTACACACACTCCCACACCTATTTCAGCATTGTGAAAAGATAGAGGTGGTTGGCAGCCCTGCCTGCCACACCAGTCCTAAGCACAGTGCAGGCATTGCTAAGGTATTCAATACTGTTAGGGTCACTCTCCAGGGTGGTAACACTGTCAGACAAAAAAGGAGACACACTCCACATATATCAGAAAGGTTGCTATGATGAATCTCTGTTAGCAAATTGAGTTTAATGTAGGATTTGCTATCTGAAATTAATCATAGCTACTGTTTGATATATATGGAGCATGTTTCCATGTTTATGACAGTGATAAGGTATGCAGGTGCTAGTGGTGGTAACTGCTGCTCCACGCCGGGCCCAACAGCCTGACTCTCCATGAGGCTTTGGATAGTAAAGCCTGTGGGTGTGGGTGTTTGTGCCCCTGTTGGCCGATGCTCCAGGGAGTGCACATGTTTATGTTGTATGTGTTCTGCAGGATAAAATATAGGAACATGGTCTGCAGGAGCCACAGATGGGACTTGAACCTGTGACCTTCTGCCCCTGAACTGCATGTACTGCATCACACTGTTGTTACAGAGGCAGGCCATTTCCTGGGGATACCATGACTGTTCTTCAGACAGACCTTGTCTGTTGCACTGCACGCCACCCACCTAAACAGGGCTTGGCCTTGGTCTGCTGTGGGCAGATGCCACTGCCACCATGCTGACATGCCCTTATGCCGGTGGTGCTGGTGATTGCAGTCCCAGGCCCTCCAGTGTGCCGGTAGGTGGCTGTCTATGGTGTGGGATCTAGGGTAGGGGTGCCTACATAGACATCCACGCCTCCCCCCCAGCACCGCCTGCCAATGTTATGTGCCCTTTGGGGTACCTGATGGGTAATGTCCATTGGGGCACTGTGGGACACACACTCGTGGACATGTTTGACCTTGGTCAGTTGCTGTCTTGCTGATTTTCCGTTTCTGCCTTCCTATGTGGCACCTAGGCATCTGCCTAGCCCACCCTGTGCCCCAGCTGCCCCACTGCATGCCCCGCCTGCAGCCCCCTGTACCCCATTTGCAGCCTCACCATAGTGCTCTTTCGTACTTGGGCACTATGCTGTTGCTGCACATGTAGCACTACTATCACTTTTCTGGGTCTCCCTTCCTTTGTTGTACATTGCTGACTGAACTGGATTCTCTCTCCTGCAATTGTGCCTCTAATGCGAGGTTTTCAATCACGGTAATGTTCTGCCCTTAATTTCACAGCATTAGTATACCTGGAGCCTCCCACCACCCACTCTCCGCCCATTGACCCCCTTCTCTCCACCCTCTGGAGAGACTTACTCCACCCTCTGTGTGACTTAACGCCGCCGGAGGTGTTATCGCATGAAACGTAACGTTATCACACAATAACATTACTTTATCATGTGATAACGTTACTTTATCATGCGATAACATTATATATCGCGTGATAATGTCGCCACTGCGACGTTATTGCTGTTTAGTAAACATACCCCATAGTGATCAGGCGAGCAGACAAAGAGGGAGCAGTGGTGGTGCAGTCCAAGAATCAATATAATGAAGAGATACTTAGACAATTAAATGACATCAAATATTATGGTTAATGTCAAATCCAACTCAGGAGCATAGTATTAAAATTGAAAATACTGTAAGATAAAATATAGATTTGAATGAGATTTTTTGACAAAAAATGAATCTGCATATTTGATAAATAAAAATCCAACTTGTCCTATATTTTATACTTTCTCTGGGAACAAGCAGGAAGTCAGTCCTCACATATGGGTGACGTCAACACCAATGGAGCCCACGTGGAGCAAATTCCAAGCTTTCAAAGAAAGCCTTTGGGAGTTGCTACCACGAATGCGTGGTCCCCTTCCTGCCCAAAGGTGCCATCTTGCTCAGTCTCCTTCTTTCCACAGAGCCCATCAGACGTAGTCTGACCCTGTCCTGGAAAAAGTTGATTTTTTGTGCCCTTTGGCTGTCTCTGGTCTCGCACCGGTACCCTTTCCTGCCCAGCCTCGGTACCTCAGTATTGGGTCAGTTCCTTTTCTATTTTCTTTTCTCTTGGGCATTTTCACACCCTTTTTTCCTCACTGAGTGTGATTGGTGCGGGAAGATCATGTCCCTCACCAATACGCATGACTGCTGCCTCCGGTGCCTCGGCCCAGACCACGATCTGGCGGTCTGTGGCCTGTGGAAAAAGATATCCTCAAAGGCCTTGAGGAGCCACCAGCAGCAGCATGATAAAATTTTTCCTGATTCACCCATGCCTCCGAGAGCCAGGACCTTGTCTGAGGCCTCCACACCTCAGGAGGAGCATTCCAAACCCGAGCATCGTCGGGGGTCCTCGGAGAGGGAGATTCCCTTGAGGGAAATGAAAAGAAGGAAGAAATCCTCAAAGGTAGTATCTCTGGATAGCTCGGAACGGCCGGGTTCCTCGCGGGACCAGTCGCGGAGCCCTGAGGGCCTGCTCGAGGCGTCGGCGAAGGAGCACCCAGCCAAAGCTCCTCAAAAGGACCCAGTCACGAATCGGCCTTGGCAAGTACATTCTATCCTAGTCGAGGACTCCCCTCTGGGGCAACTGGCTTCGGGCCCGAGTGCATCGGTGCCCAAGCCGAGGGCTCCGGAGCCTCCGGAACTGATGTCCAGAATGGCGTCCTTGGAGCACAGTGTCCCTGCCTTCTTGAAGCAGCAGCAGCGGGCGTTGATATCTGGCATGTCTGGTTCCTTTGCCCTGACCACCGGGTGTTTGATGTCGAAGACAACCCCGGAGGCCAAGCTGAACCTCGAGGCCTTGCGGGCCTGAGTCGATCCTCGGACGAGGTCATGCACGGCCTCCCACTTGTCGGGACTGAGGTCATCACCAGTGAGCTGGCAGGCATCGGGGCGGATGGCGCCGGGCCCCTTAAGGCCCAAAGAATGCCACGAGTCTTCCTCAGAGGCTTCTGCTTGGGAGACCGAGGACAAGGAGTCCCCAGACACTCGTCATCATTGAGATGTCCTGTCTGATTCCATGGTATCTGAACCTTGGAGAAGGTCCACACCAGAGGACATGGGGTTTTGGGACTTTATCAGAATATGTCTAAGGTCTTGGCTTTCCCAACAGAGTCCGAGGAGGATCCTTGAGCCGACGAGCTCGAGATCCTCCAATACGAGGTGCCCCCTCAGGAGACCCTCACGGTGCCTGTTCCTCCTATCCTGGAATGCCTTATGCTCCACATGTGAGAGACGCCGGCATCAACACTGGTCATCAGCAAGCGGCTCGACTCGATGTATTGGGTCAGCCGGAGCCCTGGGTTTCAAGTCACAACTTCCGCATGACTCCATGGTTGTAGAATTGGCCATGCATCAACTGAAAAGTCAGAAGACACATTCCTCAGTGCCCCCCGGCAGAGAGGCCCGCATCTTGGATGCCCTTGGCAGGAAGTGTTACCAAGGCATGATGTTGAATTGTCGGATCCAAGCCTCCCAGCTGTACATGGGCATTTATATGAGAGACCTGGTGAAGGAGCTCACCGGGTTCTTGGCTGGTCTCTCCGAGGACCCTTTGCAGCAATTCAGGGGCCTGTCCAAAGCCATCGGTGAATGCTCCAAGTTCATATCTCGGGCAGCCTATGACGGGTTCAAGTCAGCGGCCTGGGTAGCCACAGCGAGCATTGGTGCACGCTGCCAAGCTTGGCTACAGTCATCAGACCTTCAACAATGGGTGCAGGACAAGTTGGTTGATGTCCCATGTTGTGGAGAGAACCTCTTCTGCAAGCCTATGTCTGACAAGGCCGCCGAGATGGAAACCAAGTTCATGACAAGGACTAGGCTCTCTAAGAAAACCTCTGCCCCTTCCCGAAAGCCTATTGCTGGGGAGTCCCATATGTGAGGACTGACTTCCTGCTTGTTCCTGGAGAAAGCATAGTTACTCACCTGTAACAGGTGTTCTCCAGGGACAGCAGGAATCAGTCCTCACAACCCTCCCTCCTCCCCTTGGAGTTGCAGTCCTATTATCCTTTTTTGTTTTTGTGTTTGCTGTCATTTAGCTATGTCATTTGACCGTCCAACAGTAAAAAATCACACCAATATAACAAATTTCTTTAGTGGAAAACAAATTTCATATAAACATCTAAACGGTGTAAATACTAAGGTGAATGTCGGCACCAGTGTTAGAAATTATATTAGTAAGTGATGTTATTAATAGACCAGGGGGTTTCAGCTTCTCACTGCGCTTTAAATGCTTTTTCAAAGAGTTTGTTTGAGCATTAACGCTTCAACCACATCAGCAACCACCCTGGAATGCAAGAAAAGTTGAATCACTTAACACCCGTACTGCCGTCACCAATTAGTGTGAGAAACTCTTGGGAGAAAATTTCGTTAACTATAACTTATTTCTTGATAAAAACCCCTATTATTTGTAAAAACTCTTCCGTGACCGCACTGTTCGTGCTCAATTTATAGTCCCTGGTTTCTCTGTTGTTACTATATAAACACCAATCTTCGATGCCAACTTCAATCTTCTTTCAATAAATATCCAGCAAAACTATTGCACAAAAGATTTTTCCTAAATACGCTTTAACTGGCGCCCTCATAGCGTTTCACTCCATATCAGGAGTTTCTTCAGGAGGGTCTGTGAAAATGGACATGGCAATAGTTGTAACTATTCCACTATAATACGAAGGAAATCATTCATATAAAATGTCAGGAAATAAAACCTCAATTACTTACTAGCAAGTGATGCTGCCCACGTTTATTCAAGTTTCATGATGGAAATGCCAAAAAACGCCGCGCATGCGGACTGGCGAATCAAAGCTCTTTTTATTATGAGCATTAGAACTCCTCCCAGAGTGACAGAACTGCCTATTGGAACTCGCTATGTAATTAAAGGCATACTTGCCAATCCATAGTAGAATTTAAGCCGAAAGGTTGTATCGTGTTCACTAAAAAAATCCAGCGCTGTTCAAAGAATAACAAAGTTTCATCCAAGCTTTTTCCTCTCATCGGGGAACAGATGTGATCAATGCAAAAGCATCGTAACTGACCGAAAGTGTGATTCTTCTCAATACAATGCTGGACTATCAGAGCTGTTACTACTTGGCACCGTATGCGACTTTTATGTTCCAAAAGGCGAATTTTGAAAGTTCTACTGGTTTTGCCAATATATAATTTGCCACAAGGGCACCTTATAGCATATATCACAAAAGTAGTGTTACACGAGGTTGCATGCCGCATAGCATAGGTTTTTTCTTAATAGGTGAATTCATTTAAGGTTTCAGACACATGGCAAATCAAACATTCTCCACATGGTTTGTGTCCCCAGGCTGATACTGAGGAATTAATCTCTGTCAGAGGCCGCAAAACTGCGGGGCTGAGATGTTCTTTAAAATTGGTGTTACGCTGCCAGACACATCTCACTGTTTTATCCGACAGGCCAGGGATCGTTTGTAAAAGGTTTGTATGTCTGATCAAAATTTTCTGAATGTTATTACTTAACGGAGAAAATTTTGTGATTAAATTAACATAATTTTGATCTTGATCAGAAGTCCGTTTCGCTGGAGGTCTCAACAGCCACTCACGGTCATTGTATAGAGCTCGTCTATATGCGATCTTAATGATGGAATTCGGGTAACCCCTCGCAGCCAAATCTGTAAATAGCTGGTGAGAATGAGTTTTATAGTCTTCAAGCATAGAGCAATTGCGACGAAAGCGCAGAAACTGGGAGAATGGAAGACTGTTCTTTAATTGAGACGGGTGTCCACTCGTATAATGAAGAAAAGTGTTGCGAGCTACTGGTTTTTTGTATATCGTGGACTCCCAGCCTGTTAGTTCTTTTTTGATCAGCAAATCTAAAAAAACTATCTCCGTCCGGGCTATCGTGTGAGTAAATTGAATCATTGCATCACAACTGTTTAACCATTGAACAAAATGCAAAGCAGAATCCATTGATCCTTTCCAAAGCAAAAAAATATCGTCAATGAATCGGGTTCAGAATAATACATTTGATGAATAGGGGGAATTAGTAAGCCAACGTTCTTCAAAATCTCCCATAAAAAGATTTGCTATAGAAGGGGCGCAAGTAGCGCCCATAGCGATGCCCGATATCTGATGATAAATATTGGTCTCAAACAGAAAAAAAAATTGTGAAACACTACGAGACGTGATAATTCCATCAAAAAAGATATTTGATTGGCTGATAAATCTCCTCTTTTATGTAAATAAGTTTCTATGGTGGAATATGCCGCTTTCTGAGGGATACTCGTGTACAGGGCAGTAATGTCGAGAGTGACCAAAAACACATCAGGATCCTGTGCCCACTCAGCTTGTTGTTCTAGCCTTGTCAAAAAATGAGAAGAGTCACGTATGTATGAAGGGATAGCCTCCAGTAGCGGATGCAGATAAGAATCGAGGTACTTCGATAAAGGTTCTAGCACAGTTCCTCTAGTCGAGACAATAGGTGTACCGGGAGGTTTCTCTAACCGTTTGTGTATTTTAGGGACTAAGTAAAATCGAGCCATAATAGGAAATTTTATATTCAAGAACATTAGTTCTTTTTTCGAAATCAACTTGTTCTGAAATGCTAGTTGTGTGCAATCATTGATTCCCTTTTGGAGAGTGGCAGTCGGGTCTAGTGCAAGCTGCTCATATACTTGATTGTCAGAAAGTTGACGAAAAGCTTCTTCTAAATAGTCTTCTCTGTTAAGGACTACCACTGCTCCCCCCTTATCCGCTCTGCGAATGACTATATCTTTACAAGTTTGAAGTTGTTTAAGGGCTATTCTTTCTTCACGAGATAACATATTTCGAGTTAATCGTTGACTTTCCTCAAGTTTAGTAATCTCCTTCATGACTACATCTTTAAAAACCAGTAATGCCGGAGGCATAGGACCTGGGGGAACCCAAGTCGATTTCAAAGGAAGTGCTGTTCTCATACTCAAACCAGTGACATCAGCTACAGGCGTTGTTAAAGGATTCTGAGCAAAAAAGGCTTTAAGATTTAATTTTCTTATCAAAGCCTCAAAATCGATTCTAAATTGAAAGGGATCATGGTGGGTACGGGGTACAAATGACAGACCTTTATCCAGAAGTTTACATTGAGTCCTATCCAACTCATACCTGGAAAGATTCACTACTAAAGGTTGTTGGATCTGGCCTTCAGAAGGAACTATGGCTAATGTCGATTCCGTGTTAGTATTTTTTTCTTTTTCGTTTTGGTACTGTCGTCGGTAAAATCCTCCCGTGAAGTTTTACCCGAATCTGAACTACTCAATTCATCTGAGGTTGCCTCAAAGTTCACCCGTCGCCGTGATTTATGGCTTTTCCTGTTTTGATCCATCCAGGGATATACATAGCCATGAGTGTAATCATCATGGTCTCGTTGTAATTTTTTGATCTTCACCAATTTCACCTCTTAACGCAAATTATCAAGTTGTTTATTTAGGCCATCCCATTTATATTTAAATTGTTCCTCTGATTCAGATTTTTTTATTCTTGTTAATAACTGTTCAGCTTCTTTTGTATATCCATCAAGGACACTCTTAGTTGTTTCCGCTATTAAGACCATAAGGTCAAGAGAACATTTGTTAAGTACACAATTCCATTTCCTTAAAAATTCTTCATTTGTTGTGAACATACGCGGCTCTTTATAGATCCGAAGGCCTCTGGGGATTTGTTGCCTGCTTATATATTCAATCATCGAAAGACGATGAAGCTCTGACCGCACTATTTGTTTTTGTTTTTTCAATAGGGCTTCCCAGGTGGTTTCTATGGTACTATCAGCTACCTTTTCTGCTGAAAAAAGGGTTTTTTCCTGGCATAATGATGTAATAAAATCTGGCGTAAAGCTTAAGATATCTTTCCAACCTTCCTGACCTGCCATCTGTATAACAATACAAAAAAATATATTCGGTCTTTGCGGAGTGAATTATGACTATCCAACAGTAAAAAATCACACCAATATAACAAATTTCTTTAGTGGAAAACAAATTTCATATAAACATCTAAACGGTGTAAATACTAAGGTGAATGTCGGCACCAGTGTTAGAAATTATATTAGTAAGTGATGTTATTAATAGACCAGGGGGTTTCAGCTTCTCACTGCGCTTTAAATGCTTTTTCAAAGAGTTTGTTTGAGCATTAACGCTTCTACCACATCAGCAACCACCCTGGAATGCAAGAAAAGTTGAATCACTTAACACCCGTACTGCTGTCACCAATTAGTGTGAGAAACTCTTGGGAGAAAATTTCGTTAACTATAACTGAGGAATTAATCTCTGTCAGAGGCCGCAAAACTGCGGGGCTTGAAGACTATAAAACTCATTCTCACCAGCTATTTACAGATTTGGCTGCGAGGGGTTACCCGAATTCCATCATTAAGATCGCATATAGACGAGCTCTATACAATGACCGTGAGTGGCTATTGAGACCTCCAGCGAAACGGACTTCTGATCAAGATCAAAATTATGTTAATTTAATCACAAAATTTTCTCCGTTAAGTAATAACATTCAGAAAATTTTGATCAGACATACAAACCTTTTACAAACGATCCCTGGCCTGTCGGATAAAACAGTGAGATGTGTCTGGCAGCGTAACACCAATTTTAAAGAACATCTCAGCCCCGCAGTTTTGCGGCCTCTGACAGAGATTAATTCCTCAGTATCAGCCTGGGGACACAAACCATGTGGAGAATGTTTGATTTGCCATGTGTCTGAAACCTTAAATGAATTCACCTATTTAGAAAAAACCTATGCTATGCGGCATGCAACCTCGTGTAACACTACTTTTGTGATATATGCTATAAGGTGCCCTTGTGGCAAATTATATATTGGCAAAACCAGTAGAACTTTCAAGATTCGCCTTTTGGAACATAAAAGTCGCATACAGTGCCAAGTAGTAACAGCTCCGATAGTCCAGCATTGTATTGAGAAGAATCACACTTTCGATCAGTTACGATGCTTTTGCATTGATCACATCTGTTCCCCGATGAGAGGAAAAAGCTTGGATGAAACTTTGTTATTCTTTGAACAGCGCTGGATTTTTTTAGTGAACACGATACAACCTTTCGGCTTAAATTCTACTATGGATTGGCAAGTATGCCTTTAATTACATAGCGAGTTCCAATAGGCAGTTCTGTCACTCTGGGAGGAGTTCTAATGCTCATAATAAAAAGAGCTTTGATTCGCCAGTCCGCATGCGCGGCATTTTTTGGCATTTCCATCATGAAACTTGAATAAACGTGGGCAGCATCACTTGCTAGTAAGTAATTGAGGTTTTATTTCCTGACATTTTATATGAATGATTTCCTTCGTATTATAGTGGAATAGTTACAACTATTGCCATGTCCATTTTCACAGACCCTCCTGAAGAAACTCCTGATATGGAGTGAAACGCTATGAGGGCGCCAGTTAAAGCGTATTTAGGAAAAATCTTTTGTGCAATAGTTTTGCTGGATATTTATTGAAAGAAGATTGAAGTTGGCATCGAAGATTGGTGTTTATATAGTAACAACAGAGAAACCAGGGACTATAAATTGAGCACGAACAGTGCGGTCACGGAAGAGTTTTTACAAATAATAGGGTTTTTTATCAAGAAATAAGTTATAGTTAACGAAATTTTCTCCCAAGAGTTTCTCACACTAATTGGTGACGGCAGTACGGGTGTTAAGTGATTCAACTTTTCTTGCATTCCAGGGTGGTTGCTGATGTGGTTGAAGCGTTAATGCTCAAACAAACTCTTTGAAAAAGCATTTAAAGCGCAGTGAGAAGCTGAAACCCCCTGGTCTATTAATAACATCACTTACTAATATAATTTCTAACACTGGTGCCGACATTCACCTTAGTATTTACACCGTTTAGATGTTTATATGAAATTTGTTTTCCACTAAAGAAATTTGTTATATTGGTGTGATTTTTTACTGTTGGATAGTCATAATTCACTCCGCAAAGACCGAATATATTTTTTTGTAATGTCATTTGACCGAGCAAGATGGCACCTTTGGGTGGGAAGGGGACCACGCATGTGTGGTAACAACTCCCAACGTTTTTCTTTGAAAGCTGGGGATTTGCTCTGCATGGGCTCCAATGGTATCAATATCACCATATGTGAGGACTGATTCCTGCTGTCCCCGGAGAACACCTGTTACAGGTGAGTAACTATGCTGTACTGAAGATTACAAAAACCTGCACCAACCTCCAGGGCACCCAATAGTAGTGGGAAATAACTCACTCTGGAACCTCTTTCTATCTTTGTGGATTGTCTGTTGAATCCTTTGGCAGTGCAAGCTAGATCTTATTTAAAGGACACAATTTAAATGTTGAATGTACTACCTATGATAAACTATGTTCAATTAACAGATCTTTTGGTCACAATGGACATTAATTCATTGGATACTAATGTGGATCAAAAGGAAGTGTTATCCAGAATGAATTGGCAAATAGCTATACCAGATAGATTGCCTAAGGAATACATACTAGAATTTTTAGAATTAGTTTTGTGTGAAAATTATTTTTGCTTTATGGAGTCTATTAGCATGAATTATTTGGGCTAGTGATGGGTGCCACAGTGGCACCTACAATTGCCATGCTTTACATAATGAGCTTCAAGAAGGAATATTTGTATAATTCCCATTGGATGCAATATATGGAGGAGATTTTTAAAAGACATATTTTACCTCTGGAGGGGTTCCCGAATGAGGCACAATATAAGTGACTTTCTGAATCTGTTGAATAATTGCAAATCAAACTTGAAGTTTGAGAGTGAGATTGATTCTCAAAGTATTAATTTTTTGAATATCACAATGATTAAGCATGGATCACAGTTGGTCACTACATTGTACCAAAAGGAGGTATCGAAGAATAACATGTTACATTTCACCAATCATCACCCGCGAAAGTTGAAAATGGGGTTGCCTATAAGACAATTTTTATGACTTAGGTGAATTTGTTACAATGTTCAAAAATATAGGCAGCAAGCCAAGTTCATGTAGTATCGATATATACAAAAGGGATATTCCACAAAAGTGGTTAAACAAGCCTATTTGAGAGGGTTATATGTGCAATGAGAGTTGTTACTAACTCCTTTGGTACAGGAGCAATGGACTCCTTTAGTATGTGTTCTTCCATATTCTGGGAAGGCACCAATGATAGCGTTGTTGATATATCAACATTGGCGCTTATTGCAATCGCATCAGTGTTTCACAGAAAAACCTACTGTGGCATACTGAACAGGCAAAAATGTAGCTGATTTTGTTAGCAAATCAATCACAGAACAGCAAGAACAGAGAGATAATTTTGCCTGTGGACAATGTGAGTTTTGTGTATCCACCATAGAAGGGGAATTTTGTTTTTTACCATTGTTTGAGAAAGAAATCTGGGCTCAGTGGAGATCATGTCTAACCATGTATGTGGTCTATGTAACTGACTGTCCCTCTAAGATGTTATATGTCAATTGTACATCAAGAACCGTGATCCGCAGATTGCGTGAACATCGGTCACGGTGACGTACAGACCAGCAAGGAGCTACAATGGTGGATCACAGTTTGCAAAAGGCTCATCAATTCAGTGATTTGCAATGGAGAATAATTGCACATGTTCCTTTGTCCTGGTGAGATGGAGATCACAATATTTGAATCAGCAAGTTGAGTGGTATACTCTAATTTGATTGGAGATCATTGTGGGAGTGGCTAATATGAAACAGAGAAAAATGCTGTGGCCATATTTTGAGTAAATGCGGGAGATCTCATTGCTGAAACTTTGCAGTTAAAAACTAGAGGAAGAAAATGTTTCTACTTGTCACATCAGATAAGTATTTGGTTGTCTTTACTTTTTATTTGTAATAGTGTAAAGAATGAAGATGCCGTGATGCAGAAGAAAGATTTATCTCTTCGAAACATGGCACCATGGTCGGCATTTAAACAGTTGTAATAGTGGGAAGTGAAGTAAAGTGATGAAGTGAAATGCAGTTATGATAAATACAGTAAACTGATTTTAATTGCTAAAAAGTAAAATGGACTATCAATAATGAGACTGACTTTTTAATAGTGGCCTTAAGAGAATGAAGTCCAACAATAATATATTTGAATCCTAATTGTTTAAATTCAGTGGGGAATCAACTTTGACAGGATTTATTTTGTATCACGAGTGTTGATTGGTTTATACTGTTTAAGATCCAAGTAGAGCAAAACAACTGCCAATCATAATCCTTCTATAGTGCCAAAAAAAAGGTAATGGGCAGCCAATCAGAATCTTTCTATACTGCAATCAGAGCCAACAAGTAATCAGGATACTTCCGAATATACAATCAGAGTTAATTAGCAGCTAATGAATGTGTCCTCCTCATGCCATTGGAGCATTGCTTACAGTGATCCTTTCAGAAGGATTTTACATTTTTCTAACCCTGTTCTGTATTTACAGGTCTTATTCTCTGTTCTAGATGGTCCTGGCTCATATCTCCATTGATTACTGCAAACGGCTCAATCATCTCCGCTCCTTTCTCTTCAGTACAAGGGATCTTCCTTCATTTCTGCTGGCCCATGAAGCATCTTATGCTGTAGAGATTCTTATGATTCTGCTCTCCCTTGTACCACTTCCTCAATAAAGTAAAAGCACTGAAATTCCTAGTCCTGCTACTTGGTTTATTTGTGGACTGTGGTTTCCAGAGTAATACACTGGTTTCCAGAGTAATACAGAACGGGCGAGTTTCTTCTCATCACTTGTGGCAAGGAGGCCTATCTGGAGTCCGGGGGAGGACAAAGAGACAGGGAATTCACCCTAATAAAGGGCCCCCTTTCATCGAGTCAGGGTAGGAATGTCATAAACACCTCCAGGTATCAGAAAACTTCCACGTGGCCCACATTTCATGCTCCCCCTAGTGGAATGAAGGGGAGAGGATACAGGGCTCAGAACCCCTTAGGCAGTGAATGCTCCAAGCACTTCGATGCCCGAAGTCAGGCTGATTGACGTCACCTGAGTAGGGAGGAGTTGGAGCTAGAGCCCTGGAAGTATAAACCCAGGCCAGAGTATGATTTAGTAGGTGGAAGAGAAGCAGGAAGCCAGGCTGACATGAGCAGAGGCACCGACACAAGCAAGGGAAGCTTGACTGGTGCTGAGCAGAGCAGAGGAACTGAGCTTCCAGGAGGAGAGAGTGCTATTTGGCATATAGCATGTCTGCAGGAGAGTTTGGAGCCAGGAACAAGAGAGATTCCAGGATCCCCCGGGAGGCTGTTAGCTGAGCACTGTGAGCGAGATGGGGAGTCAGAGCCTATGCAGCTGGGAGAGCCCGAAGTGAAGCTGAATGAGGAGGACATTCCCATGGACTGTTCCTTTTTCCAAGCTTTAAACCTGGGAACGTAGAGAAAGCAAGCCAGTCCTGAAAGAAAGTCTTCCAGGAAAAAGGTACCCATATTCCACAAGCAGGGTGGCCGTGATTCCCATGTGTTTGTAAAGGAAGTTTACGGGGACTAAGAAGCAAGCCTGGAACTGTGATAAGCTTGTTAATCACCTGCTGCTGGAATGCTGACACTGGGATAAGCTAAAGTAGCTATTGGAACAAAGCTTTTTTTTGCCCCTGAATTACATTTGTTACTTGGAAGGTAACCAAGAAAGGTGGGAAGCTGAATAGAAGCTAAACTACCACAGACTTTAAATGGGATTTTGTTTTTGTGCTTTGGCCAGCAAGGCTAAGAAGGGAATGCAATATCCTTGTTGTTAAAGACTGTGTATCCTGAAATAGAGAGAACCTTTAAAACAGCATTTTGTGTTTGGGTTTGTTTTGGACAATGCTCTACTTCAAAGAGTCCTGAACAAACAATCCTGTATGTGGTATGATCGAACCATTGTGTACAAAATAAATTTCTGTCATTTGCCTTACCTCCTTGAGCCTGACTAAAGCTTTCTGCCTGATGCACCCACACAGCTAAATAAAGACTACATTTCCCAGAAGGCACTGCGGGGAAATAGTTTGGAAAAAGCTGAAAAAGCGGATAGCAGAAAGTTCCTTTAATAATCCACGCCCCTCTAAGCTAGAGGTGAGTGGTGGTGGCGTGACACACTTCAAGCCGGTTTCAAATATGTGTCATCCCTTCACCCTGTAACAGTAGTGTTACCGTGTGTGGCTCATTGAGATTTTAATTGCATGTTTCCCCCACCTTCTTGACAGCAGCAAACCCAGAGAGGAATTAGCAATCCATGTCACACACCAGACTGAGGTTCCCACTGAGGAGGGGTTTCTTTTATTACAATTACATGTCACAGGGGATTCACATTTATTCATTCAGGGAAGTAGCAACTGGCAATATTTGTAAAAGAGACAAATCAAGTTTAGTTTAATTGAACAGGTGAACAGAGCCAGTTCACTCCTTCCAGCAAATACTAAGCAAGGTGCAGCTCCAGTTCCTTAAGCAGAGGTAAATCCCCGCTCCTCAAACGCAGGATTAGGAACTCTTCTGATATCCTGTGACAGAAGTGTGAACTGCCCAGTTTCACAGCACTCATATTTTCTAGAGAAACCAAATGAGGCCAGTTGTGTCCTGCCTAAAGAATAAGCCCATTTATATAGTATCAGTATACTTTATGAGAACTGCTCTTTTTTTTAACATCGACAGTTTCTCCATCACAGCATGCCAACCATCACTGGTCTGGAGAGTGGACGTTTTGATCTGAGAATCAAACTAGTGACCTGCTTTATGGTAGTACAAAAGCATATCTCTTTTTTGTATGTTTATGTGTTGTGTGTCTGTGCATGCTTGCATGTGTGTCTGTGCCTGCATGAACATGTTAGTATGTGCTTATGTGTGTATACCTGTGTTGTTTCTCTGTGTGCCAAATGTTAATGTAAAAATAAGTAGAATCCTGAAGAAAGCTAGACAGTTGTCAATCCTAATCTCTTGTGTACAGAGCACATCTGACAGCACCCCTTAAACTTTGGATCCTAGGTATGTTCCTGGCTTGCCAGTGCCTTAATTTAGCCCTGCCGATGGCTACAGATATTAGTTGTGAGAACACATAGAAGCCAATAAAAAAGCAATACAATTCAATCAGTAGCTTACACATGAGAAATAATATCAAAGAAAATTAAATACAAACCTAAAACATTTAAAATGCAGTCCATCACAGCTAGTTCTGTTGTGTGTTCTGTGTGTGCTGTGCATAGGAGAAGAGTTCATGGGTGTGGTGGAGCTTTTCCAGGAGATGTGGTTTTGGGAGTGGGGACAGAAAGGGAGGTCATTTTTCGGGGGGCGGGGGGGGGGGGAGTAGTTTGCAGGCTGGTGGCATAATGGCAGTAGGGAGTTTCTGAGTGTGGGTGAAATTGCTCAGAACAGTCCTCATAAATCTCACTTTTTGAAACAACCCACCTAGCCATTTATTTATTTATTTATTTGAGTGATTTTCATACCGCCATTTCGGGTAATCAAATTGGCATCTCCAATTTGTACCACAGACAGTGGAGTATGAAAAAGATTTGCTCAGTCTCCCTTGTTCTAAACCACTGCTCTAACCACTAGACCACTCTACTCCACTCGAAGCAGGTGCTTTCATAGTCCCCATGCTCACTCACAACCTGCTGCTGCTGCCACACCCAAGACTAGGCCCTGCAGTTTTCCCCATGGAGAAGTGAACTGTGGAAGCCTGGGAAGGGGGAAAGCCATGAACCGAGATCCTGGGAGGAGGGCAGGGAAAGAGCAAATATGACTGTGAGGGGTAATAAAAAAGTAAATGGTTCTCCAAGGTAGGGCCCCCACATATTGTATATAGTTGTAACAAGCTAAATGTACATAGTTTCAAAGTTTAATGTAAAAGTTACTGTGATGTTTCATGTAAACCGCCCTTGATCTCGGGAAGGGGCGGTATATAAAAGCTTGTTAAATAAATAAATAAATCTGCTTAGGGCTCAATACAATGTGAATCCAGCCCTGTACATGCCCTCAAACTCCCTGGGAAGTTTCCCTTTGAAAATTAGCTGCAGGTTTCTCTGTGTACCTCAAGCCTCCTGTAGGGTTTCATATAGCTCTTCTTTTCACCAGTCTTATCTCTATTATTAAGTGATACAGAAAGTGGCAGGTACAACTCTAAACAAAAGTATATAGGGGGTAACCTGCACAGAGTAGCAGGTACAACCCACAAAAGTATATAGTGGATGACCTGCATGGAGTGACTGGTACAACCCTAAACAAAGGCATAGAGAGACATAATTTTCACGGAACAGTAGGTACAATCCTAAGTAAAGGCATAGGCATTGTTTAAGAATACTATCTTGGAAGCCCAGCCCAGATGTACTCCATGCTTTAAGAAGGTGGAAGTAAGATCAAACAACTTTCAACATTGTTTAAAGTGAGATCAAAGATGCTTTTGTAGCCAAAAAATTTTTTCAGGAAATGTAAAAAGGAGCCAAATGACAAAAATGGGAAACAACATAAGCACTAGCAAGTTAGATGCAGAGCATTGATAAGACAGGCAAAGAATGGATTTGAAAAGAAGCTTGTGTGCCTAGATGGATGTTTTGTTAGCTTGGGTCTAATTTGTTTGCTTTCTAGCTTTGGGGCCATACATGGCATGATTCTGAGAGTGCTGTGTGCACTGGACATTGAGTGCAGCATTCACAAAGTGACCCTGTGGCATGCAGTTCCTTGTCCATATTTGAGCAGGGATTGACGTACATCTTATAATTTCTAGACATCCCATACTTCACTGTACTTACTCCCTGGTAGCAGGTGATACTGTTTGCATGGGACAGTGGCTGAGAAAGGATTTGCTGCTTCGATACTCCCCCTCAGCCTACCTCTTGCCCTTGAGAGATGTGTGCCTATCTTGCAGGCCCTACAAAACCATCAGAAGTGGAAGCACTACTACACCACACCACACCACAATCAGTAGCCATGTGTTTATAGATCATCTGTGTGAGGGCAGACAGAGTTATAGTGGGATTCAAACCAGCATCCCTCTGATAACTTGACTATCTCTCAGAGCATGAGGCTACTATAGATATCTATACTGCAGTGGGTCCTGCAGTCAACATGTTATTGTCAGAGAGTTGTTGTAGCCCATACTTGCTGCCATGAACCTCGGTGCCAAGGTGGTCACCCAGCCATTTCAAGAATAGCCTGCACTTTGTCTCATGGCCTGCTGCATGTGTCAGGCCGGGTTAATGACCATCCTTTCTGTGATCAGGAAAATGGGATTACTATGACAGTCTCCATTTCTCATTCGTGGTGGGAGTCAGAGCACATACTTCAGACATGACAGTCACAGACCTGACTGATGCATGCTTGGTTAGTCACAATAGCACTACCTATGTTTTCAGTGTAATTTTCACAGAACCATACATGACTACTATTGATTTGTCCCCACAAATGTCAGTATGCACAATGTTAGGTGCAGATTTGCAGCCGGAGTGCATTGAGTCAGCAGGCCCATGCAACACTCTCTTCCACTTCCATGCATCATTCACCACATCCATCTCCACAGAGGCTTCACGATCACTCATGTATTCTCATTACAGCCGGTACATCCAGGCACACACAAAGGCACTTTGCACCCTAGGACATATCACACATACATCACCTGCAGAGAATGTGTAGGTCACTACTCAATGCTCAGTCACTGCAACTCCTCCAGGGCACATACATCCCCACTTTTCTGCACCTACTGAGATCACCCCTAATGAGCAGAGCACTGCTCTGTGATAACACCCACCTGCCTCCCACATTATCCTGCCACTTACTGTCAAACACATCAGGGTCATATGAATATGACATGTCCATCAGCTATTACCTTTGCTTCCATCCAGCACCTGAGATGTGACTTGCAGTAAGGCACCTTTATCCTCCATTAAAGTAACTGACCTTAGTGGGTGTTAACTGCACACTTGGCACCCTTCCTGCCAATGTCGTGTTAACGCTTGGTAACCGGCCACTAGCGCCCTTGCCACTGGAACAATTACTCCCCTGCCTGTCCTTTAACGCATGTTGAGACCCTTAACACTGCCGTTTAGCACTCGTAAATGCTGCACCCTTACCAGTCCTTAGTAAAAGTATCCCTAAGTCTTGTGGAGGACTAGCCTAGTGGTTAAAGCAACAACCTATCATCAAAAGATTTGGGTTTGATTCCCACTGGCACTCCTTGTGACTTTAGACAAGTCACTTTATTCTCCATTGACTCAGAAGAAAAAGCCTGGCAATATACTTCCAGTCATAACTTGCCAAGAAAACCCAGGGGCTGTTTGGTTGCCAGGGGTCAGCACTGACTTCACAGCACTTAAAAAAAAGTCTTGTCATCTGAGCTTCTAAAGAAAGCTTAGGTTTTATCTCCTCTAATATTGACTGATTTGCCAGAACCATAATTTGAAGGTATCAATTTTCTTCCTATCTTTTTCACTATCCAACTTTCACATCCATATGATGCTACTGCAAATATTATCACACCAAAAAAATCCCGCTACCAGAGATGTGTAAATTAATCAATCAAAAAAATCCCTGAAACAATCCCCACCATGTGAATTGAAAATAACTTCTTGTCGGACCACAATGGGGGAGGTTTAGATAGTCTTCAAAACCACACCCACCAATTGGGGTCCATTTTAATCGAACAAACACTGTTCTTTAGCAAATTTTTATATGATAAACTTATCTTAAAACTCCAAGAGAAGAAGCACAATCGTTGCATGAAATGTCCAAACTCAGAGAACACGACGTGCACGTTTCGGGAACCAACCGTCCCTGTATCAAGTGCTCTTCATGCCGGTCACATCAATTTGATTCTTCCCCAGTTCTTGCACAAAAGACGAGCGTTACTCGTCGATGTTAAAAAGACGCCGGTTTCCGCCGGACAGCCAATCACTACCGAGGATTAAAAGAATCTCCATTGGTCAGCCAGTTCGTCAATCATCAAGGGAACCTGATATGGAAAATGAATGAAAAATCACCTGAAGCCCTATGACGTTTGCAACAAAACATCCGATCTGCTCCCATTGCATTGCATTGAGCAGGGTCACACGTTTGACAAACTTCATTGGACGGTCATTGATCATATCCCGGAAGATCCTAGGGGGGGGCGACAGGATCGCCCGATTACAATGCTGTGAACAGCGCTGGATCTATGACCTTGAATGTGTACAACCAGGAGGTTTGAATAGGGAAATAGAGTGGCTGAGTGTCCTTTAAATTGAGCCCTTGTATTGAGGGATTCTCTGTGATGGTGGGAATTCCCTCTCTCTTGGGCTGTTCTTTAGCATTTGCGTCATAGGGCTTCAGGTGATTTTTCATTCATTAACTGGACTTCATCCAATTGGACGAGGGGTTGAACAGGGGTTCCCCTTTTCCATATCAGGTTCCCTTGATGATTGACGAACTGGCTGACCAATGGAGATTCTTTTAATCCTCGGTAGTGATTGGCTGTCCGGCAGAAACCAGCGTCTTTTTAACATCGACGAGTAACGCTCGTCTTTTGTGCAAGAACTGGGGAAGAATCAAATTGATGTGACCGGCATGAAGAGCACTTGATACAGGGACGGTTGGTTCCCGAAACGTGCACGTCGTGTTCTCTGAGTTTGGACATTTCACGCAACGATTGTGCTTCTTCTCTTGGAGTTTTAAGATAAGTTTATCATATAAAAATTTGCTAAAGAACAGTGTTTGTTCGATTAAAATGGACCCCAATTGGTGGGTGTGGTTTTGAAGACTATCTAAACCTCCCCCATTGTGGTCCGACAAAAGTTATTTTCAATTCACATGGTGGGGATTGTTTCAGGGATTTTTTTGACTGCAAATATTATGGCTTGGACAAGTCGAATCTTTATATGCAGAGATACGTTGCTACATTTGAAAATCTTATCTTGGTCCTTCACAGCCGTTCTACCAAAAACAATGCATTATGGGATTTCATCACTGCTTATCATTTCTTTATTAATTTTTGATCGAAGAAGGATAAAGTTGGCTAATATTTCTATGTCTTTTCCATCAAAGATGAAATGATTGATTTTACCAGTTATCAGGATCTTTGTCTTCTTCATGTTAAGATGTGAGAGTGGGTGGGGGGGCATATTGGTCTCGAGCCCCTGTGCGATTTGGCCCATTTTCAAACTCAGTGTGCTACTTTTCTGGGCTTTTTTCTTGCCCTATTGTCTTCATTGGTAGAATTCTTTCAGTAATAAGTTTTGCTGTATAGTATGGTATGCAATTTATTTCTTTGATACCAATAGTTTGTCCCTTTATACAAGTAGTGGCCTTGTCCGTCTTACATATCATATTTTATTTATTTAAAATTATATGTAGACCACAATATACAGATTACAATGAATACATACAGTTGTGGTCAACATTATTTGCAGCCTTGCAGTTCAACCTCTTAATGTTCAATATCTAAAAAAATAAAAGTGGCCAGCGAAATGGCTTTGGACTATATTCGTACACATATAAAAATCAGATAAAACAAGACCAATTAAAAAAAGAAATAGTATAAAAACTGGGACATTGCCAGGACATGATTATTCAAATCTCAAACCCTAAAATAAAGTATTCTCCCATGAAAAAAACACATTTTTTATCACATGGCGTCTGTATGAGGGGTTAACCACTACAACAGAACTAGTCCATTTTAATCAAATTTGCAGTAAACTCCACAGTAATTTAACTGCATATTAAAGAACCAAAGTGACTTTATAAGGTCTTTGCAAATTTTACTTTGACACGAAATGTAGTGCTGTGTCACTGATGACCCTGCTTAAATGTTTGATCTCTTGCTGGAATTTGTTCGTCCAGATAAGTACTTTGGCTTACTGGACCCAAGGACTGGATGGAGCAGCACCAGACTCATTTCTTCTTCTGTTTGCCCCATGCATCGTGTGTATCTCAGAGGCTGGCCCTGCTTCCCACCTCCTGCCAGTCTCCTACCTGCTGAGCAGAAAGCCCTGCAGCTATTTTCCTGCCTTTCCCCACAGCACCAGCTCCAGTCCTGGGTTGCTCCCGCCCCACCCTCTGGGACAAGAAGAGGGAGCTCCAACTCCTCCTGTTTTCAACCCCAGGATTTATTTGGACTAGTCAGTGTGCCAGAGCAAGCTACAATTCCTCCTCTTCTTCCCGCCCCCAGGAACATGCTGACCAATCAGTGCCCAGAGGATCTGAAACACCTCCTTCTCCTAGGACAAGCAGGATGAGTCAGCCACACTTGGTGACGTCATCCGACGGCGCCGAGACGGAAGTACTCTCTATAGCTCAGAAGGGCTTTTGCCCTTCTGAGCATGGGCCAACAGGCCCCACCCCCCTGCCCGCCCCTAGCCGGCCAGTTTCACTTCTTCCGCCTTGCCAGCAAGACGGACCTCTCTACTCTCTACAAAGATTACCATCTAAAGAAAGAGGAAAATCCCTCTTATCCACTGCAATTAATACTGACGCTTCTGTCTACGTTTCTACAGAAAGATGATTTTCTATCATTGGAAGCAGATTTCTTGAACTACTCGTGCTCCAGGAAGAAGCAGGAAGCTCCCAGACGGGAGTAGTCCTCGGCAGCCCAGGACGTGCCAAATTGGCCTCCGTTCCCGGCTAGCCTCCTCCTCTCTCCTTCCGTAGGGCAGAAGAATACCAGACTACGGACTGGTGGGAAGATAGCCCTCGTGGCAGCCCGGGACATGCCTGAAAAGGCCTCCGTCCCCGGCCAGCCTCCTCTGCTCTGCCATCACACCGGAGAAGGAAACTCGCGGAAAGCAACCCTCGCGGCAGCCCGGGACGTGCCTGAGAAGGCCTCCGTCCCCGGCCAGCCTCCTCTGCTCTGCCATCACACCGGAGAAGGAAACTCGCGGAAAGCAGCCCTCGCGGCAGCCCGGGACGTGCCTGAGAAGGCCTCCGTCCCCGGCCAGCCTCCTCTGCTCTGCCATCACACCGGAGAAGGAAACTCGCGGAAAGCAGCCCTCGTGGCAGCCGGGACGTGCCTGAGAAGGCCTCCGTCCCCGGCCAGCCTCCTCTACTCGGCTCGCTCCGGGATTCCCCATCTCACGTGTGGACCATGGGGGCAGCCATCTTGACCAGTCAGAGGCGAGGTCAGTGATCCTCCCCACCTCACAGCGCAACGAAATTGCACTATAGATCTAAACAACTAAAAGAGTGAGTCTCACCTTCTTAGGTATGTTAAACAGCTGCCCTTCGTGAGCCGCCTCCTCAGCCGCAAACTCCCGGTTGCCGTCGCAGTTCAGGGAGACTCGGCAGCCCAGGACGTGCCTGCGGGCCTCCGTCCCCGGCCAGCTGTAGCTCGGCGCCCCCCTCCTCTGCACGGGTCCACCTCACGTGGGGGACCATGGAGGCAGCCATCTTGCCCAGACCGGCAAGTCTCCGCCCACCCTTCTGCGGCCGCGAGGTTTCCTGCATGGCAGTCACCTGGCCTATGACATCACGGCCTCCGTCTTCCCCTGCGGCGCCATTGGCCTGATTGCCGTCTCCTTCCTGCAGCATCGGCGCCGCTCCGAGCAGGGAGTTTGCCTGATTGCTCGGCATCTGCCCTGCAACGTCGGCTCCTTCCGAGCATCAGCTCCGCCCAAGCTGTAGGAGGGTCTGCTTCCCTCTCCGGATGGCGCGGGTAGGTGGGATGCACCAAGCCTTCTACTCTGAGAGCTCTGTACTAGGCTGCACTAAAGAAACACGTTCCCTGCGTCAGAGCCTCCGCATCTGGCCAATCGGAGCGGTGTAGCATCGGGGGAAGGAGTTCTCAGCGCCTTGCTTCAAGTGGCGCCATGAGCCCGCGCCGGCAACAGATCACCCCTGTCAGCGCCGACGATTCCAGCACCCCCCCCCCTACACACACACAATTCTTCGCTGCAATCCCTTGCCGTTGCGGCCAAGGAGACATTCCATGCAGGTGTGGCAGCTTGGGCCGTTATCTAAAAGGAAAACCTTACAGGTGGTCAACCCCTGTTTAGTCTGCAAGTGACAGCAAGACTGCGGTCTGATGTTGTCCTGGCCAGCATGGGAGCGCCCTCGAGTCATCTGAGGGGTTGGAGACAGTGAGTCGCAGTGCCAGGATGTCGTGTTTGGCACCAGGATACCTTCTGCAGGACGGGGGCGAGCATACTCCTGACTAGAGATCAAGGACCAGCCGCTCTTACTAGGAGAATCCGCCTGGCATTGCCTGTTGCCGAACGTGGTGAAGGAGGTCGGCGGCAGCAGCGGCGGCCATACGTTTAAATTCTCCCTCTGGCGCAGGACTATTGCCCGAACCTCCCTGTCCTGCATATGTCATGGCGATGGACTGCCTGCCCTGGACAGCAATTAGTGAAAGGAATCCCTAGCAGAGCTGCAGCCCAATGGGTAATACACTGACCTGTGATACAAGGTCATGAGTTGATTCCCGAGTGGACCTGATGACTAACAATAATTTACTACCGAAGGGAAGCTCTTGCTGAAGGGGTAGCCTTGCATGGTGCAATAGCTACCACATTCCTGCTGGGCCAGATGGAGTGGAGGAATAGCCTAAGGTTTCGAACCCTGCCTTGGCAACTGAAACCAAGCTTGGATTCCACCACTCTCCATTAAGACCATCACCGCGCCTAACGGCCATGAGAGGAAGAGCTCACGCACCACCAGGTCCCTGGGTGAGACCCTCGGCATCAGTGCGGTCAGCCCTGTTATCAGAGAACAGGCCTGTGGCAATGATCCAGCCGCCATTCTCCTCATACACTGTCAAACTAAAGCAGCAATCCGCTGTCGGCAGGTCCACAGGCTCTTCCTCCACGTGGAATTCCTTGGATCTTGGATCTCGCCCTTATGAGCGGTCTTGCCCCTTATAAGTGCTGGTGTCAGGCACAATCGGGGCCTAAACACAGCCTGCATTAAAAAAAAAAAAAAATTAAAATTATTATATATATATATATACATACAAAAATGCTATGCAATGTGTGCCTTAGAGTCAGTCCTGACTCCTGGTGACCCAGAAGCTCCTGGGGTTTTTCCTGGCAGTGTCACCGGAGGTGGATTTCCAGGCCTTTCTCTGAGGCAGTGGAGGGTTGACTGACTTGCCCAAGGCCACAACGAGGACTAGTGGGAATCGAACCCTGGTTGCTTGTTTGCCGGGCCGGTGCTCCAGCCACTTGGCTACTCCTCCACTCCTATATATATATATGTATACATAGGGAATGTAAGACAACTGCCAGACTGGTCAAGACCCGTTCCATCAGGCCCACACCTCCGGCATTATTGCTTCACAAGGCATGAAGCTACTTAGGACAGTGGCAACACGGTGGTACAGTGCACACAGACAGTGTGTGCAAGAACGGAAGGTCACAGGTTCAAAGCCCAGCTGGGGCTACTGCCAATCCAGTCCACATATTCCCACCTGTGAACTATGTCATGACTCACGGGCCTAAGCGTGGCTCTGCTCCTCGCTGGCCAGCAACTGCCGCACCTTCCTTATTACACGACAAGCTACCACTTAACAAAGAATAAGGTGATAGGGCACAAATGGTGCCATCTGATACAGAGCTCTTGGAGCCCTGTTTCACCAAGGGCCGCCTCTAGAGTGGCTACAGCGTGGTACAACTCATACAGGCCGGGGTGTTCAAGCAAGTCAAAGGCTCCCACAAAGGTGCTCATCTATAGAGGCTCTCACCACTGTCAACTGAACAGCCGCCTCCCTCTGACAAAGTGCTCAGGTCCCAGATGGGGCTCCTGTCACCACCCTGTCTCTCTGGTGTTGTCGGCTATGGCCACAAGGGGAAATACAATGCATCCCTGTTTTTCCCAGCATTGCCTATGGACAAAGCTTTGACCACCCCTTAATATCGCTCTGGACAACGCTTGGGACATTCCCAATGGGGACACGTGCCTAGTGGTTAGGACCATGAGGCACGTACCAAGCGGATAAGATCACTGCTTTGGGCCTGTAAGCGGGCAGTCTCTTTGCTACATGCATCAGAAAGTGCACCAGCAATTGCACTCAGAAGCCATCCTGCCTTCTTCTATCTTCCCACCATCGTGTTCTGACAGCCTAGCGCCGTGTTCTGACAGCCTAGCGCCTACCGACAGGAGGCCTGGCACTTGACATAGCAACGCTTCGGCTCCCAAAGCACATGGCAGCAATGGGATGTCTTCTCCTTCCCAGGTTACTCCAAACGTAACCCTCCACGAGCCCTCCGGTGCCTCACCGCTGCTGTAAGCACCTACCGCTATAACTCTCCACCACCACGTCAAGGAGAACCCATCAGGGAGAGCTACACGTCTCAGGAGGGACCTAACAAGAACTAACCAGCCTCAACTTCAGGTAGCTTAGCACCATCCTCAATTAACCAATGCCTGAGCCCTTGCCTGCTCATGTTACTGCTGAAATGAAGCTTAGTGGTTAAGTGCCGTCGAGTCGCAGTCTCTCCTTGACGAACCTCTGGATAGTTGTCCAAATCCAATTACTGTCTCCTGTAGGGCTGCCCACGGTGGCAAATGGGCAACCCCTGCTGCTGAGATTATCTGGACCCACTTTACGTTAACCGATCTTTGCGGGACGCTCACCCACCAAGAGGCCCGGCACTCACCCAACACGCAGTTCTCCAGATATGAGCCACTCCCCGGATCGGCTACGCACCACGCTCCCTGGGAGGTACAGAGCCCCACGGAGACAGGATGGCACACGGTCGGGTGATCACGCACCAGCGTCAAGGGACCCAACCCTGTTCCCTCCTACACAGTACTTGCATTCTCCAAGGAGGACCTGTCAATAACTAATTCCTGCCTAGACCAGACAGGAGCCTCAGCCAGGCAGGGATATTCTTACACTGGCTCCAGACTCAATACCTCCCATACATGCATACCGTGCCGGGGTCCAACGTGGGTGAAACCAACACCCGGTCTTCTGACAACACCTTATCTCAGATTGCCCCATAGGCAGGGCAGTTCTGGCCATGGCGCAGATGCCAGCAGCAATGTGTAAGCATGCAGGGAGTGGGACATGCACCCTGAAGGCAGGGTACCACTGGCAGTGCAGTATTCTGTCCCCAACAGTGGCCAATCCAGGTCACGTCTTCCGGTCCCTCTGATATCCTGCCATTCTATTGTTCTAAAAAAAAAAAAATAAATAAATAAATAAATAAAAGAGGGAGGAGCCTCTCTTATTAGTGAGGTGTTAGATGATGTGAATGCTCAGTGTTACCGATGCCCTGCTTCGTCTTCATGGCAACTACTACTGCGAAGTACCTACATCTCTTATGGTGCAGGTGTGCCTCGTCCTCGCAACCTCTGCACATGCGTGCATCGCGACAGCGGTGACCCCGCAATACTACTGCTACGCGATGACAACTATGACTACTGCTAGATGGCATGTTTCACGACAGCGGTGAATCCCGCACCCTACTATTGCTCGATGGCTGAATATCGCACTACTACTGATCGATATGACTCATCTCCAGGTGTACCTCTATTTTCACCCTCTGCATATGTGTGTTCGCATCCGCAACCAGCATGCGGGTAACTTCACCTCCTACACATGCGTGCATCACAATCACAAGCTCACACGGAAAGGGCCTTCCTACTGCACCCTCTCACAACGCTGCTACTTCACATGCGTGTTTCGCCACTGCAGTACGGCAGTTCCGTTGCAGCATCCTGCTTCACAAAGGCTCAAACCAGCCCTGAAGTAGTGTCTCGGCCTTCCCCCATCCACCACAGCACGTGGCAGCTTGGGAGGCACCAAGTGTGGCTGACTCATCCTGCTTGTCCTAGGAGAAAACGGAGTTACTTACCTGTAACTGAGTTCTCCGGGGACAGCAGGATAAGTCAGCCACACATACCCGCCCACCTCCCCTGGGATGGGGTCCGCCTCTTCCTAGGGCCCGCCTCCTAGCGGGAAAAAGGCTCAGCTAGTGACGAACTGGCCGGCTAGGGGCGGGCAGGGGGGTGGGGCCTGTTGGCCCATGCTCAGAAGGGCAAAAGCCCTTCTGAGCTATAGAGAGTACTTCCGTCTCGGCGCCGTCGGATGACGTCACCAAGTGTGGCTGACTTATCCTGCTGTCCCCGGAGAACTCAGTTACAGGTAAGTAACTCCGTTTTTTCCCTCCCCTAGAAACAAGCTGTCCAATCAGCACTAAAGAGGTGGAACAAATATGAAACTGTATCTCCAAGCAGGTTTCGTGATTTGCAGTTCCATATGCCCCTCTGTGATGTCATCAGTCTGTGCCCAGCAGGAGGTGGAGTCTTTTCTTCCAAAGTTCCATCCTTTAGTTGGCAGATTAACCAGAAGGAAAATGCCCGCAGGAGGTTCTGCTCAGGTAAGAGAGAGTTCCCAACTTCCTACCCTCTTTCTCCAAACACTGCAGCTTCTAACCTGAGACACTGCACAGTTAGGATCCCGAGCAGACCTGAGGAAAAGGTCTTTGGAACTCTGCTGACGAGGAGAAAGATCAGGAGTCCCACAGAGGGGAGTAAATTTGAGAAACAGATCCTACTCCACATACCCTGGCTTAGAAGTAAAGTTTATGACTGCCATGGTATGTGCAAAAATCACCCTTTTGAAGAAACTGCCCTGGAAATTTTGTGTCCCATGTACTGTGGCTTCTAGTCACTATAACCCTGCTCTAGGACTGTATTTTATGTGCCTGTGAATATATAGGCACAAAGAAATCTCTCCTGCCCTGATGAGCCCCAGCACTGGGAAGTCTCCTGAAGGATGTGATACAGAAGGTGCCAAATGTGTTTCTGGTTTGTGTTTCAGATGCGGGTGACATTTGAGGACATCGCTGTCTCTTTCTCCCAGGAGGAGTGGGAGTATTTAGATGAAGGACAGAAGGAGCTTTACAGGGAGGTGATGAAGGAGAATTATCAGACCCTGATCTCACTGGGTAAGGAATAATTTTAAATTTCTGTTAGCAGCATTGAGACATCACTATAAAGATAACTCTTGGTATGATTATCTGCTGGTGTGATTTGGTGAGAAAGTGAGTGCTGCAGGGATTACTTTGCATCCTCTCAGCAGTACACATGTTGGTGTCAGTGGGCAGATATGTGTGTGTAGGAGAGGGGTGTTGGGGGGGGGGGTTCAGCTGAGAGGGAAGTAAATGAGCACCAGGGGATGAGGGATTAAGGGTGGGTGGGTGGCTTGGGTAAAGTGCCTGATTCTGCCTTTTCTGCGCCCAGGGTCTATATTCAGAATTACACCCTCCTCCCGTAGCTTTCCATAAGCTGCTCAACATAGCACTCTTATTTCTGCTGGCAGAAGTATAACTGACCCTCTGTGATGATGCTTGCATCACGACACCCTCATCTCTCTCTCTTCTCCTGCTTATCGTTTCCCTTTCTCTTCCCCTCTACACCTTTCCCTTTGACCAACACCTGCATCTCTCTTTTACTGTGTATCCCCCTCGTTTCCCCAGAAACGCTTCCTTTCCTGCATTCCACTTTCTGTCACCTTCACCACTTAGTCTGCAACCTCCTTCTTCCAATCCACTTCTTCCCAATTACCACCCGTCCTCTCTTCTATCCAGCAACAACAGTAGTAACTCCCTCTATCTCTGCCCCTGTCAACATCCTGCCCAGTAACAGTGCCCTCCATGCGCCCTCTGTTTCCCGTCTCCATCCTACACTTCCCAGGCCTCAATGCTGGAGATCTTTGTGCACCAGGCAGAAATCATTACCGTCTCCTTTGAGGCCATGCAGTCCGATGCAAGCACATCTTTACTATCTGCTGGTCCATGCGGACACATTCAAGTATAAACCCAATGTGGGATTTAATTTAATAAATATCCACATTAATGTATATAGTTCATACTCAGTTATGTTCAACTGTACATGGAATGTTATAATGTTCAGAAGTTCAATGTATGTTTCCTGTTGTTCATTGTGAACCTTTGGAAGGGGCAGTATATAAAAGTTCACAAATAAATAAATAAATAAAATAAAATAAACTGATAGAAAAACACCGGTTCACTGTACAAGCTTCCAAGGTAATCCCAATATAATACAGAACAAAACCCCAAAACTGTATTATCACCAAAACCTTCAACTTCTTAATTGATAACTATTACTACTGCTACTGAGCATTTGTATAGCGCTACAAGACATAGGCAACACTGCACAGACAGAGCTTATAATCTAGTCAAGACAGTCAACACAGTAGCTGTGGACATAGAATACACCTGGGGGGGAATGGTAATAAAACACAAGGTCGGGGGTTCAAGTCCTACTAGAGGACAGCAACCTTGGGCCGGAAGGACTGGGGTTTCTAGTCCCACAGGTGCTCCTTGTGGTCTTGGGCAAACCACTTAACCCTCCATAGCCCATGTTCCCTGTAAAATAGTTATCTCCAAGTTATAATGCCCTGTTCAATGTAATTTCTGTTTGTTCAATGTAAACCGCACTGATACAGAATAGCACAGTATATAAGAGAATGTAAATAAATAAATAAGATTAGGCGAATCAAGATCTGAAAGTGGAAGTGAAGAGGTAGTTTTCAGCCTGGATTTGAAAAGGGCCAGAGATGAAGTCTGATGTTCAAACTCAGGTAGTTTGTTCCAGGCCTAAGGAGCAGCAAGGTGAAAGGAGCGAAGTCTGGATTTAGCAATAGAAGAGAAGGGTACAGATAGAAGAGATTTGCCAGAAGAGCAGAGTTCCCAAGGAGGCGTGTAGAGAGAGAGAGAAGAGAAGAAAGGTGGGGAGGACCTGCAGAATGAATGCACTTATAGGTCAACAAGAGAGGTTTGAATTTGATGCGGAAACGGATAGAGAGCCAATGAAGTGGCTCCAGAAGAGGAGTAATATGAGCATGACAACACAATGCAAAAGTCTATATAAAAAAAGTTAGAATGAAAAAGAAGGCAGCTTTTGAACCTTAATCCATGAACTTGATCAGTGATTGATGGTGATGGTAGTGCAATCATAGCAAACCCTCATAAAAACCTCCTCCCATTCAAAGTCCTTTGAAAAACAATTTGATATTAGTATTTAGGAACAATTAACTTGAAAATGGATGCAAAAGCTGAAGAAGAAAGACAGGAAGAATATCAGTGCCTTTGAATTATGTGCTGGCGAAGAATACTGTGTATACCATGGACTGCCCGAAGAACAAACCAGTCAGTACTAGAGGAGATCAAACCTTTCTTTAGAAGCTAAGATGACAAGACTTTGACTTTCATGCTTTGGACACAAGTGAAGAGAGAGATCTTTGGAGAAAGACATCATGCTTGGCAAGTTTGAAGGTCAATGAATTAGCAGGAAGACCAGCAATGCGATAGATTGATACAAAAACAGCAGTTATGGATGCCACTCTCAAGCCACAATTATATGTATGAACAACCCCTACTCAAGTGAACTCCACCCTTCAGCAATTACAAAAATGTAGATCAGTTGTTTCCTTTTTCAAAAAGTAGAAAGACTAGGGAACACACAATGAAGCTGCAATATAGCCTATTTCAGACTTATCGGAGAAAATAGCTTTTCACTCAAAGCATACTCAAACTCTGGAATTTGTTATCAGAATATGTAGTAAAAGCTGTTAATGTAGCTGGGTTTATTTATTTATGTATTTATTTAGACAGATTTGTATACCATCTTTTCCTTCAATCAAGGTGGTCACGTCACAACACAATTGGAGTGGAGGAGTGGCCTAGTGGTTGGGGCAAGGTACTTCAGGCCAGGAGTTCAAATCCCACTAGAGGACAGCAACCTTGGGCTGGAAGGACTGGGGTTTCTAGTCCCACAGGTGCTCCTTGTGGTCTTGGGCAAGCCACTTAACTATTTTACAGGGAATATGGGCTATGGAGGGTTATCTCCAAGTTATAATGCCCTGTTCAATGTAATTTCAGTTTGTTCAATGTAAACCACACTGATGCAGAATAGCGCAGTATATAAGAGAAAATAAATAAATAAATTGGAGGGTTACATTTAACATTAGGGTATGTGTAAACATTTAGACAGTACAGTTATGTGACAGTATTTAGACAGTACAGATGAGGTAACATATAACATAAAGGTATTTACTAACGTGGTGTGATGAATTTGTTCGTGTGAATGGGGTGGGTGTGTGTTTAGTTGGCGGTGATGTTAGTATTGCTGTTTGGGTAAGGAATGTTGCTTGAATGCTCCTAGGTTTCTATAAATAACCATGTTTTGAGGTCCTCGCGGAAGTCTGTGAGGTCTTCTAAGGCTCTCAGGCTCATTGGTAGGGAGTTCCATATTGAGGATGCCAGTAGTGATGGTGCTCTTTTTGAGGTTGTTTGTTTGGTTTTGTTATAGCCTGCAGGGGTGCTGATCATGTTGTTATTATTGGTTCTTCTTGGTCTATTGCTGATGTCTCTTGTTATAATGCTTTGGAGTACGTCCGCTGAGAGATGGTGAATGACTTTGAAGATTATCATGATTGTTTTGTATTTAGCTCTTGCCACCATTGGGAGCCAGTGTAGTTGTAGGACAGGAGTGATGTGCTTGGTCCTTGGGGTGTCTGTAATGATGCGTGCTGTGGTGTTTTGTACCATCTGTAGTGGGTGTAGTGTCTGGTGAGGAAGGCCTTGATATAGTGAGTTTCCATAATCAAGCAATGGTGTGATGAGTGCTTGATATACTGTGCGGAAGCGGTCTTGACGGAGCATTGGTTTGATTTGTTTGGCTGTTTTCAATTGATGATATGCCTTGTTTGCAGTTTTGTTGATGTGAGATTTTAAGTTCAGAGCTCTATCTAGTGTTATGCCCAGATATTTAACTTCTTCTTTGACTACTATGGGGTATGTTTACTAAACTGCGGTAATCGTACATAACGCGCGTTACGTAACGTTAACGATCGTAAGCGCAGCATAATGCTGCGCTTACGATCGTTAACGTTACATAACGCGCGTTATGAAGCGCTAACGATCGTAATGCCCCGCGGCGCGGAAAAACACCGCAGAGGGTGGAGAGAGAGCGGAGAGAAGGGGTCAATTGGCGGAGAGTGGGCGGGGAGAGGCTCCCTTCACACTAACGCGCTGATCTGAAGAGCTGAATTCCAACGCGAATGAAAACCTGCCGTTAAATGCACATTACAGGGGAGAGAAACCATTTAAGTGTCAGCAATGTACAGCCCAGGCAGGGAAACCTAATCAAAGTGATACGTGTGATACATGTGCACAGAACAAAAGGGCACATAAACACTGAAAATGACCCCAACAAACTGGAAACAACCATAACCAAGCTGGCAAATAGTGGTATCAATGTGAAACATCAACCCCTCCCCCCCCCCCGAGTAAGCTCCATAGAACAGATATAAATCGTGGAAGGGTCTATAATCCGTCCCCATACAAGGTGAATGAGCCCACAGTGAAATAGCGCTGCTCAGGGTTTTCCCCACCATCGGACAGGGTTCCTATGGTGTGCACATGTCCCGCAACATCAGGGCGGGCATGACGGAACGACAACTGGACAGATGCCGGAGAAGAAGGGGATACAGAGGGCCGCAGGCGGCACATGCTGTGGTGCAGCTGGGCCACAGTGCGGACTAGGGCGATGCCTAGGTGGCCCATACGAATGCTGAAGCAGCAGAGCAGCCAGACAGCAACTGCTGAAGGCCCAACATGGGCACGACTGTGTTTCCCACAGTGTCACAGGGGATAGTACCCAGCAGCTACCCCCAAGGGCACGGAACATTGGCAGGCGGTGCTGGGGTGGAAGCGTGGACACCTATGCAGGCACCCCTACCCCAGAACCCGCACCATAGGCAGCCGCCTACTTGCACATTGGATGGACTGAGACTGCGCACCACCAGCAGCACCAGCAGAAGGACATGTCAGCATGGTGGCTGAGGGATACTGGTAGTGGAGGGGGCAGTGGCAGCTGACCAGAGCAGACCGTGGCCTAGCCCTGTGTAGGTGGGTGCCGTGTACTGCAACAGATGGGCCCTGTCTGACGAACAGTCATGGTATCACCAAGGAATGTACTGACTCTTTGACAAGAAGGTGGTGCAGTGCACAAAACCAGTGTATTCAGAAACAGAGGGTCACAGGTTCAAGTCCCAGCTGTGGTTTCCGCCAACCCAGTCCCCATATTTTACCCACTACTACAACGTGCTAATACAGACAGCACCTTTATTGCAGATGACGTAAACATGCCCAAGACACCTACATTTTACCCTACAGAGCACAGACACCATAAACATGCACATTACCTAGAGCAGAGCCTCCCAAACGCAGTCCTGGAGGGCCAAACACCATTCCGGTTCCATGCTGCCTCTGATAAAGATGCCTGTGCTGCATTTCTATGCGCCACCCCTATGGTATGCAGATGTATCTCATGCATATTTATGAGGGACAGCATGAAAACCCGAACAGTGTTTTGCACTGCAGGACTGGAGTTGGGAACCTCTGCCGTAAAGCAGCAGCCAACAGGGGCAGACACACCTGCACCCACAGGCCCCATTATCCAAAGCCTCCTGGGGAGGCAGGACTTTGGGCTCTGCGTGCATCTCCCAATACTAGCACTTGCATACCTTAGTAATGCCACCCTAAACCTGGGAATATGGTACACATCTATCAAAAGGTTGCTATGAGTACTGGCAGATAGCAATTCCTAGGTTAACTACACTTTTCTGAGTGAGCTGCATCATAGCAACCTTTCTGATGTCTGTGGAGTGTGCTACAGGTCTTGTGTCTGACAGTGTTTACCAACCTGGGGAGTGACTCCTACAGTATTGCGTACCATAGCCATGCCTGCACTGTGCCCAGGACTTGTGTGGTGGCCTGGGCTGCCCAACACCTCTATAGTTGCACAATGCTGGCATAGGTGTGGGGAGTGTGTGTCTATCTATCCAGTGTGTGGTGGCTGCCAACACCCTCCACAGCCCACACTGCTAGCACTTGCCAGTATTGGCCTGCCAATGTGCATAATGAGGAGCAAGGTAATGTGGAAATAGCCTGGATAGGGTGGCCTGGCCTGGATGCATCTGCACACGGCATAGGGCAATGGCTCGGACATTGTAGTGCCTGGCCACCACCTGCACGGACAGGGTGGCCATAGCATGTCCTGCTGGGAGGTCACTCTCACCCTGATTGAACAGTGACCATGGCATGGCTAGGTTCCCCCATATTGCTATATAGCGTTTCTCTCATGTGATATTTATGGGTTTCCTTTTGGGGCCCAATCACTGACTTATCTGCTTGGTGTGTATGCTGACATCCCCGTTCTGGGTACATGCATCTTCTCCAGGACCATGCACTATGGACTAGCTGGCGGACTGTCTGCAGCTAGTATGTGTCTTGCTGGAACACCTTGCAGGGTGCAGCAGCTGGAGGCTTGCTACTGGAGAATGTCAGATAATGGTGGGGGCAGCTGAGCATTTCCAGGCCTGCCATCTGTCTGCTATTGCATTATGGATGTGTACCGCTCTGTCTGTTCCCCAGCAGGACTGGGGTTGCTGGTCCCCTCTACTGCTGCCATTGCAGGGAGGTAGACTGTGGATCTATTGGTGGGTGATCCTGTTTCCCACCCTGAGCCCCAGAGGGTGGGTTGTGTGGTGGAACATAATCTGCCTATGGGTCCATTACCCCCCCTCCTCCTCCTCCTCCCTCCTCCTCCTCCTCCCCCCTCCTCCCTCCTCCTCCTCCCCACAAGTATACACATAATATCTGTCCATTCTGCAATTTAAAAGCCTGATATTATCTGCATATTTTTTGAGAATGCATGGTTAGGATAATTATGCATTTGCCAGTGAATGCCTAATCACCTTTGAATATCAGTCTGATAGGGCATAATTATTCATTCATATGGAACACTGCCAGACTCATCAATAAAACTTCCCCCAACAATAGATGCAGAGCAAAAGTAGGATGTTTCACATTACATCAGAACATACAAAAAAATTCTATTCAAATTTTAGTCTCACGTCAGTGACAACACTACTAACTTCCTCCACTGCTAGACATTGTGCATCATAATAATGCTAATGGAGACTTGGCACCAGCATCAAGAACTGCACCAAACTTACCTATGGAAAATCAGCACTGCAAATATTCTAGAACACCAGTAATAAGAAACCCATGCATGATTATACCAGTGCAATATAACTTGTCTTTCCTCTTATTATACAGAGGTTATATCTCAGAAACAACCACGGCCCTCTAACACAGTACTTCACCAGTGTACTGCCTGCCTTGGGAACGTCCTTGATGGTGATAGTTATGAACTACTACTACTTGTCATTTACATTGCTACAAGGCGTACACAGCACTGTACATGAACACGTAAGAGAAGGAAGTTAACAATCTATTGAAAGAGTTAGGCCTGGACTCATGAGGGTGTTGCCCCATTTCTATTAGACAGTGCCCCAGAGAACAGCCCTCTGCTTCCAGCCAGCGTGTAGAGAGCAGGAGGAGAAGGGGAGCCTGGAGCAGACAGAGCAGAGAGGAGCCACTTTGCTCCCTAATCTGTCCCTCTCCGCTTGTCGTCAATGGACTGGAGTAGACTCTGTATAGCACAGGAGAAACTCTGTTCGTCCTGCTCCAGCCCCTTTCTCTTCCATCACAAAGATAGAAAAAAAATATTTTCACTGTTTAGTACTGTAATTAGAATATGCAGTGAAGAACTCCAGTAGCTTTTCAGCTCCTAGAGTAAATTGGATGCTCTGGAATAAAGTTCATGTCATAGATTTTAGCTAATCATAGAATTTACATGTTGTACATAGTTGGAATGGTTTGGCCGAGGATTTTATTCTGGTGTGTAACTAAATTTGTTGTATGCAGAACATACCCACCAATCTTGAGGCTTTTATATCAGGCTAAAAAGTATTTTGTGGTAACAAAATTTAGAGAATGTTCTTCTAGGTATAGGTGAGAGTAGGTTGGTACTAGCATTCCAGGGAAGAAGTGTCCTAGATTCATCCACTAAGAATCTGGTAGCCTTAGCCCCCCTCCTTGAGCGCATCTCTCTTAACGATATGCCAGCATCAGTCTGATGTCTGAGTTTATGACCCTGAATATTCACACATCAGACTGAAGACAACAGAATGAGACCACACAGGCAAAAATTGCTGCTCTCCTTCTAGGGGGAGAGATAGAATGAGCATCACGCTAAATTAGATTTGGTATGCACAAGATTCGAACAGATTGAAAAGGTGTACTCTAACACATGATTGATGCCTTCCATTTCTATTCAGCAGATTACGAAGTCACTCAGGAAAGGAAGAGAGAAGGGAATCAAAAAGAACATCAGGAAAAAATGGAACAAATCCCAGGACAATCAGGAAATGTCTGTGAGAATATTTCACAGAGGACTGAGAGGAGAAACACAATGAATCATCTGCAGGACTCAGAGAAGAGGCAGAGAGATGCTGCAGGAGACTCACTGAATGGAGTCACTGCGTGTGAGAGAAGTGACAGGGAGCTCACAAACGTTTCCAAGCACCAGAGACACCTGAGAAATGAGACCTCCTTCCAAAATAATAACAGTGATCAAGTGACTACTAAACTCAACCAAAGCGAGGGAAAAGGAAAGAAAGATGAGAGAGAATTCACATGTACTGAATGTAATAAAAGCTTCACCTGGTTCTCAGAGCTCCAAGTGTATGAAAAGAGTCACACAGGTGAGAAACCAATAACATGTACTGAGTGTAATAATAGCTTCACTCATATTTCAAATCTAAAAATTCACCAAAGGATTCCTATGGAAGACAAACCATTCACATGTACTGACTGTAATAAAAGCTTCACCCGGCTTTCATCTCTAAAAAGTCACCAAAGGATTCATGTGGGCGACAAACCATTCACATGTACTGAGTGTAAGAAAAGCTTTACTCGGCTTTCATCTCTAAAAATTCACCAAATGACCCATACAGGAAGCAAACCATTTACATGTACCAAGTGTAATAAAAGCTTCACTCGGCTTTCAACTCTTAATAATCACCCAAAAATTCATGGGGGAGACAAACCATTTACATGCACTGAGTGTAATGAAAGCTTCACTTGCCCTTCGCATCTAAGTCGTCACCAAAGGATCCACACGGGAGACAAACCATTTACATGTACGGAGTGTAATAAAAGTTTCACTTGGCTTTCACATCTAAAAATTCACCAAATGACACACACAGGACATAAACCATTTACATGTACCGAGTGTAACAAAAGCTTTCCTCGGCTTTGGCATCTAAAAATTCACCAAATGACACACATGGAAGACAAACCGTTTACTTGTACTGAATGTAATAAAAGTTTCATTCAACTTTCAACTCTAAAAATTCATCAAATGACACACGTGGAAGACAAACCATTTACATGTACCGAATGTAATAAAAGCTTCATTTATCCTTCAAGCCTGAAAAGGCACCAGACAATTCACATGAGAGACAAGCTATTTACATGTACTGAATGTAATACAAACTTCACTCAGCTTTCAACTCTAAAATGTCACCAAAAAATCCATACGGGAGACAAACCATTTACATGTACTACGTGTAATAAAACTTCTCTCGGCTTTGGCATTTAAAAATTCACCAGATAACCCACATGGAAGATAAACCATTTACATGTACTGAATGTCATAAAAGCTTCATTCAGCTTTCAGCTCTAAAAATTCACCAAATGACTCATATGGGAGACAAAACATTTATATGTACTGAATGTAATAAAAGCTTCCTTTATCCTTCAAGCCTGAAAAGGCACCAGAGAATGCACATGAGATAACATCCGTGCCGCAGCTAAAGGCCACGCTGAGCTAGAGATAAACCACCCAAGTTAATGAGAATGAACTCAAGTAAGTGGACTTCTGCAGATAATGAGGAGATAATGTATTACTAATTTTATGCAACAAACTCTATATTTAAATCAAGAGAATATACAAAGACAATCCACCAAAAACTGGAAGAAAGAGAAATAGTGCCAAAAGGCAAACTGCAAAAAGCAGCTGATGCAAATTTAAAATCTCTAGTTCCTCAGATCAGAGTGAAGAAGTAGGTGAATGATAACACCTTGGAGCAACTAAGAGCTTCTATGGAAAAAGAAAAACAGAGAGGAGAACATAAGAACATAAGATATGCCATACTGGGTCAGACCAAGATCCATCAAGCCCAGAATCCTCTTTCCAACAGTGGCCAATCTAGGTCAAATGTACCTAGCAGTTTCCCCAAAAGACACAGGTTCCACAATCCTTGTATTGGGTCAAGCAGTGATATCCTGGGCCCCTTTTAGTAATGGTCTATGGACCTTTCCTCCAGGAACTTGTCTAAACCTTTCTTAAACCCAGCTACACTAACAGCTTTTACTACATCCTCCGGTAACATATTCCAGAGTTTGATTACACGTTGAGTGAAAAAATATTTTCTCTTATTTGTCTTGAATAGTTTACCCTGTAGCTTCATTGCATGTCTCCTAGTCTTTTTATATTCTGATGACGTACAGTAAACAATCGATCTACGTTTACCCGTTCCATTCCGTTCATTAATTTATAGACTTCTATCATATCTCCCTCCAGCCGTCTCTTTTACAGGTTAAAGAGCCCTAACCTTTTTAGCCTTTCTTCATAGGGGTATCCTTCCGTCCCCTTTACCATTTTGGTGGCTCTTCTCTGAACCTTTTCTAATAACGCTATATCGTTTTTAAGATACGGTGACCAGAATTGTACACAAATTCAATGTGCGGTCGCACCATGGAACGATACAGAGGCATTATAATATCCTTTGTTTTATTTTCCTTATGATACCTAGCATTTTATTTGCTCTCTTGGCCGCTGCTGCACACTGGGCGAAGGGTCTTAATATGTTATCCACAATGATGCCTAAATCTTTTTCCTGGATTGTGGTTCCTAATGTGGAACCTTGCATCGTTTAATCATAGTTTGGGTTGTTCTTCCCTAGGTGCATAACTTTGCACTTATCCACATTAAATTTCATCTGCCATTTTGATGCCCAGTCTTCCAATTTATCAAGATCCTCTTGCAATTTTCCACAATCCTCTTGGGTTTTAACATCTTTAAATAGTTTTGTGTCATCTGCAAATCTGATAACCTCACTCATTATGCCCTTTTCCAGGTCATTTATGAATAAGTCAAAAAGCAGCGGACCCAGCACAGATCCCTGGGGTACACTACTATTCACCTTTCTCCATTGGGAAAATTGGCCATTTAGCTATACCCTCTGCTTTCTATCTTTTAACCAGTTCCTGATCCACAATAGTACACTGCCTCCTATCCCATGACTCTTTAGTTTTGCCAAAAGTCTCTGATGAGGGACTTTGTCAAATGCTTTCTGAAAGTCCAGATACACTATATCAACCAACTCACCTTTGTCCACCTATTTATTCACACCTTCAAAAAAACAGATTAGTAAGACACGGTCTTCCTTGTCTAAAACCATGTTGGCGGTCTCCCATTAGGCTATGACTATCTACATGCTGAGTAATTTTGTTCTTTAGATGGTTTCTACCATTTTTCCCAGTATTGACGTCAGGCTCACCGGTCTGTAGTTTCCCGGGTCACACCTGGAAGCCTTTTTAAAAATTGGTGTTACATTGGCGATCCTCCAGTCTTCAGGTATTACAGATGATTTTAATGAAAATTCACAGATTACTAAGAGCAGGTCTGCAATCTCATATTTCAGTTCTTTCAACATCTTTGGATGTATACCATCCGGCCCAGGTGATTTGCTACTCTTCAGTTTATCTAATAGTTGTAATACATCTTCCCGATGTATCGATATTTCCTTCAATTCTTCCGCACCTTTAAATACCACTTCAGTCATGGGTAACATCTTCCTCAGTAAAGACCGAAGCAAAGAATTCATTCAGTCTCTCCGCTGTCGCCTTGTCGCCTCTTAGTACCCCTTTAACCCCTCTATCATCTAATGGACCAACAGACTCTCTCACAGGTTTTTTGCTACTAATGTACTTGAAAAAGTCTTTATTACACGTTTTTGCTTCCGCAGCATGCTTCTTCTCAAATTCTCCCTTTGCCTGCCTTATCAATGCCTTCTATTTAACTTGCCAGTGCTTGTGCTGTTTCCAGTTTTCATCATTTGGCTCTTTTTTCCATTTCCTGAAAGATGCTTTTTTGGCAACAACAGCCTCTCTGACCTCACCTTTAAACCATGCTGACAGTTTTTTGGACTTCCTTCCACTTTTCTTAAAGCATGGAATACAGCTGGTCTGGGCTTCCAAGATAGTATTTTTAAACAACACCCAAGCTTGATGCAAGTCTTTAACCTTTGCAACTGTTCCTTTTAGTTTTTTCTTAAATATTTTCCTCATTTTATCATAGTCTCCCTTTCAAAAGTTTAAAGGTAGTACTGTGGATTTCTTTTACTATCCCTCCTCCACTATTTAAATCAATCGTTATCATGCTATGATCACTATTGCCAAGTGGCCCAAACACCCTTATCTCTTGCACCAGATCTGGTGTTCCACTAAGGACGAGGTCCAGTATGGCTTCCCCTCTGGTCGGTTCATGAACCAGCTGCTCCAAGAAGCAGTCATTTATTTCATCTAGAAATTTTATCTCCCTGGCATGTCTTGCCATGACACTGACCTAGTCGATACCGGGATAATTGAAATCACCCATTATTATTACTGTGATGTATGTTTTGTTAGCTTCCTTGATTTTTTTTGAGCATTTCATCATCCATTTGTTCATTCTGGCCAGGCAGTCGATAGTTCACCCCCATTGCCATCGCCTTCTCCTTTTTACATGGAATTTTAATCCATAGAGATTCTACAGCAAATTTTGTTTTCTGCAAACTTTATTCCTTTCTGACTCAATGTCCTCTCTAACATAGAGTTCAACCCCTACACCAATTTGATTAGCTCTATCATTATGATATAGTTTGTACCCAGGTATCACAATGTCCCACTGGTTATCCTCCTTCCACCATGTCTCTGAGATTCCAGTCATATCTAACATCTCATTCAGTGCTATATATTCTAACTCTCCCATCTTATTGTTTAGATTTCTAGCATTTGCATACAAGCATTTTAGAGACTGTATTTTATTCATATTAATCTGGCTATTGGTAGGCATGGGTAATTTGGAATCTTTAAGCTCTATCTGCTGCATATTCAAGGGCATTTCGGTTACTTTACTCTTTTTTGGAACCTCTCTGCTTTTGGTAGTATCCTTCAAGGATACATTGTTCTGAACCATGCGCTCTTGGGTGACTGTCGGCTTTCCCCTGGTATCTAGTTTAAAAGCTGCTCTATCTCATTTTTAAAGGTTAATGCCAGCAGCCTGGTTCCATCCCGGTTAAGGTGAAGCCCATCCCTTTGGAAGAGCCCCTCCTATCCCCAGAATGTTCCCCAGTTCCTAAGAAATACAAAATCCTCATCCTTGCACCATCGTCTCATCCACGCATTGAGACTCCGGAGCTCTTCCTGCCTTTTGGGTTCTGCGCGTGGAACAGGAAGCATTTTGGAGAAAGCTACCCAGGAAGTTCTGGATTTCAACTTCCTACCTAAAAGCCTAAATTTAACCTCCAGAACCTCCCTACTACATTTTCCTATGTCATTGGTACCAACATGTACCAAGACAGCAAACTCCTCTCCAGCACTAAATGAGCTTATCTAGGTGGCGCGTGAGGTCCGCTACCTTCGCACCAGGCAGGCATGTTACCAGGCAATCCTAACGTCCACCAGCCACTCTGCTATCTACATGCCTAATGATCGAATCACCAACTATAATGGCTGTCCTAACCCTTCCCTCATTGCCACATGGCCCTGGAGAAACTTCCTCAGTGTGAGAGGGTTTTACATCACCTGGAGGACAGGTCCTAGTTACAGGATCGCTTCCTGCCACACCAGGGTAATGCTCTTCTGTCACGTGACCTCTCTTCTCCATTGCAACAGAGATGCTGCCGTAATGGAGGTGGGACTTCATTACTATATCCCTATAGGTCTCTTCTATGTACCTCTCTGTCTTTCTTAAATCTACCAAGTATGCTACTCTAGCCTCTAGAGAACAGACTCGTTCCCTGAGAGCAAAGAGCTCCTTGTACCTAGTGCATACGTAAGACCTCTCACCAACTGGGTGAAAATCATACATGTGACACTCAATGCAAAAGACTGGAAAGCCCCCATCTCGCTGCTGGACTGCTGTCTGCATCTTAGTTTTAAGCTTGTGTTTAGATCTTTAAGTTCTTTACTTACTAAGGGTTGCTGTGGATACATATACTAATAAAAGTTGTGATAAGGAAGCTTATCATAGCTCAGGAAGGAGCTATAGAAAAGGTGAAGTGACTCTGAGCAAGCAACCTGTCAGTTCTGGTAGAAATAAGAAAACAGAATTTTTCCATAAAAGACTACCAGTCCCAGAATGCACCAGGTTTCCAACAGCCATTAGAGGAGCTGAAGTGGGGAAACGTGTGTTCAATCAGGAGGGCTATGAGGTAATCCCCAAGCACTCATCTCAAAGGGCAGGGCCTGATTCAGCACAGCTGCGCTGTGCTAGGGAGGAGCACTCATCTAAGCAGAATAAAGGTAGAGTTTATTCTACAGAGAATCAGCTGGAGCTTGATCATCTTCATCATCTGGAGGATCAGCAGAAGCAGAAGCCAGAACGGACAGACAGAGAGAGCAAGACACACTTTGGAAGAAAGAAGAGAAAAGCATTTGGGAGGTCTAAAGGAGTCCATAGCAGTACGTATACTGGGAGGCATTCCAAAGGCAAGCATACACCATTGGACTGGAGAAAGCCAGAGGAGTGGAGCTGCAAAGCCAGGAATCTCCAGACGGTACCAGTGAGGGAGACGGCTGCACTTGGAAGGGACCCTAAGACCCATGCCAGAAGGTATGTGAAGAGAGACCCAGTGTCCAGGGATCTGGATTGGAAGGCTGGACATAAAAACTGGACTACATACTGGCCAGGCTATTTAGAGAGGAACTCTAACAGCAATGGAAGCTCAGGTATGAACACTGATATATGCCCTAGCTATACCCTTGAAAGACAGCAGGGAAGCAAGTATTGTCCTGAGAGTGCTCCATTGAGAAATTCCTCTGTGCCAATCCATGATATTGAACCCATGATTGTTGAAGAAGGGGGAGAGGTTGCAGATGAAGGCTGTGTTTACATGGATTGCTCTCTGTCTAAACTCCTGTGGTAAATTGCTGTTACAAAAGTACAACAACCATCACAAAGAAATACAAACTTGTTCTTTAATCTGCTCAGAAAAGCTCCTGAGTAGGATTTTGAGCCACGCAGTAGAAAGTAAGCCAGCTAAGGGGTTTCAGCTGGGTAACTGCTAGCAATTGAGCCTTACCTAATTGGCTGTGAGCTCTGAGGGAACACTTCTGAGTCTGTGTGTGAAGATTTAAGAAGTTAACCTGAAAAGAACAGTTTTTCCCTACTTTGTGGGTTTGTTGATTGAAGCACTGCTAAGGAAATATTAGCTAGAGCCTACAGAAAAGACCAGTTTGTTACCAACCAGGTCTTTATTCTTTGATTTGATTGCCTGACAAGTTCAATTGTTGTTTTCCTGATTTTGTTTTTCTAAGTTTAACACTGAAAGCAAGTATCCTGTTTTATGCGCTACCAAGTATATCTGTGTTGGGAGAAATAACCCCATAAATAAATATCTTATTGGCTTTACACTCAAGCACAATTAATTTATTGTGACTGGCTGTGTCTGGTATGAATGGACTACTTTTCCCACAATCCCTTGCAAGTCATATGAATATTTGCCTTTGCCAAGACTGTGGACATTCTCACCCAGGCACCCGTCTGACAAAGTATACCTAATATGTTTAATATACCTTCTTCACCAGAAGCTTAATTAATCACAGATCCTTGATTTAATTAGTGGAGGAGGGATAGTAAGGAAATCCACAGTACTACCCTTTAACTTTCGAAAGGGAGACTATGATAAAATGAGGGAAACAGTTAAAAAAAAACTAAAAGGAGCAGTTGCAAAGGTTAAAGACGTACATCAAGCTTGGGTGTTGTTGAAAAATACTATCTTGGAAGCCCAGACCAGCTGTATTCCACGCTTTAAGAAAAGTGGAAGGAAGTCCAAAAAACTGCCAGCATGGTTTAAAGGTGAGGTCAGAGAGGCTGTTGTTGCCAAAAAAGCATCTTTCAGGAAATGGAAAAAAGAGCCAAACAATGAAACCTGGAAACAGCACAAGCACTGGCAAGTCAAATGCAAGGCATTGATAAGGCAGGCAAAGAGAGAATTTGGGAAGAAGCTTGCTGCGGAAGCAAAAACGCGAAATAAAGACCTTTTCAAGTACATTCGTAGCAAAAAACCTGTGAGAGAGTCAGTTGGTCCATTAGATGATAAAGGGGTTAAAGGAGCACTAAGAGGCGACAAGACGATAGCGGAGAGACTGAATGAATTCTTTGCTTCGGTCTTTACTGAGGAAGATGTAGGGATGTTACCCATGACTGAAGTGGTATTTAAAGGTGTGGATGAATTGAAGGAAATATCGATACATCGGGAAGATGTCTTACAACTATTAGATAAACTGAAGAGTAGCAAATCACCTGGGCCAGATGGTATACATCCAAGGGTATTGAAAGAACTGAAATTTGAGATTGCAGACCTGCTATCAGTAATCTGTGAACTATCATTAAAATCATCTCTAATACCTGAGGATTGGAGGATCGCCAATGTAACACCAATTTTTAAAAAGGGTTCGAGGGGTGATCCGGGAAACTACAGACCAGTGAGCCTGACATCAGTACCGGGAAAAATGGTAGAAACCATCATAAAGAATAAAATTACTCAGCATGTAGATAGTCACGACCTAATGGGAGACAGCCAACATGGCTTTAGACAAGGAAGATCTTGTCTTACTAATCTGTTATGTTTTTTTGAAGGAGTGAATAAACAGGTGGACAAAGGTGAGTCAGTTGATATTGTGTATCTGGACTTTCAGAAAGCCTTTGACAAGGTCCCTCATGAGAGACTTTTGGCAAAACTAAAGAGTCATGGGATAGGAGGCAGTGTACTATTGTGGATCAGGAACTGGTTAAAAGATAGAAAGCAGAGGGTAGGGCTAAATGGCCAATTTTCCCAATGGAGAAAGGTGAATAGTGGTGTACCCCAGGGATCTGTGCTGGGTCCGCTGCTTTTTGACATATTTATAAATGACCTGGAAAGTGGAATAACGAGTGAGGTTATCAAATTTGCAGATGACACAAAACTATTTAAAGTTCTTAAAACCCAGGAGGATTGTGGAAAATTGCAAGAGGATCTTGATAAATTGGAAGACTGGGCATCAAAATGGCAGATGAAATTTAATGTGGAGAAGTGCAAGGTTATGCACCTAGGGAAGAACAACCCAAACTATGGTTACACGATGCAATGTTCCACATTAGGAACCACCACCCAGGAAAAAGATTTAGGCGTCATTGTGGATACCATGTTAAAACCCTCGGCCCAGTGTGCAGCGGCGGCCAAGAGAGCAAATAGAATGCTAGGTATGATAAGGAAAGGAATGGAAAATAAAACAAAAGATATTATAATGCCTCTATATCGTTCCATAGTGAGACCGCACCTTGAATATTGTGTGCAATTCTGGTCGCCGTATCTTAAAAAGGATATAGCGATTTTAGAAAAGGTTCAGAGAAGAGCTACCAAAATGGTAAAGGGGATGGAAGGATACTCCTATGAAGAAAGGCTAAAAAGGTTGGGGCTCTTTAACCTGGAAAAGAGACGGCTGAGGGGAGATATGATAGAAGTCTATAAATTAATGAACGGAGTGGAACGGGTAAACGTAGATCGATTGTTTACCTTATCAGAATATAGAAAGACTAGGGGACATGCAATGAAGCTACAGGGTAAGCTATTTAAGACTAATAAAAGAAAATATTTTTTCACTCAACGTGTAATCAAACTCTGGAATTTGTTACCGGAGGATGTAGTAAAGGCTGTTAGTGTAGCTGGGTTTAAAAAAGGTTTGGACAAGTTCCTGGAGGAAAGGTCCATAAACCATTATTAAGAAGGGACCCAGGATATCAATGCTTGAACCAATACAAGCATTGTGGAACCTGTGTCCCTTGGGGAAACTGCTAGGTACGTATGACCTAGATTGGCCACTGTTGGAAACAGAATACTGGGCTTGATGGACCTTGGTCTGACCCAGTATGGCATATCTTATGTTCTTATGTATGACTAATTTATATAAAGAGCTGCACCTGAGATCAGCTCCTTTAAGATGTGTAAGTACCTATAAAGCTACAATTATCCCAGGAGTGGATGGATGTTGTGGAGGGAGGGAGGAAAATAAGACTTATTAAAAGAGGACTGCTACACAGTACCCTGTCCTGTGCTTCTGAGGTAAGCTGTGATCAACTTTCTGGGTGATTAACAGTCCTTGCTTGGATAGAAAGAGTCTTTCAAAATGGCCTTTTGACCTGCCATCTGGCTTTAACACCTATTTAAAACGTTTTACAGGTCTCTTGCCCGCTAGGTAGAAGGCCTCTTTGAAAAGGTCTCTAGGAGAATTTATTTAGTGCTGAAAGAATACTGACCCTGTTTTGCCTTTTATGCTGTTATATTCTGATTTGATTTAAATTAAAGCTCTTTGCTGCTGCTAGGCTCTGACTTAGTATGAAATTTAAACTAGAAGCTCTCTGCTGGGTTCTAAATTTAACCAGAAAGCTCTCTTCTGTGTTTTAAATTTAAACTAAAAGCACTTTGCTGCTACTAGGCCCTCAGTGAGTATTAAATTTAAACTACAAGCTTTCTGCTGGGCTCTAAATTTAACCAGAAAGCTCTCTTCTGTGTTTTAAATTTAAACTTAAAGTGCTGCTACTAGTCCCTGACTGATTTAAGAAATGCACTGGGATCACAGATTAATCAATTGTAATCCAAAGAATTCCCTTCAGAAAAAGTCCCAGAAGTATATACTCACTATTGCAGATCTCTCTCCAGATGAAGCAGTCCCCTTTTGTAGTCCTTCACGAGGACTTCAGGAGAAGGAGACTAGGTGGGCATACCAGAAAAGGAAAAGGAAAGAGCAGTTGAGGTGGAGATGCAGGTTAGAGATCTGGAAGTGTAGAAGAATCAGATAAACTAAAGACAGGTCAAGAAATCAACAAAAGAGGATGAAGAAAGGGAGGAGAAAACCCGTAGATGTAGGAATTAAAAATTGAACTTCTTGTCCATGTGGAAAAAGATGAATATGCTGGGTTCCAGGCAAAGGAAAGACTACCCATGTTAAATTGAATACAATATTGTGCAGTTAAAATTATTACTGAAAGATTACTACCAACAAAAATGCAGGGCCAGAAGAAAAACAGGACCATAACAATTCTTTCTTGGAAAAAACGCATTGAAGGAAAAATACAGTCGCTGTGTATGGAGGTGTCGCTGATAGACACGTATCTAAAAGAATTAAGATCATCAAGGTTGTTGAAGAAGATCCAAGACATCAAGCTGAAGCATGCTGCATTAACATAAAAAGACCTGAAATTAATATGTTCCAACAATAAATTGAAAGTAGCAGCAGAAGCGCAAACATGGCAGAATGGCTATGAAGGACCTAGGCAAGATTCTCAAGAGCAGAGATGTCTCTCCCCATACAAAGATTCGACTTGTTCAAGCCATGGTATTTTCATTAACATCATATGGATGCGAAAGTTGGACAGTGAAAATATAGACAGGAAGAAAACTGATGCCTTTGAATAATAGTGCTGGCGGTGAATACTGCACTGCCCGAAGAACAAACCAGTCAGTACTAGAGGCGATCAAACCTAAGCTTTCTTTAGAAGCTCAGATGACAAGACTTCGATTTTCATACTTTGGACACATCATGCGAAGAGAGAGATCATTAGAGAAAAACATCATGCTCGGCAAGATAGAAGGTCAACGCAATGAGATGGATTGATACAATAACAGCAACTACAGGTTCCAATCTGTCAACAATGAGCCACCTGGCTGAAGACCGAACACAATTTAGGACAACTATCCAGAGGGTCGCCATAAGTCAACACCGACTCAACAGCACTTAACAACAACAACAACAACAATAACATGAAATAGAAAAGAAAAATATCAAAATAAACTATTTAGAGAGAACCCAAAACATTTCTACAGGGAACTGGGAAAGAGCATTAATATGGTAAAAACACCACCGACCAAAGCTGAAACAGAAATCTTCTAGAGGCAACTATATGAGGACCCCATAGGGTACAATCAAGAAGCAGAATGGTTACCCTGCATATAGGAACATCTAGAAAAAGCAAACATCAAACCTATAAATGGCCTTCAGTAACAACAAAAGAACTGGAAAGCAGGTTAAAACAAGCTCCGTACTGGAAGATGGAGTGGCCAACTTTTGGCTCAAACAGTTAACATCATTCCACCAAGACCTGATAAATTTGGCTGCTTGATCAATTGTTTTTTGCAATTTAACATCACAATAGCTTATAAGAAGAAGAACATATCTCCTTCCAAAGGGGGACCAAAGCAACATTCCCAGAAATTACAGACGTAGATCTTGTTTACCCACAATCTATAAGCTGTTCTTCAATTGATGCAGACAAAATATATGATGATATCAAATCAAAGAGCATCATAACAATAGAGCAAAAGAGCAATAAGAGGGGAGCATGTGGAACCAAAGACCAGTAAATGTTGAATAAAGCCATCATGGCCAGCGTTTTCAGTGGGAGACTGCTTGTGTCCTCTTCTTACCCTTCTGAGGTTCATCATCTGACCCCTTTTACTGCCCAGATCTGTCGGGCTTACTTTTAGGTAAAGAATAACAGGATATGCAGATAAGTAAGAAAAGGTGGTGTCAGTGAATGTGACTTGTGTGAATTGAGTTCTGATGGATGGAGCATGCAATGAGAAATTACCGTATTTTCCGGCGTATAAGACGACTTTCTAACCCCTGAAATTTGCTCAAAATTCGGGGGTCGTCTTATACGCCGGTATAACTTTTTTTTTTTTTAACTCTGCGGAAAATTATCAGCTTAGACCCGGGGTCTCAAACACGCGGCCCGCAACGGAGAAGAAACAACAAAAAAAACCCCAAACCTTTGGTTTTGCTGCTGCTGCCGCTACCGCCGTGGCAGCGGCAGAATCAACTGTCCCGCGGCCCCTTCCCGTCTGCCCGGCAGAACCCTCAGCTATTAGCTCCATCAGCGGCAGCTTTCAGAGCCGCAAAGAGAGTAGTATTTCCCTCTCGCAGCTCTGTTAAGCCTGCCCATCAGCCCCGGCAGGCTTAACAGAGCCGCGAGAGGGAAATCACTCTTCACAGCTGTCCCGTTCGCAGTCATGATCGGCGTGAACAGTATCAACAGCAGTGCGGGCCGCCTGCGCTCGCGCTCCATGTGCTCGGTGCGCTACGGGCGCAACTATCGTGGCATGGAAACCTTCTGCTATGGCTGGCCGCAGCGCTCCCGCACCCTCAAGCCCGTCCTCTACACCGACCTGGTGGTGAGCCGCCTGCAGAATCGCAGGAAGAAGAAAATGGTAATCGGGGGGGGGGTGGAACGGGAGGGGGCCGATGAATTGCCACAGCATGTAGGCCAGCCTTGGGCTACTGAAGCTGAGTGCACGCTGGGATGGAGCTGGTGGTGCCATGGGATGAACCAGGGTCATCGGGGAACTGGACACCCGCCCCCTCCAGCGCCTCTAGCTCTCTGCAATGCCTCTGGATAGCTGTATATATGGTTAAATTGCCATGTTCTGGTGTGTTTAAACAGTGTGCATGAGGCTTCGGATAAAAGAGAGAAAATCCTCCCCCACTCCCTTTCGCATGTTGCTAAACTCTGAAAGCATTCTAAATTCCATTCTCTTTCTCTGAAGAACCCTTTTTTCCTCTCTGGATGGATGCCACAGCATAAAACTGAACTGTTACAAAATAAAGCTTCATTCAAGATTTACAAGCTCATATATGATGCTTAAAACAGTGATGGATTGGGAATAGCCCGCAACAGGATTTTTTGTCTCTCATAGCTTCATGACCTGTGAGTGCTGCAGTGATCCCCCCCCCCCCCCGTTATTACAGCCGAGGCTTCTTATAGATGTGAAACCCTTAAAACCTCCCTTCTGCTTTTATAAGTAGCGGCAATAAAAAGGTACAATGGATCGAGGCGAAAGGCCAAAATAGCAGCGCACACCACCCGCCAAAACTAGGCAGAAGATAATCATCTTAAACGGGCATTTTTGGTGTGCGCTGGAAGAGGGGTAGTCTTATATGGCGAGTATAGGCCAAACCCTATATTTTCACAGGAAAAGTAGGGGGTCGTCTTATACGCCCAGTCGTCTTATACGCCGGAAAATACGGTAATTCTCTGTTAACTGGGAACTAAAACTGTGTGCAGCCACCCTAAGACTGTCCAAGTGGCATCTTTGGGGAAACAAGGATGCACAGTAGAAGAGACCAGGGCCAGGACAATTAAAGTGTACCCTTCTCCAAACCCAGTATCCCATGGTTCTTGAAGTCTGTGAGGACAGATGAGGAAGACACATCTGAAGTATGAGAGAACCAAAGTCTTGTTCCTGGTCATTAAACGACCTTCTCCCTTTGGGTCAAGTGTATCAAAAAAAAAAAAAAAGGGGCACAATAAACAAGGTTTTCCTAATTGTTGTCAGTCCAGGCTCCGCTTCCTTTGTTCCTTATTGTTGTGCGGATCCTTTTGCTCTTTTTGGTACTGTTACTCCAACTTAAATCTCTAAAATGAAAGACATTTCCTGTTCATCAAGCAACATCCTTAGCTCCACTTTATTCCCAAGAAACAAACATGAAAAGAAGACCAAGAAGTGAACCGAGGAAAGAATGAGACCTTCATATAGCATGGGTTGACTATAAAAAAAACAGTTTTTAGCATCCCTCACTCTTGGATTACGTAAGAACATAAGTTCCTTATCGTCCCTCCAGTCCAGTCCAACACCTCTGGGTAGTGTACCTCTTCCAGCAGCTTGGAGGCTGAGTCTATCATCTTTTTGATGACAGTAGTGTACATATGCAGCTGGCACCTCCCACCATCCCCACTATGCTCAGCCTCCAAGCAGCTGGGGGAGGTTGTGAGCCAGGGTGCTGGACTCACAGAAAGGACAACTAAGGAGATAGATTTAGTTAGAGTTTGCTTTTATTTCCCCTGTTAAGGTGCAGGTTTCTTTGTTTTTAAAGGCAGAAGGAAAAAAACAAAACAAAAAAACAACAGAAGGAAAAGAGAGAACTCGGGGGACAACAGGGCTGAGGGGAGGATATTCCTTCTTCCCCCTCTCTCCCCAGGATTTTGGGGGGAGGGTTCTGTGGGGGCCTTCCTCAGTCCGAGACTTCTGGCTGCTCCCGAACCTGTTATTGGGTGAGGAGCCGCTCCAGGGGCTGCAGTTGCTTAACAGGAATGAAAGCTGGCAGCCCCGAGTCACCCCCCCCCCCCCCACCTCAGCACCGAAGCCAGGAAGGAAGGCTCAGCGCGAGGGGTAGAAAAGCCATGCAGCAGAAACCTCTAGCAACCGCCAGAACATGAGGAGACAGAGAGCGGCCTGCAGCCGCATGTTTGGGAGCCTGCAGCAGTGTGCGAAACTCCCCCCGCTGCATTTAGGCATGATTTCTTCTTATTCAGGCCCACATGTGTTTAACCCCCTGCTGTGTTTTGGGTGCCTGAGAGGGGCAGCCACCGGATAATAAAGCAGGACAGAGCAGCCTCTTCCTAGGGGGCCATTTGCAGTTTCTTTTTCATGTCAGTTTCAGTTAACTAGATTTTATTTTATTTTATTTTAGTTCAAGTACTCTGGTGCTCTGTGCCTGAGCCTGTGGAGGTCCACTGTGCTGGGGATCCTGTTACATACCTGGGTACAGACTGAGGGAGTTCCTGGGGGGTGCCCCCAGCCCTTCCCACCATGCTGGCTAGACCGCAGTGCATGGTATAGGATGGTACCAAGGGGTATGAACCCCACTTAATCCTTAAGCATTCCTTCTGTTATACAGCTCAAAACCTATTCACTGCACAATGACTTGATGCAGACATGTGGGAAAGGCCTAATCAGATAGCCATTGTTTGTTGCTGGGCAAATTTCAGAGTTATGTGTGCCTGGTCAGGTGATCTAAAAGGAGACATTGTTACTTTCTCCTGAGAAGGGTCTGATAGAAAGTCAGAGACAGGAATAAAGATAAGTGTTTAAAAGACTGTTGCTGAAGATAGGTTTGTAGCAGCTACAGCTCTGTGGAAAACAGGAAGTACCCACATACAAGAAATGTATGTAATTTGAAAGATAGTAGATAGGAAGCGCATGAAATCCTTCCATCTGTCTATAGTCAGTGAGTAACCTGACATGATCATCTCTTGTCTCTTAGCCCAGATTATGTACCTATTAAATATGTAATATTGCTTGTAAGGGAAGCTGTACTCCCTTATAGCCATTTGTAGTATTAGAATAAAAATATAAAATTTACTCAGAGAATGTGTCAGTTTGATTGGATCAGGGCAAGGTCCATTTCATATCTTTAAGATACAACACTGCAGTGTAATCTAAAAATCCTAAAGATATGCAGTCCCCGATGTGGTGTGATCTCGGAGGCAGATGTCTGCCTAAACTGCATGCAAGAGGCGGTCATGGGAGCAGGTCCTGCAGGATGAGATGAGGCAGGAGAGTCCCTCCCGGTTGCAAGAGACCCTGGGGGCAGGGGGTGCCATGTTACCTTCAACGGATCTGGCCCCCGGTCCCTGCACGATGCCCGGACCACCCACCCCTCAAGCCCAGGAAGCTATAGGGCTCCCGGGGGGGGGGGGGTTCTCACTGGAGTTTGTCTTACTTTTGCATAAGGCATTTTGTCTACCAAGTGGCTCCTTGGCCCCGGAACACAGGGCTAAGAGGATGTCAGGAGCAGTGGCATCTAAGCGGGCTAGAAGCTTAGAGGAGTGGCAGCAATCGCTGTTGTCAGGGGGGGCTAAATGGGGAAGACCTTGACATGGAGCTAGATCTGCAGGAGGAGTTGGACGAAGGAGAGAGCCCAAAACAGGAGGATCAGGCCCGAATTGTTCGGGTTTTCCGCCGGGAGGAGCTACCAGCGCTCATCTTTATGTTGATGCTTATGCAATTTCTCTATATACCGCCCAGGCCGAAGGCCATCAGGGTGGTTTACAATCACTACAAGCGGCTCGTCCCCAAAGGGCTCACATTTTATGTGTACCTTGGTGACTTTCAAGGCCCTGAATATGCCTGCTAACCTGGCAGAGGAAGAAGCGCTGTAGGATCTGCTGTTCCAGGCAGTACGGAAATCGCAGAAAGTCTTACCAGTACATGGAGTAGTAGGACAGATGATCCAGGATGTGTGGGATCTGCCAGAGGTTGGCCTTAAAGGGGTGCAATCCATGATGTGCCTATACCTGCTGCTGGAGCAAGAATGAGCTCCCTTGATTGCCTAAAGTTGGCGCAGTGGTGTTGGCAGCAATAGAAGAGACCTTGACTTGTCTCCTGCAGCTGAGAGCTGTGGAACTGGTTCCGCGAGGCCAGTACATCTGTGGTCGATGCTTCATGTATTTCGTTTTGTCCAAAAGGAAGGTTCCTTACGCCCAATTCTCAACTTTGAGGGCATGAACTACAGTCTCCAGAAACCGCATTTTCACAGTAGTAAGGCACTAGGAAACAGATATTTTCGGCAACTCTCAATCTCACAGAGGCGCATCTGCATGTACCCTTCCATCCAGAACATCTGCAGTTTCTCCGCTTTGCGGTGCCAAGGGACCATTTCCAGTTTTGAGCGTTGCCCTTCGGTCTGGCGACCACCCCCCGTACCTTCACCAAGGTTATGGTGGTGATGGCGGCAGCTCTCCACAAGGAAGGGGTTCTCGACCACCCATACCTAGACGATTGGCTGATCCAGGCGAAGTCCAGGGATGATAGCGAAAAGAGCAACAGCGCAAGTGGGAGAGTACCTTCAAAGTCTCGGTTGGGGTCAACCTGGCCAAGAGCCAGTTACAGCCAGCCCAGGAGCTAGAGTATTTGAGAGCATGCTTTGATACCTGTGTGGGCAGGAATTTCCTGCCAGTTTGCCGGGCGCAGGAGCTACGAAAGTTGATACAGCAGGTCCTGAAGAGGGCAAGACCATCAGCGTGGCATTATCTGCAGGTTCTGGGGACCATGGTGGCCACTCTCGAGCTAGTCTCATGGGCAAGGGCATATATACAATTGCTGTAGAGGGCTCTGCTCCATCGATGGTCCCATCAGAGTCAACCCCTGTCCCAAGTACTCCCCTGCCCATGGAGCGCCAGGAAAGCCCTCAGTTGGTGGCTGCATGTGGAAGGAGTCCCTGGTGTGGGTTCCTCGGATGACTAGCCAATCAGGTTGGAAAGCCCATTATGAAGGACGCTTTGTTCGGGGACAAGAGTCGGCAGGAGGCCCTGTGGTCAATCAACAGGTTCGAGATGTGAGCGGTAACCTTGGCGCTAGAAAGTTTCGAGCCATGGTTGCAGGGGAAGGTGGTCCAAGTCCTCTCACACAATGTGACCACAGTGGCTTACATCAACCGGCAAGGAGGTATGGACAGTGCAGCCCTGGAGGAGGAGACCGAAGGTCTGTTCGGATGGGCAGCGATTCGTCTCCAGGCATTATCAGTGGCGCAGGTAGCAGGAGTTGACAGCATGATGGTGGACTACCTCAGCCGAGTGTGCATGGACCCAGAGAGTGGCAGCTCAATCAGAAGGCGTTCGAGCAGGTGGTCCGCCGATGGGGCACCCTGGCCATGGAGCTAATGGCAATGTTCGAGTCGGCCAAGGCCTGCCGGTTTTTCAGTAGAAGAAGAGAAGAAGTCCAAGGGCCTGGATTCTCTAATTCAGCAGTGGCTCGAAGAGGGTCTTTTCTGTTTTTCCCCGTGGGCGCTCATAGGCCGGTTAGTGCAAGGGCTAGAGGTGCACTGGGGATTTGTGATTCTGGTGGCACCAGACTGGCCAAGGTGCCCGTGGTATGCTGATCTGATTCGGATACTGGCGGATTGACTGTGTTGGCTTCCAGTTCGGAAGGACCTCTTGATGCAGGAGCCGCTTCGTATGCCCCAGGTCGATCAATTCTTGCTTACGGCATGGCTCGTGAAAGGGCGAGGTTGAAGAAGAAAGGATAATCAGGCTCGGGGATAGCGTCCTTGCTACAGGCCTAGAGGTGGTCTATGAACCTGTCATGCATCTGCGTAGGACGCATCTTTGAATCATGGTGCAGAGAGAGGCAGCTGCGCCCTTCCACTGCCTCCGTCCCGGGCATCTTGGCATTCTTGCAACCCGGGTTTGATAAGGATCTAGCTGCCAGTTCTTTGAGGATGCAACTGGCAGCGATTTTCCAGTTATCGCAGGAAAGGTCCACAGGGTGCCGTTGGGTACACACCCAGATGTGCTGAGCTTTCTAGGGGTGGTGACCCACCTCCGTCTGCCAAAGAGGGCAATGGTACCATCTTGGAATCTCAATCTGGTGCGGTCTGGGGAACCTGTTGAGCCATTGAGTCGAGCTTTCCTGCAGGATTTGGCTCTGAAAATGATATTCCTGGTGGCGATTTGCTCGGCATACAGGATTTCGGAGCTTCGGACCCTGTCATGCCAGGAGCCATTCCTTTCCTTCTCCAAGGATTTGCCAAGGTGATGTCAGCATTTCATGTAGATCAGGCTGTTTTCTTACTGGCTCTGGCGAGCGCGGATGTGGGCGAGAGCGGGTATGGGCCATGCCACTCCACAGTTGTGCCACCTGGATGGTAAGAGTCCTGCGAAGGTATGTGAAAAGGGCATTATCCTTTCAGAGATCGGACCATCTGTTGGTTCTGTTTGGCAGGTCGCGCAAAAGTGAGGTGGCAGCTAAGCTTCCATTTCCAGATGGATCAGTGAGGCAATCACGTTGGCATACATCTTGAAGGGTAGAACAGTGCCGGTGGGTTGCAGATGCATTCCATGAGGGTTCAGGCAGCCTCATGGGCAGAGTATACTTTAGTTCTGCCGGTGGAGATCTGTAAGGTGGCATACTTCTCTGAACATTTTCGCCTGGATGTCCTGGCGGCGGGGGATGCTCGTTTCGGATCGGCAGTGCTTCAGGCTGGTTGTGCGGGTCCTTCCCATTAGTTTAACTGCTCTGTTACATCCCAGAGGTGTGGGAATGGACTGGAGGGACAATAAGGAAAGAGAAATTAGACTTACCTGCTAATTGTTGTTCCTTGAGGAACTCCAGTTCAGTCCCGGAACCCTCCCTGAGTGCTTTCTGTGATGATCTGTGCATACCCCGGTCCTGAAGCTGGTTCCCTTGGTGGAGGAAGTGGCCAGGAGGAGCCGGGGAGGGGTATATAATCAGTGTTTGGGGGAAGGGCAGACCAGAAGAGCTGTTGGTTGTTCGCTTCCTGCTGGTTTGTGGTGCTCAGGCACTCAACAGGTAGGCCTCTTCATCTTGGAGGGGGGGACGGGACGGGGTATCCTTCCCAGGGGATGGAGGGGGTAGTAGTTTATTTAGACATAGAAGTGTTTGTTGCATATTTAACTACTTATTTGTTGCTCCTCTGAGTCTGCTTTGTCAATAGGTACTGGGGCTGGTGGACGGTGCCAGCTGCATATGTACACTAGTGTCATCAAAAAGATGACAGGCTCAGCATCCAAGCTGCTGGAAGAGTCACACTACCCAGAGGTGCGGGACTGGACTGGAGTTCCTCAAGGAACAACAATTAGCAGGTAAGTCTAATTTCTCTATATGCCATACTGGGTCAGACCAAGGTCCATCAAGCCCAGTATCCTGTTTCCAACAGTGGCTAATCCAGGTCACAAATATCTAGCAGATTCCCAAAAAGGCACACATGTTCCACAATGTTTGTCCTCGGGCCCTCTTTAATAATTGTTTATGGACCTTTCCTCCAGGAACTTGTCCAAACCTCTTTTAAACCCAGCTACATTAACAGTTTTTATTACATCCTCTGGTAACGAATTCCAGAGTTTGATTACGCATTAAGTGAAAAAAATATTTTCTCTTGTTAAATGCTGTTAAGACAGTGTTGACTCACGGCGACCCTCTGGATATTTGACCTAAAACATGTTTGGTCTTCAATCAGGCGGCTCTTATTAGTCTTAAATGGATTACATTGTAGCTTCATTGTGTGTCCCCTAGTTTTTCTACTTTTTGATGGCGTGAACAATCGATCCGCGTTTACCCTTTCCACTCTGTTCATTAATTTATAGACCTATCATATCTCCCCTCAGGCATCTCTTTTCCAGGTTGGACACATCATTTGATGAGAGAGATCATTGGAGAAAGACATAATACTTGGCAAGGTAGAAAGTCACCGTAAAAGAGTTAGACAATGAGATGGATCGATACAATAACAGAAGCTATGGATATCACTCTATCAACAATGAGCTGCTTGGCTGAACAAAGTTTAGTTCAACTATCAAGAGGCTCACCAGGAGTCGACACTGACTCGATGGCACTTAACAACAACAAGACTAATGGTTAGGACATCAGCATGGGACCAGAAAGACTAGGTTTCAAATCCCACTGGTACTCTTTGTGGCCTTGGGCAAGTCGCTTAACTCTTCACTGCCTCAGGTACAAACTTAGATTTTGAGCCCTTGGGGGACAGGGAAATGCCTGCTGTACCTGAATGATTTACTACTGGAAAGGCATGAGCTAAATATAAATAAATAAACATGAATTATGAAAATGGACAATATCCAGAAAGGAACACTTTAGCAAGACTTCCTGCCACCACTCTTGTTTTGTCTGGGTCTGAATCTACTGAGCGCTCTCAAACACCTTGGTCTGTGGGTTATTCCTGCTCTAAGATACAAATGCTCTACAGATAACAGTTCACTTAATTTATGTAACTGATTTGAAAATTTACAGCTCCTATGATGATTGTCAGTTAGCAGAACAACTTCAAAGAGAGACAAAGTTGCCAAGTTAACCAGTTCCAGGAGAAAGATTTTAAGCCAGTCTTGGATTTCTGATAATCTCATTCTGATGCATTATGGGACCTGCAACACTAATTCCAATGGATAGAATCAGAGATTACAAATACCATACTTCATTGCAATGCAAATTTAAAACCAGAACTGGCAAAAACTCTCACTCCTGAAACTGGGTAATTTAGCAATTCTCTATATAGAGTTTTGGCATTTTGATTGTACAGTTCTGCTATGGAGACTTTCTCGAAAGGAAAACTAAGTAAAATTGGAAACATCTCTCTGATTTAGGACTTCAACATAAAGGAACTTGAGCTGTAAGCGCAACAACTCAGCACAAATAACTTGGAGAAAAGAACAGGAAAGATTACTACAAGAGAGTGAAACTAATATTGAAAAGTGTTATGATGTGAGGGAAGAGTGAGTCTTTAATTGGGACTTTAATGTCACCTGCTAATGACACAGTCACAAAATATATAATCCTTGTTCACTTGTCCTACTAATGTAGCTGGACCCCAAAGACTGTGTGCAGGGCCCAATGTAAAAGTTGCCTATTTACCCAGTTCCAGGAGTGAGATTTGTTGCCAGGTCTGGTTTTAAATTTGCATTCCAATGCATTGTGGTATGTGTGATATCACCCTGGGAAGACAACCCTGTACCCCTAGGGGTCAGCTTCAGTACTTTCTCTGTCTCAGCAGTTAGTGGACGTCTTTTGGCTCCTGTGGAACTCTTTGAGAGATTCTGGCAGTGTAGCTACTCTTTACTTGGAAGGGTTTCATGGCACACTGAGGTGTCCTTTGCCTTTTGGCTTTCCCCTTTTCATTCCCAGAGGTGCTGCTGGTTACAGGAATCAGTAGAGCACCTCTGAAGGGAGAGGCTGCTGTTCAGGAGGTTACTTATTTGATTTCTCTTTGGTGCTGTTGTTCTCTCCCCCCCCCCCCCTCCCCTTTTCTTGTTTTGGTTGTCCTCCTGCTTTTCAATGGTGTGTTAATCGGGTCTTTGTTGGATTGCACCCTTTTACATAGTGGGGGGTTTTCGTGGCTGTTTTCTGGAGTCAGCCCGTGATAACACTCTGAAGTCTTGAGCTTTTCCCTTGCACCACCATTTCTCTGCCTGCAGTTGCTCTTAATGTCCCCCGCCAAACTTTTTTTATCACGGCTGCCGCTTTCTGCTCAGGTCTCTTTTTCTCTTTAGTGTTCCTTAGTCCCAGATGCTTTAAGAACATAAGAACATAAGATATGCCATACTGGGTCAGACCAAGGTCCATCAAGCCCAGTATCCTGTTTCCAACAACTTTATTTTATCTCAGGCTGCCATTTTTTGAACACAATGCCTTCCTCCCTTCAGAGCTGTTTAGGCTGTGGGAGGAAATGCCGTATTTTGATGAATAACATTTGTGCTGACTGCACTGCCAACCAAGGGGTCCTTCTTCAGCCTACAGACCAAATTCTTGCTGTTTCTCCTGGTCAGTCCAGTTTTATTTCCTCTGTAGCAACTTCTGGGCTACCCGCGGCCTCTGGTCCTCAAGACTCTCTTCCTCTGGTTTTAGTCCCAGAACAGGCATCTCTCTCCTCTCATCAGTCTGCAAGACTTTGGCATTCTTCACATTCTTCTTTAGAGGATCCCAATCTTCATTTTCTGCAGCTCTTTCATCAAGCATGGGATCTATACTGTTCCCGGATGTCTGCTGCACCTAGCGCCTCAGCTCACCCTTCCAGAAAGTGTTCCTGGTCAGCATCAGCTACAGGGGGGCACAGACTATGCTAAAGATGCCTCCTCTTCTCCAGGGGACTGGCACCCCATTGAAGAGGAAGGTGAATGCTCTTCAGAAAAACATTTCCTCAGTGTGCGCTTGGATTGTGAGGATGGAGAACTCTCAGCTCTGGATGAAGAGCCGGAGGCCTGAGAATATGGTCAGGATATCTGACTGTTCTGGAAGGTGGAATTCCTGGCCTTGATTGCTCAAGTCACAGAGGCTCTGCACCTATCTAAATCCTCAGTCTCAGATGGCAGATCCAGCTAAGCTTCAGGCTGATCCCATCATTGTGGGTATCAGAAAACTCTCAATAGTTTTTCCTTTCCCTGCAGAGTTACAGCAGATGGTCTTTTTGGAGTGGGACTTTCCTGATGTGTCCCTCCGCTCGGCTTGGCATCTGGGCCATTTTTATCTTTGGTCACCAGAGGACATGGATAAGAGGTTTCACTTTCCCAAAATAGGTGCTCTTGTGAGTGCAGTCACAAAGCACGAACCATTCCCATTGAGGGTGTTATGGCACTCCAGGATCAGACTGACCGCAACGTTGAAGGCCTTCTGAAAACTGCCTTCTCCTCCTCTTCGTTGGCTCAATTGCTCCCAGACGACCTCACCTTGGCATGCTTGGAATCTGTCACCACCTTTGTGGCAGATACCCTTTATTATCTGTTTCGCCTCTCGGCATGTTCAGTGGTCGTGGTCATCATTGTCAGGCATTGGCCATGATGGCATAATTGGAATGCTGATGTGGCTTCTAAGGCCTGCCTCACTAAGCTTCCCTTCAAAGGAAACTTCTTTTTGGAGACAATTTTGACAAACTGGTTAAAGACTTGGGGAAAATCAAGCCTCAATGCTTTCTGGAAGATAAGCCTAAATTCTGGCCCTTGATGCCCCACTGCTACATCCATCCTCTTTGTACAGGGTATGTATCAGGGATTCTCAGTGTTATCAGCCTGGTAGATCCAACTCTACCTCAACTAAATCAGGGAGCAAGTCACAACCCTTTTAGGGTGTCAGATGCGCACGAGACAATTTCTCCTTCTCTGCAGATTTCTCGTGCCCCTCACACCCATGCTGACTGGCCCGGGGGCCCTTCCGAGGTGCTGCCTGTGGGCAGACAGTTACATCTTTTCCTCCACAAATGTATTTATTTATTTAAACTTATTTTTATACCGCCTTTCTACCATTCAAAGCGGTGGACACAGAACTAAATTCTAACAGGGCCTCGGGAAGCAATCTGTTGTACAGGGAAACTAAACAAAGTAAACAGTAGCATTAACAGTAACGATGTAACTATATACAATGTAACTAAAGGATGTAATTAATACAATGCATTGGACCTAAGAGATTGCGACAGTGTGTGTATAAGGTTGCTCTATAAGGTGCTGCTAGGGAGTTTGTGTCTCTGAGTTCACGGTTGTGCTGAAGTGCTCTTGGAAGAGAGATGTTTTTAGTCTCTTTTGGAATTCCTTCTGATCTGAACATCCTCTTAGATCTGGAGGTAGTGAATTCCATAATGTGGGAGCAAATAGAGTGAATTCTTAATTACAGGTAGCTTGTCTGCTCTTGATCCTTTGAGGTGAGATAGAGAGTAAGTTAATGGTGCTGCATCTGTTTGGAGTGGAGGCAGTGTGCCATCTTCTGAGGGTATATTATTTCATGTGCGTTCCTTTGTTCAGTTCTTTTGAGAGAGTTTTTGCAATGAAGAAAAGCTCTCTTGGTTTGATTATTACACCTGTGATGAGATTGGGGTGCTATTCTTTCTTTCGATTAAGCGTTTCTTCAGCGTATAGAATGAGCTGCTTCATGAAGGCAGCTTGGAGGAGGGGGTCTAGATCTTCTCCATTTGCCCTCGAGACAGAGTAGATCACTCTTCTGCTTTTGGAGAAAGGCTGAGAACTAGGGGCTCTGTTGCATTGATTTGCCAGGATCTTCCTTGGAGGTGCAAGAACTATATCAATCAGGGTTTCATTCCATCCTTTGATAATTTTGTTGAGATCTACTTAAGTTATAATGGAGTCTAGCTGTGGGATGACCATTTTGAGGAAGTGTTCATTATTGAACTCTCAAAATCTCCAACTCATGAGTGGAATGGAGGTAGGCGTTGTTTGATAAGGGGTGAAGGGGATAGGGAAGAGCATGGCAGCATGGAAGTGTTATGTGAGGTGAAAGATTGGAGTCTGATATGAAGTCAGCAGGCATGAATTTGAGGTCAAGGATGTTTCCTTTCATATGGGTAGGTTTGGTGAGAATTTGGAGTGTATCTCCACTGGATCTGACTTAGGCCCTTAAATCAGTCAGGGCCTAGTAGCAGCAGTTTAAGTTAAGGTGCAGATGTCCTAGACATCGAAAGGGTATATAGAATGTGTCACATTCTTCCTCGATTCTCACCACCACCAAAACGTTGTCTAATAGACAATATTTTGGTGGTGGTGAGAAGTGAGGAGGAATGTGACACATTCTATATACCCTTTTGATGTCTAGGACATCTGCACCTTGCCCACTCACAATCTTAAATGACAGAGGTGTAAGGCAGGGGTCTCTAAACCCAGCCCTGGAGGGCCACAAACCACTCAGGTTGGCAGGATATCTCTAATGCATATATATCTCATGCATATTCATTAGGGATATCCCGAAATCCTGACTGGTCTGCGGCTCTCCAGGACCAGGGTTCCCTACCCCTGCTGTGGATAATGGGGCCTGTGGGTGCGGGTGTGTCTGCCCCTGTTGGCTGCTGCTTTACGGCAGAGGTTCCCAACTCCATTCCTGTGGTGCCAAACACTGTTCGGGTTTTCATGCTGTCCCTCATGAATATGCATGAGATACATCTGCATACCATGGGGGTGGCGCATAGAAATGCAGCACAGGCATCTTCATCAGAGGCAGCATGGAACCGGAATGGTGTTTGGCCCTCCAGGACTGCATTTGGGAGGCTCTGCTCTAGGTAATGTGCATGTTTATGGTGTCTGTGCTCTGTAGGGTAAAATGTTGGTGTTTTGGGCATGTTTACGTCATTTGCAAGAACGGTTCTGTCTGTATTAGCACGTTATAGTAGTGGGTAAAATATGAGGACTGGGTTGGCGGAAACCACAGCTGGGACTTGAACCTGTGACCTTCTGCTTCTGAATACACTGGTTCTGTGCACTGCACCACCATGTTCTCACAGAGATAGCACATTCCCTGGTGCTACCATGACTGTTGGTCAGACAGGGCCTGTCTGCTGCAGTGCACGGCACCCACCTACACAGGGCTAGGCCATGGTCTGCTGTGGGCAGCTGCCATTGCCCCCTCTACCACCAGTATCCCTCAGCCACCATGCTGACATGCCCTTCTGCTGGTGGAGCTGGTGGTGCGCAGTCCCAGGCCATCCAGTGTGCAGGTAGGCGGCTGCCTATGGTGTGGGTTCTGGGGTAGGGGTGCCTGCATAGCTGTCCACGCTTTCCCCCAGCACCACTTGCCAATGTTCCGTGCCATTGGGGCTACCTGCTGGGTACTATTCACTGTGACACTGTGGGAAGCACACTCTTGCCCATGTTGGGCCCTCAGCAGTTGCTGTCTGGCTGCTCTACTGTTTCAGCATTCCTATGGGCCAGCTAGGCATCACCCTGGTCCCCACTGTGGCCCAGCTGCACCACAGCATGTGCCGCCTGCAGCCCTCTGTATCCACTTTTCCAGCATCTGCCCGGTTGCCCGTTCCGACATGCCCGCCCTGATGTTGCAGGACATGTGCACACCATAGGAACCCTGTCCGATGGTGGGGAAATCCCTGAGCAGCGCTATTTCACTCTGGGCCCATGCACCTTGTATGGGGACGGAGTATGGACACTTCCACGAATTATATCTGTTCTATGGAGCTTACTCAGGGGAGGGGGGGGTTGATGTTTCTCATTGCTACCACTATTGGCCAGCTTGGTTGTTGTTTTTTTCCAGTTTGTTGGGGTCATTTTCGGTGTTTCTGTGCCCTTTTGTTCTGTGCACATGTATCACACTTATCACCTTTTTTTTGTTTCCCTGCCTAGGCTGTACATTGCTGACACGTAAATGGTTTCTCTCCCCTTTAAAGTGTTTTTACCGGTAGGTTTTCATTCGCGTTGGAATTCAGCTCTGAAATTCAGCGCGTTGGTGTGAAGGGAGACTCTCCCCGCCCACTCTCCGGCCATTGACCCCTTCTCTCCGCCCTCTCTCCACCTTCTGCAGTGTTTTACTGCGCCGCGGAGCATTACGCTCGTTAGCGCATGATAGCGCGCGCTATAGCGCGTTTACGATCGTTAATGCGCTATAGCACATGCTATAGCACGCTAACAATCATTAACATCGTACAACGCGCGTTATTCACGTTTACTGCAGTTTAGTAAACATACCCCTAAGTGTCTTGTCAAGGAAAACTCCTAGATATTTAGGGGTATCTTTACTAAACCGCGCAATTGTGCGGGGCGCACTTGAGCATGCACTAAGGTACCTTAGCGCACGGTAATAGTGCATTTTTGTACCCAGCACACATGCGCGCTGCACTAACGGGCCCGCACAAGTGCGCGGCACGCTGAAGTGTGATAGAGGCGTGGAAAGGCATTCTGAGGGCGGAAGAAGGCTCCCGAGGGGCGGAGGGACGGGGTCAATGGGTGGAGAGTGGGAGGCTCCCCGCACAGGAGCGGGGCTGAAATTCAACTAAAAAAATACCGCGAGTGAAAACCTCGCGGTAGAGCCGATTTAAAGGGAAGAGAAACTATTTCTGTCAGCAATGTACAGCAAAACCAGGGAAACCTACAAAACGTGAGCAGTGTGATACATGTGCACAGAACAAAATAGCAAATAAAAATTGAAAATGACCACAACAAAATTCTAAAAAATTATAATCCCGCTGGGCAACAGTGATATCAATGGGCAACAATAAAAAACAATCCCAGAAAAGCTCCAAAAAAAGAAATGATTTTTGGAAGGGTCTACACTCTGTATTTGTCACATGCTGCTTTGCTTCTCACCACCACCAAAATATTGTCTATTAGACAACCTTTTGGTGGTGGTGAGAATTGAGGAGGCATGTAACACATTCTATCTACCCTTTTGATGTCTAGGACATCTGCACCTTGCCCACTCACAATCTTAAATGACAGAGGTGTAAGGCAGGGGTCTCCAAATCCAGCCCTAGAGGACCACAAACCAGTCAGGTTGGCAGGATATCTCTAATGCATATATATCTCATGCATATTCATTAGGGCTATCCTGAACACCCGACTGGCCTAGGGGTTCAAGGAGGACTGGTTCAGAACCACTGGTCTATACAGTGTGTGGTGGCTGCAAACACCTTCCACAGCCCACACTGTCAGCACTGTTGCCAGTATTGGCCTGCCAATGTGCATAATGAGGAGCAAGGTACCATAAGTATAGCCCGGACAGGGTGGCCTGGCCAGGGTGCATCTGCACAGGGCATAGGGCACTGACTGGGACATTTTGGTGCCCGGCCACCACCTACACAGACAGGGTGACCTCAGTATGTCCTGCTGGGAGATCACTCTCACCCTGACTGTGCAGTGATGACAGCATGGCTAGGCACCCCCATATGTGATATTTATGGGTTCCCTTTTGGGGCTCAGTTACTGACTTATCTGCTTGTTGTGTGTACTGCCATCCCAGTTCTGGGTGCATGCATTTCCACCAGGAATATGCACTATGGACTAACTAGCAGACTGTTTACAGCTGGTATGTGTCTTGATGGAGTGCCTTACAGTGGCTGAAGGCTTGCTGCAGGAGAATATCAGATAGTGGTGGGGTGCAGCTTAGCATATACAGGCCTAATGTCTGTCTGCTATTGTGGTATGGTTATGTACAGAGCTGCAGTGACTGCCCTGAAGGGTGTCTTTTCCCCAGCAGGACTGGGGTTGATGGTCCACCTCTACTGCCACCATTGTTGGGAGGCCCTGTTTGCCACCCTCAGCCCTGGAGGAGAAGGGTGGTGGTACATGGGGGGATACACCTGATGGAGACAGACAGAGATATCCTAGGTGTTTCTGCAGAAACTACCTATCTTGCACATTAACACTACCTTGGACCTCCAGCATGGCCTCTTTCAGCCATGGAAGGTGCTGTGGACCTGGTGCTGGGTGCCTCACCGCACCCTCAGGGTGAGCACAGTACCCGCAGAATGTGAGGGTGTGTAGCTACACTGTGCCAGTAAAACACACGGCCCCTACCAGGCCGAGGTGCTGTGGGGGTGCACATGGTCACTTCCCCCTACCAGGCCGAGGTGCTGTGGGGGTGCATATCTGTGGACAGCTGATTTGCATGTGCAGTGCATCATGGGTACGGGTGGGCTAACCCTATCCTGGTGACCACAGCAGACTGTCTGTGTGGTGACGTGCAGGCTCTCTGCAGCCAGCCAGGGGCTTGCTAGCAGCTATAGAGCTGTAGCCCAATGGTTACTTCACTGTCTGTGAAGCCAGAGGTCATGGGTTCAAACCCACAGTGGGGTTATTTGATAGGGCTTCCCAAAGCATTATCTCTTTTTAATGTACATTTTTGCTGCCAGCAAAAACACCCTCAGCGTACTGTACACATAAGATGCCCCTATATGGCACCTTATGGTTCCCGTCCATATAAGGTGCACTATACATTATCCTGTGATGCAACTTATAGGGTGCCCTATAGGGGACATTTTAGGGTGCCGTGGCGGACAGTGCACTTTATAATGTGCCCTATGGAGTGCCTTATACGGCATTTTCAATTACGGCACGTGAGGGCGTGTTTGCTGGCAGCAATTAAAAAAATAAAAATAAAGTGCTGCAGGAAACAAAACATACATTGCAAAGCTGATGCCTCAGCCAGCCTTATGTATTAGGCACCCTGGGGAGCAAACTCATGACCCCTGTATCAGCAGTCAGTGCCTTCACCATTGTGCTCCACTGCTGCTCCTCCTTACATGTCAGCGCACCTACTTATGCTTTTCATTCCTTAAACTGCACAGTGCTGCCATCAAAAACAGTACTCTGACCTTGCGGTACCTCATACGGCACCCTATAAAGCGTCCTATAAGCAACATTCTAGGGTGCCTTGGCAGACAGTGCACTTTAAAATGTGCCTTATGGGGCGCCTTATGTTAACACGCTTTGAGAGTGCGTTTGCTAGTAGTGATAATTAAAATAAAAATAAAATGCCTCCTAAAGCAATCTTCCCCATAATATGCAATGCCTCAGCCAGCCATCTTCATTGGGCACTATGGGAGATTGAACCCCTGATCCCTGCACCATTGGTCAGTGTCTTAACCATTGTGCTGTGGCTCTTTTCCTGGGTGTGTGCATCAGCGTGCCACCTTATGCCTCCCAATATTAAAATGCCTCCTAAAGCAATAGCACACCGCCTTATGCCGCCCAATATTAAACTGGCTCCTAAAGTAATGCCTCAGCTAGCTGTCTTCATTGGGCACTGTGGGGGATTGAACCCCTGATCCCTGGTCAGCGTCTTAACCATTGTGCTGTGGCTCTTTTCCTGGGTGTGTACATCAGCGTGCCACCTTATGCCTCCCAATATTAAAATGCCTCCTAAAGCAATAGCACACCGCCTTATGCCGCCCAATATTAAACTGGCTCCTAAAGTAATGCCTCAGCCAGCTGTCTTCATTGGGCACTGTGGGGGATTGAACCCCTGATCCCTGCATCATTGGTCAGTGTCTTAACCATTGTGCTGTGGCTCTGCTCTTCTGCTTGCACAACAGCGCGCCACTTATGCCTCCCATGCAGCTTTCTCATGCGCTAATGTGCGGGGGGCACATGGGCGCCACGCACCTTAGCGCATATTTAAATCCTGGTTTTTCTTTTTCAGAAAGAAACGCCCACTCCTTATATGGCACCCGCACACTAGCGCGGCCTGCACATTATCGAGGTTTTAGTAAACATACCCCTTAATCTCTTCTTTAACTGGTAGGGTAAAATTCAGAAATTTGATGTCAGTTGGTGGTGTATAATTCGTGTTTCTTGATGTGATTAATATTTCAGTTTTTTTTAAATTAATGTTCAGATTGTTTGATCTGAGCCAATTTTCAGCTTCAATGAGACAGGTTGCTAATTTCTCATATTTAGGATCAAGTATATTGATTGAGGAGAACAACATAATGTCATCCGCATATATATGGTAGTTTATCTTATATTTTTGGAATATAGTACATATTGGCTGTAGGTAAAGATTAAATAGGAGGGCAGATAATGCAGAGCCCTGAGGTATTCCTTGTTCTTGAGGGAAAGGGAGAGATGAATTTTGGTTAATTTGTACAAATTGAGATCGGTCAGATATGTATGATTTAAACCATTCTAGGGTAGTTTTCCTTAATCCTATCTGACTGAGTCTTGAAATGAGTATGTTATGGTTTACACTGTCGAAGGCAGCAGATATATCTAGGAATACCAGGATGAAAGCTTGTTTTGTGTTATCTAAGCCCTTAATGAGGGTATCTAGGAGGGCAAGAAGTAGGGTTTCAACGCTATGGAATGGACGGAACCCGTATTGGTGATCATCAAGGGGAGCGGATGTATCTATATAATCTTGGAGTTGAAGTTGATTTTGTCTTACTTTATGTTTTTATGGTATGCACCTAGAATGTAGAGTGGAATATAAATGCCTCCTTTCAGAGGGAAGGAAATAATATAAAAAGACAGTGGGAAAGATGTATGTCTGAGGAACTCCCACTGTCCCACCCAGAACAGAGACAGCCAATCATCTTTCAGTGAAGCATAAGCATCACACATTATCAGTTAAAAGCATTTTGGTAAATGATAAAGATTTATCTATGTCTTAGAAGAAGGTGTAATTCAATCTGATCCTATTTAAAGATCCTGGTAAATTCCTGAATTTATACATGTTTCACTTCTGCTATTTATCATTCCTATAATGTTACTAGATGTACGCAATGTCATAGACATCCATATGAAGGATGGTTCCTGAGCCGTGGAGCTTATGGTGTATTCAAGAAAGACAATTTATGGTGAATAAAAATGTTTACCAAAATAGAGTTACAAGTTTGCTAGATCTTAACACTGGGGTCAAAGTCAAATCACACTCTTCACATCCCCTCATCCAAAAATCATGGCTTGCTGCAGTTTTGAGGGAGCATCACCAGCAGCCAAAGGTTTTTCCTCTGCAATGCCAAACTGCCCCCTCCCATCAGCAGCACTGCTACTCCTGTGGCATTGTCAGCCTGGTGCACTTGCAAGTCTACAACTGACCAGAAGATCCCTAGCTGGTAATCTCTCATCCGAAGATTCCTATAATGTATCTGGTCCCGAAGATTCATAAGTCGATGATCTCTCCTCCGGGGAGACCTATCATATCATGTAAAAATTCAGTGTTGGAACCGTTGTCCATTTTTTGTGATGTTTTTTTAAAACAGGAAGCATGTCGGGTTTCCTCTTTTATTAGGGATTCGACACATTTTTTGCAAATAATTTCCACTGTTCGGATACCAGCTGGAGCATTTTTGGTTACTTTGGACGTGGTTTCACTATATACAAATATAGATCAGAGGGAAGCATTAGATCTTTTACAAAGATGTTTTTGTTTTGCCCCTCTTCGGTTACCTCGTTCTTTTCTGAATCAATTGATTGAGTTAGTTTTGACCAGAAATTATTTTTTGTCTGAAGGGTTATTCTATCAACAAATTTCTGGTATTGCCATGGGGGCTACTGTGGCACCCTCTATTGCTACCTTATATATGGCAGATATGGAAAAGACTTCAATTGAAAGCTCTTTGGGGTTTTCCAATGTTTTGTTATGGAAACGGTTTCTAGATGATATTTTTTTCATCTGGATTTCAGATTTGATATCCCTACGTCAATTTATAGAATGACTTAATTCTTTGCGGGGGAATATAAAATTTACTGAGAAGATTAGTACCACGTCTATGGAGTTTCTGGATATGCAGCTTTTTGTTGAAGCGGGTCGATTAACCACCACACTTTATTGAAAGCCTGTTCAACGGAATAGTCTTTTGCATTTTTGGAGTTTTCATCCGGGCCCCTTACGTCATGGTTTACCTTTTAGGCAATTTTTGAGATTGCGGAGAGTATGTGTGACTATGGAAGAATTTAAGCGACAAGCCTCTATTCTTTGTCATCGTCTCCCTGAAAGGGGTTATCCCCAGGTTGTTATTCAATGGGCTTATCGTAGAGCCTCTCATGTCCACAGAGAATGGTTGATAGATCCACAATATACGAAGGAAGAGTCCTCATCTGAGTCATCGATTACTGGGGTCTTACCTTATACGGATCGCAGTTCTGGGGTCTTGAAGATTTTACATGCTCATTGGCCAGTGTTGCAATTACATGATTGTTTTAAAAAAACACTCCATATTGCTTTTTTAAAGGGTCAAACATTGGGGGATCGTCTAGTAAAAACCACTCTGTTACCTGACAGGGTAGAATTTAGACGACCGGAGGTTGGTCATGGTCCGTGTAATAATTGCATTTATTGTGTTACAACTCTGTCGGGGATACAGTGGAGCCATCCAAAGACGTCTCGGACATATAAACATCGTTGGGATACCTCTTGTGTGTCCTCATATGTGGTGTATCTATTACAATGCCCTTGCAACATGGTATATGTGGGCAGGACAATCCGCCCCATTAAGAGGAGGCTCGCGGAGCATGCTTCACGTTTACGGCAGAAGGTGGATACAGCCCCGGTGGTGGCTCACTGTTTGACATTTCAACATTCCTTTCAGGATCTCCGATGGACTATCATGGATCATGTACCTTTGAACCCCCGTGGGGGTGATCGGGAGAAACATCTTCAATGGCTCGAGTAGAAATGGATATTTTCTTTGGACACTGTTGAACCTAATGGTCTTAATCGTGAAATCGATCGATTGGCTTAGTGTTTTTTGACGTATTGGACGCTGTTCAAACTGTTGCACCAATTAGACTAGGGATTCCCTTGATGGTGGGTGTTCCCTATTTCTATTGGTTGGTTCCCATATTTAAACGCTTCCATTCAGCCTTGAATGAATTCTTGACCCTAGCCGCAGTGACGGCGTTTTTTCAACATTGTTGCCAGCTTTTGCATGAACGGAGAGCACTTTATGCAGGGTTGGATACCCGAAACGTGCACGTCGTGTGGAACGAGGACATTCTGAGAGCAACATTTGTTTGGAGAGTGACAGAATAATAGAAGTCTTCATCGAGAAGATAAGTGTGGTTATTGCTATAAGGTGGTGAACCTTTCTTTGAATAAACGTAGCATGCTGTCTTGTGTGAGTTGTGTCTCAATACCAACTCTCCTACAGCTTGCTCCGACAAAAAAAGTGGTTTCTAAGTGTAGGGTATTTTCTTGTGAACCTGAGTATTTGTTATCAACTCAAAGAGGGCATTTTCCCAATGCTGTATCCCAGGGTCTCCTTGGTCATCCATCCTTTTAAGATTACTTTGTTGGCTATCAAAAAGCCATGCACTAGAAAGCCCCGCATTGCTGACCGTGCTGCCCATGCACCTAAAAATGAGCCATGAGCCAAGCAGGCACATCCCTAGGGAAGAAGCAACTCTGCATGCCATTCAGGTGCCCAGTTTTCTACAAACTAGTTCTCAAAACTTTTGCAACTCCAGGCATGATCAGAAACGGTGCAGCAAAGTACCTACATCTCTTACACAGATTCCACATGGACTCGACATTCTCAAACCTAACTTATACACCCACACATTATGGGCACAGGCATGCCAAAGCAGCTTATACTGCATTTTCTGCAAGTAGGCACATTCATTGGCTTTCGTTGCCTGGAGGAAAAGTCTCGTCGGGCACTGAGCCAATAAATCTGTCAACTCCTCCTGGCACCAACGTATGCCAAATTCTTCAGGCGGAGATTCGGTGGCTGCTCCAGATGTTTTTTCAGGCTCACAGTATCCTTGCTATCTCCTAGGGCTCTGAGGGAGTCACACAGACCTCTCCACCTGAGGACCCATGGTTCTTTCTGCCACAGCACATCTAAATAGTGCCTCACTTGGAAGTAGTAGAAGAGACCCATTACCGATAGTTGAAACTTATGTCGCAGTGGGTCAAAAGACTCCATTTCTTCCCCGTGTTCCATGCGGAGGTCTACAATATGCCTGATGCCATGCATACTCCACCTCCATGCAGCCAGCATGGACAGACCAGGGGGAAAATCCAGATTTCCTTGAAGAGGCAGCAAACACATTGTTCTCCAGGATATCTGGTATTGATGACAGAGTATCCACCAGGCCTTTCACAAAGAGTTTATGTATAACCTACTCCCCACACCAGCACCATCCCGCCCCGCCCCTCAACGCGGCACTCAGCACCCCAAGCAACTACACAAAAGCATGCAAATCCACCACACAAAGAGCCCTATCACTGGCGGCTCCAACAATATGGAACACACTCCCACATGACCTACGATCAACTGAAGATCTGAAGGACTTCCGGAAACACCTAAAGACTGTACTCTTCACTGAGCACTACGGCCCAAGCGCATAGCCAGAATCTACAGACTTGGACTAACCTTAGACTCGATTAAAGTTCAATCACAACCAGCGACGGACCCAGTAAACCCATGTATATAACTGTAAAAAGCGCATACTGTAAATAGCTCACACTAATCAGCACACCCGCACCCAAGCACCCTCACTGTACATAATCTTACCTGACATACACACCATTGCCAATGATTGTTTGATGTGTTTACCGCCTTGATTGAAGGATAAGGCGGGATAGAAATATCCTTAAATAAATAAAATAAATAAATAAAATAGTGTGTATAGTGGGAGCTGCAGTGCACACCACCATGATAAATTCCCCTTTGGTACACATACCATCATGTCTAGCACTATATCCTTTAGGTATCTTGCCATACAACGCAGATGATATTCTCGAATTGATGGTACTTCTAGTCCCCCCTCATTCTTCCGATCTTTCAGTGCTGCAAGACTATTCGCGGACATCCTCCCCACCATAGAAATTGTCCCAGCTCCTGCTCCAAGGCCCTCCAGTGCAGCTTGGTCACCCATAAAAGCAAGTGATGCAGGATATAGTACCAGCGTGGTACCTCCATCATTTTGAATAAAGCAACTCGCCCCTTTAGAGATACTGGGAGCCCCATCCACTTGTGCAGGCGTTGTTTTGTTTGTGCTAATAACGGTGTCACATTGCTTGAGTATAAGGACTCCATGTTTGCTGTTAGCTGAATGCCAAGATAGTACAGGGACCCCTCTGCCCACACAAGGGGAAATGGACCCTGCCATGCTCGGCAGACCCAGCCACCATCATCGAGTGCCAGGGCTTTACTTCTGTTGATCCGCAGACCTGAAAATTTGCCATATTCCACAATCAACTGCAGGACTCAGGGTAACAAAGCTACGGGATCCTGAAGGCATAGCAAGAGATCATCAGCAAAAGCACTGACTTTCACCATCTCTGGACCCAATTTAACCCCCTGCAACTGTTCATCTACCTGAAGTGCCCTTAACAGCAGCTCCAAAGAGAGAACAAAGAGCAGTGGTGACAGAGGACACCCCTGTCTAGTCCCCAGGCCCAAAATAAACGGCTCCAACATGACACCATTTATTGCCAGTTGTGCTTGTGTTTCCGTGTAGAGGGTCTTTACCCACTGCAGGAATTCCCCCGTGAACCCAAATCCTTTTAGCACTGTAAGGAGATACGACCACAATACCCAGTTGATAGCCTTCTTGGCATCGAAGCTCACCAACAGGAGAGGTAGCCAGCTAGCAGTACAATGTTCCATGACCAACAAAAGCTTTGTAATGTTCACCGTGGCGTCCCTCCCTGGGACACATTCAGCTTGATGGCTTCCGAGCAATATTGGGAAGCATGCATTTAATCTACCTGCCAAGATTGAGGCTAACAATTTAACATCATAATTAAGGAGTGATATAGGCTGATAGGAAGCTGGGACCAAAGCGTCCTTTCCTGGTTTGGGGATAAGAATAATGATCACGCACCGCATGTCTCGTGGGAAACAAGTCTTTGCCAAAACAGCTGCAAACAGATCAACTATTGCCGGGGTTAACTGTAATTCTAATACTTTGTAATATTCCACTCCAAATCCATCTGGACCAGGTGCCCTATGAAGAGAACCTCTCTGGATCGCTCATTGAACATCCTGCCCCTTAATCGGCACATTAAGGGCCGTTATTTCAGCTTCCATGAGCTGTGGCAAATGAACCTGCTGCAGAAAGTTCTCTCCTGCACCTGACCCCTCTGAATCAGCTGTGTACAATGTTTTATAGAATTCTCAGAAAAACCCAGCTATGCGTGTTGGCTGATTCTTCAGACAACCCTCTCCATCCTTGATCACTGCCACAAACTTCACTCCTCCCTGCTCGCACACTGCACACACGAGCAATTTATCTGACTTATTACCAAATTTATGAAATTGATGCTTAAAGTAATGCATAGAGAGTACAGCACAGTGCTGAACTGGTGTGTTAAGAGTAGCTTGGGCCACTAAATATTCTTGCCGCTATTCATTTGTTGGGCATCTCAAAAGACCTCGCTTCTGCATCTGCAGTGAGTGCTCTAACTGTATAATTCTCTGATCTAAGTGCTTCCTCCGCCGACTCATATTGGCTATAACTGTGCCTCTCAGCACTACTTTACTCGTTTCCCAGAACATAATCAGTGTGCTCCGATGCAGCTTATTGTGCTCTTCATAATCATCAAGAAGGGTCAAAACTCCTCATCATCCCATAGGAAGGCTGGAAAATGCCAGTTAAAGTGAGATTCTCAGTGGTTTTCCCAATCCAACCATACCATGGCATGGTCAGAGACATATATTGGCTTCATCTCAACATGAACCAGTCGACTCAGACTACCTGAAGACACCAAAATATAATCCAGGCAGGACCATGATCCATGTTCCCTAGATACAGTAGGTGCATATAATCCCAAATGCCCAGGTGAAGGACTCGCCATGCGTCGACCAGGCCTAACATTGTCCAGCCCTGCAAGCAATTGTAACCTGAACGGTCTAACACTGGGTCATGGGGCAGTTAAAGTCGCTTGCCAGGAATACCTGTCTGACAATCTAAGGTAATCCGCTGCTGCACCTTTTTAAAGAAAGAGTGGTCATATTCATTGGGCATGTACACATTTGCCAACAGTATATTTTCAGTGTAAAGGGTGGCATGCAAAAGGACAAAATGCCCCTGGAGGTCCATCTTCTGATACACTTTTCTAAAGGTACTCCCTGTTTTACAAGAATAGCCACAGCCCCTTTATCAGTTCCAGAGGAGGCCCCGTATACAGCCCCCACCCACACGCTTAAGCTTCAAATGCTCCCCAGTACTCAAATAAGTCTCTTGCAGCATGGCTATCTGCACTACCTTGCATTTGAGAACTTGCAGGATTTTTGTGTGCTTAGCTGGAGAAGTGATACCCCCACATTCCAGGAGGCCGTGTGCACCTTAAGTGCAATAGTCCATCCACAACCGTTCCGTCGTTCTCATTATCTGCAACCATTCACTCACGGGGTGCCCAGCCTCGACCCCCGGGCATTCACACCTCAAGCACTCATGAGCATCATCAGCTGTGGACTGCAGGGATCCCTTCTCCAAAGAAACCCCTCCCTCTAGCCCTCTCCACAACTCCTCCCTTCTTGCTCCTTTTACACCCCTTCCTCCCCCAAGCTCCTCCCCACAACACTACTAACAACCAAAACCCCAACCATTCTATATACAAGTAGCCACCCTTAATACTCCGCATATGGAGTGAGCCACTTACAAGTGCCCAGGATGACCCTCCCTGTGCTGACCTTCCCCCCAAGTGGGGCCATCCAAGTCTCTCAAACTTCTCTTAAATGGCTCACGCCAAAAGGCAGGCAGCACTGACAAACTCTTATATTGTAATTACTTCCTCATCTGTACATAGCAACCAAGTCACACAATTATGATAATCCTCCAGTGTTTGTGCTCCATTGCAGCAGTCCCATTGAGTCTCACTATCCCTCTGATCATTTGGACAGTTTCTTTTGGTTGGGGGTGAGCAGCGATGCCACACACCTTTATGCTGCTGCTGTCTGTTCAAAAAATCTGGATAGACCCCCCATGGTAGATTCTCAAAGAGGCCGGGTAAACCAGCGTAAATTTAATGTCTCTTTTAAAAAGTTCTGCACAGACTGGTGAAAATTTCTTCTGCTTTGTTGCTAATGATGCAGAGTAATCTTGAAACCCTAAGATATTTTGATTTTTGAGCTGGAGGTTTCGCTTTTTTCGGTAGGCTTGTAAAAGCTGTGTTTTATGAGCAAAGTTCAAGATTGTAGCTAGCACCAGTCTCGGGCATGATCGGTCTTCCACCCTGGAGCCTAAACGATGTGCCCGCTCCATCTTTATATCCCTAATCAATGCCTCCAGTCCCAACTCTTTGGGGAGCCAAATTTCAAACAAGTCTGATTGTCCATCTGACCATGACTCCAGCATGTCAACTAGCCTTAAGTTGTTCCTTCTGGAGTGGTTTTCAAGGTCGTCCACCTTTGCTAACAAGGCCTCAATCTGTGACTGTTGTTTTTTCTGTTCCCGCTCTTGCTGTATTTCCGCATCCTCTAAGGCCGATAGTCTGTGCTTGATCTCCTCCATTCTCCGCCCCACCTCAGTAAGGGCTTCACCCACAGAATCCAACTTCTGCATGACTAGGGAGAATTTTGGTTCAAGAAGCTTTGCCACTTCTTTCGCCAGTTCCTCAGGGGCTGAATCTGTGCTCTCTGCCCCAGGCAAGGCTGGAGGCAGTGCTGCTGCTGCCATTTTGCTGTCCTGTGCCGACTTCTCTCAGCCTTTTTTAGTCACTGCTTGCATATTCCAGAGATGCCTCAGTTACCATTTGCTCCCCAATGATTCACTGCTCTCAGATCAGCTTAGGGCAGAGGGGATCAGCAAAGTCTTGATTGTCCAGCTCTTATCTGCAGGGCCACCCCAGAGCAAGTTGAGAACCGTCCTCACCTGCTCATGCGCCTCCTGCACATTTGAATGTTAATCTCTTTTCCCTTCCATTCTCAGCCACTTCTTTGTGAAACCACATCAGTCTGTTCTTCTTATTATTATTTTCATTCTCTTATATACTGCGCTATTCTGCATCAGTGCGGTTTACATTGAACAAACTGAAATTACATTGAACAGGGCATTATAACTTGGAGATAACTATTTTACAGGGAACATGGGCTATGGAGGGTTAAGTGGCTTGCCCAAGACCACAAGGAGCACCTGTGGGACTAGAAACCCCAGTCCTTCCAGCCCAAGGTTGCTGTCCTCTAGTGGGATTAGAACCCCTGACCTTCTGGCCTGAAGTACCTTGCCGCAACCACTAGGCCACTCCTCCACTCCTAATTATTGTTACCTAATTACTAACATGACAATTTGATAACTTTACTATAGTTTCTGTTGCCCCGCTGCACAAAGAACTCCTTCTCCTTCCAGCACTTTGGCGAGTATGAGCCACGTGATACAGGAAATACTAAACCAGAACCAGAACCAGAAATACTGCGCTGGTCCTGCGAGACTTAAAATCCCGAGACCAGCGTGGGAGTTCCTGCACCACATGGTTCATACTCGCCAAAATGCTGGAAGGAGGAGGAATTCTTTGTGTAGTAGGGCAACAAAAACTATTGTAAAGTTAACAAATTGGCATGTTAGGAATTAGGCAACAATAATAAGAAAAACAGACTGATGTGGTTTCACAAAGAAGTGGCTGAGAACGGAAAGGAAAAGAGATTAACATTCAAATGTGCAAGGACTCAAGACAGCAGAAGAGTCGCTGTTTCACGCTGCTCATCCAGGATTGGTTCTTTTCTTCTAAATTCCCTGAGAATCACATGATAAGGGAGGAAGAAGCAGCAGAAAATAAAAGGTGGGAAAATCTCTGGAGCCGGGTGAAATCGCTAATCGCCCTGGTGACCTGGCATTTGGGATTTGTGGAACCTGCATTACACTGCATATAAAATACAGCAGAAGAAAACAAATGAAAATATTGCAAAACATTACCCTGTCTCACTACTGATGCCAGAAGAAAAGGCACCAGGGAGCTACTATTGTCCCACTTAGAGCCACGTTGGATTTCTGAGTTTTGTGGCATCCTTCGGTTTAAATTTGGATGAATGGAAGGTCCGTCCTTATTCTGTGACATTTCATTATCAGCTAATGCTCACTTTTGAATACTGGGTAAGACTGGAAACAACAGCCAGAATACACTACTAAGATGCTTATCCACTCCTTAATCACCTCTCGTCTTGACTATTGTAACCTACTCTTGGCTGGTCTCCCTTTGAATCATCTCTTTCCCCTTCAATCTATTCAACACTCTGTTGCGTGGCTAATCTTCCGCTAGCCTCATCATGCCTATAGTACCCCTCAAGTCACTTCATTGGCTCCCTATCCATTTCCGCATCCAGTTCAAACTTCTCTTGCTGACCTATAAATGCATTCACTCTGCAGCTCCTCACTACCTTTCTTCTCTTATCTCTCCTTACACCCCACCCCTCCTCGGGAACTCTGCTCTTCTGGCAAATCGCTTCTATCTGTGCCCTTCTCTTCTATTGCTAACTCCAGACTTCGCTTCTTTCACCTTGCTGCACCTTATGCCTGGAACAAACTACCTGTGTCTGTACGCCAGGCACCTTCTCTGACCCTTTTCATATCCAGGCTGAAAACTCACCTCTTCGCTGCTGCTTTTGGATCTTGATTCACCTGATTTCCTTGTTTCTTTACCTTTCCCTCTTGTTTTATCCTTGTCTATACTTTCTGTGTTGTCTGTCTTGACTAGATTGGAAGCTCTGATGAGGAGGGACTGTCTCTTACATGTATGTGCAGCACTGCATATGACTTGTAGCGCTATACAAATGCACAGCAGTAGTAGTAGGGCATTAGGGGCATATTTAGGTCAACATCTCATCCAGGGCAGTAAGAACATATTTTTCAAGAGCTTGTGGAACATTCAGAGACTCCTGAATATCTAATACTATTTTCCCTCTGGAAGCCAAAAATCCTTTGGTTGAATTCAGTCCCCCAAAGCTATTTTGCTTCACTGTACACGTTTACAGTCCTACTGAATCTGTAAGCCATGTAGGATCATAGAGGAGGTCTCATATCATTCTGCTTTTTAATTTCATTTATAAGCTCTACAAAGAAGGAATTGTCTCTTCTATATGTCTGCACAATGTGATGGATGTCTAGTGCTCTTATATAAATAATCCCTCAATCCTCCTTCCATACACGCCCCTCACCTACCCAGAACTCCCCTATCAGGCAAAGTAACTCACCAAGCATCCTGTGTGAGTTAGAGACCATGTTAGTATTTAAACTCAACACTCTCTGATACCTAGTCCTAAACGAGAGATGAGATAATCCAAAATTTATGACCCATGCAGAACAGTCTTTAGACTGGAACAGTGTCAGGTGTGGTAATGAGCTACTGGGTCTGTCTCTATCACACTAGATTTATACTAGGCATGAGCAGGCAAAAAAAACCCCCTTTAGCTCAGCCTCATTTAAAAAGAACATATTTTTGTGATTTTTGAACTTTTTCATTTATTTGCACATATTCATCTTATTAGCATGTCAACAGTGCATAATATGACTTTTGTACACACGCAAATTAATTGGGCACACATACATTCATAGGTGTATATGTTGTCACCAGCACCCCTTTTTGGCCCTTTTAGGCACCCGCCTAGGGCCGTGAGGTGTGGGTTGCCTTATTAAAGAAATAGTCAGTAGCCGTGTAATTAAGGTAAAAGAAATAATTTGGGTTTTATTCCCCATCCCACATAGGATTCTTTATGAACAGCACAAAGGAACACAAAAGAAAACTGTTTCTTCACAGTATAAAAATAAACTCTTCGCCAGCACAATGTATCACAGAACTCTTGCTTGCCTGGCTAACATAGGGATGTAATTTCATCAGACAGACAAAGCGTGCAATCCATGGAATCCACTTCTATATCACACTCCTGGTTTTCCCATTGCATCTGCTCATAGTCTGTATTTGGAGGCACATAACAATCTTTATAACTGAAATCCTCACAGCTCTTCCCTTGAATGACACTGGTTATTCTATTTGGTAAGTGCTCTACATCAACAGGGTTCAAGAGTCCTGTGCTAGGAACTGTATCTCTCAGGTTCCTTCTCCAATAGGGATTTTCCTCCCATTTACTGGGCTTTGCTCTGCTGGCAATGCCTGGCTTTTTCCCTCTAGCTACAACAGGGTACTTAGCTTTTGTCCCTGGGTAATGAGCTTCTCTCTCTGGGCTTTGGCTGGTTCCTCTCCAAGACTTCCACGTCTCTGTAGCCGGGTCCAAGCTGAAATCACTTTCTGAAGAGAGTCTGTGTCTGCTGCCTCTTGCTACCGGGACACTTCCTTTACTTCCTGGTCCTAGCAAGATCTGCTGGTTGAGAGGACTTCCTTCCTCTTGGTTACTCACTCTCCAGTGACCGAGGCCCCCTCTGGCTTGGGAGACTCCCCTGCAGCTACAGCCTGCTCCACCCTTTGGCTTCTGCTCCTGCCTTTGCTGCTTTGGCTCCAGCCCCTCCCTTTGCTCCTCTACTGGGCTTTCCCTGTAGTTTTTATGCTCCTGTTCTCTGCACGTTGTACGTGTCCTTCCACTCAGGTGAGCTTGATTAGCCTTTTGGCTTTCTGCTGCATCACCTTTGGTGAATGGAAAGTTTTCTCCACTATACTTGGGCTTTTTGAAAGCTGAATATGTTTGCTGCCTATGTGTTTGTGAGGTAAGCTCTTCCTCTTTTCCTATTACCATAGGCTCTGAGCTAGCCATTTCCTCAAATAACATAGGCTCTGTACTAGTTACCTCATCACAATGTGTACAAATGAGCACACTTTTCTTTTTTAGAAACCCAAATGAAAGTCCAAACTAGCCGGAAAATGCTTTATATTTATGGAGAGAGATCATTATCCTTAAAGGAGTTGGAAAATACAGTTTTAGGAAGGAAAAGCTCCTCCGCACTGTAGCACCATCCAGATTGGGTCTAGCATGGAGCAGATTTCAGGTCCTCTTCAAGCTACCCCAGACTTGTCTCATGCTGATGCTGGTGCTCAGGGCTGCCACATATCTATATTAGATGGGAAGTCTTCTGATGCAGGCTACAAAATGATTTGGAGCCTGCTTCAGAAGACTTATGAGAAGAGACTTGAAGACCTAAATATGTACACTCTGGAGGATAGGAGGGACAGGAGAGATATGCCCAGTTTAGGAAGGCAGTGAAGCACCACCTCTTCCTCATGTACTACCTGGTTGACAGTGCTACAATAGCCCCTTCCACTATCTAGCCCATGCAGTACAATTGAATCTTACCATACAAGACACCCATGACTATGACTAGCGAGATACGACTTGTCACATCGCCTAGATGTAAATAGTTTCCCCAGGTTATCCAAGTTCTAGTACCTGTTCCTTGTAAACACAGATCAGCCAATGAAATGTGTAAGTTTTATGTTCCATGTGAACCGCACTGATGTTGAATAGCGCGGTATAGAAGAGACTCTAAATAAATAAATAAAAATATGAATCAGACCTTTAAATACTTAAAGAGTATTAATGAACAAACAAACCTCTTCCAAAGATGGGGAAGCTGTAAAACTAGAGGCTGCAAGAGGGAAAACATGAAGCTGCAAGGGGGTAAACTGAAAGGCAATGTCAGGAAATACTTTTTCACTGAAAGGGTGGTGGATGCTTGGAATGCCCTCCCGATGAAGGTGGTGGGGCAAACACAGTGACAGAATACAAAATGGCATGGGACAGACACAGTGGATCCCTTTATAGGAACAGGATAAAATCAAAATAAACATAACTATCTCTTATATCTGAATAAATGGGGGTGACCTACACAGAGCGGTGGGTACACCCCTAAATAAAGGCATGGGGAGGGGTGACCTGCACGGAGCGACAAGTGCACCTACTCTTGCCGCCTTGCTGGGCAGACTAGATGGACCATGCTGGTCTTCATCTGCCGTCATATATTATGTTACTAGGATAGAAGGAGAAAGGCATGGTACAGGGACATAGAGATGAAGGGAATCCACTGACCACACGTTCAGCCAATGATTATGAGCCCCACTGGAAAAGAAATGAAGTGAAAGTGTCAGATTCTGTCTGGGCAGCAGTTGCCAAATGTTCCTGGCTGCTCTTGCTACAGTTTCGGGGGCAAAGCTGGCCAGGCTGCTCCATGTAGTGGGTGGTTCTGCGACACTCTTCTGGTTCTGACATAGTGCCGCTGCCTTTGATTCAGGTAATCAACTTGACAAGGCATTGCATCCAGTTCCTTCTGGTGATATCAAATGATCTTCCAGTCCTGTTACACCTTAGGGTTTCCACTGTTCTTCTTCGCTCTCTTCAAATTCTTCATTGTTTGGAAACAAACAAATGAATCTCTGTGGTGAGAGTGACACTTTCTCCTGCCAGGGTTCTTCTGTCATACTGCCCCATTATGACATCAGCATCTTTCACTCTCCAATAAGTTACATGGAAATTCATTGTAGGCTGCATCATAAAATGTATTTCCTGAACTATCAGAAACTGAAAAACAAGTTAATTAATATAGACACGTATAAAAAAATACTTACCAAAATGATGTGTTGGGCACTTCCTATTGCCCTACACACATGACTTAGGTGGCTCTCCAAAGAATAAAAGCCATAGATTTGCAGAAAGAAAGCCACAGTACAGAGGAGAGGCAGTTCCTGTTCCGGCACAGCAGTCACTGATCCTGAACTTGCAGCTCGGCTAAGGGCTGGAATGAAGGATGACTGACTGGGCCTACTGGGGAGGAGCTGGGAGCCTGGCTGATTGGGGTAACAGTTGAGAGGGTGGCTGATTTTAGAGAGGAGGGAGATGGTAGGAATATCTAAAAGGGAAAGACTGGTTAACAGCATGGTAGGAGGAGAAAGCAAGACTGCTAACTGTAGCCTGCAGAGATGTTTAAGGGTAAGATTTACTTTCTTTTCTTTGGACAGAAAAAGGGAAAACTAGCCTTAGTAAATCAGGCCCTAAAGGAGCTGAAACCTCCAGTGGATCTCTTCCATCTCCCAACCCTGTTCCCCAGCTTCAGTGTGGGGGTGGGGGGGGGGACTTTCAGCCGAAGGCTCCTAAGTGTTTGGGCTGGATCCTAAATAAAACAAAAATGTATCTTGGCTTGTTCTATATTAATAATAATTTCTTTATTTCTGCCATGTAAAGTTTATGAGCATCAAGGATGGGAGATACGTGTCTCTTTTTTAAGGTGGAGAAGTTGATAGAACATATACATGCAGCAGGTATTTTCCCTCAGTTATATCACAACACACACCATGTCACAGAAAAATTAGATATTATGCATCACTTATCATACAAAATGAGATGATTACATAAACTGAGAAATTCGTGCAAAATGGAAAAGAAATCTAGGAGAGAATGTTTGTTGTTGTTAAGTGCCATCGAGTCAGTGTTGACTCATAGCGACCTTCTGAATAGTTGTCCTAAATTGTGTTCAGTCTGTACCCGTAGCTGCTGTTATTTATTGATCCATCTCAGTGGTGCCCAATGCAATTGGACATGTTTCTGTATCTTTTTGCCACATCGTCTCAGGTTGCATTTTCCTGCTACTTGAGAACCTTCTGTCTTTCCATTCCTTCTGCAGATCAGTCACTTGCTACTGACTCTTCTCTTAGCAATGGCATTTTTGTGTTTTTTTTCCTTTTCTACTATGCCTGGCTTTTTGACAAGGATTTTTTCACACTTTCCTCCTGCTCCTTTAGCCTTCTAGCTCAGTCAGAACTGGCCTCCCTTATGTTAATTGCATGGGATGGAATCTTATGTGGTTATCGGTCCAGGACAGTGGTGATCTTATGAGGGAGCAACCAAAACCTCACCAACTCGGCCACAGGCCAATGCAGATTTACATTCACCTCTCCTTGACAATTTCTATGACTGGTTTTGATGGACAAATGACTCCTGAAGTAATACTTTGCATTTCCCATGGTATTTGATTTGATTTCTTTATAAATTGCCAAATACTAGATTATACAGATGTAAATAGTTACCCAAGTTTGGATCCAAGTTCGAGTACCTGTTAATTGTAAACACAGATCAACCATTTGAAATGTGTAAGTTTGTTGTTCCATGTAAACCGCACTGATGTAGAATAGCGCGGTATATAAGAGAATGTAAATAAATAAATAAATAAAAATGATAGAGCATCACAGTGGTACACAACAGCAATAGTCACATTTGTGCATTTGCTACTTGCTTTTTCTTGTTTGCTGATCGGGGTTTTTTTAGAGTATTTTCTCTTGGTTTGCAAATTCTGTTTCTTCTCTCCTCAAATGTACTGGTGAATTCTCACTCATTCCCTCCATTCATTGGAATGCTTATCTAAGTTTAAGGATGGAGACTGTTGTGGACATTTACTTTTCATACTTCAGCATGTTTACCATACCTGGGTCTGCTGATACTATTAAGCATACCTGGAGTCAGTTAATTGTATCTCAGTATATAATCTATTTCTTTAAGACCTTAAGCTCTCAGAATGTATAGTCTTGACATACACTGATTCTTATATGTCACCTAAAGTGCAGGAAAGTGTTTCCTGGTTTGTATATCAAATTTTTCAAGATCTTTATGAGGCCGCTCTACAATATCAACATTGTAGGGGAGCATGGGGGCTGCAAGATGATTAATGGATTGTCTCTTGTTCTGTGCTGTTTAAACAGTTTTCACTATAATTTTAGTCTCCTTTGATATTCTTTGTTGATCTTTTCTCTCAGTCATTTGTGCTGGAATGGTGCACCTTCTTTTTCTATACCATACATTTATATTCGCTTCCTGACCAGCTTCTTTATATTACAGTCTTCTGTCACAGAGATTTTTTCAATTTTTCTTCATTTTCCTTTTATGGAGAATGTACATCCGTCCAGCCAAAAATATTTATGATGCTATCTGAGAAACTCTTCCTAACTTAGAGATATTCTGTCAGAGGATGATCACAGGAATGTTATAGCTTCAGACAGTAGGTATGGTCTCCTTTTTCTCTTTTTACATCAACCCTCAGACCGTTTGAAGGTGCTGTCATGTGCATATTTATTTTCTTTCATTTTTTTCAATTAGAGATCTCAAATATGTGTCTATTATTATTAAAAGAAAAATTGCAAAAATCAACAATCTCTTGCTTTCAGTTTTGGTTCTACTCTCTGCTAGAGCCCCAATCGGCATCGGGAAAGAGAGCAGGGGGGCTGAACTCCCTTCCCGCTCTCCACCACAAAGCCAATCAGGACACGACCTACAGCAAAACGGAAAGCACCTCCCGGCACCATCAGACACTACCACCGATCGGCATCAGGGAAGAGAGCGGGGGGGGGGGGGGAAGGGGGCTGAACTCCCTTCCCGCTTTCCACCACAAAGCCAATCAGGACCTGACCTCTATAGCAAAAAAGAAAGCACCAGAGTCCCTTACACATAGCCCTTGAGTATGGCACTTGAATTAGCTTTCTTTAGTAACCAATCCCAAATTTGAAGCTGCAAGTACAGATAACCATGACGACCCACGGGTGCACACAACTCATTTGGACTGCATAAACCTCAAAAACTGTAAGCTCTGCTACTTTGTTTCCTTATTTTGCATACCTATTTTGTAGCCCCCAACTAACTACTTGCTGCAAATTTCCCTATACACTCCCCTTTAGGCCACTTACTTAGGCTGGGATCACATAATATAGCCCTAAGAAAACTACCCTCTATTCCCAATCACATTTTAGAATTACTACACCTGTCTGGCCTATACTACCTCTTCACCAGACAGTGCCTATTAAGGTGTAACAGTGTTTGAGCTATTCTTCCCAGATTATTTGATTTCTACATAGACAGATAGTCAATTTGCTTCCAGCCAAGATGTCCTCCCAACTATTATCTCCTTTGATACTCAGTATACTACTTATACCTGCCTGCCTGATACCTCAACTAAACGCACAATTCTCCCTCTCACTTACATTGAACCAATTCCGATAATCTACACATATTATGAACACAGTACCCCCTTCTCACAAATTTTACCACAGAAACTCAAGTTACACCCACAACCGCAGATTAATCTATATTAACACCACCCCATTACCAGCACACAGTCCTCTGAAAGCCTCAAACAACTCCATAATGCTTAATTGTATGTACATAAACTCCATATCCATAAAAAAGAAGATTCCAATCATACTTGATTATGCAAACGATGTAAAGCCTGATATATTATTCATAACAGAAACCTATCTATGTGAACAAGACCAAGTACTGCTAAACCAACTAAGCCCACCCAATTACAAAATATTCCATACACCTAGGCCTAGTAAACGGGGTGGTGGAGTTTTAATCTTAATGAAGGATTCCCTAATGCCACGACTTCATAGCGCCAACACTAAATCAGATATTAACATCTTTCTAATTGAAAGCAGAAACATAGCTTTCTGCCTCATCTATAGACCACCAACTTCCAAGTCGGAAGGCCTAACAAACGTGATTGAAGAAGTACTCAATGTTGCTCCAAACAAGAAAGTAGTCCTCCTTGGTGATTTTAATCTCCCCTCATTGCAAAGCTCACGAGCCTCTTCCTTTATTGATGCTATGGAACAGCTAAATTATAAACAAATTATTACTGTCCCCACACACAAAAAAGGAAATATACTAGATCTCATATTCATTCCACATGAGACCCAATTACATAATAATACTCCACCCCTAATATCCCCAGTCCCATGGTCAGACCATCACCTCATAGAATTTATTCGAGGTTCCGCATCTATACATTCCTACTGTAAAAAAGCCCCACAAACAATACTCTAAATATAAGTAATTTGAAAAAGAAGCCTTCATTGATGAGCTCCTACATTCCATTGACACAAGCATAAATGATCTTGATGATCTTATAAATAATTGGAAGACCTCTATTATTAAATTGGCAGCTAAGCCATTGAACTCACAACATACTTTAAAAAAAACCCTCTAAACAATGTTACTCACAAGAACTAAGAGTAATGAAAAGAGAACTAAGAAAACTGGAACGCTCCTGGCGCGCCAGGAAAACCACAGATAACTGAGCTAAATACATGACTTTACTTGCAAAATACCGCCAATCTATTAATACCACAGAATACCACACAAAACTTCTCATGAATTCAAACAACAAACCTAAAGACCTATTCACCATTGTTAAATCCCTCACAACCCATCCAAATTCCTCAACTGATCTACCTACTATCTCGCCCCAAACTCTAGCTAACTTCTATATGGCCAAAAGAAACTCAGGTATTAATCCCCCGGCATTGTTTCACTGATATAATACTGATTGCTGAAACCTGGGATGAGTTCCACCCTATAAATTTAGACTCCTTAAAAAGGACAATAACTAATATGAATACCACCACAGCTAAAGACCCTTGTCCTGTTAAATGGATCAAAACATCATGCAACATATTATTATTGGTAGTTAATCTCTTACTCTCTCAAGGCTACATGCCTAGTGATCTTAAAAAAGCCACTATATGACCAATTGTAAAAAATAAAACTCTTGACAAAAGCTCTCCATCCTCAAACAGGCCCATTTCTAATTTACCATTCCTGGCCAAATTAATAGAGAAAAATGTATACATGCAACTTCAAGATCACATTGACCTTCATGCTCCACTAGATGATAACCAATTTGGTTTCAGACCTTATCACAGTGTTGAAACATTGATGATAGTCCTACTCAACAAAATCATAAAATCGAATTGATAATAGCAATCAAGCCTTCATATTAATTTTCCTTGACATCAATGTGGCGTTCGACTCAGTTATCCACACTCTTCTAATACAAAGACTACAACAAATTGGCCTAAGTGCTCTAAAATCGTTACATCCTATCTCTCCGATAGGACACAGCAAGTCTGCATAGATCAATCATCCTCCAACACATACCCACAAACCACAGGCCTTCCACAAGGCTCCTCAATTTCAGCACTTCTATTTAATATCTATATCCAACCAATCTGCCACATAATAAAAAAATTCAAGATCGATTATGCCATTTATGCAGACGACATTATGCTATATATGCCCTTTAATATAAGAAAGCCCAGCTGAGACCCCATCACCTCATGCTTCAAAGAAATAGCAACATGGCTCAGAAGCTTCGGGCTAATAAGTTTTAATAACTACCAGAGACCAAAAATATAACACCCTCCCTCCCCCCATTCAATACCCATTGACGATGTTAGCCTCAAAGTCAAAGAAGAGGTAAAATACCTAGGTATAACATTGGACAGACATCTATCTTTCCAATCCCATATAAAAAACACAACAAGGACAATATATAGCAAAATTAGACTTCTACAATACTTAAAACCCTGACTTTAGCACTCTGATTTTAGATCTGACTTCAGAAAAACTAAACACTAGCACTAGCAACAGAGCCTTTGAGTATGTATCCCCAAGGCTCTGGAACTCATTACCCGAAAAACTCAGAAATATTACTGACTTATCCATGTTCCGTACACAACTCAAAACTTACCTTTTCACTGAACATTTTGGCCAAACCAATTCTCACCCTGAAGCTGAAGCTGATCCAACATAACTCTCGCACCCCTCCCAACACACCTGGTCAGCATCATATTTAATACCTCTCCTTCTATGAATCATCTCCCATCATTGCTGGGATCACATCCCTCCCTATCTTAACATGCACTTACCACATTTGTCAGTTTCAAACAGTCGCACTGAATATAGGTTATACTATTCTCTGAATCCTGTAAATTTCCTTGATTTCTTGTTCTGGCACCTGTTCTATTGTTAACTGTTCAATTTAACTGTGGTTTTGAATTGTAAACTGCTATGATTACCCAAAATGGCGGTATAAAATCTCACAAATAAAATAAAATAAATAAATAAATAGTCAACCCTTTCAATATAAATGACAGGTTTGTAGCATAGTAACGGTACATTATTTCCTTTTCAATTTCAAGTTTCCACTTAACTGTAATTAGTTCTCTTCAGTATGTATTCCTAATATTCAACGTAGTACTTGCATCGTGCCAGAGAGAGCCTCCTTCTGAAGTTCATAAGATGTGACATATATAGGCAGTATATCAAGGTGTGATTGAGAAATTTATTTTAATCAAGCTGTGGTACTCAATATGATAGCAAATATTTTGGTATTTTTCTGTTACATTTTCTTGGTCTTTGACTGCATTGCTTGGTATTTGAAGATCTTTTCTTTCTCCACCCATTTGGCACTGAAACCTCTATTATCAATGCTGCTCTTTAACTTTTCATTTTCAGCATGATTTTCACTGTGGATTATTTGGTGCCATTTCAGAAGCAACCAGAATGAAACTTACTGCACTCAGTACATGTAGAAAGTTTATTTTTGGTAATTTTCCCCAAACTGCTTAGTTTTGCACATATCATGATAGTAATGAACCTCACTTCCAAGCCAGGGTATGTGGAAAAGGATCTCAAGTCTCAAATTTACTGCTAATGCTCACCAAAGTACTTGCATCATGCCAAAGAGCGCCTCCTTCTGGAGCTCATAAGATGTAACATGTATAGGCAATTTATAAAGGTGTGCTTGAAAATTCCTTTTAATCAAATCTGTGACAACCAACATGATGGGAACAATTTCTGAATCCTTCTGTCATATTTTCGTAGTCTCTGATGACATTACATGGTAAAGATCTTCTCTTTCTCCACTCGATGCACGAAGTTCTGGCACCTGGCTTCTGGCAATATAGTAACATAGTAAATGACGGCAGATAAAAACCAGTATGGTCCATCTAGTCTGCCCAGTAAGATGGCAAGAGTAGGTGCACCTGCCCCTTTGTGCAGGCCACCCCTCCCCATGTCTTTGTTTGGGGTGAACCCACCACTCTATGTAGGACACCCCTATTTGTTGAGAAATTAGATAGTTCAGTTTATTTTAGTTTTATCCTGTTTCTGTAAAGGGATCCACTGTGACTGTCCCATGCCATTTTGAATTCCGTCACTGTGTTTGCCCCCATCACTTCCATCGGGAGGGCATGCCAAGCATCCACCACCCTTTCAGTGAAAAAGTATTTCCTGACATTGCCTTTCAATTTACCACCATGCAGCTTCATATTATGCCGTCTAGTTTTACAGCTTCCCCGTCTTTGGAAGAGGTTTGTTTGTTCATTATTTCTCTTTAAGTATTTAAAGGTCTGACTCATATCGCCCCTATCCCTCCTCTCCTCCAAAGTGTACATATTTAGGTCTTCAAGTCTCTTTTCATAAGGATTCTGACGCAGGCTCCAAATCATTTTGGTCACCTTCCTCTGAACAGTTTCCATTCTTTTTACATCCTTTGCAAGATATGGTCTCCAAAACTGAACACAGTATTCCAAGTGAGGCCTCACCAGTGACTTGTACAGTGGCATAAGTATTGTGATGCAGCGGACCCTCTTGAAGAGAGAGAAAAAGTTTTAAAACCAGAAAAAGGCAAGAACAACTTGCAATATTGGGAGGATCCATCTAGGGGAAGCAGGAGAGTCGAGAGAGAGAGACTGAGAAACCACGCCCCTCTGGGCGGGACGCAAGCCCAGACAGCTTCTTTTTGAACAGAGGCAGGTCTGACTTGGAGAGAGAGGAGGAGAAGGACCAAAGCAGCAGCCAAAGCAGAAGCAGCAGCCAGAACCAGAGTAGAGGAGGCCAAGAGGAAGGCAAATACACTGGCAAGAGCAGAAAGAAACAGAGTCCTGAGCAGAAAGCAAAGCAGGAACTCCAACCAGAGTTGGAGTGGAATAAGGAACAGAGGAAAAGCCAAGAGAAGTACTGGGACCGCAAGGGAGTACCTGGCAGAAGGTCCTCACAGCAGCCGTGGAATAAAGAGGTTCGTCCATTTTCAGAGGTAGGAAATGTTTGTTTGGAAGAAAGAAAACATCCTTACCACTATGGTCTGAAGTCTAAGGAAAGACCGCAGGAGAGCCTGAGCACTGCTGCGCTGAAGCCAAACCCAGGTAGGCTTCCTTCTTTCTAGTAAGAAGGAAGAGAAGCCTCAAAGGTAAAACTCTTATTATTGATAATTACCTTCAGAAGCCTAAAGTATGGGGAAGACAGTGGGAAGAGGATTACTGTTACCCTAAACATTCTTGTAAGCAAGACTATGAAAGAAGTTTGCCTAAGAAGAGAAGTTTGAGTGGGAAATCTTTTTATGAATCTGCTTTTGAACCTCTAATCAGAGAGGAACCGTTGTACTGCAAAACTCCTGGAGACCGACGCCCAAAGCTAAATGCTAGGCATTGGGACATAGTGCAACAAGTATATAAGAAACCCGATTACGATTACCCTGATGTTACAGATTCAGAGGCTTCTGAGGTTGAATCCATGCAAGTAGGATCAGAGGGGGAAGAATCAGATAATGCAATGGATTGTACATATTGTGCCTCGGGGAGTGTTGAATATATCTCCAATGTATCAGATAACTAAGTGAAGGAAGTTTATTGCTTTTGTACAAATGTTCTGTGAAGATAACAGCCTTTACTTTATTGCTTGCTTTTTTTTTTTTTTTTCTCTCCTGAAGTAAGGACATTTCAGTTGTTACCATAACCAATCCTTTTGAACCGTTTTGTGCAAGAAAGGGAAATAAAGCCTTTAACTTTCCCTCCACTCTGTGCATTTGTTCTTTGAGCGTTGGTTACAAGGAAGCCACAAGGAATAACCACCCTTAACCCTTGCAGCATAGGCCAACCTCAACCCTCACCTTTCTTGTGTCCGGGTCCCTCTCGGGTCTACTATCCCTCCACAGAGGGTGCCCTGCGACAGTATCTCTTCCTTTCTGCTGGTAATTCCTTTTTGTATGCAGCCAAAAATCCTCCGGGTTTTGCCACCACCTTGTCACACAGTTTTGCCACAGAAATAATCACACCAAGATCTTTCTCCTGATCCGTGCACACCAACCTCTCGCCCCCTATCGCGTATATTTCCCTTGGATTTCTGCTACCCAAGTGCATGACACTGCACTTCTTCGCATTAAATCTTAATTGCCAAGCATTAGACCATTCTTCCAGCTTTTATAGATCTTTCTTCATGTTATCCACTCCCTCAGGGGAGTCCACTCTGTTGCAAATTTTTGTGTCATCTGCAAAAAGACAGACTTTGCCATTCAGTCCTTCAGCAATATCACTCACAAATACATTGAACAGTGCCGGGCCCAGGACCGAACCTTGGGGCACCCCGCTAATCACCTTCCTTTCATCCGAGTGAGCTCCACTTACTATCACCTTCTGTCGTCCATCAGTCAACCAATTTCTGATCCAGTTTAGCACCTTGGGACCCATCCCCAAACTACTGAGTTTATTGATAAGCCTCCTATGAGGAACAGTATCAAAGGCTTTGCTGAAATCCAGGTAGATGACATCCATCGCATGCTCCTGATCTAGTTCTCTGGTCACCCAGTCAAAGAACTCAATCAGATTTGTATGGCAAGATCGTCCTTTGGTAAAGCCATGTTGCCTCGGATCTTGCAACCTGTTGGTTTTGAGAAAGTCCACTATTTGGTCTTTCAGGAGCACCTCCATTACTTTTCCCGCCACCGAGGTAAGGCTCACGGGCCTGTAGTTTGTCACTTCTTCCCTGTCACCACTTTTGTGAAGCGGTACCACATCAGCCATTCTCCAGTCTTGAGGAATGTCTCCTGTTTCCATGGATCTGTTGAAACATCCTTTAACGGCCCTGCAAGAACCTCTCTGAGCTCTTTCAGTATCCTGGGATGTATCCCATCCAGTCCCATGGCCTTGTCCACCTTCAGTTTTGCAATGACAATCTGTTACCAATGTTGTTCTCAAAAGTTTCTCTTTCACCATGCTCTCTGGTTTTCTTGCATCCAGCTTTTTATCAGTTGGAATTGGAATGTCTCAGGTGATCATAACTTCTACATTTTCCATAATTCTCTCAGGTCCTGATCCCAGTGCTTTCCCATTGCAGCAGTGTTGTAATGTTTCCAAAGTTCTCAGTGGATGAGGTGTGCAACCTTATTGTGCCTTTCTGTATTGAACTTTTCTCTCAAAGAACTTTGCCGTCAGCTATGAAGTGAGTGACGTTTACAGATCTTCTTTACTGATTCTACATATGTCAGTTTTCCCAGCTTATTCTATGCTTGCTCTGAACCATTCAACCATAATCCACTGTCCTGGATTACTATGAATCTCTCATGGCCAATTTTCCCAATGGAGAAAGGTGAATAGTGGTGTACCCCAGGGATCTCTGCTGGGTCCGCTGCTTTTTGACATATTCATAAATGATCTGGAAAAGGGCATAACGAGTGAGGTTATCAAATTTGCAGATGACACAAAACTATTTAAAGTTGTTAAAACCCAAGAGGTTTGTGGAAAATTGCAAGAGGATCTTGATAAATTGGAAGACTGGGCATCAAAATGGCAGATGAAATTTAATGTGGACAAGTGAAAAGTTATGCACCTGGGGAAGAACAACCCAAACTATGGTTACATGATGCAAGGTTCCACATTAGGAACCACCACCCAGGAAAAAGATTTAGGCGTCATTGTGGATAACATGTTAAAATCCTCAGCCCAGTGTGCATCGGTGGCCAAGAGAGCAAATAGAATGCTAGGTATAAGGAAAGGAATGGAAAATAAAACAAAAGATATTATAATGCCTCTATATCATTCCATGGTGAGACCGCACCTTGAATATTGTGTGCGATTCTGGTCGCCGTATCTTAAAAAGGCTATAGCGTTATTAGAAAAGGTTCAGAGAAGAGCCACCAAAATGGTAAAGGGGATGGAAGGATACTCCTATGAAGAAAGGCTAAAAAGGTTAGGGCTCTTTAACCTGGAAAAGAGACAGCTGAGGGGAGATATGATAGAAGTCTATAAATTAATGAACGGAGTGGAACAGGTAAACGTAGATCGATTGTTTACGTTATCAGAATATATAAAGACTGGGGGACATGCAATGAAGCTACAGGGTAAACTATTTAAGACTACACGTTGAGTGAAAAAATATTTTCTTTTATTAATCAAACTCTGGAATTTGTTACCAGAGGATGTAGTAAAGGCTGTTAGTGTAGCTGGGTTTAAAAAAGGTTTGGACAGGTTCCTGGAGGAAAGGTCCATAAACCATTAAGAAGGTACCCAGGATATCAATGCTTCACCTAGTACAAGCATTGTGGAACCTGTGTCTTTTGGGGAAACTGCTAGGTACGTATGACCTAGATTGGCCACTGTTGGAAACAGGATACTGGGCTTGATGGACCTTGGTCTGACCCAGTATGGCATATCTTATGTTCTTATGGTTTCATTTTACTTCTCCTTAACCACTCATATCTCCTGGATTGATCACCAAAATGGCTCCTAGAGTAATACCTTGTATTTCCCACTGTCTTTATTTATTTATTTGGCTGTATTTCTGTATCGCTTTTCGCAAAGGTCAAAATGGTTTACAAGGAACTTGATTTTACAAATAAAGTTTACATTGAAAACAGGTAACTCTGTGAAATGAAAAGTAACAGGTTAGTTAACATAAATTAACTATGTACAGGGTAATAAACTATTTACATGCGCTTGTATATTTGTCACTGGTTCCTTCTTTGATGATCTACTTATTGAATAATTTTTTTCTTGTTTTATAAATTTAGTTGCTTCTTTCTCTGTGAGCAGTGGTGGATTCTAATCCATTCTATCTATTCACTGGAATGCCTGTTCAAGTTTGTTATTGGAGACAGATTCTGATCATTTACTTTCAAATTTCAAAGCTTTTTGCAAGTTTGGATCTGTTGACATTATTAGGGAGGCCTGGGACAATTTCTCCAAGTGGGTTAGTTTTGCGCATGCCACAACAGTCATGAACTTCAATCCTAAGCCAGGGTATGTGGAGTATGATCTCAGTCTCTCAGATTTACTGCTAATACTCAGTATAGTACTTGCATCATGCCAAAGAAAGTCTTCTTCTGGAGTTTGTAAGATGTAAATGTATGGATAATTTATCAAAGTGTGCTGTCAAATTCTTTTTAATCAAGCCTGTAGCACCCATCATGATGCAAAAAAACTCAGTATCCTTCTGCCACATTTTCTTGATCTCTAACTGCATTTCTTCGTACTTAAAGATCTTCTCCCTCTCAATGCGAATCACAGAAAAGTCGCTTGGGACCGACATCTATATAATAAAAGCCGTTTTGGTGTTTTTCTCCTTTACCACTATATTCGGCTTTCTTGCATCCAGCTTTTTATTGGTCGGAATGGGAATATCCCAAGTGATCATAGTCTCTTCATTCTCCATAATTCTCTTACTTTCACGCTCCCTGTGCTTTTCAGCACAGTGATGTTGTAGTGTTTGCACAGCTTCCAATGCATAAGGCACGCTACTTTGTTATGCCTTTCTGTATAGAAATGTTTCACCATCAGAACTTCGCAGCCAGTGATGAGATGAGTCACCGTTTCCAGGTCTGTCTGTGTTGCCAGTTTTTTTAATCCTTGCTATAAACCATCTTGTCCGTAATCCACTGTCCTGGGCTATAATTATCAATCTCTCATCTTTCGGTTTCAATTCACCTCTCCTTAACCACTCATGTGTCTGTTCTTGATCAACAAAGGGTTCCTGGAGTAACACTCTACATTTCCCACTATATTTGTGCATTTGCAACTTGTTTTTCCTTGTCAATTGATCTAATTTTTTTAAGAGATTCTTCTCTTATTTTGCAAATTCTGTGACATCCTTCCCTGTGTAAGCTTGTGGATTCTCAGTCATTCCTTCTAGTCATCGGAACGCTTGTCCATGTTTGATGATGGACATTTACTTTCATTTTTCATCACTTTTTGTATATTTGGATCTGATGATGAAGTTAGATAGGCCTGGAGGCCTAAGATAGTAGCACTGTAAGTGTAATCAATCTCTGTGAGGCCTAGCCCTCCTTCATTTCTAGGGATATATATATTTTTATTTTTATTACATGCACTTATATACCGCGCTATTTTCCATCAGTGCGGTTTACATAGAACCGATTAAATACACATCTCAAAACAGTCGATTTGTGTTTACAATTAACAGGCGACAGAACTTGGAATAGACAACAAGGGGTAACTATTTACAACTGGGCAGAAAGAGCTGGCTGAACGTCTGTTTGACGTGGTTAGTTTACTGATGAGGCATTTGAGATGCTGTCATCCGGGTAGTGCGCGAGGAAAAGGTGATATTTCAGAGCTTTCCTAAACTGCGTTAAATTAGTGATTGCCCGTATACTGGGAGGGAGGCTGTTCCAGCATTTTGGTGCAGAGAATTTGAAAGCCCTGTTCACTGTTGTCTGGCAGCACTTGGTTGTTTCTCTTGGGACTATTAGTTTATTGTCCTCGGGGGATCTTCTAGGTCTGTTCAGGGGGGTTATCTGAATGAGGTCTGCTAGGGCTGGTGGGGCGAGCTTATTTATGATCTTGAAGGTCAGAATTATGGTTTTGAACGTAATTCTGCCTTTTATGGGGAGCCAGTGGAGTTGTTTAAGGATGGGTGTCATGTGTTCCCACTTGGAAGCGCCCTGGAGCACTCTTGCAGCAGAGTTTATTGCAAGCTGTAAAGGGTGTAGCATAGATTGCGGGAGACCCTGGAGTATGGCGTTTGCATAGTCAAAATGCGGTATGATCAAGGCTTGGTATACTGTGCGGAAGTCGCCAGGTTCCAGTAAGGTGCGTATGTGTCTAAGTGATCGGATTTTATGGTATATAGCTCTTGCTACATTGCCTATATGGGTCTTCATGTCTAGTCGCTGGTCAAGTGTGACTCCTAGATATCTAATAGAGGGTTTGGTAAGTAGTTCTGTGTCTAAGACCTTCAAGCACGGTGGTGTGATGAATTTCGGATCTCTGGTGACGAAAAGGACTTCGGTTTTCTTATGTTGGATTTGCAGGTTTTGTGATTGGAGCCATCTGGATACTGCGTTAAAACAGTCCGTGAGCGGTGAGAGTTCAGGGTTCTCCGTTACAAAAGGCATATATAGGAGCACGTCGTCTGCGTATAACAGGCATTTATTTAATTTATTTATTTATTTATGCTTTTCTTTTATACCGCTTTTTCCAGAGATCAAAGGCGGTTTACACTTAACATATAATGAACATGCTTTACATGGAACAGCGTTTTTCATAACTATGTACAATTAACTTTTCATGAACAGTAACATGGAACAGTGTTTTTTCATAACTATATACTTTTCATGAACAATAACATGGAACAGTGTTTTTTCAATAACTATATACACTTAACTTTAGCTAGTAATGCTGTAACTATTTGCATTAATCATTCATTATTAATCGTAGTTTGTAGGAGTTGCTTTTTCTTAAGTGTATTGAGGTTTGAGGCATTCCACCATGAAGGACTGGACGATCTCGCAGATTGGTTGCATATAAATATTAACCAACAGGGCAGATAGAGAGGATCCTTGTGGGACCCCTTGGCTCTGGTAGAAAGGTTCTGATGTTGCTTCATCTGATCTTACATGTTGCCATCTATCCGAGAGATATGACTTGCACCATTCGAGTGCTAAGTCACAAATCCCCTTCTCTTTGAGGCGGTGTAAGAGGATGTCATGAGAGACAGAATCAAAGGCCGCCGCTATATCCAAGAATATGAGTACGTATCCTTGGCTTATGCTGTTAGTTCCTGCAATTATGGTACTGAAGAGGATGGTGAGGAGAGTTTTGAGCCCATGTGCGGCTCTGAAGCCGTGCTGACACAGATCAAGTGGTGCAGAGGCGTCAATATGATCTTGAATTTGACTTTGGACGTCTTTCTCGACGATTTTCGCCAACAGTGGTATGCTGGATATCGGTCTATACGAGTCGGGCTTCTTAGGGTCCAGTTTGTTGTTTTTGAGGAGTGGCCTGATTGAGGTATGTTTGAGGGATTGGGGAAAGGTGCCTGTCGTGTATGAGCAGTCCATTAGCTTTGCTATAAAAGGGCTGACTGTCGGTCGTAACTCTTTTATCCAGGACACCGGGCAAGGGTCAGTTTGTGTGGTTGTTGTGTTCATTCCAGCAATTATGTCCTCAATGTGTTTGTCAGATGGCTTAGAGAAGGCAGACAGTCAGGCTGAGGATCTCGGCTTGGGTGCCATGGTATGTGTGGGGGACTTATTAGTTTGACACAGTTTCGCTTTTAAGTAGTCGGCGAAGGCTTGAGGGTGGATTTGACTAGGTTGTTCTGGTACTGGCTCTTTTGCTAGGTTCTTTACCATGGTGACGAGGTCATGTGGCTTGTTTAGGGACCGCTTTAGAGTGTCAGTGTGGAATCTCCTCATGCTTTCAGATATTGCTTGGCGGTGTTTTTCTAGTTGGGAGTTGTATGTCCTTAGGTCCTCTGTGGAGTGAGCATGGCTCCAGCGTCTTTCTAGTTTTCTCAAGCAGGAGAGTGACGTTCTAAGCTCTGTGGAGTACCAAGCTGCTGTTGTTTTCTTCTTGGTAAGCTTGTTTGATGGTGGTCGTAATGCAATGGAACTGAAGTTTTCATTCCTAGTGGAAATTAACACTTCAGGTTCGAGGGATGTTAGGTCAAAGAGTGTACGGGTTTGGTTTAAGATTTGGTCTTTGTCAAAGGTTATGAACCTGCGTGGAGCTGTTTTGAGGCTGTTGGCTTTATCAACACTCTTTTGGAGTTTGTTGGGTAGAGATATTTGGAACATGATTAACATGTGGTCTGACCAGGGGACTGCTATAGCGGACAGTATGGTGGTGTTTGTTTTAAAGGCAGTTGGGGGGGCAAAAACAAGGTCCAGTGTCCTTCCTTTAGCATGGGTGGGCACATCAATGAGTTGTGTGTATCCTAGTTCTTCGAAAGCATCCAGGAAAGATGAGGCCTGTGTGTCGTGCAAGGATGGTAAATTGAAATCACCTACAACCCAGCTTGGTGTGCTTGGCGATTGTGAGTTGGATGCAAGCTCAATTAATGTTGCGAGGGAATCGGAGTCTGTGGATGGGGCCCTGTATATCAGGTTGAAGGAGCAATGTTTATTGGTAATGGTGATTGTGTCTATGTGTATTGCGTTGGTTGCACTGCTCAGGTGGAAGTGGCATACACTGATGCTTATAAATTACTTCATGGGCATGGAGGCATTTTCTTGTTCACACATCCAGTTTTTCAAGATCTTTAAGAGGCCAGTCCACAATCCCAAACCTGTAGGAGAGTACAGGAAGTGCCAGCTGATTGATGGCTTGTATCTTATTTCGTGATGTTAAAGCACTTCTCTTGACCCTAGTTATCCTTCTAATTGTCCCTTCTTTCCTTCATTTCTAAACTTCTTGAGAGTGCAGTCCTCTGCCATCATCTTGAATTTCTTTCCTCTCAGGACCTGTTAGATCCACTTCAATTTGATATTCATCCCTTTCATTCTACCGAGAAGGCACTTGCCAAAGTCTCCTGTGACTTATTCCTGCCTAAATCCAAAGGCCTTTATTCTATCCTCATCCTTCTTGACCTATCTGCTGCATTTGACATCATTGACCACCACCATCTTCTTGACACTTTGTCCTCTCTTGGTTTTAGGGACTCTGCCTTGTCCTGGTTCTCTTCTTATTTCTACCATCACTCTTTCAGTGTTTGTTCTGGTGTTCCCTCCTCTACTACTATCCTTCTCTTAGTTGGTATACCTCAGGGATCTGTTCTCGGCCCTCTTCTTTTCTCTCTCTACACTTAGTCCCTTGGTGCTCTCATCTCCTCCCATGGATTTCAGTATTATTTTTATGCTGATGATTCTCAGATCTATCTTTCTATACCTGATATCTCTTTGACACTCCAGTCTCATATTTTTGCCTGCCTGTCTGACATCACCACCTGGATGTCTCACCGCATTTGAAATTAAACATGGCCAAAATTGAACTTCTTATTTTTCCTCTCCCCTTCATCTTTTCTCTATATCTGTGAAAAACACTTCTCTACTTCCTGTTTCCTCAGCCCGCAGCCTTGAGGTTATCTTTGACTCATCCCTTTCCTTCTCCTCACATATCCAACAGAAAGAAATGACAGGTTTTAGCTTTCTCTATAACATTAACAAAATTTGCCCCTTTCTTTCTGAACTCACTACTAAAACACTTGTTCCCTCTCTAATTAATTTCCTGACTCAATTATTGCAACTTCTTTCATGTTGGTCTCCCTGTTAGTCACCTTTCTCCCCTTCAATCTGTTGAGAACTCTGCTGAGTGACTAATTTTTGGCCAGCCTCTATATTCTCATATAACCCCTCTTCTCAAATCACTTCATTGGCTTCCCTTCTGTTTCCGTATCAATTCAAGCTTCTCCTTCTGACTTGTAAGTGCATTCACTCTTCTGCTCCTTTCTACCTTTCCTCTCTTTTCTCTCCCTACACCCCTCCTCGTGAACGCCACTCTTCTGACTTGCTTCTCTCTTCGCCCTTTTCTTCCACTGTCAACTCCAGACTTTGGTCCTTTCACCTTGCTGCTCCTTGTGCCTGGAACAAACTCCCTGAGTCTATTTGTCAGGCTTCATCTCTGTCCCTTTTCAAGTCCATGACAAAGACTCATCTCTTTGAAGCTGCTTTTGGATCCTGACCTCTTTTTCCTTGTTTATGTTTATTTATGTTTATTATTTGATAAAAACCGCTTTTCTACAGAACCAAGGCGGTGTACAATAAAATAAAATCCATTAAAAATGGCTGAAAGCCAATAAAAAAAGAAAGGAAATGTACAATATATTATAGGACAGATGAATGACGGAGAGAGTAGACAGACAAAACACAACAGTGAAAGAGGCTTAAGAGAAGACACAAGGAAAGGGAGGTAGGAGTCATACAAAAGGAGAGGGGACATCAAAGGCCAAGGAAAACAGATGGGTTTTTAGATTTTGCTTGAAGGTAGAGTGTTGGGGTTCTAAACGGAGGGAGGAGGGAAGGGCATTCCAAAGGGCAGGTCCAGCAAAGAAGAAAGCAGTAGAGCGGGTGGACTGAAGGTGAGCACGGGAAGGGGCAGGGAGAGTAAGATGGTTAAGATGAAATGAACGAGGAGTATGCCTGGGGGAGTGAAAAAAGAGGAGATCCGTGAGATATTGTGGAGTGCTATCATGGAAAGCTTTGTGAACCAAGGTCAGTATTTTGAACGTAGTGCGGAAAGAAACTGGCAACCAATGGAGGTGAAATAACAGAGGAGTGATGTGGTCCCGGTGGGAAGAGTGAGTGACAAGGCGTGCAGCAGTGTTTTGAATACGTTGGAGACGGGAAAGTTGATTCTTAGGAAGACCAATGAAAAGGGAATTGGTGAAATCGACGCAGGACAAAACCAGAGAGAGTACTAATGTGACAAGAGCTGAAGGAGAAAGAAAAGGACGAACAGAACGAACCCGTCGTAGAAAGAAAAAAGAGGTTTTAGCTACCTGAGAGATGTGAGAATGGAAGGATAAGTTGGAATCAAAGTGCACCCCCAAGTAACGAAAAGTGGAGACCAGAGGTACAGGAGTGCCAGAGAAAGAAGGGGCTAGTGATGGAGGGGGACTACCATATGAGAACCAAATAGCCACAGTCTTGGTGAGATTCAAGTGGAGACAATTGAGTGTTAGCCAATCAGCCACAGCCGCAAGACAGGAGTTAAGGGGCGCGAGATCCGGAAATAAAGGAGAAGTGTGATAGAGTAAAAGAATATTATCAGCGTAGAGAAACGTGGAACCACCAAATTGCTGGATCAAAGAAGGGAGAGGGGCCAGGAAAAGATTAAAAAGAAGGGGGCAAGAACCGAACCTTGGGGAACCCCACAGGGAAGGGGGTGAGAGTCCGAGGGAGGGGAGGATGGGAGAGAGGAGGTAACCGCACAAGAACGAGAAGAAAGGAAAGAGTGGAACCAGTGATGGACTGTACTACAGAGACCCGCATCCCGCAAACAGCGAAGAAGAAGAGAGTGGTCTACCAAGTCGAAAGCAGCCGAAAGGTCCAAAGCAACCGCCACCGAGATATCCCCATTTTCGTGTGCCACATGCAATGCATTTGTGAAAGCCAGGAGAATTGTCTCCACACTGTGACCCCGACGAAACCCAGATTGACGAGGGTGCAAGAAATTTATAGAGTCCAAGTGGTGGGAAAGTTGTGCAAATACAAACTTCTCTAAAAGTTTAGAAAGAAAGGAGAGGTTAGAAACAGGACGATAACTGACAGGAAGTGAGGGATCAAGGGAAGAGTTCTTAAGAATGGGACATATTAAAGCGTGCTTCCAGGGTTTAGGAAAGACCCCAGTGGAAAGACTAGTATTAAACATAGTGAGAATATAAGGGAGAAAACCGAAAGCAGGGTTAAGAAGCCATGAGGAGGGAATAGGATCAAGAGAGCAGAAAGTCTTCTTAGAGGAAGACAGAAGGTGCAAGAGTTCAGGAGCAGTGATTAACTCAAAAGAGGCCCAGACGTGAGAAAGCCGAGAAGTGGGCGGAGGGGAGGAAACAGGGGGGGGGGGGAGTCAATAGGAGCCGGGCAAGAGGGCAAAGAGGCCCTTAGAGATGAGACCTTACTGCTGAAAAAGGAGGCGAGTTGTGACGTAGAAGGGAGAGAAGGAGCAGAGGAGTTGGAATGAGGAGTGGATGGGGAAACAAGGGATTGGAAGACAGAGTAGAGATGCCGGGTTTGATTAGGAGCTTTAGAGATAGCATCAGAAAAATAAGTGCGCTTAGCAGAGTGAACCTGTGAACGATAGTAGGAGTAGTGTGAATTGAAGACTGCCAAAGTAGCTGGGGAAGGGGCCTTACGCCAGAGCCGTTCAGCTCTGCGTAGATGGGACCGAAGCAGCCGAAGGCCATTGTGATACCAGGGGTGAGAAGGGCGAGATCTGACAGGGCGGGGTCGCAGAGGGGCCACCAGGTCCAAGGCAGTGGAGAGGGTGGAGGACCAGAGGGTAGCCTGGGAAGTAGGAGAGAGAAGAGAGAAGTCAGAAGATCAGCTACCGGGGGAAACTGCTGAAGAGTGAGAGGGGTAATGGTGCGCCGAAGCTGAGTCGGCAGGGATGGGGAGTGGGAAGAAGAGGAAAGGGGGTTCTCTGGTTCTTTTTTGCTTATTCTTATCCTTTGTCTTGTCTGTCTTAATTAGATTGTTAGCTCTCACAAGCAGGGATCGTCTCTATGTTTGTACAACGCTGTGAATGCCTTGTAGCGCTTTATAAATGATTAGCAGTAGTAGTATGGATCCTTTGGTGAGTTTTTAGATGTGAAAGCAGAGTATAGCTTTTATTACACTCTATACATGTAAATGGTCTGGTTCCCGTGTGGGTCATTTGGTGAATTTCTAGATATGAAAGTTGAGTGAAGCATTTATTACACTCAGTTCATGCAAATGGTTTTTGTCCCGTGTGGATACTTTGGTGACTTGTTAGTTGTGAAAAAGACCTGAAGCTTTTATTACACTCTATGCATGTAAATGGTTTGTCTTCCGTGTGGATCCTTTGGTGACTAGTTAGGTGAGAAAACCAACTGAAGCTTTTATTACACTCTTTACATATAAATGGCTTGATTCCAGTGTGGGTCATTTGGTGAGCTTTTAGATGGGAAAGCCAAGTGAAGCTTTTGTTACACTCAGTGCATGGAAATGGTTTGTCTCCAGTATGGATCTTTTGGTGAGTTTTTAGATGTGAAAGCCGAGTGTAGCTTTTATTACACTCCGTACATGTAAATGGTCTGTCACCTGTGTGGATTCTTTGGTGAATTTTTAGATGTGAAAGCCGAGTGTAGTTTCTATTACACTCAGTACATGTAAATGGTTTGTCTCCTGTATGGATCCTTTGATGAGTTTTTAGATCTGAAAGTTGAATGAAGCTTTTATTACACTCAGTACATGTAAATGGTCTGTCTCCTGCGTGGATCCTTTGATGACGATGTAGATTTGAAAGTTGAGAGAAGGTTTTATTACACTCTATGCATGTAAATGGCTTGATTCCAGTGTGGGTAATTTGGTGAGCTTTTAGATGTGACGGCCAAGTGAAGTTTTTGTTACACTCAGTACATAGAAATCGTTTCTCACCTTTGTGACTCTTTTTGTACATTTGAAGCTCTGAAAAACAGGTGATGCTCTTAGTACATGTTAATTCTTTCTCGCCTTTCTTTTTTTCCCTCTCTTTCTGATGGAGTTTCAAAGTCATTTGGTCCCTGTTATTATTTTGTAAGAATGTCTCACATCTCAAGTGTTTCTGGTGTTCAGGGATGTTAGTGAGCTCTCGGTTACGTCTCTCACACTCATTGATTCCATACCGGGAATCTCCTGCAGGGCCTCTCTGTTCCTTTTTTGATTCCTGCGCATGATTCCTTGCGTTTCTCCTCTCAGTCTCTTGGAAAATATTCTCATAGACATTTCCTGATTGTCTTGGGATTTGTTCCATTTCAAACTGATGTTCTTCTTCATCTTCCCCTCTCTTCCTTTCTTGAGTGATCTCATGATCTGCTGGATATAAACAGAAGGCATTAATCATGTGTTGGGGACAGTAGTGAGTTCTGATATGTTACTTATTATTATTATTCATTTATTAAGCGCTACACGGTATACGCAGCACTGTACAAACACAGAGAAAGACAGTCCCTGCTCAAAGAGTTCACAATCTAAAAGACAAACAGATGTGACAATACAAGAAGCATGAGGTGAAAGGGAAGAGGAGACACCGGGAAAACAAAGATCATGGTCCGAAAGCAGTCAAAAAGAGGTACCTTATTAGCACGGATTTGAAAAGGGAGAGAGAAGAGATATGATGTACAGATAGGGGAAGCTTATTCCAGGCATAAGGAGCAGCAATCTGAAAGGACTGAAGTCTGGAGTTAGCATTAGAAGAGAAGGAGACCAGAGGAGGAGCGGAGTTCACGAGGGGGGACGTAAGGAGAAAAGAGGGAGGAAAGATAATGAGGGACCGTAGATTGAATGCAATTAAAGGTTAGGAGAAGTGGTTTGAAATGAATACGGAACAGAAAGGGAAGCCAGTGAAGCAATTTCAAAAGAGGGGTCACATGAGAGTAACATGGCTGGCAGAAAATCAGTCGTGCTGCAGAGTTCTGAACAGACTGAAGAGGAAACAGGTGGGATTGAGGAAGACCAGCAAGGAGGAGATTGCAATAGTCAAGACGGGAGGCAATTAAGGATTGAATAAGGATCCCAGAAGTGTCTTCAGAGAGGAAGGGATGAATTTTGCTAATGTTATACAAATAGAAATGGCAGGTTATAGCAATCTGTTGAATGTGAGAAGAGAAGGAGAGCGAGGAGTCGAAAATGACTTCAAGATTAGGGACTGAAGAGACAGGTTATAGTATAGTATTATCGACAGTGACAGAGAAAGGAGGAAGGGGGAAAGAAGGCTTAGCAGGAAAGATAAGAAGCTCAGTTTTATTCATGTTCAATTTTAGACGGTAGAGAGACATCCAGGCAGCGACGTCAGACAAACAAGTGGAGATATGGGATTGGAGTACAGGAGAAATATCAGGTGAGGAAATGTAGATTTGAGAATCAGCAGCATAAAAATGATAGTGAACACCATGAGAAGAGATGAGGGCACCGAGGGACTGGGTATAGAGAGAGAAAAAGAGAGGTCCTTGAACAGACACTTAAGGTACACCAATTAAGAGGGGAATGGCAGAAGAGGTGGAACCATGTAAGCAAACATTAAAAGATAAGAAGCAAACCAAGACAGTACACAGTCTCTAAAACCCAGAGAAGATAATGTGTCAAGGAGGAGAGAGTGATCAACAGAATCAAAGGCTGCGGAGAGGACAAGAAAAAAAGGGCAGAATAGAGACCTTTGGGCTTTGCTAAAAATAAATCACTAGAAACTTTGGTAAGAGCCGTTTTGGTGGACTGTAAAGGATGAAAGCCAGACTGGAGTGGATCCAGGAATGCATGAGAGGTGAGAAATTCAAGGCAACGACGGAGGACAGCTCATTCAAGAAGTTTAGAAATGAAAGGAGAAAGTGAAAAAGGATGATAACTGGAAGGAGTTGAAAGGTCGAGAGAAAGTTTTTTTGAGGACAGGAGTGATCACAACATGTTTGAAGGCTGCAGGGAAGGTTGCAGTAGAGAAAGCACAGTTACTTACCTGTAACAGGTGATCTCTGGGAACAGCAGGAATAAGTCTTCACATATGGGTATCGTCGGTACCGACGGAGCCTGCGCGGGAACGCTCCCCAGCGTCCAATAAGAAAGCTTTTGGGAGCATCCCACAGCGCCTGCGTGCTGCCTTCCCGCCTTTCCCAACCGCCTCTCTCCAGTTCGAGTTTTAAAGCTGAGACAAAGAGAGAGAGAGAGGGAAGGAAAGATAGATAGAGAAATACAACTCCTAGGGGAGGTGGGTGGGTTGTGAACACTTATTCCTGCTGTTCCCAGAGATCACCTGTTACAGGTAAGCAACTGTGCTATCTCCAGGAACAAGCAGGAATGAGTCTTCACATATGGGGACTCCCTAGCTGCAGATGCCAGGGAGAGACCCCAGAGTTGTATGTCCCTGAAAAGGGCTCCACCTCCCCCCATGGATCTCTGGCATCCAACCAGGGTAGGTGGGTAGGAGTTGATTAGGAATGGAACAGGTGTTTGAGAACAGCCTGACCAAACGAGGCATCCCGGCGGGAGTCCTTGTCCAAACAGTAATGGGCTGTGAAGGTATGAACCGAGGCCCAGGTGGCCGCTCGACAGATTTGATCGATGGACACAGAGTTTAGGTGAGCCATTGAGGCTGCCATGGCCCTCACATTGTGAGCTGTGACATGACCTTCCAGAGAAAGGTTCCTACTTTGGTAGGCGAAAGAAATACACTGAGCAAGCCAGTTGGACAGTGTTCTCTTAGAAACTGGAAGTCCTAAATGGGAAGGATCAAAAGCAACAAAGAGTTGAGAAGACTTTCTATGTTGCTGTGTTCTTTGTAAGTAAAAGGCGAGAGCTCTTTTACAATCCAAGGTATGAAGATTCCTCTCTGCACTTGATGCATGAGGTCCTGGAAAAAAGATAGGTAAGTCAACATGTAATCAAACCGCTATTGATCGCTGGAAGTAGCGGTATACAAATGTATACTAAATAAATAAATAAAGTATACCTCCTGGTTCAGATGAAAAGGCGAGACCACTTTGGGCATAAAGTGTGGATTGGTCCTGAGGACTACCTTATCATGATGGAACCTTGTATAAGGAGGATTAGCCACCAAGGCTTGCAACTCACTGATGCGACGTGCTGAGGTGACTGCAATGAGAAAGATAACCTTCCAAGAAAGAAATTTCAAGGAGGTGGTGGCTAAAGGTTCAAAGGGTGGCTTCATAAGCTGGCCAAGAACCAGATTTAAGTCCCATGCCACTGGAGGTGGTCTAATGGGAGGTTTAGTGAAAAGAAGGCCTCTCATGAATCTTGCTATAAGAGGATGAGAGGAAACAGGCTGTCCATTGAGAGGCTTGAGGGACGCTGCAATAGCACTCAAATGGACTCTTACCGAATTCGTTTTGAGGCCTGCATGGGAAAGATGCAGAAGATACTCTAGTAAAGAATTCAAAGGTATTGCAAGAGCCTTCTCTGAACCCTTCTCTGAACACCAAATGGTAAATCTTTTCCATTTGAAAGCATAGGAACGTCTAGTGGAAGGCTTTCTAGAAGCATGAATAATATCTCTGACTTGCTGAGAGAGATGGAAAACTTGAAGGTCTAGGCCTTCAGCAACCAGGCCCTGAGATGGAGAGACTAGGGGTTTGGGTGCCACAATGTTCCGTCTTCCTGGGAGAGAAGATCTGGAGCAGAGCCCAACTCCAGGGACGGAGCTTGAGAGAGATGCAGAAGTAGAGGGTACCACACTTGGCGTGGCCAATGTGGTGCTATGAGGATCATAGAACCTCGGTCTCTCTGAAGCTTGAACAGTGTTTTGGGAATTAGGGGAATGGGTGGAAAGGCATAAAGGAAGTCTTGACCCCAGTGAAGGAGGAAGGCATCCTTGGCCTGAACTCCCTGACACAGAATCCTGGAACAGAACCAGGGAAGTTTGGCATTCCACGGACTTGCAAATAGGTCTATGTCCGGGGTTCCCCAAATTTGAAAAATCCTGGCTACCTGGTCCCTGTGGAGGGACCATTCGTGTGGAAGCAGAACTCGACTGAGTCTGTCTGCCCAAGAGTTTTGAACGCCTGGAAGATATACTGCCATAAGATGAATCTGATGCTCTCTGGCGAAGGCCCACAGTCGCAAAGCTTCGTTGCAAAGCGACAGAGAGCCAGTCCCTCCCTGCTTGTTTACATAGAACATGGCTACTTGATTATCCGTGTGGATGAGGACTGTCCTGTAGCTAAGCAGGGAGTGGAACACTCTGAGAGCTAAGAAAATTGCTCTGAGTTCCAAGAGATTTATGTGTAGTGAAGTCTCCTGTGGAGACCAAATGCCCTGGATGGAGAGATCTTGCAGATGAACTCCCCAACCCATTGGAGAGGCATCTGTTGTAAGAGTTGCTTAGGGAAGTGACTGTTGAAAAGGGGACCCCAGCAACAGGTTTTGAGAGGACTTCGACCACTGGAGAGACCAAAAAAGGCGACTGGAGTTTGCTATTTTGTCTGACAGGCAACCTGATGCCTGAGTCCATTGGGTGGACAAAGTCCATTGAGCTGCCCTCATGTGAAGGCGAGCATATGGAACCACATGCACAGTGGATGCCATGTGGCCTAAGAGTTGTAGCATTTCTCGAGCAGTTAAAAGGGGCTTTAACTGTATTTGGGAGGCTAACTGCACCAAGCGTAGGCAACGGGCCTGAGGAAGATAGGCCCTTGCAGTTGTGGTATCCAACCAAGCCCCTATAAACTCGAGGGACTGAGTAGGGGTGAGACTGGATTTGGGGATGTTTATTACTAGTCCCAAATACTGAAGGACACGCATTGTGCAGGTTAGACAAGTCTTGGCCTCTGCTTGAGATGGAGCTCGAATGAGCCAGTCGTCCAGATATGGGAAGACGAATATTCCTAGAGTGCGTAGAAATGCAGCTACTACTGCCATGCATTTCATGAACACTCTTGGTGCAGAGGCCAGACCAAAAGGAAGCACCCTGTATTGGTAGTGCTTTCCTTGAAAAAGGAACCGAAGGAACCTTCTGTGAGTTGGATGGATGAGGACATGGGTGTACGCATCCTTGAGATCTATAGAACAAAGCCAGTCCTGACTCTGAAGGTATGGAAGCAGAGCACCGAGAGAAATCATCTTGAATTTCTCCTTGAATAGAAATTTGTTCAATTCTCTGAGATCTAAGATGGGTCTGTAGCCTCCTGTTTTCTTTGGAATAAGAAAATAAGGGGAGTAGAACCCTGTGCCTTGTTGAAGAAGAGGTACTTCTTCTATCGCCCCTTGGGCAAGAAGGATGGCAATCTCCTGACCTAGAAGGTTGAGGAGAGATGTTGGAGAATTGAACTGTTTCACCATGGTGTGAGGGGGAAGGCTTAAGAAATGAAGCTTGTAGCCTTCCCTTATGATGGAGTGTGTCCATTGCTCTGCTGTGATTTGCTCCCATATGGGAGCAAAGTAAGTCAACCTTCCTGGGATGGTAAGGGGCTCTGGTCCTTCCAGAGCTAGAAAGGCTAAGTTCTCTAGTTGCAAGTCAAAGGCCCTGAGGAGGCTGAGGCTGCTGGGCCGTGGAAGGCCTAGCTGCCTTTGACTTGGCCTGTTTAGGTGGTTGCTGACGCTTTGCAGCAAAACGACCTGCAGAAGATGTCTGCTGACCATAAGCAGGATAGTATCTTCCACTTTTGGAAAAAGATGTCTTTTTAAACAATCTTTTCTTAACAGGAGCAGAGGTAGACTTTGAAAGTCGATCCAAAGAGTTTTCAGCATCCATCTGAGTGGCCTTTGCTTGCCAATCTTTACCAAAAAGGTTTTCACCTGTACAAGGGAGATTTCCCAATTGATCTTGGACCCAGAGCTCCAAATCAGAAGCTTGTAGCCATGCAATTCTGCGTGCCTCTATGGCAATAGCCAAAACTCTGCTTACACACTTAAAAGAGTCAAAGGCTGCACGGTTGGAAAATTTGGAGACATCTTGGGCATGCTTGAGCCAAGTGAGAAACTCCTCTCTTTTATCCTCTGAAATGAAAGGGGTTAAAGTCTGCAGATGATCTGTGACTTCTTTTAGAAACATTCCTATATAGAGACTATAGGAATTGATCCTAGCAGCTAGCATAGCAGCTTGGAAAACCCTTCGGCCAAAAGCATCCAGGGTCCTGCATTCACGCCCTGGAGGATTATATGAGTATCTTTTTGCACTCTTTATCTTCTTCATGGCAGACTCTACCACAATAGAGTGGTGAGGAAGCTGAGTCTTGTGGAAGCCAGGACAAGGAGGGACACGATACATGGTGTCTAACCTGCGAGAATGAGGAAAGGTGGTGAGAGGTTTCTCCCACCTCCTCAACATGAGATCATAAAGAATCTCATGAACAGGTAAAGTAGCTGCCTCCTTAGGAGCTTTAGGATATTGTAAAATATCCAACTCCTTGGCTCTGGGTTCTGACTCAGGGGCCACTGTGATAGAGAGGCCCCTAGCCACTTCCCTAACAAAGTCTTGAAAAGACAAGTCTTCTGGAGGAGACATTCTTCGTTTAGGTGAAGAAGACTCCTGAGGAAGAAGTATCGATGCTTCTACAGAACCCTCAGACTCATCAGAGTCCTCAGAGGAATCGAAGTATCGCCTGTCTGGATGCTCCTGTAAAGCCCGATAACCGTATTGAGTGGGATCGACATCGGGAGTAATCGGTACCGGTTCGGTACCGCTGGGCATCATAGGACAGGGTACCGTTGCAGTCGACACAGAAGCCGATGTCGATGCAATCTGTACCGGTACCGGGAGCGATGCCGGTACCGGCAACGGGGATTGTTGCGGTACCGGAGGCGTCGCAGCCTGTATGAAAGCCGTTAAGGTACGCTGCATGGTCAGAATCTTCTGATCCATCGACGCCACCAGAGTCTGGATGTCGGTACCAGTGGGAGCCAACGGTACCCCAGAACACGGCAACAGGTGATCTGTTGAGGCCGAGCCATCGATGTCAACCTGTGACCCCATAAATAATGCTTTGGAAGCTGGAGCCTCCCGCCGGGGTAATTTTGCCAGTGCGGAATCCTCGAGGGCAAGCCCGGAGGCATCTCGATGCTTGGAGGGAGATCTGCCCTTCGAGGACCGGCCAGATTTATGCTTGGTTACCTGAGATCCATGGAAGGAAGAAGAGGCCCTGGAAGACGTCGATGCTACCGAAGCTGCATCAGAGGGAAACAGGGTACTGAGCTTGGCTGCTCGGTTCTGCCGACCTCTCTTAGACATCATGATACAGGACACACAATCCGTGATGGAATGGTCAGGTCCCAAACACTTTAGACACCAGTCATGGGTGTCGGTGACAGGAATAGTACTGCCACATTTTGTGCATTTTTTAAACCCAGAAACGGGCTTCTCCATGAGGAAAATATTTTTAGGCCTAGGGCCCAAAAACTGAAAATGCACAGTAAAGGAAAAGCGTTTTTTTTTTAAAGAAAGAAAAGAAAGACCGGCGGTACCGGTCCGACGTCGAAGAAGGCAGACGCGACACAAAAGAATAAAGAAAGAATAAAGAAAAAATAAAGAACTGCGGTGACAGGAACACGACCTGCTGGCTCTGCGGAAAAGAAGAACTGGAGAGAGGCGGTTGGGAAAGGCGGGAAGGCAGCACGCAGGCGCTGTGGGATGCTCCCAAAAGCTTTCTTATTGGACGCTGGGGAGCGTTCCCGCGCAGGCTCCGTCGGTACCGACGATACCCATATGTGAAGACTCATTCCTGCTTGTTCCTGGAGATTGAAAGATTAATGATATGAGATGGAGGGGTAACAGAGGAAGAGATGGAATTGAGGAGATGGGTAGGGATAGGATCAGAACAGGTGGTGGGTTTGGAAGTTGAAAAAAGAAGGGAAGCTTATTCGTCCGAGATTACAGAAAAAGAAGAAAGGGTAGGGGAAGATGAAGGGAAAAGCTGATTATGGAGAGGAGGAAGGGGAGGTGACGAAGAACTAGGAGTGAATAGAAGAGTAATCTTAGAGACACTGTCATGGAAAAAGTTAGCTAGGGTTTGAGCAGAGAGAGAAGGAAGGATTAGTGGCATTGGAGACATAAGAAGTGAATTGAGGATAGAGAATAGAAGATGGGGATTGGAGGAAAGATGGTCAATCATATGAATAAAATGGTTTTGCTTAGCAAGGGCAAGAGCAGACTTGTAAGAGAGAAACATGAATTTAAAGTGAAGGAAGTCAGAAAAGGAGCGTGATTTAAGCCAGGTGCATTCAGCTCCATGGGCAAAGGAACGGAGATAGTGGGAAGTAGGAGAAAGCCAGAACTAAGGAGAGGTACGCCTCACAGGACGAGCTATGGGTGGAGCAGCGGCATCAAGAGCAGAGGAAAGAGCAGATTTATAGTGGAAAATGGCCTCGTAAACAGAATTAGAAGACAAAGTGGAATGAAGAAGCAAAGAGGCAGTAGATGATAGAGTTAATGGGTCAATAGCATGTAGATCCCTAAAAAGAAGGGAAGAAATAGGCTGAGATTGAGGTGGGGAGTAATGGAGAGTGAAGCTTAAGAGATAGTGGTCGGACAAAGGAACAGAAATTAGAGGGTAAATAATTAGAATAGAAGACAAGACTGAGACAGTGACCAAGCTGATGAGTATGATTACTTGTATATAGTAAAAAGAAAGACAGCATATGTTGCAGTTGCAACTTTCCAAGTGTAGCTTAGGATTTGGTGGATTTTCTATTTACAAACATACAACCAGAGCAAAGACAAACCAAGGCCAATAAATTCAAAGATGGAAATAATTGCACTTTACTGATGACCCAACATGGCTGTTTTTTGGCTATTTACCTGCATTAGAGGTCTATAAAACACATAAAAACAATTAAAATCACAAAGCATAACATCAAAAGAAAGCTGACAAGTACATACACATTGAAAATAAAAGCTTACAAAAAATTTTTAAAACATGCCGAGGGGTACATTCAGTACAGGTTTTTTTGTTTTGTTTTGTTTTATTGCGAATTTTATAGGTATACACATTTATTTCACTCTACCAATACCACAAACCACTCAAATACGCTATCCATCTCCAATAATAGCAACACCATAAATCTCATCTACAGAGCCCCAAATGCTCCAGCTGACGATCTCTCAACCATAATTGATATTGCCATCAACCCATTGGATATCAACAAACCTAACTGGATCCTTGGAGATTTTAATCTTGCCTCCACACCACCTTCAGTGTCCAACTCCTTCCTTGATGCCATGATCAACTTACACTATGATCAAATCGTAAAAACATCCACTCATAAACAAGGAAATCTTCTTGACCTCATATTTGCACCATCAGTACACCCGAATCTGATAAACCAACCTGAGCCCCTATCAACCCCCGTCCCCTGGTCTGATCACAAACTTATCTCATTCATCATTCCATCTACTGAATCTCCAAACAAGTCACCAAATGCTTACCTACCACCAAAACCAGCACGATTCCAACCTTTTAACATGGATACAATCACCTCCCTTACCATGCCAAAACTCTCCACTATACCTAACAACATCGACGACTCTGTATCAAACTGGAACAATGCTCTTCGACTATCAGCACAACCTACCACTAAACAAGACAAAACCTCTACCAACTCTTCTATCGCCAAGAAAAAGAACGCACCATGGTTCTCATCAGAGTTACGAACCTCCCTTCAACAACTGAGGAGATTAGAGAAGAAATGGAGACACTCCCTAAACCCTCATGATCAGTCCATTTACCTAGCCAACTTAAAGTCCCATCGTCAGCTAATCTGGGATAAGAGAAGAGAACACCATACAAAGCTACTTAGCCGTTCCCTCAACAAACCAAAAGATCTCTTCCAAATAGTAAAATCCCTAACTACTGAACCTCCCTCACCACAACAGGAATTTATACACCCACAACTATATGCTGATTACATTCAATCCAAGGCAATCAAGACCACTGAATCAACCACAAGTGTAACCAAGCAATCCTCCAACATTCAACTCACACTCAATAATTTCTCATCTCCAACTCCAAAGTCTATTGAAGAAATTATTACATCCATCAATGCCACTACCGCTCCAAATGATCCATGCCCGGCCTTCTGGATCAAATCACTGAAAACAGAACTTAGCCCATACATATCAGCATTAGCTGACCAGTCCCTTAGATCCGGGATATTTCCATCAGCTCTCAAGCACACCTCCATCCGTCCTCTACTGAAGAACAACAAACTGGATCCGAAAAAGGAAGACTCCTATCGCCCAATTTCAAGCATTCCTTTATTAGCCAAGATCCTAGAAAAAATCGTACTCAGACAAATTCAACAACACATTGAGTCCGAGGCACCACTAGATCTAAACCAACATGGCTTCAGGGAAGCCCATGGAGTTGAAACTCTTCTAACTTCTCTATTGAACACACTCATTAACACAACAGACAATATCAGAAATGGAGTCGCTATGATCTTCCTAGACATAGCAGCAGCATTTGATTCTGTCGACCACAACCAACTACTCACCAGGCTCCACGAAAAAGGAATTCAAGGAACGGCACTGAATTGGTGCAGATCTTACCTAGAAGATCGTTGGCAACAAGTACGGACTGGGGAGACCACATCTCAACCTTTTCATCAGAAGCAAGGAGTTCCACAAGGTTCCTCTCTTTCAGCCCTTCTATTTAACATATATATGCAACCTCTCTGCAACATCTCTCGCTCATTCGGAGTATCATGTCTTATCTACGCAGATGACGTGCTCTTATTCACTCCAATCAATGTATTAAAACCTGACTACACTACTCTAATCACCTGCTTCAACTCAATATCAGATTGGCTACTCACTCAAAACCTCAGAATCAATTTTAAAAAAACTGAAGTCCTGATTGTCACTAGGAACAAAGACTTCTCTCCCCCACCAACTCTAAAAACACGTGATGCTGATCTACCACTCAAAACCTCAATACGTTATCTGGGTGTTATACTTGACCAACGACTTGAATTCAAAGAACACATAAAAAATACTGTAAAAGCCATTTACTATAAAATCAAGACCCTTCGACACCTCAGACCTATGCTTGAACCATCTGACTTTCGTACAACCTTCCAGGCATTAGTCACTCCTCATTTTGACTATGCAAATATCGTTCTTCATGGCCTACCCAAGAGCACTCTAAACCCGCTTCAATTGGCCATGAATACAGCGGCCAGAGTTCTTCATGGATCCCAAAAGAGTCAACATATTACTCCCATACTATTTGACCTCCACTGGCTCCCACTAGCTGGCAGAATCTTATACAAAGCTCTCATCCTTACCTTTAAAGCATTCCACCATATCTCATCATCCTCCTTATCCGATCTCCTCCAACACACACAGAACACCAGATCTAGACGTTCTGTAACAGAGAACTTGCTAACAATCCCAAAAGACAGCAAAAAACTCACTCAAACAACCACTTTAAGAGCATTCTCTTCCTTCGCCCCTAGATGCTGGAACACGCTACCACCTAGTATTAGAGCACAAAAGGACCTGTCCCAGTTCAGAAAATCCATAAAAACATATCTCTTCCTACAACACTTCTCTCAATATACTGACCCCCCTCCCACACAGACCATTGACCACGGCTAGCCAAATAAGCTCCTGAAATCTTACCACTTGATCTAGACCAGGCCTCACAAACCCTACCTTTAAAACTCAAGCATTTAAGCATGTAAATAATTGAAAATATCTGTTAATTGTTAATCCCTGTTATCCATGTTTTTATTCCCTGTTCTCTGTAAACTTAACATTTGTTTTTATGTTTAAGTACAAAACTTGTTAAAATGTAAACCGCGCTGATGTCAAAAGTGCGGTATATAAAAGCTGTTAAATAAATAAATAATAAATAAATAAATATTTATTTTTATTTATTTAACATTTCTTATATACCGCCTTTCATGATATCAAGGCGGTTTACATTGAACAAACTGAAATAACATTGAACAGGGCATTATAACTTGGAGATAATTATTTTACAGGGCAATGGAGGGTTAAGTGGCTTGCCCAAGACCACAAGGAGTACCTGTGGGACTAGAAACCCCAGTCCTTCCGGCCCAAGGTTGCTGTCCTCTAGTGGGATTTGAACCCCCGACCTGACATCAAGCATAACACCAAGAAAACACCTTTTAATAAATACATAATCAAAGGAAGAATAAAAAAAAGAAAAAGAAAAGGTTTTCTAGCCCAATTAAGGGAGGACAATCACGTCTAACAAGCAGTAGCAAACAGAAACTTACAGGACAATCCAAAACTAAACCACTAAACAAAGTTTAAAAAATTATATACCATAACACAAAACCTCTGGAAGGTTCTACTTGTTAGTCAAAAGATTTTCCAAATGAAGAGGGTCAGTAAACACATACTTATCCTTATTCAAAGTAATTAAACATTTACAAGGAAATCACAAAAAGAAAGTCCCCCCTGCAACCAAGACACGAAGCCTAAGCTGCAGGAAGGACTTCCTCCGCACCCGAGTTGACCTTACCACATCTGGAAAAACAGAAACCTTATATCCAAAATACAGGAAATCTTTTTTCAAGAAATAAGGTCTCAAGATTTTAACCTTATCAGCCACAGCAGATAAGGACATGATTAACGTTGCCCGAGCTGAGATCTCCTCATTAGAAGATTCAAAAAAGCAGTAAGATCCAAATCAGATTGTGTCTCAACATGGCCAAAGTCATCATCATGTGTCACTAATTGAGTAGGCAGATAATAAAGAAGAGGCCGAAGGTAATAAACCTAAGGCCTCAGGCTTACCCAACTGAATAGGAGTTAACAATATAGAGCCAACACTGAGGCTCTGGGGGAGGCCCTCAGAAACCGCATTCACCGATGCAGTTACTGGATCCAGAAAGGGGATTACCTCCTCCCCACCCACGCTACAGTTCAAAGGAGCAGGATTCAGAGGTGGTGTCAAGAAGACACCAGATAAAGATGCATTAACAGAGGTAGACGTATCAAGCTGCAAAAATTCTGACTCAAGCTTCACGTCTTCCAACACTCACACATGTTGGTCCACTGGGCCGACATGACCCTTCGGTGTGAAAACTGCTGTCACAGAGTCTTTCCCCATCACCTTACACTTCCTCTTACGGCACCCTCTAGGCATCCCCAATAGCAAAAATCAGGAGGGGCATATGTCCCCAGGCCCCAAAATGGCACCGAAGCTGGACAACATAAGAACATAAGATATGCCATACTGGGTCAGACCAAGGTCCATCAAGCCCAGTATCCTGTTTCCAACAGTGGCCAATCTAGGTCATAAGTACCTAGCAGTCTCTCCAAAAGACACAGGTTCCTCAATGCTTGTATTGGATCAAGCAGTGATATCCTGGGTCCCTTTTAATAATGATTTATGGACCTTTCCTCCAGGAACTTGTCCAAACCTTTTTTAAACCCGGCTACACTAGGAGCTTTTACTACATCCTCCAGTTACAAATTTCAGAGTTTGACTACACGTTGAATGAAAAAAATATTTTCTCTTATTAGTCTTAAATAGGTTACCCTGTAGATTCATTGCATATCCCCTAGTCTTTTTATATTCTGATGATATAAACAATCAATCAATCTATGTTTACTCATTCCACTCCATTCATTCATTTATAGACCTCTATCATATCTCCCCCCTCAGCCGTTTCTTTTCCAGGTTGAAGAACCCTAACCTTTTTAGCCTCTCTTCATAGGAGTATCCTTCCATCCCCTTTACCATTTTGGTTGCTCTTCTCTCAATCTTTTCTAATAACGCTATATCCTTTTTAAGATACTGTGACCAGAATTGCACACAATATTCAAGGTGCGGTCACACCATGGAACGATACAGAGGCATTATAATAGCCTTTGTTTTATTTTCCATTCCTTTCCTTATGATACCGAGCATTCTATTTGCTCTCTTGGCTGCTGCTGCACACTGAGCAGAGGGTTTTAGCATGCTATCCAGGATGGCGCCTAAATCTTTTTCCTGGGTGGTGGTTCCTAATGTGGAACCTTGCATCGTGTAACCATAGTTTGGGTTGTTCTTCCCTAGGTGCATAACTTTGCACTTGTCCACATTAAATTTTATCTGCCACTTTGATGCCTAGTCTTCCAATTTATCAAGATCCTCTTGCAATTTTCCACAATCTTCTTGGGTATTAACAACTTTAAATAGTTTTGTGTCATCTGCAAATTTGATAACCTCACTCGTTATTCCCCTTTCCAGGTCATTTATGAATATGTCAAAAAGCAGCGGACCCAGCACAGATCCCTGGGGTACACTACTAGTCACCTTTCTCCATTGGGAAAATTGGCCATTTAGCCCTACCCTCTGCTTTCTATCTTTTAACCAGTTCCTGATCCACAATAGTACACTGCCTCCTATCACATGACTTTTTACTTCTGCCAAAAGACTCTGATGAGGGACCTTATCAAAGGCTTTCTGAAGGTTCAGATACACTATATCAACCGACTAACCTTTGTCTACCTCTTTAATCACACCTTCAAAAAACATAACAGATTAGTAAGACAAGATCTTCCTTGTCTAAAGCCATGTTGGCTGTCTCCCATTAAGCCATGGCTATCTACATGTTGAGTAATTTTGTTCTTTATGATGGTTTCTACCATTTTTCCTGGTACTGACGTCAGGCTCACCGGTTTGTAGTCTCCGGGATCACCCCTGGAAACCTTCTTAAAAATTGGCATTACATTGGCGATCCTCCAATCTTCATGTATTACAGACAATTTTAATGATATTTCACAGATTACTACGGTAATAGCGGGTCTGCAATCTGATATTTCAGTTTTTTCAACATCCTTGGATGTATACCATCCGGTCCAGGTGATTTGTTACTATTCAGTTTATCAACTAGTTGTAATACATCTTTCCGGGGTATCGATATTTTTTTCAATTCTTCGACAGTATCACCTCTAAGTACCACTTCAGTCATGGGTAACATCCCTACATCTTCCTCATTAAAGACCAAAGCAAAGAATTCATTCAGTCTCTCCGCTATAGCATTGTCTTCTTACTGCACCTTTTGCCCCTCTATCATCTAATAGTCCAACTGACTCTCTCACAGATTTTTTTTGCTATGAATGTACTTGAAAAAGTCTTTATTACGTGTTTTTGCTTCCACAGCAAGTTTCTTCTCAAAATCACTCTTTGGCTGTTTTCGTCATTTAGCTCTTTTTTTCCATTTCCTGAAAGATGCTTTTTTGGCAACAACAGCCTCTCTGACCTCACCTTTAAACCATGCTGGCAGGTTTTTGGACTTCCTTCCATTTTTCTTAAAGCATGGAATACAGCTGGTCTGGGCTTCCAAGATAGTATTTTTAAACAACACCCAAGCTTCATCTAAGTCTTTAACCTTTGCAACTGCTCCTTTTAGTTTTTTCTTAACTATTTTCCTCATCTTATCATAGTTTCCCTTTTGAAAGTTAAAAGGTAGTACTGTGGATTGCCTTACCGTCCCTTCTCCATTAATTAAATCAAACGTGATCATGCTATGATCACTATTGCCAAGTGGCCCCAACACCCTTATCTCTTGCACCAGATCTGGTGTTCCACTAAGAACTAGGTCGAAAATAGCTTCCCCTCTGGTCGGTTCATGAACCAGCTGCTCCAAGAAGCAGTCATTTATTTCATGTAGAAACTTTATCTCCCTAATATGTCCTGCCGTGACACTGACCTAGTCAATACTGGGGTAATTGAAATCACCCATTATTATTACTGTTCTGTAACTTTTATTAGCTTCTCTGATTTCTTTGAGCATTTCATCATCCATTTGTTCATTCTGGAAAGCGGGGTCGATAGTACAGCCCCCCACTGCCATTGCCTTCCCCTTTTTACATGGAATTGAAGGAGTGGCCTAGTGGTTGGGGCAAGGTACTTCAGGCCGGAAGGTCAGGGGTTCAAATCCCACTAGAGAACAGCAACCTTGGGCCGGAAGGACTGGGGTTTCTAGTCCCACAGGTGCTCCTTGTGGTCTTGGGCAAGCTACTTAACCCTCCATAGCCCATGTTCCCTGTAAAATAGTTATCTCCAAGTTATAATGCCCTGTTCAATGTAATTTCAGTTTGTTCAATGTAAACCACACTGATGCAGAATAGCGCGGTATATAAGAGAATGTAAATAAATAAATAATAAATAAATGAATGAATTTCAATCCATAGAAATTCAACAACAAATTTTGTTTCCTGCAAAACTTTAAGCCTTTGTGACTCAAAGCCCTCTCTAACACAGAGTGCAACCCCTCCACCAATTTGATCAGTGCATCATTACGATATAGTTTGTACCCAGGTATCATAGTGTCCCACTGGTTGTCGTCCTTCGACCATGTCTCTGAGATACCAATCATATCTAACTTCTCATTTAGTGCTATATATTCTAACTCTTCCATCTTATTTTTTAGACTTCTAGCATTTGCATACAAGCATTTTCGAGACTCTATTTTATTGATATTAATCGGTAGGCAGGGGTAATTTGGAATCTTTAAGCTCTGTCTGCTCTGTATTCAAGGGCATTTGGGCTACCTTTGTCTTTATTGGAACCAATCTGCTAATATGCACTAACTTTATTTTTTTGGTAGTATCCTTCAAAGATACATTGTTCTGAACCATGCGCTCTTGGGCGATTTTCGGCTCTCCCCTATTATCTAGTTTAAAAGCTGCTCTCTCTCCTTTTTAAAGGTTAATGCCAGCAGCCTGGTTCCATTCCAGTGAAGCCCATCCCTTCGGAAGAGCCCCTCCTTTCCCCAGAATGTTCCCCAGTTCCTAACAAATCCAAAACCTCTTACTTGCACCACTGTCTCATCCATGCACTGAGACTCCGGAGCTCTGCCTACCTTTTGGGTCCTGCGCGTGAACGGGAAGCACTTCGGAGAACACAACTCTGTAAGTTCTGGATTTCAACTTCCTACCTAAAAGCCTAAATTTAGCCTCCAGAACCTCCCTACCACATTTTCCTATGTCATTGGCACCGACATGTACCAAGACAGCAGACTGCTCCCCAGCACTATCTAAGATCTTGTCTAGGTGGCGCGTGAGGTCCGCTACCTTCGCACCAGGCAGGCATGTTACCAGGCGATCCTCACATCCAACAGCCACCCAGCTACCTACATGCCCAGTGATCGAATCACCAACTATAACGGCTGTCCTAACCCTTCCTTCATGGGCACATGGCCCTGGAAAAACCTCCTCGCTGTGAGAGGGTTTTACATCACCTGGAGGACAGGTCCTAGCTATAGGATCACTTCCTGCCACACCAGGGTGATGCTCTCCTGTCACTTGACCTCTCTCCTCCATGGCAACAGAGATGCTGCCAGACTGGAGGTGGGACCTTAGGACTATATTCCTGTAGGTCTCGTCTATGTACCTCTCTGTCTTCCTTATATCTTCCAAGTCTGCTACTCTTGCCTCCAGAGATCGGACTCATTCCCTGAGAGCAAAGAGCTCCTTGCACCTTGTGCACATGTAAGATCCCTCACCAACTGGGAGAAAATCATATATGTGACACTCAATTCAAAAGACTGGAAAGCCCCCATCTCGCTGCTGGACTGCTGTCTGCATCTTTGTTTTAAGGTTGTATTTAGATATTTAAATTCTTTACCTACTAAGGGTTGCTGGGGATACTTATACTAATAAAACTATAGCTAATACATTTAATGTGCTTTGTTCACCTGAAGTTTAATTAATCTCAGGTCCTTAATGTGTGCTGATGAGAATAAACAGCTGCACCTGAGAGTGAATATGGCACCTCCTTTCCTTTAAGAGGTTTAAGTACCTATAAAACTATAATTATCCCAGGGGACGGAGGGAGGGAAAGAAGACTTATTAAAAGCTGGCTGCTACACAGTATCCTGTCCTGTGTTTCTAAGGTAATCTGTGACCGATCTCCAGGGGGAGTCCTACAGCCCTTGCTCGGATAGAGGGAGTCTTGGGTTCTAAATTTAACAGAAAGCTCTCTTCTGTGTTTTAAATTTAAACTGAAAGCTCCTTGCTGCTACTAGGCCCTGACTGATTTAACAAATACACTAGGTTCACAGATTAATCAGCTTTAATCTAAAGAATTCCTTTTTCCCCAAGATTTAGAAAAATTCCCAGAAGTAAATACTTATAATTGCAGATCTCTCTCCAGAAAAAGCAGTCCCCTTTTGTAGTCCTTCAAGACATACAAGTAGCAGTCCCCTTTTGTAGTCCTTCAAGACATACAAGATTGTGCTGTTTCCCAAGGTTCTATACACAGACCCAGAACACAGCTAAGCCTACAACCGTCACAGTACAGGATCTTGTACCACAACAGATCTACTCAACATGGTCTTGAGCTTCAACATTTCTAACATGTAAATCTGAACGATGGCTTTCAAGACCGGTAGATAAATGGTAAGCAACCTGGTTACCCTACTGTCTGATATCCGTTGGTTGTCCAAGAGCATTAATGCAGATTACTGACCACATAGGCAGTGCATCTAGCTAAACTGATCGTCTCACCTTCCTCATTCTTGTGCAACCAGCTGACTACTGCAGGGTGTAGCCCTGGGCCAGAAGGAGAGATGTAATGTTCTCAAACATGTCCCCCTGGCCATAATAAAGCACCTGAACCAGAATATTGCCTGCTGCAGGGCCTGTTTGCTCCACTGCTCAGCCAAAGTAAATGCAACGTGTGCCTTTGAGTCAATGCTGATTCCTGGTGACCCAGCAGCTCTTCCAGGGTTTTCTTGACAGTGTGACCAGAAGTAGATTGCCAGGCCTTTCTTCTGAGGTAATGGAGGGTTAAGTGACTTGCCCAAGGCCACAAGGAGTGCTAGTGGGAATCAAACCCTGGTTTCTTGGTTACCAAGCCAGTGCTCTAACCACTAGGGTACTCCTCCACTCCACTCAGCCAAAGTAGGCAACCTGAAAAGTATGTAAAACATTAGCAGGAATCCAGCAAAGCTTGAGTTAATGCTAAAAAGCAGGGTCATGCATTTGGACTGCAAACATCCAAGGAAGTGGAACAGTATGGAGGGAGGGGGACAAAGTTCTTCCATTTACAAAAAAGCATGACCTGAGGGTGATTGCATCTGACAATCTTTAGATGTAGAAAAGGAGATAGCGAAAGCTAGAATGCTTTGGTGCACATGAAAAATGTCCAGCAGACAAACAAAGGTGATAGTGCCTCTGCATAAGTCTCTAGTGAGACCTCATAATAATATACAGTGTGCAAATCTGAAAATTGCACCTTCAAAAGGATGGCATCAGTCCAGAAAGCAGCCACTAAAATGGCCAGTGGCCTTTATCATGGAACATATGGGGATAGAATTAAAGATCTAAGGATGTATATATAATCCCTACTGTGACTTCTCTCATGGTCATGCTTAGGTTCCTTTCAGAGCCTGACATCTTCTACTTCCATCAGTTGGGGCCCTGCTGCTGTGACTAGCTCAGCTGGAGTGCACCCCTGAGGACTACAGCTAGATCCTCCTCAAGCTCGAGCAGAATAGGAATTAAACCTAAAGGGAAATGGAAATTAGACTTACCTGCTAATTGTTGTTCCTTGAGGAACTCCAGTCCAGTCCCGCACCTCTGGGTAGTGCCCCTCCTCCAGCAGCTTGGAGACTAAGCATGTCATCCTTTTGATGACACCTGACTATATATATAGCTGGCACCTCCTACCAGCCCCGGTATTGTCCTGACAAAGCAGACTCACAAGAGCAACAACTAGTAAAACGAAAAACTAACCTAACCAAAACAAAACAAACCAAGAATACCACCTACTAAGCCTGCACACTCGCCCCAGCTCCCTAGGAAGGACACCCGGACCCCTGCATTCCAGGAAGCGAGAGATAGCTGTCTATCTAAGCCACCCCCCATCCTTGGGAGCAGCAACTGACAGGACCCATAGATCATTCCCCCTATCGACACCAACCACCGCCAGGCCCCTGCTTCAGGACCGAGATGCCCCACGGCCAATCAGCCCTGCAAAAGGGAGGGAATCAGGACTGGACTGGAGTTCCTCAAGGAACAACAATTATCAGGTAAGTCTAATTTCCATTTCCTTATCGTCCCTCCAGTCCAGTCCCGCACCTCTGGGATGTAGCAGAGCAGTACATTAATGGGAGGGAGCCGCACAACCGGCCTGAAGCACTGCCGATCCAAAACGAGCATCCCCCTGAAGATCCATAGAGTAATGCTTAGTGAAGGTATGCAGCGACGACCAAGTCGCTGCCCTGTAAATATTCACAGGTGGAACCAAACTGTTTTCCACCCAGGAAGCCGCTTGCGCTCTCATGGAATGCGCCCTCAAGCCGACAGGCATACCCTTCAGAATATGCGCCGAAGCAATCGCTTCCCGGATCCACCTTGAAATGGAGGCCTATGCCGCCGCTTTGCCTCTTCATGGTCCTCCAAACAAAACAAAAAGCCTATCTGTCTTCTGAAACAACTCGGTCCTCTTCAAGTACTTTCTGAAGACCCTTTTCACATCCAGACGGCGTAACCGCTTCGAAGCCAGGTCAGCCTGTTACCAACACCGGCAAAGAGACATCTTGATTCACATGAAACATCGACACGACCTTTGGCAAAAAGGAAAGTACAGGCCGCAAAATGACCTTCTCCTTAGAAAAAGAAATAAATGGCTACCGGCAAGACAAAGCCTGGAGCTTCGAAACCCTTCGCGCCGAACAGATTGCCACCAGGAAAATGGCCTTCAGTGTCAGGTCCTTTAAGGAAGCTTGCTCCAGAGGCTCAAAAGGTTCCTCTATAAGGCATTCAGCACTAGGTTCAGATCCCACGTGGTCACCACCGCCCTCCGCGGAGGTCGGAGATGTAACACTGCCCTCAAAAACCGAAGTACATCAGGATGCAACCCTAAAGGCACCCCGTGGATCTTCCCTCTATAACAGGCAATCTCCGCCAGCTGAACGCGCAAAGAACTAGCCGCCAATCCTTTGTCAAAACCTGCCCGCAGAAAAGCCAGAACGTCCGGAACTGAAGCTGAGGCTGGACATGCCTGTCTATCCTTACTCCATGACTCAAATATACGCCAAACGCGAATATACGTGAGACACGTGGACCTTCTTCGGGAATGTAGTAGGGTCGCTATGACCGCTCCTGAATAAACTCTTTTCCTCAATCTTGTCCGCTCAAGACCCAGGCCGTAAGCGAGAATCGATCCACCTGGGGCATGAAAATTGGTCCTTACATCAGCAGATCCTTGCGCAGTGGGAGCCGCCATGGCCGTGCTGCCTGCAGATGCATCAGATCTGCATACCACAGACGACAAGGCCAATCGGGGGCGATTAGAACTACCAATCCCTGATGCACCTCTATGCGCTGCAGCACCCTTCCGTTGAGTGCCCACGGGGGAAACACGTAGAGAAGCCCCCTTTTGGGCCATCTCTGAAGCAGAGCATCAAGGCCCTCTGACATTCGTTCCCTTCTCCTGCAGAAAAACCTTCCAGCCTTGGCTGAGTCAAACGTTGCCATCAGATCCCTGACAGGCTTCCCCCAGCATTGCACCACGCCCCGGAACACGTCCTGGTTGAGGCACCACTCACCAGGATACACCCGAACCCGGCTGAGATAGTCCGCCTGAATGTTCTGGACTCCTGCTATGTGAGCTGCCGACAGTGCTTGCAGCTGGACCTCTGCCCAGCCCTTCAGCTTCTTTCTCGAGAGCTGGACTGCCCGTGCTGCCCTGCCGGTTCACATATGCCACTGTTGTCGCATTGTCCAAGAAGACTCTCACTGCTTTTCCCCACAGGATTTCTTCAAAATTGACCAGGCCAGAGCTACCGCCCTCATTTCGAGCCTCCAGAGGCCCCCACTGAACTTGGGCAAAGTGACCCTCGCAATGGGCCCCCCAGCCGGATAAGCTGGCATCTGTAACCACCGGGATCCACCCCGGGATCTCGAGAGGCATGCCCCTCTCCAAGTTTCCTGGTCTCAGCCACCATCTGAGAGAATTCCTGGCTTCCTGGGGACAAGGGAGCAACTGGGTCAGTGGCTGTATCTGGAGGGACCACCGATGGAGCAGGGCCCTATGCAAAGGATGCATGTGTGCCCTTGCCCATGGCACCAATTCGATCGTGGCTGCCATGGTCCCCAGAACTTGCAAGTAATCCTAAGTCGATGGACTTCCCCGGCCCAGTAACTTCCGTATCAAGGCTCGCAGTCCGTCCACCCACGCCCTTGGCAGGAATACTCTTCCCGCCCGGGTGTGGAAGCATGCCCCAAGATATTCGAGCTCCTGAGTCGGCTCCAAATGACTCTTGGATAGACTGACTACCCACCCGAGCCCTTGGAGAAACTCCATTACTTTTCTCATTGCCTTTTCGCTCTCCTCCCTGGATTTGGCCTGAATTAGCCAATCGCCGAGGTACGGATGCACTAGAATTCCTTCCCTGCGCAGCGCTGCTGCCACCACCACCATGACTTTGGTGAAGGTACAAGGCACCATTGCCAGACCAAAAGGCAATGCCCGAAACTGGAAGTGACCCATGGGTACTGCATATCGAAGGAAACGGTGGTGATCTGGTCTTATGGGAATATGTAGGTACGCCTCCGTGAGATCTAGAGACGTCAAAAATTTCCCGCTCCTTATCGCCACAATCACTGAATGCAACGTCTCCATGTGAAAGTGAGGAACCCGCAGACAGCGGTTGAACCCTTTGAGGTTGAGAATCGGGCAAAAGGAGCCTTCCTTTTAGGGTACCACAAAATAAATTGAGTATCGGCCGCACCCATACTGCTCCACCGGCACCGGCTCGACGGCTCGAAGCTGCAACAGGCGGGATAGGGTTTCCCTTACCACCTCCAACTTACCCTGGGCCTTGCAGGGGGACTGGATAAAAAATTCCCTTATTGGATGAACCCATTCCAGGGCATAGCCTTCTCTGACCACCTCCGGGACCCATTGGTCAGCAGGGGCGGCCCAAGGGGGGTGCGGGGCCATGTGCGGAGACTCGGTGCGGGGCCTCATTTGCATAAGGGGCCTCATTTGCATAAATATTTGCATAATGTTACCATAAACTAACTTTTAGTATACATGCCTCTTCATGAGTGTATGGATAAAAAAAGACAAAGATTTCTACATTACTATAATCCAGTGCCAACCGCCAGGCACATTAGGAACTACTACAAACACTGCCCATTTAGAACCCATAGCAAACCCACCGTATCCCAACAGCACTACCAGGACTCATAAAGCACCATACACTACCTATCAAAAGGCAACACTGCAAATATTAAACCAATACATTTCAGAGAATAACAATACATGATCTACTGGGGAAAGAGAACAAGTGACAATGTCAAATAGGAATTACATAAACAGAATACCTCAGCTCAGTTACACATGCAGAACATAGACTATCACCAAACAAGGAATCACAATTTAAAAACAGGAAGACAATAATTAAACTGGGAACCCTAAAAGCCAAACTTGGAATGTACAACAACAATGTAGAAATAAAACTATAAATTAATTTCCTCTTGTACTAAACAAAGCACAGACATTAATGATGCACATTTCCCAGAGCTGACATATTCCAGTTAATAAATTCAAAATAAAGAGATATCTTTGTACCTTTTGTGCATTTTTTTTTCAGTTGCAATTGTTCCAGCCACTTTCTTCTGGTTTATTTGTGTCTTCTGCTATCTCTCCATCGTCTGCTGTCCATTTGTCCTTTCTTCTCTTCTAGTTTTTTCCATTCTCTCTCTACATCTGCTTTAACATAATAATCTTTCTCCTTTTGCTCTTTCCTCATTCCTATTTCATCCACTCAAATTTTACCCCTCCATCCTCAATCCCCACTTAGTCTCCCAATACCCGGCCAATTGTACATTTTTCTTCCCTCCCACACAAAATATTTTTCCCCTCTCCATTTCATTCTCCCAGCCCCATCCCCTTCTAATCTCCCCCAACATCAGCTCCCTTTTAGTTCCAGCCCCACCCAGTATCCGCTCCCTTCTAGTCCCCACATCAGCCCATTTCCAGTCCTAGCTCCCCCATCCATTTCCAGTCCTATCCGAGTCCCTTCATCAGCTCATTTCCAATACCAGCCTCCCATCAGCCCATTTCTAGTCCTTTCCTAGCCCCACCATCAGCCCATGTTAAATCCTAGCTCCCCTCCACTCAGCCCATTTCTAAACCAAGCCCCCCATGAGCCTACTTCCAGTTCTAGCCCCTCCATGAGTCCATTTCAATCCAAGCCCCCACCACAGCCCATTTCCAATCTTAGCTCCCCCCAACACCCAATTCTCAGTTCTATCCTAGCCCATCCATCAGCCCAGTTCCTGTCCTAGCTCCCTCCCCTAAGAGCCCATTCCAAGCCCCCCTTCCCATCAGCTATTTGCAGTTCAAGCCCCCTTCCACTCAGCCCATTTCCAGTCCAAGTCCCCCTCCCCATCAGCTATTTGCAGTTCAAGCCCCCCACTTCCCCTCAGCCCATTTCCATTCCAAGCCCCGTCCCCATCAGCTATTTGCAGTTCAAGCCCCCACTTCCCCTCAGCCCATTTCCATTCCAAGCCCCATCCCCAACAGCTATTTGCAGTTCAAGCCCCCTTCCACTCAGCCCATTTCCAGTCCTAGCAACCCCCCCAACCCATTACCAGTCCTAGCCCCCCCCCATAGCCCACTCCCAGTCCTAATCCCACCAGCCCATTTCCAGTCCTAATCCCCCATCACCCAATTTTCAGTTTAAGCCCCCCCATAGCCCATTACCAGTCCTAACCTCCCCATCAGCCCACTCCCAGTCCTAATCCCCATCACTCAATTTTTAGTTTAAGCCCTCCCATAGCCCATTACCAGTCCTAACCCCCCATCCACCCACTTCCAGTCCTATTCCCACCAGCCCATGTCCAGTCCTAATCCCCCATCACCCAATTTTTAGTTTAAGCCCCCCCAGCGCCCATCACCACTCCTAACCCCTCCCCAGCGCCCATCACAACTCCTAACCCCCCCAGCCCAGCCCAGCCCAACACAACTCCTAACCCCCCCAGCCAGCCCAGTGCCCATCACCACTCATAGCCCCCCCAGCCAGCCCAGTGCCCATCACCACTCCTAACCCCCCCAACCAGCCCAGTGTCCATCACCACTCCTAACCCCCCCCAGCCACCCCAGCCCAGCCCATCCCATCACTAATCCTAACACCTCCCCCCCCCGCCCAGCCCATCACAACCCCCCCCCCAGCCCAGCCCAGCCCAGCCCAGCCCATCACTACTCCTAACACCCCCCCCCCCGCCCAGCCCAGCCCAGCCCATCACTACTCCTAACACCACCCCCCCTGCCCAGCCCAGCCCAGCCCAGCCCAGCAGCACTTCTAACCCCCAGCCCAGCCCAGCCCAGCACCACTCCTAACGCCCAGCCCAGCCCCGGGAAATTTTTAAAAAAAGAAAACCTGTCTCCTGCCGCTGTCGGGGCCGCCGCGGCAGAATCGAGCGTGCCGCGGGGCCCCCCTGTACCCGGCACAGCCTCTCCTCCCTGTAGCAGCTCTCTTCTGAGCTGCAGTCAGACGCGCCGGCTTGCAGAGCGCGAAGGGAAGAGTTTCCCTTTCGCGACTCTGTTAGGCCCGCGGGGGCTGATGGGAACTTCCCATCAGCCCCCGCGGGCTTAACAGAGCAGCGAGGGAAAAACTCTTCCCTCGCGCTCTGCAAGCCGGCGCGTCTGACTTCAGCTCCAACGAGAGAGCTGCTACAGGGAGGAGAGGCTGTGCCGGGTACAGGGGGGCCCCGCGGCACGCTCGATTCTGCCGCGGCGGCCCCGACAGCGGCAGGAGACAGGTTTTCTTTTTTTTTTCAATTTTACTTTTACAAAAGAATGTTTTTTGCGCGGGGCCCCCTGAAACGCGGGGCCCTGTGCAAAAAACATTCTCGCTCAATGGACGGGCCGGCCCTGTTGGTCAGACATGACTTGGGCCCAGGCAGAGTAAAAATCCCGCAGCCGACCTCTTTTGTGTCCCAAGGTACTGGTGGCTGCAAAGCCTATACCCGCTCCTCGGAAACTCCGAAAGCCCTGTCCTCTGGCAGTGAACCTACCCCTCTGAGCCTGGTTGAAGCGAGGGGTACAAAAATGCTTAAACTCCCTCGGTTGATTTTGAGTCGAGGAGGGCCACCGGCTCTGCCTTTGCTTGTCCTCGGGAAGGCGGCCTCCCTTGGACTCTCCCAAATCTTTTACTAACTTCTCCAAGTCCTCCCCAAAGAGAAGCTTCCCTTTAAAGGGCAGCTTGCTAAGCCTTGCCTTAGAGGAACTGTCCGCTGCCCAATTCCTAAGCCACAAGTAGCGGCGTGCTGCCACCATGGAAGCCATATTCTTGGAGAGACTCCTGATAAGATCATAAATGGGTGTCTGCCAAATAGGCCACCCCAGACTCCAACTTTGATGCCTCTCCTGACATGGCAGGCTCTGATTCCCCCGGGCCCTGAATCCTTTGAGACCACCGGAGGCAAGCCCTAGCCACCGATTCCCCGCAGATTGAGACCTGCGAAGACAAGGTAGAAATATCAAATGCCTGCTTCAACAGAGTGTCCAGCTTCCTATCCTGGGCATCCTTGGGAGCCGAACTCCCCTCTACGAGTATCGTTGTCTTCTTAGTTACCGCCGACACGGCTGCGTCCACTTAAGGAGACCTCAGGAGTTCACGCTTCTGCTCTGGCAGGGGGTAAAGGCACGACAGAGTCCCCCCCTTCCCTGAGTCCCGCTTCTGGCAGGTCCCACTCCTCCTGTATCATCTGCTTGACCACTCTATGGACCGGGAACACTGCCTGCGACTTCCGCACTGCCTGAAGTAGTGGGTCCTCCAAAATCTCTTCTTCCACTGGTATACTTGTGGGCATATTCAGAGTCTTCAAAGACCCTGAGATGAGCGCAGGTAGCTCCTCTCGACAAAACATTCTCACCAGCCTGGCTCGATCTTCTCCCTCCAGAATGTCGCCATCTTCCAATTCCTCAGAGAGGTCCAGGTCCAAGTCCAACTCATCCGCCTCCGAACCCTCAGACTCCGGTGATGGGTGCCACTCCTCCAAACCCCTGGCTTTCTTGGCAGGGGCTCCCATCTCACCTACAACCACGCTAGCTGCCCTCTTCGACACGCCTGACGGTGAAGAGAGGCCACCTTCTAAGCCCTGCTGTCGCAAACAAAACGCTCTATGCAACAGCAAGACAAACTCCGGTGAGAAATCACCCGAGAGACCTGTTACTTCTCGAACCAGCGACACCGAGGGTCTTGGGGTAGCCGAGGAACCAAGGTCCCCAGTCCCTACCGATGGGGCCGAAACTCTCACCTCCCGGTCCTCCTGTGCCAAAGAGGGGGTCCCCGTACTCACTTTGTCCTGTAGCTCGTGTTCTAAAGAGGTAGCCTCCTGTGTGCACCCCACACAGACTCCGGCCTCCCAGACCGCCGCCTTCCGGGCCCCACAAACCAGGCATTGTGGTCTTTCCGGCATGGTGGCTGTGCTTATAAAAACCACAAGAACTCCAGCTGTATGCCCCTTCCACACAGCTGCCTCTTGCTAGTTTCCTAAACATTTTTTTTTTAAATTCAATGCAAACCATTAGGCTCTGAAGCAAAGAACAGCCTTTAGAAACCTTACTTAACCCAAAAAGTAATAAAACAAAATAAACACAGTAAACAGATGAAAATAAGTTAAATTAAATTAAAACCAAGTTAATATAGATAAAAGAGCTGTTCGCTCAGCCGCGGCAATGAAATCTGCCCCAGAGACACAGAAACCGTGCACACAGTGTGGGCGGGAAACCCGACCACGGCCTGCACAAAACGCCGGCGGGAACCTGCTCCACGTGCACCCCGGCCTCTATCTCTTTGCTGACTAACCGTCTCTGGCTCCCCACTCACCGTACCACTGTCTGCCCCAATGACCAGCACAGCACTGTGTAGCTGTCTGCCTGATTCCGGATCACCAGCTCACCTTGCAGTGCCTTTTCCTTCCTCCCACGCTCAGCTGCACAGAGAAGGCTTCGGTGCTGGGGGGGGGGGGGGGAGGAGCGGAGGAAAGAAGTCTCGGCCTGTCAGCTGCCCCGATGCAACGGCTCCACACCCGGCAACGGGATCGGGAGCCGTTTAAGTTATCCCCTTTGTTGTTTCCTTCCTTCTTGGTACTGATTCCTGGAAAAAGGGGGGGGGGGGCGCCGATCCGGTTGTTTTTTGTTTTTTATTTTAACTAACTTCAAAGCAAAAAATGGAAATTACACTTACCTGGTAATTGATGTTCCTTGAGGGAGTACAGTTCAGTCCTCCACCACTGGGTAGTGCACCTCCTCCTGCAACATGGAGACTGGACAAGTCAAACTTGTGACATCACCGGGTATATCCTGCTGGTCTTCTCCCATGATCCCCCAGTGACCTACTGTCAAAGCAGACTCAAAGGAGCAAACAAACAATCAGTTAAAGTACTAAATACAAAGCTATGCTCAAACTTCAACTTTAAAATCACAGGGCCCCAAAAAGAAAGGCCGAAAACACCCTCCTCCGTGCCCCTGTCCCCCTGCGCACCAAACAGCAGAAGACAGAGAGCTAGAAGGAAGGAGAACTAAGGAAGAGTATAGGCAGAAAAGGTTGCTCTTGCGATTACCTGCCAATCAGAGCCCATTGCCGACTCTAGGATCCGAAAGCATACTCGGAACTGACGCCTCGCGTCTGAAACATCCATCCCCGGGCGGGAATGAGGACTGAACTGTACTCCCTCAAGGAACATCAATTACCAGGTAAGTGTAATTTCCATTTCCTTATCGGTCCTACAATTCAGTCCTCCACCACTGGGATGTACCAGAGCAGTAATCATTGGGAGGGACCTATCCAGTCGGCTCGGCCCCTAAACGAACAGAGCAGGCACCGACCCCAGCCCGCTCCTCACGTCAACAGGCGGTAAGCCAACCAGGAAGACACGACCGAGAGCCCACTTGGATCCTCTTCACTGGTGAAAACAGCACAGAACTCTGCCCCAAGCAGCGCTAGTGCTTCAGAAAGACAAACTCGCCATCGCAAACACACTGAACGCCCTAGAAACAGACCTACTGAGAAGGCTACCGGAGCTCCGCCTGAAAAATCCGCTTGAGCTCCCCCTTGGCTCTCGACCCCACCAGGGTGTCAAGTGTTAGCAACCGCTGCTCTCCCGCAGAACCCGCCTCCACGGAGGGACAGGCAGCGAAGAGACCTCCCAGAAAGCGACGGAACCTCACCTAAGGTCCAAGGAACGCAGGTTACAAGCAAAGTGTTCTTGCGTAAGTCCCAAACCGACAACTAAACAGGCACAGCCGGATTCCACGAGGGAGAACGGAACCGAGGTCCATCCAGACAGAGGAGGGAAGCAAAAAGAGGGAAATGGAAAAAAAACACCAGCGTCAAACACCCTATTTGTCACACCTCTTAAGGGCTTTATTCTTTGCAACACAAAGTAGCTCTACAGTTATGTCCTGGACCAGTTGGAGTCTTTTTAATTGAGAATGTGGAATGCAGCTAAGCAATGAGTTGCAATAAACCAAGCGTGATCCACCAAGGGCATATAAGAGGGTGTCAAGTGCCCCAGAGTCCAGCGTTGTTTCAGAAGATGTGGAGTCTTACATGGTGTGACAAAAAAAGAAAGGAGACTCTGGTAGCCACGCCCACGACGCAATGCCAGTAGGCCAACCACTTACATCAAATGGATATGCCCTCCGGAATTGGAGGAACCATGCAGAAGTAGCAATCGCCGACGTGATCCATGGGCCCTCTCCAGATCATTGGAACCGCAAAAGACTTTGATGGTCTTTTCCCATCCATCCACAGCCTGAGATCTGCTACACATGTATTGCAGCATATGTGTGGCGCCTAGCTTTTATCCTGATCTTTTATTCTGCAGCCAAAATATAAATTGTAGGCTTTCTGAACCGCCACAGTCATATGCCATTTTTGTGATGTAAAAGTCACATCACCACAACTAGAGCAGAAATTATCTGCATGATTAACACCAGGACGAGGAATCGCCAAATATGCTGTGAGTGACCTATCGATATAAAATAAATATGTCTTTTTTTTTTTTTTTTACTGTCAAGCGAGGCAAATTTAAGTAGTGACTGCATCAACTGGTTTTGGACAGTTATTTCGATTGGTTGCAAGTAAAGATTATGCAAGCTCACGCAAATGTTGCAGAATACACTGGTAATGGTCCCCACTGTCTAATGAAGAGCACATATCTTAGCAACCAGCCCCAGTCGGCCATTTTCACAATGACCTCTGAAAGGCATAGAATGGACCGGGCCACGGCCCCGTACCAATGCGTCGACGCTATCCAGTAGCCTCATATGTCCTCTGCTAAACATCGACCCGTCGCCGCAGACTGACAGGTCGCCATGAGGTCCAATATGGGCTGACCGCATCTGAGCACAAGCGGCGCGCACACCGCCTGATGCAATCTCACTCCTCCGGCAAACACTCGGACCCCGCTAAGGACTTTCGCCACCACAGTGTCCCCACCGAAACGCAGGCCGCCAAGGCTTCAACCGCGCACGCTGTCCCTTCGCTCGGGCCACCCTGACCACCCGACCGACTCCACCCTGCCGATCGAAATAGGCCACCATCCCGGAGATCTCAGACAGCACCTACAGCGCTCGATCCGCTACCGTGTCCGTGAACGCCTGCCACGGCTGACGTACCGCGTACCGTTCCAGTCAGACGATGGAACACTGGGCGTGCTGCGTACACTAAAACGCCTTGTACATAAAGGATCCCCAAAATGTAGCTGAGTCTAACCACGCTCCGGCCAAGCTCCCGGAAGAAAGGGACAGAACCTTATAAAAAGAAGTGGGGACAATTAGGAAGGCTTTCCTGTTTGATTATTCTTTTTTTTTTTTTTTTTCCTTTTTACAACTCCATAAGGGCCACAAGGCACACAACCGAACAGGGCATTGTCCAGAGAACGCAAGGCTCCTCCTCCAGGCTGACTCCACAGCCTAAACCGGCAGTCACCTTGGCTGATGCCGAGCAGCGCGGAAGCCAACTTGTAAGCCCAGCATATGAAGTATGCCTACTAGTACAGCATTCCACAATGGAGGGACATGTAACCGGACGGCTTTGAATATGAACCAACAGATATCCCGCGCTTGCTCCAAGACAAGCACTGTGCAGCCTACTGGTCTTCTCGGAGCACCGCCACGACCCGAAGACCTAAACCGGCCAGCAAAAGACGACGTACGCTGGGCCCGAAGGAACCTGGTTGAACGGATCCCAGCACTCCCTGTATCGTTAGGATTGGAGCCTCCCCCCAAGGACTCAGCCCTGGCTGGAACTGGCTGAGCATAACTCCAGGCCCTGCGGCGAGCCCCCACGAAGAAGTGGGACGCAACGATGCCTTGAGGAAAGGGAAGGCCCAATGGGTGAAGCAAGTTGCTAGCCGACCAAGGGAGTAAACCCCACACGTGCACCTCAATGGAAGGTCAGAAGAACCGAGGATTCTGGTCCCACAGGTGCACCTGCTAGCCTTTAACAACATACACCTCCGCAGGTACAAAAAACTTAAATTGTGAGCACCTTCAGGGGTAAGGGGAATAGACGACAGCCTCCGACTGTTGACCACCTTGTCTTGCACAACAGACAGCAGCACCCCACCAAACAAATGATTGGGAATATATGACCTCAGAACCCCAAGACAGAGGTAAAACAGTAGAATGTGCAGTGGACGTGAATTTCCAGATCTGACAGCCCCCCTGCCCACATTGAGAAGAGGCAGAGAAGAACTGGACCGGCGGATCTGGAGGGTTGCCTCCTGGACAGCCGGGCCACCGAAGGGAAAGCTGATGACTGAGGCCCAAACTCCTCAGGATGGCCCCGTCTTGCATTGGCAACCCCATGCAACACCATGACAACCCCGCTCACGATATCCCAAGCGATCTCTGTCATTGCTGCAACAATCACCTGAGCATGAGATCACAGATGGAACACGGACATGCAGACGCACTCAAGGAGAGTGCACCTAAGAAGTATGAGCCTATCCAACATCCAGCACCACATGTCCAGGTGTCCCACTCCTGTCACCCAAAACACAAGACGCTTGAACCTAGGTGACCGTCATAGCAAAGACAGGGAGGCCTGACTGCCGCTATCAACCCTTCCAGGACCCTGGAACACTAAGCCCCGGACTGTGCCATCCAGCAACACTTCTCACGATCCCCAGCAGGGGCCTTTCCCAGATGGCCAGTGTTCCCGCCAAATGGGCAAGCTGCGCTCTGATAACATAGTGCAGAAAACCAAATCAAAGTGTCTTAACCTAGCTAATTTTTGTCTAATAGTGATCATTCATAATATCAGCCAGGCTCAATCATAACATTAGTATTAATGATCTCTAAAGATTGAAGAGTTACTAATGTAACACTAATTGTTTTTTTGTTTGTTTGTTTGTTTGTTTTTTAAAGAGCTTCAAAGGCGATCTTGGAAACTACAGACCAATGAATCTGAGTTCAGCGCCAGTTAAATGATAGAACTTGTTCTGAAAAGCAGCACCAAGCTGTCTTTTCAAAGGGTTAATAAACATGTGAGTAAGCCAAATGATATGTATCTGGATGTTTTAGAAGGTACTTGACAAAGCCCCTTATGAACTTCTCCTGAGGAAGGAGATGATGTGCTATTATAGAATGGGAAATGGATCAAAAACAGGAACACAATAGGACTAAATGGCCAGTTTTCTCACAGGAGACCCGTAAATAGTGGAATGTCTCGGGATCTGCACTGGAACTGGCATCTGGTAACATCTACTGCACTGAAATGATCTGGAAAAAGAGATCAGCAAGCATGGCGATCAAATTTGCAGATGGCATAACGACATTTAGAGGCTGTCTGCACAATTTCCAAGCGTATAAACATGGAAATAGCATCCTTATGTAAATGACAATTTCAGAAAGGGCTCAATTTGTAGGTGGTTGTGCCGTCGATGACCCTGAATGGCCAAATCCTAGCACGGAAACCTGCTGCTGACAGACGTCGCTAACTGCCAGAATGCAGACAAAGGTAAAGGCACCCCCCAAGAAGTAAAACCCAAACCAATCACATTGCATTCAAAGAACTATAAACTATCATGAAATTAAAAGGAAATTAAAATTAGAATTAAAATTAAAAGTAACAGCAAAAGGAAGTCCTTATCTGGGTGTAGCCGCGTGGAACAGCGTCGTCTGCTCAAACGCGGGGCTGCTCCGCTCTCCGCCACGAGGCCTCAGCCCTGCTGAGAAAATGGCGCCAATCCGAAGCAGGCCCGCTTGGCGCCAAACACCACAGAGGCGGCAAGAGCTCAGAGTCCCTCCATGCGGACTCGAGAGACTCCCTTGTGGCGTCGGGATGCAGCAGTTACCCCGCTGTAGCTGCGGGGTGAAGAGCTGTCCAGACACGCTGCTGCCTCGCGCCACCAGAAGTAGCAGACGCTGCGAGCCCCGGCCCACCGGCTAAAGAACCTCGAACGGCCTGAGGCTCCCGCCGCGATGGGAATCTGCCGCATGGACACTGCCAAAATGCAGGTGTTCCACAGAGCTCTCCCCCGTACAGTCCTGGGGGAGAGATCATCACCGGGCACAGAGAGAATCCCAAGCAGAGAGGCTAGCTGGCAGCGTGAACTTTGAAAAGGGACAGAATCCCCCTTTACACTAAGGCAGACTAGGTGAAAATAAATAAAGTAAAAGTAAATGAAATTAAATGAAAATGAAAATGAATTCAATTTACAGGATTACACCTAAAGAAGGGCAAAAGAAATGCAAGGTAAATCAAATCCTGACTAACTCCTCCTAAACTGCTTCTCAAGTGAGCCCAGCACCTAGGCTCACTACGTCCTCATGCTGCATGGAGACTGGACACACAGGGGGATCATGGGAGAAGACCAGCAGGATATACCCGGTGATGTCACAAGTTTGACTTGTCCAGTCTCCATGTTGCAGGAGGAGGTGCACTACCCAGTGGTGGAGGACTGAACTGTAGGATCGATAAGGAACTCACTCTGTTAATACAGGGAACCACAAATTACTCCAAAATAAAAGCCAAAATCTCACACTGACTAAACTTATCTCTTTTCAGTGAGTCCTGCGCCCTGGCTCTCCACCTCCAGCTGCTTGGAGACTGAGCAATACTGGGGCTGGTAGGAGGTGCCAGCTATATATATAGTCAGGTGTCATCAAAAAAATGACACACTCATCCAAGCTGCTGGAGGAGGGGCACTACCTAGAGGTGCGGGACTGGACTGGAGGGACGATAAGGAACATAAATTATCTGCTTATAGAAGATGCAAGAGAGTGAGAGAGAGATCTGAGAGAAGAGAATGGCTCTGCTCTCCACATGCACTTTAAAAGGATCTCCATTCAGCTGTCCCTCTGCCATAGTGTCAGCTCTGCAAGAGACCAGCTACTAAATACTAAAGCTGTCTGCACACCCTGAACTGGGTAGATTGTTTCTCTCTTAAAGACTGGGAAATGAACTCAGTAGTACTCAGCTGGTTGTGTATGCTTAGTGACCTCAAGCAGTTCAATTTTGTTCTATCTACAGTGGAACTTGTCATGGTGAATTTGATCTTTGCTTTAGTAAAATCCAGTGTGCTGCATATGTATGTATTTTGAGGTTTATTGCCAATGTGGGCCAAGAGCACTGCAAATGTAAAAGCAGTTCTGGTACAGGTCAATATTGCTGTGGTATAGCACAAGATTTTACAGTCATCTAAGGATCTGAGTATTTCAGGCCTGCACAGAGTCATATTTGGTTCCACTCTTCCTCTCAGCAGTTTCAGCCTCTCCTTTCTGGACTCACCTGAGCAGTTGTTTTTCCAAGTTTCTCTTTCCTCTGGTTCCAGTTTATTCCTGATGTACGGCTCTTCCTCTCGCTGAATGTGGAATATAACCTCAGGTGTGAGGGTCGGAGAGCCTATGCCTGGGGTAAGCACACTGCATTAGATTTCACAAAATCATGTCAGTTGTGATGCCCCCAAGTTCAAGACTTAAGACAAATTTCTAGCATAAAGAATTCTATCAACTTCCATAATACAAAATAAAACTCTCAGTTTAAGAGAGATAGTTCTGGGGTCCTGCATGTTTCAGGAAAGTCACATAAACCTTCTTACTCATCTGTTTAATCTAGCTCCCACTATGAACACTCCAATACATTATTAGCCTCATTTCAACTAGCTTTGACTATATGACCCATAGATTATACATTTGATGCAGACGTGGGAAAACCAGGGATAACTTGCTCTGTCTGAGGCTAATATATAACCTATATAAGCCCAGATATCTGTATACATAGAATATGGGCTATTTATACATATACGGCCTGATATTTAGCAGTGGCTAGCACTGCTAAAGCTTCTAGCCACCGCCGCTGAACTGTAGACCTAGGGCCATATCCGGTCACCAACATCGAATATCCAGGTCAGTTGGATAGTGATGAAACTAACCAGGCAGCTTACACAGTAAAAGTCAGGTCAGCCTTTAAAGTGCCTATCCTTCACCATGTTGCGATAACCAGGTAGTGACTCAATATTGCTGCTGCCCAATAATGGCTGGGTGCCAACCCCATCCCACCACCAGAATGCCTCAGTGCTAGATGGTTAACATTAGAGTGTCCAGCATCAGCACCTGCGGATATTCAGGGGCACTAACCATCTTAATGCTGCTGAATATCCCAGCCAAGGTGATTAAGGTGAAATTAGGTCTTATCTGCTAATTTTCTTTCCTTGAGTCTCTCCAGACCAGTTAAGACTCCTGGGTTATATCCCACTTCCAGCAGATGGAGACAGAGAATTCTAGGCTTTGATAATATCACAGTATAAGGTGTAACTGCGACGTTAGTGCCCCCAGCAAAAGCATGTAGGGCTTAAGCGACCTGTTATCCTTCTTGAACAGCTACTTAACTTTTTCATGAGGCAAAGCCCCCTGGGAAATGTAGTTTTTCACTGTCCAATGAAGAGTAGTGTGAACTCAAAGTGGTTTTCAGCAAACAGGATTTATTTCCCCTCCGGGCGGATTTCAGCATGGAAAACAAAGGTAACAAAGCCATATACTTCTGGCAAAAGGACAAAATAGAAGTCTCCAACAGAAATAGCTTAACTTCAGCAACAAACATTTGCTTCCCAGCAATTAGAGTAAAACAGTTCTGTTCCTCAACAGCTCTGTGCTTTTTATCTTAAACTTCTGCAGTTTTCTGCAATGCTTAAATTCAGCGCAGGGAATATATTTCATCTGACCTTGTAATCGTACAATCCATCAATTCTTCGGATACATTTCCTAGCCCTGGCTCCATTTCCATTAGCTCCTCATGGGAGTTAGGTAAGAATGTTTGTAACGTTATTTCTGGGGCCACGCCCCTCCTCTCTGTCTTGGGCTTTATATCATATTCCTGAATCAGGTATTGCTGCAAATGGTCATTATCATTACAGGTATTATAAACACAGTCCCAACCTTCTGGATAACTAATATCACACTGGTTATCAACAGCCCTATTTGAAACCCAGTCTTTGGGCTTACCTCTTTGCCTGCTTGCAAACTGTTTTCTTTGAACTTTTGAAACAGCTGTGGGTTCAAAACCTGGTTTGTGAAATAGGTGTTGAAATTGCCTTCCTGGCTTTCTCTTCTCCTGGTTATTCTTACAATACTGCAGACAGTCGGGCCTGCGTCTGCTATATTCTTCTCTGGAATAAAGCTTTATAATTGGCTCTCTCTCTGCCCTTAAACTTGGCTCTGGTTCTGGGCTTTCTCTCTGCCTTACTGAGCGTTCCGTTAGGCGTGCCACGGTTTCTCTCCCCCGGTTCTGGACTGGGACTCTGCCTGTAGCTCTGTCTGGGCCTGGAACTCGGACTCCTCCCCGGTCCTCCTCGTGGTCTGTTAGCTGATCTGCTAACTGCTCACTTGGCTGGCCTCTTACCGGAACCCTTGGCTGGCCATGTAGCTGAACTCCCAGCTGAGCTTGTGATGGAGCTTTTTGTGGAGCTCCTAATGGCCACACCTTCCTCTCTACTGAGGCCTCTTTATGTGTCTGACTCTAGGGCAGTGCCTGACTCCTCCTCCTAGCAGGTGCTCTAATTCAGCTCGTGACTCTTGAGCTAACTGGCAGCAAGGGCGTGTTTCTCCCCCTTGTGTCTGGTTTCCGTGGCGACTTCAAGCCATGTGCTTTTGTTTACCACCCAGCACTGCTTCTAGTTCTTTCTTTTTGGCTCTTTCTAAAGGGCTGGAGGGACCCACCATGTCACAAAGGGCAGCGAGCCCCTCCCTTGAAGCCAGTATTCCAGTAACAAAGCAGACTTCCAGAGGAGCAACCTTAATAAATTAACAATCTAAGCAAACTATATACATGACCAAAGGACGTGGTCAGGAAATGGTAAAGGCTGAGTCACCACCTCTGAGAGAGAAGTGAAGAACCAGATCAAATCCATTTCTGGAAATTAACGAGCAGTAATTGAACCCCTGCTACTTGATACCAAAAATGCTAACCTCTTACCTACTCTGGACTTGCAAAACAGACAGGGACAGGTGGGTGCTGGACTGGACTGGAGGGACTCAAGGAAAGAAAATTAACAGGTAAAACCTAGTTTTACCTTCCTTATCATCCCTCCAATCCAGTCCAGACTCCTGGGATGTACCAGTGCAGTCCAAACTTCTGGGATGTACCATAGCAGTACTCAAGATAGGGTGGGACCAGCAAGCCCAGCCCGAATCACCCTGGCACCAAACTGTACATCTGCCCTGGCCTAGACATCAAGCTGACAGTGCCGCACAAAGATGTGACGAGACACTAGATATCCACAGGTGGAATGAGTCTGCACTCTGCCCACAAGGCTGCTTGCACCCTAGTACACACCCAACCCTGAAGGAAGAATCCTATGCTTCACATGTTAGGCTGAAGCAATCGCTTCCTTCAGCCATCGCACGATAGAAGCTTTTGAGGCCACATTCCCCTTTCGCGGTCTACCAAACAGGAAAAAGAGATGCTCTTATCTGCAAAAGGAGGCTGTCCGCTTGAGATAATGATGCAAGACCCTATGCACATTGTGATAAGGAAGCTTATCATAGCTCAGGAAGGAGCTACAGAAAAGGTGAAGTGACTCTGAACAAGCAACCTGTCAGTTCTGGTAGAAATAAGAAAACAGAATATTTCCATAAAAGACTACCAGTCCCAGAATGCACCAGGTTTCCAACAGCCATTAGAGGAGCTGAAGTGGGGAAACGTGTGTTCAATCAGGAGGGCTATGAGGTAATCCCCAAGCACTCATCTCAAAGGGCAGGGCCTGATTCAGCACAGCTGCGCTGTGCTAGGGTGGAGCACTCATCTAAGCAGAATAAAGGTAGAGTTTATTCTACAGAAAAGGATCTTCAGTATCTTGGACATCTTCATCATCTGGAGGATCATCAGAAGCAGAAGCCAGAGCGGACGGACAGAGAGAGCAAGAAACCCTTTGGAAGAAAGAAGAGAAAAGCATTTGGGAGGTCTAAAGGAGTCCATAGCAGTACGTATACTGGGAGGCATTCCATAGGCAAGCATACACCATTGGACTGGGGAAAACCAGAGGAGTGGTGCTGCAGAGCTAGGAATCTCCAGACGGTACCTGTGAGGGAGACGGCTGCACTTGGAAGGGACCCTAGGACCCGTGCCAGAAGGTATGTGAAGAGAGATCCAGTGTCCAGGGATCTGGATTGGAAGGCTGGACATAAGAACTGGACTACATACTGGCCAGGCTATTTAGAGAGGAACTCTAACAGCAATGGAAGCTCAGGTATGAACACTGATCTATGCCCTAGCTATACCCTTGAAAGACAGCAGGGAAACAAGTATTCTCCTGAGAGTGCTCCATTGAGAAATTCCTCTGTGCCAATCCATGATATTGAACCCATGATTGTTGAAGAAGGGGGAGAGGTGGTAGATGCAGGCTGTGAATACATGGATTGCTCTCTGTCTAAACTCCTGTGGTAATTTGCTGTTACAAAAATACAACAACCATCACAAAGAAATACAAACTTGTTCTTTAATCTACTCTGAAAAGCTTCTGAGTAAGATTTGAGCCACGCAGTAGAAAGTAAGTCAGCTAAGAGGTTTCAGCTTGGTAACTGCTAGCAATTGAGCCTTACCTAATTGCTTGTGAGCTCTGAGGGAACACTTCTGAGTCTGTGTGTGAAGATATAAGAAGTTGACCTGAAAAGAACAGTTTTTCCCTACTTTGTGGGTTTTGCTTGTTGTTTGAAGCACTGCTAAGAAAATATTAGCTAGAGCCTACAGAAAAGACCATTCTGTTACCATCATGGTCTTTATTCTTTTGCTTTGATTGCCTGACAAGTTCAGCTGTTGTTTTCCTGATTTTGTTTTTCTAAGTTTAACACTGAAAGCAAGTATCCTGTTTTATGTGCTACCAAGCATATCTGTGTTGGGAGAAATAACCCCATAAATAAATATCTTATTGGCTTTACCCTCGAGCAAGCACAACTAATTATTGCGAACGGCTGTGTCTGGTATGAATGGACTACATTTCCCACAATCCCTTGCAAGTCATATTAATATATGCCTTTGCCAAGACTGTGAACATTCTCACCCAGGCCCCCGTATGACAACATCCAGGAGATGCAGCTGCCAATCCTCAGAACCCAGAAGAACTTCCATTTGGTTCAGATGGAACACCAAGACCATTTTAGGCAGGAAGGAAATAACAGGCCGCAAAACAACCTTTTCCCTGGAGATCTCCACAAAGGGTTCCTGATACAGCAAGGCTTGGAACTCCGAATTGTGATGCACTGAACAAATAGCCACCAAAAACACCGCCTTTAGCATGAAATCCGTAAGGGCAGTCGCCCTCAGGGGTTTGAAGGGGGGGGGGGACGGTCAGTGCACCCAAGACTAAATTGAGGTCCCAAGATGGCACCAGAGAATGTACCGGCAGGCGTAGTGCTAGACAGCTCTAGGAAAATGCACATCTGAATGAGTCGCCAGAGAGATGCCTTGCACTTGGCCACGATAACATGCTAGAGCAGCCACTTGAACACACAGTGAATGACAAGCCAGGCCCTTTCTAACCTGGCTTGCAGGAAAGCCAACACATCCAGAATCATTGTCAGCAGGGCCCGTTGACCCTGCTCATCACACCACACCTCAAAGATATGCCAAACTCTAATATAGGATAAGGACATTGAACACTTAACGAGCTTGCAACACAGTGGAAATAACCTGAGCCGACTATCCACACTTTCTCAATCGCGCCCTCTCAAGAGCCAGGCCATAAGTGAGAATTGATCCACATGAGGCATGAAGACTGGGCCCTGTGACAGGAGATCGGCCCTCTTTGGCAGATGTCATGGAACCGTCACCAACAGATGGATGAAATCTTGAGGCCAATCTGGAGCCACCAGGACTACTAGGGCCCAGTGGGCCTTTATCCTCTGCAGCAGGTACCCTATCAGTGGCCCAGTGGAAATATGTACTGAAGGCCCTCCATTGGCCACTCCTGAGCTAGAGCATCTAGACCTTCGGACATACGCTCCTGCCGACGGCTAAAAATCGACTCATCTTGGCAATGGAGGTGGAGGCCATCAGATTCATTATCAGTTGGCCCCAGTGGATGGTTATGCTGCAGAACCCAAAGCCCTTCAGGGATCATTTCCCTGGATCCAACTGAAACCTGACAAGAAAGTCGGCTTGCACATTTTCTTTTCCTGCCACATGCGCCACCAACAATGCCAGGAGGTTCTCCTCTGCCCACCAAAGGAGTGGCAACACCTTCTCCACCAACACTGCACTGCCTGTGCCCCCTGGCAATTGATGTGTGCCACTGTGGTGATGTTGTCTGAGAAGATCTGCACTGCTCTGTGCTGTACGAGAGGGAGAAACGCCTGGAGTGCCAAGAAGAATGCTCATATTTCTAGACAATTGATGGACCAAGCACTCTCCTGTGGCTTTTATCATCACCACCGTCCTCTTCGGAGGCTCCAAAAGCAACCCCTTTAACAGATTGATAAAATCCAACCACCATTCCAGACTGGCAAGCACTTTGCTCAGACAGACCAGTCTCCTGGGAAGAGGATGAACCTGTGGGGACCAACGGGACAAAAGCAACCGCTGCAAGGGGCGCACGTGTGCCCTGGCCTAAGGAACGAGATCCAATGTTGCCACCATGGATCCTAGAATCTGCAAGTAGGACCAGGCCGTCAGCCCCCATTAACCCAAGAACAGCTGAATCTGTGACTGCAGCTTTGTGATTCTCTCCAGTGGTTGCAATACCTGTCCTCTCGATATGTCAAACCGGGCTTCCAAGTATATGAGATCTTCAGAGGGACCAAACAGCTCTTGGCCCAGTTGACCACCCAACATAGGTTTTGCAGCAACTCGAGAATGCACCGCACAACCACACAACTTTCCTCCCACGACTTTGCCTTGATCAGCCAGTCATCGAGGTAGGGGTGCACCAACATCCCTTTGGCATTGCACGGCTGCTATGACCATCATGATCTTCATAAATGTCCATCTCCAGACCAAACTGCAGAGCATGAAATTGATAATGACCCATCAGCACCGCAAATTGCAAGAAACTCTGAAAACTCACCTCTTTACTGCCACTTTCGGATCTTGACTGACCTGATCTCCTTTGTGTTTCCTTACCATCCCCCCTAGATGTTTCTCATGTCTACAGGTACTGTGTTGTCTGTCTTGACTAGATTGTAAGCTCTGTTGAGCAGGGATTGCCTTTTACGTGTGTCTATGCAGCGCTGCATACATCTTGTAGCGCTATATAAATGTTCAGCAGTAGTAGTAGTAATGCTGTAGTATTGTTCATCATGAGTGTGCTCCAAAAGACCAAACTATCAATAAGGAGTATTACACCCAAGTTCTGACTCATCTGAGAGATGCAGTTCATCGTGAAAAGGCCAGAGTTGCAAAGGAATGGTGAATGGTTGCTTCATCACAATAACACCCCAGATTACGCATCACATCATTTCCAGCAGTTCTTGGCCAAACATCAAATAGAGCAAATCTGTCAGCCTCCGTACTCATCTGACCTCGCATCCTGTGACTTATTCTCATTTCCAAAACTGAAATTACCACTGAAAGGAGGGAGATTTGATGATTTGGAGACCAATAAGCACAATTCAGCACATCAGCTTCACAGCATAACGAAAGAGGCATTTCAAAATTGTTTACAGCAGTGGCAGGAACGCTGGAGCAAGTGTGTTTTATTGGAAGGGACTATTTTGAAGGAGACTGAGTGCAATCACTGTCAGTGTTATACTTCTCGTGTTACTGTACAAGTCTTAATACTTTTTGATCACAATTCGTACTCCAGGCGGAGGCCCTAATTAGGTCATAAAAGGCATCTGTCAAATACACGGACCCTGACTCCAGCCTCTCCGACTCCAAGGTCAAATACTTTGCTTCGGGGACCATATCAGGCAAACCCTGAGGCCACCGCAGACAGGCCCACGCCACAGACACCCCAAAACACACCCTCTGATGCCTGTAGCATCAGGGCATTAACTTCAAAAGCGTACTTCAAAAGCGTACCAACTTCTTGTCCTGCATGTTCTTAAGCACTGCACTCCCCTCCACAGGGATGGCCATTTTCTTAGTCATTGCGGAGACCAAAGTATCTACCCTAGGTAACTTAAGGAGGTCCTTCTCACTAGCCGGGATGGGATACAAGCCTGCCACAGCACGCCCACCCTGCAGCCTGCCTCAGGAACTTCCCACTCAGAGTTAATCATCTGCTTTATGGTCCTGTGAACTGGGAAGCCGGTCTCCAAGGTCCAAATGCCCTGAAGCAGGGTGTTCTCCAGGGAGATCACCTTTTCCTGAGTGTCTTTTGGGATATTAAGAGCCACGAGTGAATGAGATATCAAGGCCCCGACTCCTCCTGGCAAAAACTCGAACGATGTAGGGATCTTCTCCTGGAGGGATCTCCCCCTCCTCAAAGTGCCTCAAAGAATCATCCCCACAGAGCCCTGAAAACTCCTCCAGAGGATCATCCAAAGCTGCGGAAAGCACAGAAGCGCGATCATCATCAACGTCCTCTATCAGGCGGCTCCACTTGGCTGCTGGAGGAAGCAGAGCCAAGGTGTCCTGTACCTGCTCTCTCCGTGGCTTAAAAGAAGGGCCCTCCTAGCTGCTAGAGACTCCCCCAGGCTCTGCTTAATGCACTAGGCCTGGTGGAGGAGCAGCATGAAATCCGGAGAAAAAGACACCTGATCAGTTCCCCCACTGGAGACAAAAAGACTATTAGGGAGAACAGAAACCGACTCCTGTCTCCCAGCAGGGCTGAGGGCTGGTAACTCTGACTGCCCAAAAATGGCCATGGTTTCCGCCAAACAGCAGGACCAGAGGCCTGTACTGAAATCTCCCCGAACTGCTCAACATTATGAAAAATAAACCCCAGGATCCCTCCCACCAAAGGCTGAGATTCCTGGAGGTCTTCCCCTGCAGTTCAGTCCTCAGCCTCTCAGCCACAGCAAACGTTGGTGGCTGACAGCTGCTCCCGATGCGCTTCACAGGCCGCACATATTAGCTTTGCCTTCTTCCCCAACGGCATCTTAAAACACACAAAAGGGAGCCTGCCGTCAAAACCAAAAGTAAACAATAAGAGTATAGCCGCCAACCGAAATGAGTAAGGAAACACCACTGAAACTCTGGAGCCTCCCCCTCCCTGCTCCAAGGTCAGAGATGTGAAAAATCGCCTGCTGAGGCAGAAGCTGCACCTACCTAATGCTGCATCCCATGCGGTCCCGACTGCTGTGTCTGAGGCAGGAGCTGGCCAGGTGCAGGAACAAAATCAAAGTGCAGCCAAGTAAGCAGGGGCAGTCAATGCACGAGGGAGCAGGGACCTGGCCTACAAGATGCAGTCCCTCCAAGCAGAGGACTCTCGGCCGACTGAACAGCCTTAGTTCTTTCAGAGGCCAAATCAGAGCTTGCCAGCTATGAATCCTTTTTTTTTTGCGCCAAGTACCTGAAGTGTTTCAATAGAAAACTGCCTTTCCTCTTTTTATCCAAATCCGTCAGTACACCCCAGACCAACAACGGCTCATCTTCATCTGCTGGAGACTACTGGCTTGAAGCAAGGGGCTCACTGCCCTAATACTGTGACATCAACAAAGCCTAGAATTCTCAGTCTCCATCTGCTGGAAGTGGGATATAACCCAGGAGACTAGACTGGACTGGAGGGATGATAAGGAAAATGGTTAGCAGGTCTCTTGCATCCAGCAGCATTAGCTGTAAGTATAATGCCTCTGAATATAGGAATAACTTGAAATGTCTAGGTTAGAGGCTCCAAATTATTCCCCAGGCGTTTTATTGAATATTGACTCAGTGGATCCCTAAAAGGCAGAAGAATGGTTACCAAGAATGAAGAAATTCAACCTGAAGCAGATGTAACTGTATCGCTCCTCCTAAGAAACAACGGGGAAAGGAACCTATACTGCACGGCAGGTACAACCCCCAAATTAAACAAGCCATAAGGCTCAATTTGCATGGTGAGGAGCCCTGGACTGGAATTGACCAAATGCAATATGATTGTAAATTGTTGAAAACCAAAGGTAAAATGAAAATAACCTGTACTGCACAGCAGGTACAACGTCCCCCTCCCCCCCCCCAAAAAAAAAGGGACCAGGAGAAAGTAAACTCCACTGCCCCACAGTTTCTGCCCTGGAAACCCTACTGAACAGATGAGATAACCCTGTCGGTCTTTATCTGCTGCCCTCCCCCTGTTACTATGTGTGTTACTATATTAGTCCGGCCCTTCAGCCTCTTCTTTGGTTACCTTCCAAGCCACAAATGAGTTCAGGATTCTGTCATTAACCTTTAAAATCTTATTGTTGAAGTTGCAAGTACATGTGTGTGATAAGATTTCCCAACATGTTCTATCAAAGATACTATAATTTTCCCAGAATGGTTTATTGCATGTTCTAATGGTGTTTGCGGTGAAGTCACAAATATGAAAATATACAAATTTAGAGGGGCATGTTCAAAAGAATTAATGGGGTTAGCAGACCTGCAAACCGTGTTAATCCTGGTGAGCAGGATATTCAGGGTCACATAGCCATTTTATGCTGCCGAATATCCCCTCCTAAGGCTACTGAATGTCCTGATGCTGCTTAACTTTGGAGCATTTTGGAGGCAGCCGAGGGGCAGCGCCAGGGGTTAGCCGGTCAGCAGTGATACTGAACCACTGGTTAGTTAACCCAAGCCAACTAATGTAGTGACAGCTGAATAGCTGTCCTAACTTTAGCTGGTTTTGCAATCTGGCCAGCAGCTGAATATCAATGCCGACTAGATTGCAAAGGGCAATCCAGCCAACCCGGATATTCAATGCCAGTGGCCAGATATTTATTTATTAATTTTATTGGTTTTATATACCTCACTCTTAAAAATCAGCGCGGTTCACAGACAACAGTATTGTGCATAACAGGCTCACTATTAATCACTTACATCGAACTGGAGGTTACACTTGGGTTTCAACTGGGGGAACTATGTACATCTATTTACAGTTATCTACAGTATGGACATGATTTGACTATAACATATGAGTTCCTAGCTGGGTGTGTGATGGATGATGTTAGGTTGCTGGGTTGAGAGTAGTGCAAGAGAAAGAGGTGGTGTTTTAGTGCTTTTCTGAATTGGGCGAGATCTGTTATGGCCCTGATGGTAGTTGGGAGCGCATTCCAGCAGCTGGGAGCATAGAACTTGAAGGCGCGGTTCCTTGTTGTCTTGGTGCATTTTGTTATTTCCTTGGGGATTTGTAAGGTATTGGCGGTGAATGTTCTCCTTGCCCTATTTGCTGGCGTGGGGTGAACAAGGTCCGTTATGGATGTGGGAGATATTTTGTTGATGGCCTTGAAGGTAATTAGGATTACTTTATAGGAGAGCCGGTAGTAAATTGGTAGCCAATGTAAATCCTTAAGGATTGGGGTGATGTGGTCACCTCTAGCGGCTCCAGTCAGGACGCGTGCAGCCGCATTCATTGCCAACTGTAGTGGGTTTAGCGTGTTTTTGGGTAGACCGTGCAGGATCACGTTAGCGTAGTCAAAGTGGGGTATCACCAGTGCCTGAAAAACTGATCTTAAGTCGTCCGCATGCAGCAGGGGTCGGAGATGTCGCAGTGTTCGTATTTTGTGGTAGATTTGTTTAATGGTGTTGCTAATGTGTGTTTTGAAATCGAGCTGCTGGTCTCGTGTAATGCCTAAGTAGCGGATGCTGGGTCTGCTTGGGAGCTCTGCGTCTCTTGTCTTTAAGGTTGGCGGAGGAGAGAAGGATTGGTTTCTGGTAACGAACAGGACGTCCATCTTGTTAAAGTTAATCTTGAGGCTCTGTGAGTGGAGCCAGTCGGTTATGGCATCGAAGCATTTTACCAGTTGGGAGAAGTCCGGATTCTCAATCGCGAATGGGGTGAAGAGTAGCACATCATCTGTGTAGAGCAGGCATGAAATGTTAAATGAGCGGATTATATCACATATGGGTTGCATGTAAATGTTGAATAACAGGGCAGAGAGTGAGGAGCCTTGAGGTACACCATGCTTTTGTTGGAAAGGCTCAGAGGTTGTGGATCCTGTCCGTACCTGCTGCCATCTGTCGGTTAGATAGGATTTGCACCAACACCATGCTGATTCACTTATTCCCTTATCTTGGAGCCGTATTAGGAGTTGCTCGTGGTTTACGGAGTCGAATGTGGCAGCAATGTCTAGGAAGATTAAAGCGTACCCTTGTTTGATATTGTCAATCCCCGTGATCAGCGTGTTGATGAGTGTGGCGAGGAGTGTTTCAATGCCATCTGATTCCTTGAAGCCATGTTGGCATGGGTCAAGGGGAGCTGTAGTGTCAACGTGATCCTGTATTTGGCATTGGACAACCTTCTCGATTATCTTTGCTAGCAGCGGGATGCTCAATATGGAGTGGAGGAGTAGCCTAGTGGTTGGGGCAAGGTACTTCAGGCCAGAAGGTCGGAGGTTGAAATCCCACTAGAGGACAGCAACCTTGGGCCGGAAGGACTGGGGTTTCTAGTCCCACAGGTGCTCCTTGTGGTCTTGGGCAAGCCACTTAACCCCCCATAGCCCATGTTCCCTGTAAAATAGTTATCTCCAAGTTATAATGCCCTGTTCAATGTAATTTCAGTTTGTTCAATGTAAACTGCACTGATGCAGAATAGCATGGTATATAAGAGAATGTAAATAAAAATATTGGTCAGTATGATTCCACCTTCTGGGAGTTTAGTTTGGTGCTCTTCAGGAGGGACTGGATGGATGTCTGCTTGAGGCATGAGGGTAATTGTCCGGTGGAGAAGGATAGGTCAATGATCTTGGATATTATCGGGCTGAATTCGTTACATAGTGACCTTATCCAAGATGCCGGACAAGGGTCATTTGGGACAGTGGTGGCATTGATGTCAGCTATGATGTTCTCAATACTTGTATCCAATGGTGTTATGAGAGAGGTGAGTTGCTTGGGTGGTTTCTTAGTGGGGCTGGAGAGTGTAGCTTTGCTAACGTTTTTAGTTTTGGCCATCAGGTAGTCTGCATAGTCTTGAGGGTGTATCAAGGCTAGTTGGGAGGATGAGGGTTCCTTTGTTAGGGTCTTTACTATATTGAACAACTCATGGGGTTTGTTCAGGGATCGGCCTAGAAGTTTGGAGTGATGTTCTTTAATTTTAGTGGACATTAAGTTCCGATGTGCTTGTAGATGGGAGTTGTAGGCTGTCTGGTCTGTTGGGGACTGGGTATGTCACCATTTTCTTTCTAGTTTCCTCAGCGTTCGCAGTGAGGTCCGTAGCTCTGTAGTGTACCAGCGTGCGGAATTTTTCCTTCTTGGTTGCTTATCTGAGGTATGTGGCTTAGTTTGGTTAGTTATGTGTGCAAAGGAACTCAGGTTGCAATTCCATGAGGCCATCACATCTTCAAGGTTCGGTGATATAGTCGTGATGTTGGGGAGAACATTTTTGATGATCTCCTCTTTGTCGAAGGGTCTAAAACGTCTGGTCTGAGGCTGCTATTTCCATTAATTTTGATGCCTGTTCTCTGTCTTGATGCATAGGTATTTGGAAACTGATTAGATTGTGGTCAGACCATGGGACAGGGGAGATAGTTATGTTGAAGTTGTAGTTTGGGCTGACCTCTGGTCGGGAGCTGAAGATAAGGTCTAGTATGTTGCCTTTTTGGTGTATGGGGGCATCGACTATTTGTTTGTAGTCCAGGTTGTTGAGTGCTTCAAGGAAGGCTCTGGAGTGGTTATCCTGCAGGGCTGGTAAGTTAAAGTCGCCTAGTATCCAGTTTGGCTTGCGTGTGTTTTGAGGATTTGAGGCTAGTTCGATTATAGTTGCCAGATCATCGGTAGATGAGGATGGGGATCTGTAGATAAGGTTAATGATATTATGGTTGTTGGCTATGGTGATTGTATCGAGATGAGTTGAGCTGTTGGAGCTGATTGTTTAGTAATGGAGGTCTGTCCTTACCAGAATGAATGCACCGCCTCCTCTGCAGTCTGCTCTGTGGCAGGTGTAGATTGAGAAGTCAGGGGGGGTGAGATGGTTAATGAGGACTGAGTCTGAGCTGGTGAGCCATGATTCTGTCACTAATAGTATGTCTAGGTCGAGGTGTGATATGAGGTCAGGGATGACTGGCCATTTTTTACAGACGGACCGTGCATTTATGAGGGCACACTTTAGGTTGCGTGGGTTTTGGTGTTGCTTGGGCTTTGTGGGGCACAGAAGGGGTATGTGGACTAAGTATGGGTGGGAGTTCTGGGAGGGCTCTGTTGGTGAATGGTGTATGTTGCTGTGGTGTCTCCTTCCTTGTCCTCGTACAATCGTAATCAGATTGTGGTTAGATGCAGCGGAGAGGCAGCCATTGAGGGCATTGCTGAGTAGGTATAGAATGATTAGGGTTATTTATTTATTTATTTTTATTTATTACAGTTTCTTATATACCGCGCTATTTAGAATCAGCGCGGTTTACATCATAACAAAACGACCATAACGACAAACTGTCAGGTTTTACATTGAACAGGAGTACAAACTTGGATAACTGGGTTAACTATATACATAAACTATCTACACTGCAGTGTGAGGGCATTTCTAGATTGGGTCATTTCTTGGAGGGGATATCTAGTTCAGTTGCTGTCTGGTAAATATTGGCAGAAAAGGTATGTTTTGAGAGCCTTCCTGAACTGATATAGATTGGTAATGGCTCTAATGTCAGGGGGTAGGGTGTTCCAGCATTTTGGTACATAAAAACTGAATGCCCTGTTTGTGGTGTTCGTGTTGGACTTTGTTGAAGCCTTTGGTATTGCTAGCAAGTTTACAGCTGATGTTCTTCTTGCTCTGTTGGGGGGGACCATGTGGATTAGATTCGTGAGTGAGAGGGATGAGGTGCCTTTGATTGCCTTAAATGCTAATACAAGGGATTTGAAGGTGATTCTCCCGTGAATTGGTAGCCAGTGTAGCTGTTTGAGAATAGGAGTCACGTGGTCGTTTCTGGATGCACCGTAGAGGACCCTAGCTGCGGCATTCATGGCCAACTGTAAGGGGGTTAGTGTGGATTGGGGGAGACCTTGTAGGATGGCATTTGCAAAGTCAAAATGCGGCAGGATCAGCGCTTGATATATGGTACGGAAATCGTCTGGGTCCAGCAGGGAGCGTAGGTGTTTGAGGGAACGGATTTTGAAGTAGATGGCTTTGACTACGCTGCTTATGTGGCGTCTCATGTCTAGATGTTGGTCCAGGGTCACTCCCAAATATTTTATTGCATCTTTAGTTTGCAAATCAGCTTCCTTGACACTGACGTGGGATGGGGGCGTAAAGCTGGAGTCTCTGGAGATGAAAAGGACCTCTGTTTTTTTATGCTGGATACGTAGGTTCTGTGTCTGGAGCCATGTTGAAACTGCATTGAAACAATCTGTGAGTGGGGTCAGGTCCATGTGGGTTGTGGAGAAAGGCATGTATAAAAGAATGTCATCTGCATATATCATGCAGTTTACGTTGAATGATCTTATGATATTGCATATGGGCTGCATGTAGATATTGAAGAGTAAGGAGGATAATGAGGATCCTTGAGGTACCCCTTGTTTTTGATGGAAGTGGCTAGACTCTTCTCATCCAGACTTCACATATTGCCATCTATCGTCCAGATAAGACTTGCACCATTTTAGTGCCTTGTTGCAGACACCCTTTTCTTTTAGTCTTCCCAGGAGGATTTCGTGACTGACGGAGTCAAAAGCCGCGGCGATGTCTAGGAAAATGAGGACAAAACCTTGATGGATGTTGTCAATTCCTGTGATGATATTGTTGATTAGACCAGTGAGTAGTGTCTCAACCCCATGGTGTTCTCTGAACCCATGTTGGCAGTTATCTAAGGGAGCAACAGAGTCTATGTGATCTTGAATTTGCCGTTGCGCTTCCTTCTCAATTATTTTGGCTAAGATGGGGATGCTAGCTATTGGTCGATAGGAGTCCACCCTTTGGGGGTCCAGTTTGGGGTTTTTCAGTAATGGTCTAATGGAAGTCTGCTTGAGTGAAGTGGGAAAATAACCTGTTGTAAAGGAGAGTTTCATTATATTTGCGATGACAGGACTGAGCACATCACGTAGTTCCTTGATCCAAAAAGCTGGACATGGGTCGGTCTGTGCAGTGGAGGTGTTGAGTGATGCTATGGTGTTCTCAATACATTTAATGGATGGTGTGGAAAAAAAGTTAAGTGGAGAGAGGTCCGCTGGTTCTTGATATTGGACTGCTGTGACCTTGTTAGTTTGTACAATCTTGGATTGCAGATAATCAGCGAAATCTTGTGGGTGTATGTTGATGTGTTGCTCGGGTTATGGTTCCTTTGAGAGGGATTTGACCAAATTGAAGAGGTCACGAGGTTTATTCAATGACCTCTTTAGGGTGTTAGTGTGATATTGTCTCATTCTGATAGAGATTGTTCCTCGATGTATTGCAAGGTGGGTTAGGTATGCGGTCTGATCTTCCGGTGAGCGTGATCGGCGCCATCGGCGTTCGAGTCTACGTAGTTGCATGAGGGAAGCGCGTAGGTCAGGAGAGAACCATGGGGCGGATTTTCTTTTCGCTCTTGCTGTATTTTTAGGGTTTGGGTGTTGTGAGATGGCAAGCAGGCTGGAATTCCAGTGAGAGATTAGTTCATCAAGGTCAGGTGTTGTTTTGTTGATGAGTGATGGGGTCTCCGAAAGGATGAGTTCCCTATCGAAGGGGCGGAAGCATCTAGTGGAAGTTCGAGAGGTGATGTTCTTGGGTTGGCTTCTGTTCAGCTGGTCATTGTTGCTGGGAATCTGGATAATGATCAATTTGTGGTCGGACCAGGGTACATCCACGACTGATGTTGGCAGATTGTGGCTTTTGTCCTTGACTGGATGTGGCATAAAAACCAAGTCCAGAATGTTCCCTTTTGTATGTGTGGGTTCATTTATGATTTGTTTGAGACCCAGGTCTTCCATTGCATCAAGGAACGCATTTGCGTGGTTTTGGTGTGTAGCGATGGGAGATTGAAATCACCCATTATCCAATTTGGTTTGTTGGGAGTGCGGGTGTTAGCTGCAAGGTCAATGATGGTTGGAAGGTCAACTGGAGACGTAGATGGTGTTCTATATAATAGGGTAAGGGAGAATTGTTGGTTAGCAACAGAGAGAGTGTCCAGGCTGTTTGTGCTAGAAGAGTCCACAATCTGGAAGTTGAGGTCTGATTTGGAGATTATGAGCACCCCTCCTCCTTTTTTGTTTTCCCTATGTTTCGTGTGTATGGAAAAATTGGGGGGAAGTAGTTGATTGAGGAGGACGTTGTCTTCTGGTGATAGCCATGTTTCTGTGATCATGAGGATCTCAAGGTCATAGAAGGAGATTGTGTCAAGGACAACAGGCTATTTTTTGCGGATGGAACGTGCGTTAATGATGGCACATTTTAGGGGTCGGCATCTACAAGGTTTTTCCTGGTTGGGTGTATTGGATAGCTGGAGTGCTACATGTATCAGGTGGGAGTGGCGTGGGTAGGTGTTACTTTCTGTGTTGAAGTAAGGGGGACTATTCCATCTTTTGCCATGGCTATTCGGGATTGGAATCCTGCCATGTGGTATGTAGAGAGATTGGGAGGTTCCAAGCCAGTGGGTGAGGAGGTAGAGGCTAAGAATGACAGCGACCTGTAGGGCCATTCTGAGGGTTTGGATTGTGTGTGAGACACTGTAGAGGAGTAATTATATGAGAGCGCACAATAGAGCAGGTACAGTTTACATGCAAGATAATGACTAACTTTACAGAGAGAATGCAGTATTGCAGTAATGTGAACACTGTAAGAAGTGCAAAGCTGGCAATTTAAATTGACTTCCAACTGGCAAGATTGTATTGCTAAGATAGTATCTAATACGTTATGATGCTAACAGGTTACTTTGTAAGTTAATGTGGCTTACAATAGATGGAGATATTCAACAAAAACACATTCTCACAGTTCAGATGTTGGTAGAACGCTGGAATCTTGGTCAGGTGTCAGGTGTCCGGCAGTTAGGTCACTGGTGAGGCATCTGGTGTGCCGCCTCTCGTGCTCTGCCTAAGGGCCACGCCAAAGGGCCCTCTGGCGAGGCCCTCAGGCGCGGGCCCGCCAGTCGCGGGCGCGCCTGAAGGCGCGTGTATTTTAAATCCCTTGCTGGGCCCGGATTGGGCGTCGGGAGTCAGCAGGCCCCTGCTGCTGCCGGTGGCTCGATCCCCGGGAAGGGGAGAGCTGCTGGTGGTGGTGGGGGCTGCCGGATGTCGGCGCCTGAGGGCGCGTGAATTTTAAATCCCTTGCTGGGCCCGGATTGGGCGTCGGGAGTCAGCAGGCCCCTGCTGCTGCCGGTGGCTCGATCCCCGGGAAGGGGAGAGCTGCTGGTGGTGGTGGGGGCTGCCGTATGTCGGCGCCTGAGGGCGCGTGAATTTTAAATCCCTTGCTGGGCCCGGATTGGGCGTCGGGAGTCAGCAGGCCCCTGCTGCTGCCGGTGGCTCGATCCCCGGGAAGGGGAGAGCTGCTGGTGGTGGTGGGGGCTGCCGTATGTCGGCGCCTGAGGGCGCGTGAATTTTAAATCCCTTGCTGGGCCCGGATTGGGCGTCGGGAGTCAGCAGGCCCCTGCTGCTGCCGGTGGCTCGATCCCCGGGAAGGGGAGAGCTGCTGGTGGTGGTGGGGGCTGCCGGATGTCGGCGCCTGAGGGCGCGTGAATTTTAAATCCCTTGCTGGGCCCGGATTGGGCGTCGGGAGTCAGCAGGCCCCTGCTGCTGCCGGTGGCTCGATCCCCGGGAAGGGGAGAGCTGCTGGTGGTGGTGGGGGCTGCCGGATGTCGGCGCCTGAGGGCGCGTGAATTTTAAATCTCTTGCTGGGCCCAGATTGGGCGTCGGGAGTCAGCAGGCCCCTGCTGCTGCCGGTGGCTCGATCCCCGGGAAGGGGAGAGCTGCTGGTGGTGGTGGGGGCTGCCGGATGTCGGCGCCTGAGGGCGCGTGAATTTTAAATCCCTTGCTGGGCCCGGATTGGGCGTCGGGAGTCAGCAGGCCCCTGCTGCTGCCGGTGGCTCGATCCCCGGGAAGGGGAGAGCTGCTGGTGGTGGTGGGGGCTGCCGGATGTCGGCGCCTGAGGGCGCGTGAATTTTAAATCCCTTGCTGGGCCCGGATTGGGCGTCGGGAGTCAGCAGGCCCCTGCTGCTGCCGGTGGCTCGATCCCCGGGAAGGGGAGAGCTGCTGGTGGTGGTGGGGGCTGCCGGATGTCGGCACCTGAGGGCGCGTGAATTTTAAATCTCTTGCTGGGCCCGGATTGGGCGTCGGGAGTCAGCAGGCCCCTGCTGCTGCCGGTGGCTCGATCCCCGGGAAGGGGAGAGCTGCTGGTGGTGGTGGGGGCTGCCGGATGTCGGCGCCTGAGGGCGCGTGAATTTTAAATCTCTTGCTGGGCCCAGATTGGGCGTCGGGAGTCAGCAGGCCCCTGCTGCTGCCGGTGGCTCGATCCCCGGGAAGGGGAGAGCTGCTGGTGGTGGGGGCTGCCGGATGTCGGCGCCTGAGGGCACGTGAATTTTAAATCCCTTGCTGTGCCCGGATTGGGCGTCGGGAGTCAGCAGGCCCCTGCTGCTGCCGGTGGCTCGATCCCCGGGAAGGGGAGAGCTGCTGGTGGTGGTGGGGGCTGCCGGATGTCGGCGCCTGAGGGCGCGTGAATTTTAAATCCCTTGCTGGGCCCGGATTGGGCGTCGGGAGTCAGCAGGCCCCTGCTGCTGCCGGTGGCTCGATCCCCGGGAAGGGGAGAGCTGCTGGTGGTGGTGGGGGCTGCCGGATGTCGGCACCTGAGGGCGCGTGAATTTTAAATCTCTTGCTGGGCCCGGATTGGGCGTCGGGAGTCAGCAGGCCCCTGCTGCTGCCGGTGGCTCGATCCCCGGGAAGGGGAGAGCTGCTGGTGGTGGTGGGGGCTGCCGGAGAAGAGCATTTTGAACTATACAGATACTTGGCAGTACACAGTAAACTTGGCAGTACAGATATTTGCAGTACAGACATGGCGCCAACATTAAATATCTCAGTCATTTTAAGCGTGCTGCCTGCCGCTGCTGAAACAACCTCCCTTAATGTCCAATGCTATGCTTTTACAGAATTGTTCTGGAGGGTGGTAGTGAGGTCTTAATAACTGAGCTAAATTATCAAAATCTCAGTGGGGAGGGCTGTGGTTTGAATATTGAAGGGGAAGGACCATGGTTAAAGGTTCACCAGGGGCAGTGGCTTCCAAAGCCATCAAAGGAGGATGTCAGCCAGTAATATTTATAGGTATCTGCAATGAATATGCATAAGGTAAAATTTCAAACATTGCAGGCAGAGAAGGCAGCTCTATCACATGCAAATTCATTGTGGATATCCTGAAAACCTGGGAACCCGAGGGAAAGTTTGTGAATTGCCGACCTAGGGTGCCGACTATACTTGAACTGGCCCTACCCATACTGCAAGACCCTTAACTGGTTAGAAAGAAGGAGGCACATCATGCCACACTTGAATTGGTCTGCACAGGTTAGTACACAGTAGAAAAGTGCTTGCTACAGACTGCAGGATTTCCAAGGAGAAGTTGGTGTGTAGCTGCCTGGGGCACAAAGATCTTCAGCACTGTAGCCTGGGAAGCGAAAGATGGCGGGAAGAAAGAAAAAGAGGGGAGGTGGAGGGGACTGTTACTGAGCAGGATGTTTGAGGGGAAGAGATAGAGGGGGTTGCTTCTGCTGTTGCTGTAAGTAAAAGGGATGGATGGCAGAGAGGATGGTGCTGCTGGAGGAGTGGAGAGGAAGAAAGTGAGAAACACAGGGAAAGTGGTTAGGGGGTGAGAAAGTGGGATACAAGGCAAGAGGGAAGAAAGAGATGAGGGGGTTATGCTGTAGGCACTGTTCCCTCTAAGCTGTGTGCGTGTGCGCGCGCACACACCTTGCCGAGTGAGCGCACATACTTTACAACAGAGCACACAAAAATTACGGTTCTGATTCTGATAGAAAACAACACAGACATTCTTAAAATTGAAAAGTTGTTGTGTATTTATGGTTTTCACAAGTTCTACAATATTTTCTAGTGCAATCAATGTGGTGTACATACTGTATTCTGACGTGTAGTCAAATTTTAAAGTATATAACTCCGAGTGTCATTATGTGGCACACAAAAATTTAACCTTCCTTCAAAAGTTGCACAGCTGATATTTTATGCGCACACAGCCTACAGAAAATTAGAGGGAACATTGGCTGTAGGCATTACCACTAGAGGGACAGTTATAACTCTGCCAGCAAAAAAGAGAGCAGCTACTGGAAAGTTAAGGGAGGAGGGTGTAATTCTGAATATTTACCCTGGATGCAGAAAAGGTGAGGACAGGAATAGAACTCAAGCCACCCATCCATTATCATTCACTCCCTCATCCACTGGTGTTCATTTACCTCCCTCTCAGTTTAACCCTATCCTCACCTCTGCCCACTGACTCCAACAAGTCTACTGCTGAGAGGATGCGAAGTGATCCCCGAGCCAATCATTCGTTTTCTCACCAAATCACACCCAGAATTAGCTTTATAATGATGCCTCAATGCTGCTAATAAAAATGTAAAATTAACTCTTACCCAGTGAGATAAGATTTTGATAATTCTCCTTCATCACCTCTGTGTAAAGCTCCTTCTGCCCTTCATCTAAATACTCCCACTCCTCCTGGGAGAAAGAGACAGTGATGTCGTCAAATGTTATCCGCAACTGAAACACAAACCAGAAACACACTCGGTACCTTCTGCATCACATCCATCAGGAGACTTCCGGATGCTGGGGCTCAGCAGGTTAGGGAAGAGTTTTCTGTGCGTATATAATTCACAGTCAAATATCACACAGCAAGGTTATAGCAACTAGAAACCAGTTACACACAGAACTGGCGGCACAAAATCTCCCTCTGTGGGGCTCCTATTTTCTCTCTTTCCCATCAGGAGAATCCCAAAGCTTTCCTCAGGTCTGCTTGGTATCCTGATTCTGTAGTGTCCCAGGTTAGAAAGCTGCTGTAGTTTTGGGGACAGAGGACAAGAAGCTGGGAAAATCTCCTACCTGAGCAGTAGCTCCTGCAGGCATTTTCCTCTCTGCTTTTGCTGTTTGCGGGATTAACAAAGCTGTAAACTCTAGTTGTGCAGAATGAGCTGAGTGTTTGTCTCTTGCAGAGCTCAGGGATTATTACAGAAGCAAGAAGATTGAAGCTGAGATTTGGCACTAGAAGTTTCTAGTTAATTTGCAAATTAAAAGATGAAGAGAAAAGACTCCGCTTCCTCTGGGCACAGATTGATGACATCACAAAGGGGTGGGTGGAACTACAAATCAGGAAACAGTTTAGAATTACAGTTTCTTCTCTGTTCCACCCCATTAGTGCCGATTGGTGAGAATGTTCCTGGCGGCAGGGAGAGGAGAAGTTTGACCTCCCTCTTCTTCCTCCTAGAACTTGATGCAGGAAGGGAGTCAGGGCTGGAGCTGGTGCTGTGGGGAAGGGCAGGAGAATGGCTGCAGGGCTTTCTGCTCAGCAGGTAAGAAACTGGCTGGAGGTGAACAGCAGGGGAGGCAGTGCCAGGCAATGCCATCCAGCCTCTGAGACACACAGCTGCATGGGGCAAGCAGAAGAAGAAATGAGTCTAGCACTGCTCAATCCAGACAATAACTTTCTGTGCAGATCAACTATGTTATCCCCCCCCCCCCCTTTCTCTGTCAACTTGATTATTGTCCCCTCCCCCCCCCCTTTTTTTTGTTCAACCACTTTGACCCAGTGAAAAGCAGGATATAAATGCAGCTAAATAAATAAAATAAAAATAAATAAAGTTCTGCTCTTTATTTCCTGCAGCCCCCTCAGGCTCTTCTTCCTGGTTTTCCTCCCTTCACACATTTGCTGCACCTCCATTTTGTGATGCTCCTTCCTCTCTCCCTTTCCCTGTCATTTGTTCAATTTGTTTTGTTTGAACTGACAATTCACCCTATAACAACAGTAACTAGAAGGGATGGCTGAAAGAAAACGTGATGCGCATGTGCTGGAATGCTCTCTGGTGCCCAAACATCAATAATCTGTGCAGAATAATGTCGCTGTATGCTCCAGACAGCATTCCAGCACATGCACACAGGAGTCAAACTTTTTCAGCGCAAGACTAGGTGCTGCTAGTGCAAAACGGAGTTACTTACCTGTAACTGGAGTTCTCCGGGGACAGCAGGATAAGTCAGCCACAAGTGGTGACGTCATCCGACGGCGCCGAGACGGAAGTACTCTCCATAGCTCAGAAGGGCTTTCGCCCTTCTGAGCATGGGCCAACTGGCCCCACCCCTCTGCCCGCCCCTAGCTAACCAGTATGTCCCTAGCTGAGCCTCTTGCCGCTAGGAGGCGGGCACCAGGACGGAGGCCGAACCCTTTCCAGGGGAGGTGGGCGGGATGTGTGGCTGACTTATCCTGCTGTCCCCGGAGAACTCCAGTTACAGGTAAGTAACTCCGTTTTCTCCTAGGACAAGCAGGATGAGTCAGCCACAAGTGGTGCCTCCCAAGCTGTCAGAGCTGCGGTAGAAAGGGGGGAGGCCGAGGCACTTGTTCGGGTTAGACTACGGGCTAGGCTGGCAGGCCGCCTGTGGTGCAGCGGCACAAGGCACACTTGTGAGGTAAACAGACACACTTGCCGGGGGTGCAGTACAAGTCACACTAGTGAGGAAACCGAGATACCCTTGTGAGATGACCAAGACATAGGCCCGTAGGGCAGTCCGGAGAAGACCAGCCACAATAACGCTGGTCACGAGAATGGAGTAACGGTGCAAGTGGTGCGAGAATGCCCCACTAAGTGGGGCGCCTCCAATATTAATTATTTAGAATTGTCGAGAACCATAGCGCAGCAGGGCATCGGGACCCGGAGGTTGCTGCTGGAGGCCTGTGTATGGGGAGACATGACCTGAATTGGCCAGTGTTGTATGTGACCTGCGTTGGTCACCGTTGTGACGGAAAGCTGTGCACCGCCCTGTTCCGGGCTTGGCAGTCCAGTGATACCCTGAATTCAGGGTGTGTGCCCTCATTTCCTGCATGCTTGCGCATCTCTGCTGGCATCTGCACTGAGGTAGACGCAAGTGGTGCATTACTGCAGAAGAGCTGGGAAGGAGCACCTAGGTGCAAACCAGGGAACTCTTGACCTGTAGTCACATGCTCTTCCCTTAAGCTGTGCTCCAACAAGATGAGGCTTCTACTGTGCAGGATGTTCAGTTAGTAGGGGTACAGGGCCTTGATGCAATCCAGAGAGTGGAATCCTCTCCCTCCAGGAAGCATGGGGGGAGGGGGGGGCTGCGTACAAAGGGGTACAAAATAAGATATGTGGTTCCCCGACCCTCGCTTGTCGGGGTAGGAGGCCGGTCGAAGGGAATAGGGACATGATGCCGGAACCACAGCTAGGGCTCGAGCCCGTAACTTTCCGACCATGAACGCACTGGCCGTGGTGTGCACTGCACTACTCTGTTGCCAGTGCCGGTAACAAGAATAGTGGATGGACATGCTGCCTGTGGAGGTAGGAAGCCGATGATGAGATGGAGCAATACCATCGTAGCGGTTATGAAAAATGCCTAGTAAGGGTAATGCCTCCGACAACCTACTGATCTTCTGGGGAATCGAACTCATGACCCCTGGTTCAGTAGTTTGTGTATTAACCATTGCGCTACCCCTCACTTGCTGCTACTGATGGGCCGCCTAAGGGGGAACTGAAGACTATTTCAGATAGATATCCAGAGGGTCGTAAGAGTCAACAGCAACAAGGCTGCGCTCAACACGACGACCACTTGATCTCAGCAGCTACTAAGAGCTGACCTGGTTCGTGCAGCGGTAGGTTGAGGGCAGTGTTAGCCTGAGCGAGGACGCTCAGGGCGGTGTTCTCAGCAGCTTGCATGAGCTTGAGTGGCGCACACCGTGGTTGACTGAGGGGAATGTAGAGCAGATAGAGGCTGGCTAGCCTGTGCTATTAGGTCCCTTTGAGCAGTGTTCAATGCGATCTACATTGGAGGCGACGGAGTGGTTCAGGGGAGGGGACCATTCGGTGCCAAGACATCCAGGTTAGGTTGGTGCAACCAGACAGGAGAAGACGTCCGGTCGAGGGACGAGGACTGGGTTGGCATGAGCCCCAGCTGGGGTTAGGACATACGACCTTAAGCTCCTGAACACACCGTCAGTGCACACCGACCACCACGCCAGGAAGGGGTGGCTCCTTAGTGCGAGTGCTGGTGATAGGGCGAGTTGTAGGATTTTCCGAACCCTAAGGAGCGTCAGCGAGATTAACTTCTGATCCTTATATGAGCCCTGACCCTAGATCTTCACGGTAGCATGAAGAGGCTAGATCACCGTAAGGGGCACAAGCGGCTTGCGCTTGAGCGTTATTGAACCCTGAATGATTATACCTCAGGGGTTGGTTCAAGGCGACGGCCAAGTGAAGGTGTGCCCAGATTGACATTGGTCTAGGCAACGCAGGACGACAGGGGCTTCTGTGCCCACCTCTGACAGGTGTCGATCCAGGATCTCGGCACTAGGGAGACAGGGACGAGGGCATACGTGCCAAGTGTTCAGGGGGGGGAATAGAAGACACCAATACCAGTGAGAAAACTGCTGTCTGGGTGGTGTTATTCCACCCTCAGTCGGGTCCTCAGAGGGGGCAGGTGAGTGAGGCTACTATGTGACCTCACTATGACCTTGAATATATTCGTACATACTGTGCCAGTAGGCATTGGGGCAATATTGCCTATGACAGGTAATGCCTCAGCCAGCCATCTTCATTAGGCACAGTGGGGGATTGAACCCATGATTCCTGCATCATTGGTCAGTGTCTTAACCATTGTGCTACACTGCTGCTGGTTTATGTTGAACAACTGAAAATTCATTGAGCAGGGCATTACAACTTGGCAGATAACGCTTGTACCGGGGATGTGGGCTAAGGCGGGTAAAGTAGCTTGCCCAAGATCACAAGGAGCGACTGTGGGATCAGAACCCCAGCCCTTCCGGCCCAAGGTTGCCGTCCTGGGCAGGACTTGAACCCTCAGGTTGGAAACATTGCCCAACTACCTGGCCATCCCTACACTCCATGTTGGGTGGCCTAGAGTTATATATATATATATATATATATATATATATATATATACACATGATTGAGCCATACGGTATTGGAGTCGGTGCAGTGGAGTAGAACTGAAGCGGAGCTGCGTACGGTTTCGATGCACTGAGTGCCCGAGCTCATTGCTTGGCGGCGCCGACTTGACCTGTAGGGTTTTGGAGCCGGTACCTATTGTTCCCCTTTAGGAGCAGAAAAATCAGATATCTGGATTGAGCCAGATAGAAAGCGGGACTGAGGCCTTTCTTTCCACTTCTCCCATAGACTTGCCCAGACGCTGGGAGTGGAATGTAATGGGGACGGTGTCTCTTAATTCCCGTGCACTGTCTCAGCGGTCTTGGTCACACCGGTTGAGGTTCCAGGATATAGGGTAGGGCCCTCTGCCCCACCGCCGCCCTTGCAGGCACTGCCGCGGGATAACGGGGTCTGAGCGGCGCTGGAACCCTAGGCTGATACTCCAACCCTGATAGGCCTGCAGATGCAGTAGAACAGTTTGAACTCTGACCGTACCACAGTGGCAGGTAATTACCAGTAACCCTTGGCAGGCTGAATAAGGGGGTTGCGACAATGAAAAATGAGTGTGTACTGCCATTCACCGCAACCTGGGAAGGGGGTGAACTGCTGTACCCAGCAAACATCCCTCCAGTGTTACCGGACCTCAGGTCAACTGTAAGGTCAGCAGCTTATTGGTGGGGTCATCAGCCCTGTAGGACTCCATTCCCCTGATTAGTCCTGGAGCCTGGTGGCCGGGAGCCTGTCCGAATTGTTGGTGGCAGAGGGAACGTCGTTGGTGCTAGCCCCAGTTGGGCTTTGAACCTGGCTGTGACCCTCTGTTCTTGCACACTCTGTCAGTGTGCACTGTACCACCGTGTTGACAGTGCTATAGAGTCTTGGCTGGTCGGTGGTTCTGGGCGGGGGGTTCTCACTCTTTGCCCCGGTGAGCCCTTATAGTGCGTAGCACCAAGTTGTCACGATCTTGTCTCTCTCTGAAGCGCCAAGATTCCTGGGTCCACAATGCTGGCTTGTAGAGTTTGACTGCAGCTGTATGCAGCTGATGTTACAGTCAAGCAGGACTGTGACTTGCCAACACTACAAGAGTACAGGAGGGAACAACCCTGGTCTGTTGGTTTCCCCGCCAGTGCTTTAGCCATCAGGTTATGCAGCCACTCCACTGGAGAGTGGGCTCTGCTGCTGTCTAAGGCAAGGGGAATAGTATCAGCCCATTGTAGGCAGCCGATCAGCCCCACCATCAGAGAAGTCTAAGAAGGCTTGCCCTGGGCGTGGAAGACGGGGCGGTATCGCCCCCGATGGAGCCAGTCAACGGCGTTGGGGAACCGATGGCGGGTCTTTCAGCGACGAAGTAGAAGGGGCGGGGTCAGAGAGGCCAAAGGCGCCGAGGAGTCAACAGAAGCCTTGCGCCGAAGAAAGCATATCTGCGCCGATGAAGGCATCTCCGCGCCGGAGAGAGGTATCTCTGCGCAGAAGACAACATCTCTGCGTCGAGCAAGGCGTGACTCCGCCGAAGCAAGGGATCTCTGCGCCGAGAAGCATGTCGGAAGAAGACATCGCTGCGTAGAGCAAGGCGTGTCTCCCCCGAAGCAAGGGATATCTGCGCTGAGAAGGCATCTCCGAGTCGGAGTGAAGCGCCACCGCAGCCATTGCGCGATAGGACGAGGAGGGTTCCGTGCCATAAGGTGAAGCCGTCCAACGTGAAGGCGCCAGGCCACGGCACTGAGCAGCGCTGAGTGGGCCGGCCCGAGGAGACGCCTGCCAAGGAGCTGCAGTTGATACGGCGAGATCCGAGCTTGTGCGACCAATCTTTAAAAGGGGCGTGGTGTTGAGCAGTACCCAGTCACGGAGATGGCCGCCTCCATGGTTAGCCACGTGTAGGGAAGACAACGGCTGCCGCGAAGGTATTCCCAGCCGGAGGATCCTCAAGGCTATAGACGCGTAGGACATCAGGCTCGCTGCTGGGGTTGGAGGCCCTTAGGCACAACCTGAGCAGCGGCAGAGCTGGCGGCTTAAGCCTGCGGCTGGGGTGGAGGCCCTTAGGCACACCCTGAGCGGCGGCAGCTGGCAGGATAACGGAGGTCCTCTGAAGGTCCGGGGAGCATCTGTTGCGTCCTGGTAAGGAGTTAAAGCGCGGCCCTAGCAAATTGAAGAAGCTTAGAGAGAATATTAATGCAAGTTAACTTCGACATACATAATGGTGAGGGTGAGAAACGCAAGTCGAGACTGATTAATAGTAGGGACCTTGTAGGCTGCTAGGTCTGGAGCTTAGACAGACTATACATGCTGGTAGAGAAGAACGAGTTGAAACAGGGCAACGGTAAGAGCTTTTCCAAGATGTTGAGTTAGGAGCACATGGCCCGCAGGAATCTGAGCTCCGCCGGGAGCTCTGAAAAGCTTAGGAACATTAACTTAGCAATCCGAGACAAGCCTGGAAGAAGAATGAATGCAGAGACAGCAATACATAGGAGGAGTGGGCTTAACTGAGCCTACAGTAAGAATATTGCTTCAGAGCTGGTCTGGAGCACATGGCCAGCAGGAATCAAAGTTCCACAGGGCCAGATCAGAAAGGAAGCTTAGGAAACATTGAGTCAAGAAAACTGTAACATGCATACGGTTATATACATACGATTAGAAGTCCTTAAGTTAAAACTTGGTGGAGAGTAGAAAAGTCCGTCTTGCTGGCAAGGCGGAAGAACTGAAACTGGTTAGCTAGGGGCGGGCAGAGGGGTGGGGCCAGTTGGCCCATGCTCAGAAGGGCGAAAGCCCTTCTGAGCTATGGAGAGTACTTCCGTCTCGGCGCCGTCGGATGACGTCACCACTTGTGGCTGACTCATCCTGCTTGTCCTAGGAGAAAGCCCTGTACACATGTGTTTGGCTTGCTGTCCTTGTTTAGCGCAGATGTTTTGCGCACAGCTTATGTGCATGCTACTTGCTGAGAAAACCTTCTGCGTTAAACTTGTGTTAAGAAGCCTTCTGCTGAACCTTGGTGCAGGGCTGTAGCCCTGGGAGAGGAGCAGAGGGCTAAGAAGGGGTTAATATGGGAGAGAGGAAGTAAACAAGGCATGAAGTGCTGCTCTCCTATCAGCCAGGGAGGTAGGGGGGCATAAAGGAGGATCACTCAGGGTGGGAGGTAAAGGATAATTTGGCCTGTTTTCAGGGATCCTCAAAGTCATCTCAAGTTCCCCGATATGGCTCTAGCTGCAGCCAACAGCACCAGGTAGACTAATGTCACCCCATAGACTCTTAAAGGGGCAGCACCACCACCAAAAGTAAACTGAATTATATGTAGGGCTGAATTTAATATATTGGTGTCCATAGGCAGGACGAGAAAGATGTGGGGGGAGGAGGATTCTTCTCCAGAGCATGACATAAAGCAAGTGGAATCAGGCTCCTGAGCCTACCCCCCCCCCCCTCCCTCGGGTATTTGGTGTCTTCTAAATTTAGTGCTCTAAGGTAATTACCTATGTTGACTCTGCCTAAATCCAGGCCTGATGATATATACAGTATATTTTAAGCACTGGCTTACGAGATGATCATGTGGTGTGGGAGGGAATGGAGGGGTAGCGGCATTATATGGAGAAGGAATGTGAGGGAGAAAGAGGAATACAGAGCTGGGAAATAATCATGGCTAGGCATTGTTAGAGGGATTTAGAGACTATTTATTTACATAAATTTATAGCCCATTCGTCTAAATAAGCTCAGTGGATTACAGAATCATGCTGGTGAGAAGGGATCATGTGAAATTTTGGATTGTGCCATGAGGCCTGAGTGAATTGAAAAGAATATTTATTTATTTAACAGTTTTTTTATACCACATTATCATTTCAATCAAAGCAGTTTACATTTAACTTAAAGTTGGTAAATGTACATTAAACAGGGACATTGATAACTTGGATTTTTCTGAGCAATGGAGGGTTAAGTGACTTGCCCAAGGCCACAAGGAGTGCTAGTGGGGACTGAACCCTGGTCTCTTGGTTCCCAAGCCAGAGCTCTAACCACTAGGCTACTCCTCCACTTATCTTTGTGATTGGGGCTGGGAGGAAGAAGGAGGATAAAGAATGGGGGTAGGAAAGTGGGATCTTAGAGGAGGTAGATGGAGAAGAGATCTTGGGGAGAGGGATAAAAGATGGATCTTGAGTGGGAATGGGAGTGTGACTGAGGAGCTCAGAGGTGTGTGATAAGGGGGAGGAATGAGAGAGTGTGGGGAAGGGAGATGCACCGTCCCTATTTCTCCTTCTGCTTTGACCTGGTCATGGGGACCAGCCAATTTCACAGTAAGAGGGTCATTTTATAACAGGGCACCTAGGATCGAAGGTAGAGAAGGAGCCTATTGGAAACATATTTATCTTTATAAAATGGCAGCAGAAATCATACATTATTTTATAAAATATGCTACTCCACCAACACTCTGCCCAGACTCTTCCCTTAAGTGCTCCTACTCTACAAGTACTTTCAGGCATAACGTAATTTATATAAGAGGCTTTATGCACATAAATTCCCTCCTATGTATCAGATTCTGCAACTTTGACCATGACCATGGAATTGTGGGAGACCAGAGGCCCTGTCTAAGACCATCTGTCTGTCCCTAAGGATATAGGACTGGACCCATCAATCCATGGTCTGCAAATAGAAATGTAGAGCCCAGTGGCAGATGAGGACCATAAAACCCATCTAGTCTGCCAGATTTAATTCCTGTTATAATACTCCACATCCCAGATAATCTTTAGCTTTGTCTGTGTTTCTTTACAAGTAAGGATCCATTCTTTTAATTTACAAATTCCCATACAAAACTCATCTACTGCCCTTCCCCTCATATCTTCTAACCAACCTTTCAAAGTAGTGTCTTTTAGGGTTGTACCTATTGCTCCATGTAGGTTACCTTTCCATCCTCTTGAACCTGGATAAGCTGATTCCATGCTGCTTATCCCAGGGATAAGCTACTCTACAATTAAACATTTATAAAGCACTACAAATGGGTCACGTGATGCAGTGAGCGAGGCAGGAGCGTGCTTTGCCTTGCTCTGAGGGCTCCCTCCCAAGAGACAGTATAGAGCTGTTTGCATCCTCTGGAAATCTTGATTTTGGGGACACAGGAGTGGTTGACGTGCTTTGGTGTTTCTCGATCGCGAAAGTAGCACGGAAGGACAGAGAGCGGGTGGTGGAGGACAAGATGGTAGCTAGACAAGTTTCTAGCCCGAGAATGGAGCAGGACCTGGACCTAGTCGAAGAAGTCACAAGCACAGTGGTGGCAGAGTTGGAAAGCCGCTTTCAAGGACTAGCGGAACAACTAACGCAAGTGAACCATTCGATTGTGAAGTTTGGAACGCGAATGGGGCAAGCGGAGCAGAGGATATCAGAGGTGGAGGATGTGCAAGCTTCACAGACCCAGCGTGTGAAATGGCTTGAGGAACTGATTAAAAAGCACGAAGAGAAGATGGACGATTTAGAGAACCGGGGCCACAGGAAGAACTTAAGGTTTGTAGGGATACCGGAGGCCATAACGGATGGGGGAGCTGAGAGGGTATCTGGAAACCTGGCTGGCGACAAATCTTAAGCTGGACACTACCCTGGGCTCCGTTAAGATCGAGAGAGAACACCGGCTGGGAGCAAAGAGAGGCCCCGGAGACAGACCTCGAGTGGTTATATAGCTCGTTTTTTTAATTACGCTCAAAAGGATGATGTATTTAGAGCTGTGAGGAGACAACGAGTGCAGACACCAAGACATACAAAAATCTTGGTTTTCCAAGATTACTCTGCTGCCGTTAGTAAGAAGCGGAAAGAATATTCAGGAGTGTGTGATATGCTGGCTAAGAGGGGGATGCGCTTTGCCCTAATGTACCCGACACACCTGCGAGTGGAAAATAAAAATAGACAGCGTCTGTTTGAAACACCAACTGAAGCAAATAAATCTGTGACAGAGATCGTACAGGAGGTTGGAGGAGAAGTGTCCCAGAGGCAACAGGAATCTGACGGCAGCAGCTGAGAAGTAGTAGTGTTGGACTGTAGAATGCTGCTGACAATGTTTGGTGATTTTTTTTTTTTTTAGCTCTTGGACAGAGACACTGGGTGATTCTTTATCAAGAGCTGAGACTCTGGAGGGTAAAATGGGGTTGAAGTATTGGAACGTTGGGGAAAAGATGTACAGAATAATTGGAGAAGGGGAGAAGTTTAGGAAGGGATTAAAGAATATGATTATTGTATAATTAGGGAAGGGGGAGGAGATGGATGCAGTAAGGGAATTGGGGGGAGGGAGGTGATTATTTCACTTGGGATGAATGGGGAGCAGAGGGGAGGGAGGGCAAATGGAAGATTTATTGACTAAGAATGGAAGGGAGCCTCATGTGTTATAGTGATTGGGTAGGGAACTCCTTTATGGAGAGAGAACGATGGTGTGGTGGGGGGGTTGGGGTTTGGGGGAGAGGGGAGGGGTGGGAGGGGGGGTGGAGGGAGAAGGGGTATTGAGGGGTTGATCATGATGGTTCTAGTGGAAGGGAAGGTAGGCCTGGGGAGTTCATTGGACCAATTACTACAGGGAGACACAGAGACAGCGATGCAGAGTTGGAGTAGTGTACGGCGAAGGGAGAGCACATAGGAGGAGAGGGGAGGTGGGATGGACTCTGAGCTGGGGGGGTCCATTTCACATCAGGGATGCGAGTTGAACATGAGGATAAGTAGAATTAGAGAATATGATAATGGCTGATGATGTGCGGTTGATTTCCTGGAATGTTTGTGGTATAGGGTCTCCAGTGAAGCGCTATAAGATGCTGCGTGTGCTCTGAGATAAAAAAGCAGATTTGGCGTTTTTACAGGAGACACACCAGAGTGATGTGGAATATGGCAAGTTGGAGAGAGGGTGGGTTGGGAAAGTTTATGGAGCTTCTTCGGGGGGGGGGAAGAGAGCGGGAGTGGTGATTTTGGTAAGGAAAATGGTGGGATTGGAGGTGGAGCAGATCATCAAAGACATGGGAGGGCGGTATATTATTCTGGTGGGGATGCTAAAGGGCATCAAATTGGGATTGGTGAATCTATATGCTCCCAATGTCTATGACGTTTCATTTTATAAAAGATTAGGTAAATGCCTGAGTGATCTTGGACAAATTCCGCTTATAATGGGAGGGGATTTTAATTGTGTTCTAGACGAGGCCATAGATAGGTCAGGGACTAGAGGGGAAACTAGGGACAGGAAATCCCAGTGGGTACGGGGTGTTTGTGAAGGGTACGATCTGATTGATTACTTTTGATATGAAAATCTTGGCCAAAATAATGGCGGAGCGGCTGGCAGGGTTTATCCCGCAGTTAATAAATGAAGATCAGGTGGGTTTTGTGAAAGGCAGACATGTGGTTAAAAATGTACATAAGATTATTTTGTCATTATATATGACTGCAGAGGCAGGGGAACAGGCATTGTTGATAAGGTTCGATGCAGAAAAGGCATTCGATCGAGTGGATTGGCAATATATATATCAGGTGCTAGAGGTTATGGGGATAGGGGGGTTCTTTTTGGACACGGTCAAGCTTCTGTATGCTGATCCGAGAGGGCAAGTGCTGGTAAATGGCTTTGTCTCGGGAGACTTCCCGATCCGGAGGGGAACTCGACAGGGTTGCCCCCTATCCCCACTCCTATTTGTCTTAACTTTGGAACCATTACTGGAGAGAATACGGACCCATAGGGGATTGGTGGGGGCGAGGGTAGGTCGGGAGGAGTTTCGTATTTCTGCATTCGCTGATGACATTTTGGTTTATTTAGGAACTCCTAGGAAGACGTTGCCAGTACTATTGCGCATTTTTAGTGATTTTGGTGCATTTTCAGGATTGAAATTAAATTTAGACAAATCAGAGGCATTGTATTTGCAGCAGACACTCCAAAGGGACTGGGAAACTTTCCCGCTAAAGTGGGCGGGAAATGGGCTTCGGTATTTGGGTGTGTATTTGCCAGCTGATGTGGATAAACTACAGAGTTATAACGTAGGGGAATTAATGGAGCAAACTAAGGAGCATTTGTATAAATGGAGAGATCTCCCATTGTCATGGGGGGGGGGCGAATAGCCTTATATAAATTGACCATATTTCCGAAATGGTTGTACATGTTACAAACTTTGCCTATAGTAATGACTAGAAAGGAGATAGCGAGAGTGGATAAGAGTTTAAATGTCTTTTATTGGAAGGGGAAAAGGCCCAGGATAAGTATTAGGACACTCCAGAGACCATGGAAGGGTGGAGGAATGGGGGCTCCAGAACTTAGGAGCTATAATATGGCATGATTGTTTTTGAATTTGCGGGATTGCCTGGGAACTACAGCAGGATATACACCTCTTGCATATGAGCAAGAAGTAGCGCAACCATTGGCCCTGAGATATATATTACATGCGACAACAGCAGACTTGACTCCAGAGGCTAGTGGCCATCTGATTTTTAAGGTAATGAGGAAGACGTGGCGGATGCTTTGTCAGAAATGTTCATGGAACCCTGGGGTGACTCCGTTTCTGCACCTATATGGGAATGGTAACTTTATTCCGGGGATGCAGGGAGGAGTGTTCCAGGGGTGGGAATCTAAGGGAATAGTGGCTCTAGATCAGGTAGTAAACAAAACGGGGCAGGTATTGGAATTTAAAGATCTGCAAAGTAGACATGGCCTGACAGGCAAGGATTGGTTTCCCTATATGCAAATGAGTAGCTATGTGCGAAGTTTGGATAGGAAAGATCTGCATACAGGAATTTGCACTAAATTGGAGGAATTGATGTATTCTGGAAAGGAGTCACAGGCTCGGGTCGCAACTTTACAAAAGGAATATCTTAATTTAGTGGGGGAACCCACGGAGAGGGATCTGGCTGCAGCATGGACTCATGATTTGGGGGAGGAGGTGGGAGAGGTAGATATGGTGGGTATGTTAGCTGATATACCTAAAATGATTAAGACTGCAGATTTTAGGGAAATGCAATACCGTATCTTGAGAAGCCACTTTGCCCCATGTAGAGCATTTAGAGCGGGCAGCAGTGCTTCTGCGAGTTGCCCGCGGTGTGGGATAGATAGAGCAGATTTGGGGCACATGTGGTGGCAATGCTCGGGGGTGGCGAGATTTTGGAGGAATATGGTGAAATATCTTACCTTCATTCTGGGGTGCTCATTTGAAAGGGATCTTAGGGTGTGCTGATTTTGGGTATGATATGGTTGGTGGAGGGCTTGGGAAGAGGTCAGAGGGACTGGTTGGGCAAGGTTTTGTTGGTAGCGCGGAAAATTATATTGTTAACTTGGATATTGCCAAGAGGCGCAACTACTCATCGAACAACAGGGAACAAGATGTGGGGAGAGAGCCACCGGGAAATATTTGGAGGTATGGGGCCCATATATACAAATGCTGACATCAAGGAACAGGAGTAGACTCCTTAATGTACTCTGCTGAAGGTTTAACACTACGGGTAGTAGGTCTAATGTGTCTCTAAAGAGAGGGGGGGGAGAAATAAGGATCATTGGAAGGGGGGATGAAGGAATTAGAGGATAAGGGGAAGGGAGTGGGTGGGGATAGGGGGGTGGGAATCTGCTAAGGGGAGGGGGGACTGTTCGACTGAAGTGGGAAGGGTAGGAAAGGGAATAGGAAGAGAGGATAATGTTATGAAAGTATATATGTTATAGGGTTTTATTGTTAGAAATTTGACATATGGGGGAATAAAAAATAAAATGCTGAGACACAAATTATTGTTTAGGTAGATGCTAGTTCACTCCGTTTGATAATGTCTTAGAGGCTGTAAGTTGATGGAAGAGCACCAAGTTGCACTTGAAATAGAATGTAAATTGTTTATATTGCTGTCTCAATAAAGAAAATTTAACATAAAGCACTACAAGGCAATTTCTATTTGTCTACAAGGAATGCCCATCAACTCAACTATAATTCAAGTTTTTGCCCCAATAACAGCTGCAGAAGAGGATGAAGTTGATGAATTCTATGAACAAGTACAAGCTGAAATTGACAGAACATGCAAACAGGATATCCTGATAATCATGGGTGACTGGAACGCAAATGTTGGCAACAAAGAAAGCAAAGTGGTTGGAAAATATGGACTTGACAACAAAAATGAAGTTGGAGAAGGACTAATAGAATTCTGGAAGACCAATGATCTATTCAGCTCAAACACCTTCTTCTAGCAACACAAGTGATGACTGTACACAAGGACTTCACCCAATGGATTCTACAAAAATCAAATTGACTACATATGTGGAAGTCAACAATGGAAAATTTCTATAATATCAACAAAGCTGGAGCTGATTGCGGTACAGATCACCAACTACTAGTATGCAAACTTAAGCTAAAGTTGAAAAAGAGCAAGCCACTTATGAATGTAGCAAAATATAACTTTGAGAATATACCACTGGAATTTAAAGACTGCCTGCAAATTTGATTGGCTGCTTTAGATACAAATGACAGAACTCCAGAAGAGTTATGGGATAACATCAAAAAGGTTGTGTTGGAAGGAAGTGAGAAGTCTCTACAAAGGGTGAAAAAGCTAAAACAGCCAATATGGATGACCAAAGAAACTCTGAAAATTGCCCAGAAATGCAGAGAAGCTAAAGTCAGAGGAAAAAGAGAGGCAATCACAGAACTCAATAGAGATTTCCAACATGCAGCAAGACAAGACAAGGAGAAGTACTACAATGATGCAAGCAAGGAAATAGAAGCAGAAACTATTAGAGGAAGAACAAGATCGACTTCACTAAAGCTACAAGAGTTAAAAAAAAATTCCATCTTTGAATTGGAATGTTACAAAATGCTCAAGGATCTTGAATGATACTGAGAAGATCAAGAAAAGGTGGAAAGAATATACAAAGTCATTATATGATAAAGATCAAGTGGACCAACAGCTGTTTCAACCTGTACCTTATGAGCAGAACCATTGGTGATGAAAGAAGTCAAAGCAGCATTGAAAGCTTATCATAGAACAAAGTCCTGGGCATTGATGACATTCCCACTGAAGTACTGCAGCAATCTGATGCAGCTGTTACCATACTTACAAGGCTCTGCCAGGAAATTTGGAAGACAACATTATGGGCAACTGACTGGAAAAGATCTGTGTTTATACCAATACTAAATAAAGGTGATCAAACGGACTGTGGAAATTATCGCACAATCGCTCTGATCCCACATGACAGGCAAGATTCTACTCAAGATTATTTGGCAGGAACTACAACCATACCTGGAACGAGAACTGCCTGAAGTGCAAACAAGGTTCAGGAAAGGGCAAGGAAGGAGAGACATCATCGCAACTACGTCTCCGTTTCAAGCAGCTTTTCTCTGACTATCGTTTAGCCGTTCAATCCTCCAAGCATGCCTACCATGCAACTGAAATCTCTGATGCTGCAAACTCCTCCAGACAACTCTTTACAATTTTGCGTAAGCTCTCCAATGTTGGTCCTGATCATCGGCAAGTGTCCTTGGTCCCTGACCCTCAGTCTCTAGCCACTTTTTTCTCTGATAAGATTCTTAATCTGCGCTCATCCTTTTTGCATCCTTCCCCCCCCCCCACTACCCTTGTCCCCACCCTGTTCCTCCTTGTCCTCTGTCTCTTCTGTTGCATTGGCCACTGCCCATCAGTTGTCACCGCCCCTCACTCTACCAAATCTCGCTTTAGCTCATTCCTGGTCCTCTTTTCACCCAGTCACTTCTGCTGAAGTGCTACAGATGTTATTCAAATCCAGTAAGACCACCTGCAAATTAGACCCGATTCCATCTCACTGGCTGACTGAGCCTTCCTTACAGCTCATACCTATCATCACCATTATCATTAATGCTAGCCTCTCAACCGGCCATTTCCCTTCCTCCTGGAAATCGGCTGTTGTCCGCCCCCTTCTGAAACAGCCCTCTCTTGATCCTTCTGTTCTATCCCACTGGGGTCCTGTTTCAAACCTTCCTTTTGTGGCTAAACTTCTGGAACGTTTTGTTTTCAATCAACTTAACTCTCACATGGAATCTACTAACACCCTTCACCCCCGTCAAGCCGGCTTTTGTCAAGGACATAGTACGGAAACGGTTCTTCTTGCACTCCTAAATGACTTACATGTTGCTCATGATCACGGTGATATTACTCTTCTTGTTTCCCTTGACCTTTCCGCAGCTTTTGACTTGATTGACCATCAAACTCTTCTTTCCCGTTTGTCTGATGTTGGGCTCCATGGTACAGTCTGGCAGTGGTTCCGTTCCTTCCTCACAGCCCGCTCATTCTCTGTTCACTCTAATGGCCAGTCCTCTGCTTCCCTCCCTCTCACCTGTGGTGTACCGCAGGGATCTGTCCTTTCCCCACTACTGTTTAACATCTTTCTAGCTCCTCTACCCTTGTTGATCCAGCAGTTCCCTGTGTCCTTTTATATATATGCCGACGATATTATTTTACTTTTTCATACTTCTCCACTAACCCTGGATGTTACCTCGGTGTGATTCTTGATCCCACGCTCTCCTTCCACCAACATCTTACTTCCCTTATTCGGCATTCATTTGCTGCCCTACGGCAGATTAGGGCTGTCCGTTCCCTTCTTCCCTTATCTTCCTTAGTCACTCTTGTCCTGGCCCTGGTCATAAGCCACTTAGATTACTGTAATGTTTTTCTCGCCAATCTCCCAAAGTTTCAACTACAACGTTTACAACGTATCCAAAACGCCGCTGCTCGTCTCGTTACGTTCTCTCATCGTTTTGATCATATCACTCCTATTCTTCTCCGTCTGCATTGGCTACCCCTCTGTTTTCGTTTCCACTATAAATTTCTTATTCTGATTCATCGTGCCATTTATACCAATACCCCTCTATATCTTGCAGATCAGATCTCTCTTCACACCCCCTACCGTCAGCTTCGTTCTATTCATGCTAACCGTCTGTCCCTACCCTCTCCGTCACAAGCTCATCTTGAACAAACCCGCCATGCAGCTTTTTTCTTTCTGGGTCCAGTACTGTGGAATGCATTACCACCACCTCTCCGATTGGAATCCTCGTATCCTCAATTTAAAACATTACTCAAAACTCATCTGTTTCAGCAAGCCTTTAATCTCTCTCCTGATGGTCCTCCCTGATGTTTTTCAGTTGTCGTGTGTCTTTGTCTATTCGTAAATTGTCTTGTCTCCCCCTATATGGGCCTATCACCTTGCTGTACTCTCATGTTTATTGAAAGACTTGGTCCATTTGTTTGTTTTATTTGTCTATGCTTTTATACTTCTACTTTCCTATTTTATTATGGCATTCTTTTCCATGTTTTTTTTTGCATTGCTAACCTTTTATTGTAAACCGCTTTATGTTTCGACGGAAAGCGGTCTATCAAATTTTAAATAAAGATAAAGATCGTGGATGTGAGATGGATCCTTGAAAAGACTGGTAAAATCAATAAGTTCATCATTGATGGAGAAGAAATAGTTGACAACTTTGACTAGCTGTGGACTTTGTATTGTATCACTATAGAGACATGTTTTATTATGTGAAGCTTACTTATTAATCATAATAAAGCCTTTGAAAAAAATTTGAGGGAAATCCACCAAATTCAAATATATTAATAATTTGCCCATCATGCAAGTTTTTGAGTGGGGAGGTTTGTCTTTAGAAACACTAGGTTTTCCATCTCCTCTGGACTAGCCGTAAACGAAAGAGACCCACAACATCCCCTGCCATGGAGACTCTATCTTCAGTGGACACATTCTTTGGAGAGCAGGACAGACTCTCACACTGTCATGTTAAGAGAAATCTGAGCTGAAACAGAGCCTGATCATACTCAGACATTTCTGGAGTGGAGGCGGTGAAAATAATGCCTCAGATTACTTTTAATAAATCATTCCTTTTGTCTGCTAACAAAGAAGATAATGCAATCCTTACCTAGGGAGATCGGGGTCTCATAATTCTCCTTCATCACCTCCCTGTACAGCTCCTTCTGCCCTTCATTTATTTTATTTATTTGAACATTTCTTATATGCCTCCCCTTCCATCAATCAGGGGTGGTTTACATTGAACAACATTCCAGAGTTCTGGTTACAGAGAACATTTCAACTATAAGACAATAAACTATTTACATGTCAGCTAGGCACTAATACCGAAGTATCGTGGAAGCTGGGTCTGAACTATATACATGCTATATTGACAACAGAACAGAAAATATAGGGTTTATTAAACCTGGGTGGGGGGAAGAGGGTCATTTTGGAGAGATGAGACAGAGGGGAGGTTGATGAGGTGTAGTATTCTGAGAATAGTAGGGTTTTAAGTAGTTTGCAAAAGTCCTATAGGTCTTTAGTTGATCTGACAGAGTTGGGGAGAGAGTTCCACAGAGAAGGGGCAGAGTATCTGAAGTCTCTATTGCTTGTGGGTTTTCCTTCCTGAGGATGGTATGGCTAGGAGGTCTTTTGTACATTTTCTTCTGTTCCTGATGTCAGCTTGTGGATGGACCAGGGTGGCAAGGTAGGACGGTGAGATATTATTGTGTAGTTTAAAGGTTGTGACTAACATCTTGCATTTTACTCTGGACACTATGGGGAGCCAGTGGATATTGCAGAGTATTGGGGTGATGTGGTCGGTAAGTCTTGCTTTAGTAATTATTCTAGCGGTTACGTTTTGCGCTAATTGGAGTGTGTGGAGTATTGTTTTAGGTAGGCCATTTAGTAGACTGTTGCAGTAGTCCAAGTGAGGGGAAATCAAGGCTTGGACTACCGTTCTGAAGTCATGCAGTTCAAGGATTGGTCGGAGGTGTTGTATGGTTTTTAATTTGAAGAATATTGCCCTCACAGTATGTTTGACTTGTGCAGTCATAGTAAGTGCCTCGTCTATAATGACACCTAGATACTTTACTTCATGTTTGACTGGAAGTTCAATGTCCTGAATTTTGAAGGTAGAGGGGGGCATAATGTTCTGGTTTCTAGTAGTGAATAAGATTTTAGTTTACTTGAGATTAATTTGCAGGTTATCTGCATTTAGCCATGATCTCACTTTAATTATGCAATCAGTAATGTTGTTGTAATGAGGATTTTTTATGTCGACTGGGGCACAAACCATAATATGGTCAGCATAGATGTGATATTTGATATTGTATTTTTTAAATATTGTTTAATAGGCTGGATGTATAGATTAAATAGTAATGCTGAGAAGGCTGAGCCTTGGGGTATACCCTGTTCTCAGGGGAATGCTGCTGATGCTTCTTGGTTGATTTTCGCAAATTGATGGCAGTTAGATATGTAGGATTTAAACCAATTTAGAATTGTTCCAGCAATACCTGAGCTTGCTAGTCAGTCAAGGAGGATGGTGTGGTTAACGCTGTCGAAAGCAGAGGAGATACCTAGAAAGATCATGATGAATGCTTGGTTCGAGTCATCAAGCCCGCAAATGAATGTATCAAATAAGACTAAGAGGAGTGCTTTGATGCTATGACAGGGACGGAAACCGTATTGGTGGGGATCGAGCAGTGCGTTAAGATCAATGAAGTCTTGTAACTCTAACTGGACTAATTTTTCGATTATTTTTGCTAGGAATGAAATGCTCACAATTGGTCGGTATGAGGAAGGGTCATTCTTGTTGAGTGATATGCTTTTAAGTAAGGGACGAATGATGGATAATTTGAGTGAGTTTGGCATAATTCTTTGGGAAAGGGAGTAGTTGATGATGTTGAGTAGTACAGGTGCTAGTTCAGCTTTAGTTGCCTTTATCCAGGAGACTGGACATGGATGAAGGTGTGATGTAGTAGTATTGATTTAGTTATAGTTTCCAGTAGCTCTTTTTCCTTTATGGGATAGAACAGTCATTGATAAGGCAGGCAAAGAGAATTCGAAAAGAAGCTTGCCGTGGAAGCAAAAACACATAACTAAACCTTTTCAAGTATATTCATAGCAAAACATCTGTGAGTCAGTTGGACCATTAGATGATAGCAGTGAAAAAGAGACACTAAGAGAGGACAAGATCATAGCAGAGAGACTGAATGAATTCTATGCTTCGGTGTTTACTAAAGAAGAGGTAGGGAAGTTACTCATGCCTAAAATGGTATTTAAAGGTGATGTATCAGAGAATTGAAACAAATCTTGATAAACCGGGAAGATGTAATACAGCTATTTGATAAGCTAAAGAATAGCAAATCATCTGGACTAGATGATATACATCCCAGGGTGCTAAAAGAACTAAAACATGAGATTTTAGATCTACTATTAGTGATCTGTGAGCTATCATTAAAATCATCTGTAGTACCTGAGGATTGGAGAGTGGCCAATTTTTAATTAGGGTTCCATGAGTTATCCAGGAAACTACACACTGGTGAGTCCAATGTCAAAACTGGGCAAAATGGTAGAACTACAATAAAGAACAACATTACTGAACATATAGATAGTCATACTTTAATGGGACAAAGCCAACATGGATTTAGTGAAGGAAAGTTTTGTCTCACTAATCTGCTCTATTTTTTTTAAAGATGTGAATCAACCGGTAGATGAAGATGAGCCTGATGATATACTACTACTAGTACTTATCTTTAATATAGTGCTACAAGGCATATGCAGCACTGTACAGACATGTAATGTGTCTGGATCTTTAGAAAGTCTTTGGTAAGGTCATATATGACAGACTCTTGAGGAAATTAAAAAGTCATGGGATAGGAAGCAGTGAACTAGTGTGGATTGGGAACTGGTTAAAAGATAGAAAACAGATAGTAGAGCTAAATGGCCAGCTTTCTCAGTGGAGAAAGGTGAAAAGTGAAGTTCCTCAGGGATCTGTGCTGGGTCCATTGCTTTTTAACATATTTATAAATGACCTGGAAATGGGAACAATGAGTGAGGTGATCATCAGTAAAAGGTGGCATAGTAAATCTTAATAAACATAAACATCATATTTGCAAATGGCATAAAATTATTCAAAGTTGTTAAAACACAAGAGGACCGTAAAAAATTGCAAGAGGACCTTGAGAAATTGGGAGACTGGGCATCCAAATAGCAGATGAAATTTAATGTTGACAAATGCAAAGTTTTGCACTTAGGGAAGAATAACCCAAATTACAGTTACACGATGCAAGGTTCCACATTAGGAATAACAATCCAGGAAACGGATCTAGTGATCATCATGGATATGAGTCCTGCTTGAAGAGAAATGAAACCAAGATGGCAGACTCTGGGCAGCTGTTGCCAAATGGTCCTGGCTGACTCTTGCTACAGTTTTGAGGGCAAAGCTTGCCAGGCTGCTCCAGTTCACATACTGGGTGGTTCTGGGAGGCTCTTCTAGCTCTGACAAAGTGCAGCTGCCTTTCATTTAGGTAATCAACTGGACCAGGCATCGCTTCCAGCTCCTACTTGTGCACTGGTGATATCAGATGAACTTCCAGTCCTCTTACACTTCAGGGTTTCCATCGTTTATCTTTGTTCTCTTCAAACTCCTCAGTGTTTGAAAACAAACAAATGAATCTCTGTGGAGAGAGAGACACTTTCTCTTGCCAGGATTCCGCTATCATAATGCCTCATTATGATATCAGCACCTTTCACTCTCCTGTAGGTTACCTGAAGATTCATTGTAGGCTGCATCATAAAATGTATCCAGAGGAGATTTTATACATGAACTCTGGAGATCACAGCAAGCCTCCTTTATCAGATTCCACCCACAGGGAAGGAAAACATTTCCTCAACTCATCAGTAACTAAAAACCAGGCTAACTAATATAGGCACATAAAAAACTTACCAAAATGATGTGTTGGACACTTCCTATTGCCCTACACACATGATTGAGGTGGCTCTCCAAGCAATAAAAGCCATAGATTTGCAGAAAGAAAGCCACAGTACAGAGGAGAGGCAATTCCTGTTCCAGCACCTCAGTCACTGATACTGAACTTGTAGTTGAGGTAAGGACTGAGATGTAGGATGGCTAACTGGGCTTGCTGAGGGAGCTGGGAGCCTGGCTGACTTGAGTAATGGCTGGAGGGGGTGGGGGCACTGATTTTAGGAAGGAGGAAGATGGTAGGATGGGGAGGAATGTCTCAAAGGGAACATAGTATTTGATGGTAGATAAGGACAAGTATTGTAGCAGCAGAGCGCAGACAATCCAATGATACCAGGAGTCTGTTCAGAAGGTCCAAATCATTTATTTGTGCACAAGACTCAAGCAGAATCACATTCAAAATGGCTGAGCAATGGCTGTTAGTAAAACAACAACTTTTATAGCTTTCTTTCCCATTCTAGACATAGGCAAACCTTTCATTGGTCCCGGTAACCCCTCGTACACCTCCTATTGGTCCCGGTACCGATATGGCTATCCAATGAGGTCCCTCGACTGGGCTCAGCACCTGCTTACCCCCCTTACAGTCCCAATTACAATGGTCCGTTCACCAACTTTGATACTTTTCTCCTCCAAGGTCGCTAACCAGCTGGAATATGTGGGAAAGCAGGGCACTGTAACCTTTCTTTCAGCAGAGTTAATTAATTTCACAGAAGCTTCACTCTCTTATCAATACCAATTAAACCTTATTTTTCTATATTTTCTAAGTTTCGATTCTGCTTAGCTATGCTTAATTGTGCTTAGTTAAGTTTCAATTCTAAGGTAGCAGCATTTTGGGGGATGTGTAATTTCTCTGGGCCTCTCCACAGGCTTCATTTACAGGTCAAGCTGTTTAGGCCTGTCTGCTTATTTCAGACACCATGGATCATAGGCCTTCGCCTACCACATTTCCCCCTTTGATTAATCTCACCCTATTATTAATAAGGTGTGAGAATTAAATCACTCAATTAAATTATACTGGAGTCGGGTTTCGACCATATATAGTAGGACTAGGATGCCATAAGGCCAAAATCTTAGTTGCGGTCTTCCGCTCTACTGTATTTTCAATGATACTGTTAATAGAACGCATACAACATGAATTATGCATGGTAATAGTAGAAACAAGGCTACAATTACTAATATTATCATAAAGAAAGTAGTAAGTCCTCCTAATCCTGAGAAAATAGATTCAAACCAGTTAGGAATTCTAAGACCATGCCAAGTCTGTACTGGCACGTAAGTCTGTTTCCGCATATTTTCAGCAATATCTTCAACTACTTGTCCTTTATCATCTATTTTTAGACAGCAATTGGTTAAATTCAGTTTACCACATACTCCTCCTTCAGCTGCCAATAAGTAATCTAATGCTAAACGATTCTGATATATTGCAGTACGCATTTGTGTGCTTTGTCTAGCTAGAAGGGTGAGCGCTTGGCTAGTCTCATTAGTAATTAATTCAACTACTGCTTGTAAGCGTATAATACGGTTTATCATATACACAGGGGTCCGATAACCCCAAGTGCCATCTTCCTCCCAAGTGGCAGGACCATAGTAGGCAATGATTCTCTCAGGTGGCCAATCATCTCCATCCCATTTCTGCCACTTGCCTATCTGGAGGGCTGCTCGTTTCTGTCTCTTAGTGTATACTGGGTACCCTAATTGTTCACCATGTTCTGTGGGTAACAAGAAGAAGGAAGGTCTAATGGTTCCTAGGACACACGCCCCTCCCCAGTGTATAGGGAGTCGGGCATATGCTCGGGTTCCACAGATCCAATACAAGCCAGGTGGGGCTTGCCAGGCATGAGGCTGGGCAAGATTTGTCCATAAATCGGCAAGCTCAGGGAATTTTGCTAATGGATTGGCGGGTTCAGATTCATTAACCCCTGACCACCAAGATGTCTGTTTGGTTGTATCATTATAAAACTTCTGGCTGAGACAGACCAGCTGTCCCACCTGCAGATTGAACTGAGGTCCAGTTCTGGCATAGCACAGACGTCCAACTATTGGGTGTGCCAATACCCATTCGCTTGTGGTCTTATGTATCTCAGTATGATTATAAGCTATGGAATAATTCAATTCTTGGGCTTCCCAGGGCCACTGGTCACCCATTCGTGTCCCCCCACAAAAGTAGCAATCTGAAATGTGGAGGCTAGATACTACTGCTCCAGCTAATTCAAGGAATAAGTTCTGAGAGGGATGAGGGATGTCAAACTTATTCACATGCATGGTCTCATAGAAAGTGTTATGTATATGGTACCTGGACGATCGATGGGCTTGGGTATTTAATCTTATATATACAATGGTCCCTGGATCTGATCCAGAACCTGCAATTCGTAAGCCAAATTTATATCCTTGTTTCCAAGCGCTAGGATTGCGTATAAACAATTCTAATGGATTACAGGCACCTTTCTTGCAATTCTCCAAATTCTTTACATATGGCTTAGTTAAGGAAGCCATCCGATTGTCTCTGGTATTTTCTATCATACCAGTCTTCCATGTGGCATAGAAAACACATTCCCATTTCGGGCAATAATAATCTGCAACTGGGTCTGTACTATATTCATTGGCTAGAACTCTTTTACCTGTACACTCTCCCCATTCAGTGGTTCCCTCTGGACACATATATTTGTCATTGTGAGCGTACGTTTTCTCCCAATTGGCACATTTGGAACGACTATCTCTGTTTATGACATCACAAGCATCAAAATATAGAACAGCATACTGTGTGGGATCAGAGAGTGGGGGTGTGGCATTAAGCAAAGCTCCATCTGCATCATTCCATCGTATCTCCAAAGTATAATAGGATGGATTCTGATGCGGGTTAAAGCATACTTTAGTATTACCTTTGGTACAAACATTCAGCTCAGTGGTGTTATAAATACACTGGGTTACTCTACCAGTACAGGTATAGTAAGAATGATAGAGCAAAGTCTAAGTTACTTTCATCCCAGTCCGAGTGGAAGTAATGCAAGCAGTGCATGGAGGTAAGGCACTAGTCAGTTCAAGGCCCCCCATGCAAGCAACCAGGACAAAATAGAGACAAAGGTGCATGTTGATTGGAGTTCTTCTGGATCCTCACTGGAAAATCTTGACCTCGACGTCCTCTTCTTGGCACAATGCCGGCCCGTTTGCTAATGAAGCAATTCAACGGGTGTTGATGTTGATTGAAGATCCTCAAATGTCCGTCGTATGCCAACTTATCAACTGTAGTCGGCTTCAAATATCGTTAATCAATATAGTATCAGTTAGTGTACCAAAATCGTACACACGGAGTTTGTGAGAACAAATCTTGCTGTATTGGAAACAGCAATCCTCTTCGAAAGACTTGTCTACTGCAAGGCACTGTGGTTGTTGGGGTAACCCCAAAAAGGTTCTAGGTCGCTGGTTACCACCTCAGGGTGAGTCGCAACGGAATATCAGGATGTTGCACTGCTGTCCATTGCTCTGGGTCTGGAACAGCTGCCAGCTTGACTCTGCTGTGATGGATCCAGGAATCGATTTCTGCTACCTTTACTGCAGTTGGTGTAGACAGGATGACGGTGTACGGTCCCTTCCAATGAGGTTCCAGCGGTGTCTTCTTCCAATCTTTGATCCACACCGAGGTACCAGGCTTGTAGGGATGCAGAGGTTCCGTCAAATTGATAGGTAACTGGTCCTGTATCCACGCATGGAGAGTCTGCAGAACAAAACTAAGAGCTAGAAGTTCTTGTCTGGTTATCTCTGAACCAATCTGTGGCAAACTACCTTTAATTCCCTGTACTATTGGTGGGGGTTTGCCATACATAACTTCAAAAGGGGAAAATCCTGATGATTTCACAGGAGCTGAGCGTATTCTAAGTAGAGCTATTGGGAGAACTTGGGGCCACTTCAAGCGGGTCTCCTGACAAAGCTTAGACATCTGGGCTTTCAAAGTACGATTCATTCACTCAACTTTCCCTGAACTCTGAGGTCTATATGCAGTGTGTAGCTTCCATTGTATCTGTAGGGCACTTGCTAACTGCTGGGTAATCTGAGACACAAATGAGGGCCCATTGTCTGACCCTATTACTGCTGGAATTCCAAATCTGGGGATAATTTCTCTTAGCAAGACTTTAGTAACTTCTCGGGCTTTTTCAGCCCTGGTGGGGAAAGCCTCCACCCACCCAGAGAAGGTACAAACTAATACTAGCAAGTAACGGTATCCATTGGCCTTTGGCATTTCAGTAAAGTCAATTTGTAGGTGGTGCATGGTGGTTACACCTCCTGACTGAACTCGGGGTGGTGGCGTGGGACCCTGTTTGGCATTGTTCTTGGCACAAATTAGACACTGGCGGGCTACTGAGGCTGACAGGGCTCCCAACAAAGCAATGCAAAAATGTGGCTTGAGTGCTTTCTCCATAGCACTTTTCCCATAATGTGTGGCTTGATGGAAAGCCTTGACAAAGGCTGGTCCCAATAGTTCAGGGATCACTATCCGTCCTGGGGGTTGACTGCCTTCGGGTGGTGGCAGCTCAATCCACCCATCTTTCAGCACTCCCTCCTCCTTATTACAGTAGTAATCCAATTCTTTGGTGGTATATCGTGGTGTCCATAAATTGAGGGGTACTGGGAACAATGCTGCCTGTATTGGCACGGCTTGTGATGAAATTTGGCCTGTCATGGCTGCTTTTCGTGCTGAGACATCAGCGAATCTGTTTCCTTGGGCAATGTCTCCTTTGCCTGCTTGGTGTCCTCGGCAGTGCATGACAGCTACACGTGTCGGGGCCCATACTGCATCTAGTAACATCAATATTTCCGGGCCATATTTGATCGATTTGCCTCCTGACGTAATGAGCCCTCGTTCTTTGTAGAGAGCTCCATGTGCATGCAAAGTGGTGAAGGCATATTTTGAGTCTGTATACACATTCAACAAGAGTTTCGCACCCAATACTAGTGCTCGGGTGAGTGCAATCAATTCTGCTTTCTGAGCTGATGTGCCTGATGCCAGAGCTGATGATTCAATGACTTCCTCCCAGGTGACCACTGCATACCCGGCACAGCGTCGTCCATCGATGATGAGACTGCTTCCATCCACGAAATAGGTCTGATCAGGATTCTCTAGGGGCACATCTGTCAGATCAGGTCGATTGAGAATATAGTATCCATGACTTCTATACAGTCATGCTCTGGGGGTTCTTCACTGACTGGTATCAAGGTGGCTGGGTTCAAGGCATGGCTCACTTCTAGTTGTATCTGTGGGTTTTCACATAACATACTTTGGTATTTCAGCATTCGGGAGTTGGTGAGCCAATGGTTCGCCTTCTGTTCCATGAGGGCAAGTACTGCATGTGGCACGGTGACTCGTAGATTCTGTCCTAAGGTGAGTTTGTCTGCTTCACTCACTAATAATGCTGTAGCTGCAACTGCTCTCAAACATGGTGGCCATCCTTTGGCCACAGTGTCCAATTGTTTCGATAGGTATGCTACAGGTCGCTCCCAATGTCCTAATTTCTGAGTCAGCATGCCTAAGGCGTTCCCTTGCACCTCATGCACAAATAGATGGAAAGGCTTGTGAACATCTGGTAGTCCAAGTGCTGGTGACGACATCAACTCTTCCTTTAATGTCTTGAAGGCTGCATCCTGCTCCGATCCCCACTCTAGTGGCGACTTTTCTTCTCCTTTGGTGGCATCGTATAGTGGTTTGGCAATCTGAGCAAAATTAGGTATCCAGATTCGGCAATATCCTGCTGCTCCCAGAAAAGCTCTGACTTGCTTTCTGGTAGTTGGGGTTGGGATACTGCGCACGGCTTCTTTTCTCTCTCGTCCCAATTGTCGACTTCCTTTAGTCAAGCGAAAGCCCAAGTATTTCACTTCTTTTTGGCATAACTGTGCTTTTGCTCTGAACACCTTGTATCCAGCTTCATCCAATAGCTGCAAGAGATCATTGGTGGCTTGTATACATTCACTCTCCGATATGGCAGCTACCAGCAGATCGTCCACATATTGGAGAAGTATTCTTTTTCCTGGGGCCACTGGGTAGCTTGAGAGATCTTGGTTTAGTGCAGCACTAAAAATGGTAGGTGAATTCTTAAATCCTTGGGGCAATCGTGTCCAAGTGAGTTGGCCCCGTCTCCCTGAGACAGGGTCCTGCCATTCAAAGGCAAACAGCAATTGGCTAATTGGGGCTAATCTTATGCAGAAGAATGCATCTTTCAAATCCAAAACAGTAAAGTGGGTGGCTTCAGCTGGAATCAATCCTAGGAGTGTGTAAGGATTTGGCACAACTGGATGTATGGTCTCAACTGCTTCATTCACTCTCCTTAGGTCTTGCACTGGACGGTAGTCATCTGTCCCAGGCTTCTTCACTGGCAAGAGTGGAGTGTTCCATGGTGACTGACATACTTTTAGTAGGCCGTACTCTAGTAGTCGTAACAAGTGGCGATGAATGCCTTCAATTGCTGCTCTTGGAAGTGGGTATTGCTTGACATGTACTGGTTCTGCACTAGGCTTGAGATTCACAATTACTGGAGCTATATGTTTGGCTAGGCCTGGTGGATTGCCTTCTGCCCATACTCCAGGAGGGGCGTCAATGCTTTTCAAAGTGTGTTCGAAATAGGTGTCCTGGACGGACTCAGTACTATAATATCTCCATTCTTCTTCTCAGGGAACAGTAAGCAACATTAGTCCAGCAGGTTTTGAGTTTACTGTCATTTGCATTTCTCCTTTCTCAGTAAAGGATATTTGGGCCTGCAGCTTGGCTAGCATGTCTCATCCCAGTAATGGCACTGGGCACTCGGGCATATAGAGAAATTGGTGCGTTATTTGTTGTCCTCCCAGATTGCATATACGGTTTTGAAGAAAAGGCTTTGTGGCTTTAGCACCAGTCGCTCCCACAATGGTGACTGCTCTTGCAGAAAATGGGGCTATTTGTTTATCTACCACAGAATGTTCTGCTCCAGTATCAACCATAAAGTCCATAAATTGGTCTCCTATTTGTATACTGACCATAGGCTCCTGGAGACCTAAAGCAAATTTGGAGCCCGGTCTGTCCTAATCTGCTTCATCTAAATCATAGGCTGTTGTGGCTGCCACTCCCTGTATGGCCTCCGCCCGTTCTCGTTGAAATTGTTCTCGATTGGCCCCTCTGCGATTCTGGGGCCGGCCTTTCTCTCTTTCTCTCCAATGGGCATTATCCCCGTCATCCTGAGAGGCGTCTTCAAGTCGTGGGCATGTATCTCTCCAATGTCCTTCTTCTCTGCAATAAGCGCATTGGTTTGCGCCTAGTGGGGGCCGGCTATCTCCTCGGCCCCGCCCTCTTCCTCTGCTCCTTCGACTAGGGAAACCTTCCCTTTTCTGTTCAACTATGGCCGCAGCCAAAAAATCAGCTTTCTTCTTCATCTTTCGATCACATTCTTTCTGTCTTTCATTATCACGATTCACATACACTTTATGAGCGACTTCCAGTAACTGAGTTGCATTCATGCCCGCAAACCCTTCTAGTTTCTGTAGCTTACGTCTAATATCTGGTTGTGACTGGTTTACAAAAGCAGCATTCACCATGCATAAGCTTCCTGGTGCATCTGGGTCATAGGGAGTATACATTCTGTATGCTTCAACTAATCTTTCATAGAATACTGCTGGGCTTTCGTCTATGCTTTGATTAACTTCGGATACTTTAGAGAGATTCATGGCTTTCTGACCCCCCTTTCGCAGACCTTGCATAAGGCCTTGATGAAACCGTGATAGAGATTTGGATCCTCTCTCTGTATTCGGATCCCACTGGGGGTCTTCATTTGGGAATTCTCTCTGGGCCACTTCACGATTGTCTATCCCTACTCCATCCCCCGGTGCTAAAGGATTATCTGCCAGCCAGTCGACAGCTGCTCGCTTAATTTGTGTCCGCTCCTCAGTAGTGAATAAAGTGGACAGGAGCTGACGGCAATCTGCCCAAGTGGGTTGGTGGGTTTCCATAATGGTATGCATTAATTCTGTCAGTTCTTGGGGCTTGTTGGTATAGGAAGCATAATGAGTCTTCCAGTTCAGCAAATCAGTAGTGGAGAAGGGCACATATACTAAACTTAGGGGTCCCGCCACTATGTGATTATCCTCATCTCTTACAGGCATTCCCGGGACTTGCCGTAAAGGCATCAATTTTGTAGTGGAAGTTTTTCTGGTTCTAAGAGAGATTTTAGAGACTTCCCTGACAGGGGCTTTCTTCTTTACCGTGCGCTTAGTCTGGGACGCTTTACTTTTGGCTGATGAGCTCGTACTGACAGTCGTCTTTACACTACTGTCGGTGTCGCTCTGGGAAGACCCTTCCTCTTCTTCTGCCTCTGACTCAGCCTTCTCCTCATTCTCGGTTGAGTCATCATCCTCATCTGGAGTGGGTTCATCTGCCTGCTCTTCTGGTGGTGGGTCTGGGGTTGGGTCCCGCTGTCTCTGCGGTTCTGGCGCAGGTCGCGGTGGTACTCTCACAGGGCGCTGGGCTCGGGGCTATCTGGTTACAACCTCCGGGGACTCAGGATCTGCAAGGACGGGTTTCTGCCTATGTTTCTCATCTGTCCCTGTCTCCTGAGTCTGATCTGTTTTCTGATTCTGATCTACCTTCTGAGTCTGATCTGTTAACGCTAACATTATTCTGCACTGTTCTTCATAACAGCGCTTTGCCCAAGGGGGCGGGCTCTCACAAATACTTAACCAGGAATCTATATAGGGATACTGATCGGGGTGCGCTACTCGCACTTTCTGGTGAACTGACTGAATAATTCCTATAGTAAAGGTTCCCTCTCGGGGCCACATAGGATCTAATGCAGGCCACTCCCTAGTACACAAAACTTGCAATCGTGTCGCAATCATTTTGATTCCATAATCTCCTGAATATCCTTTATTAAAATGCTTGATCATACATTCTAACGGAGTGTGCCTGGTAGACCCCACCCCTCCCATATCGATGTGTGCGCGCAACAACAAACAGAAGGGAAAAGGAAGGCGGACCGTGGGTACGGGGTCCTCCCGGCCCTAGAAACATATAAGGGAAACAAATAACAAGACAAGACGACGGTCGCTTCCTCCTTTTTACGACCTGGACGCGGTCGCCCGGCCAGGAAATGTGTTACTTAGGAGTCCGCCTTCGCTTGGTCCGTGCTGCCAGACCTCTCATTCACACTTCATTCACACAATCATGCTAGCAACGTATCCCAAAAGACACAGCCCAATCCTGTCTCTTCTGACTAGGCTATATCAAATTCCAAAATCAAAAAGACGATAGTTTCACCCCGCGCATACTCATGCGGGGTTAGTCGGACCGTCTTGAGAGGTGATCAAGCTCTCTTACCAAATACCAAATTCCAAAGTTTCAAAATTCAAACAGCAGTTCTGCTCTGCCTCATCTGTCTAGACATATCAAATCAAAACTATACTCACCGGATCCGGTCCCTGTTCCCAAGCAAGCGCATGAGTTGGACCTCGGACTCCCCTCACGGGTTCGAGGTGTTGGATCCAACCGGGTCCGGCACCCGCCGAGGCCTGGCCCAACTCCCTCCGATGCAACTGGACCGGCGGCGCCTGGGAGCTGAGCCCACGTCGGGAGGGCACGATCCCGGCAGGACCAAACCTGTAGAGGCGGAAAGTCGTGGTATATTGGCTCATATACCCCTACTAACCACACGTTCCCGGCCAACGCACCAAGAATATGTAGCAGCAGAGCGCAGACAATCCAATGATACCAGGAGTCTGTTCAGAAGGTCCAAATCATTTATTTGTGCACAAGACTCAAGCAGAATCACATTCAAAATGGCTGAGCAATGGCTGTTAGTAAAACAACAACTTTTATAGCTTTCTTTCCCATTCTAGACATAGGCAAACTTTTCATTGGTCCCGGTAACCCCTCGTACACCTTCTATTGGTCCCAGTACCGATATGGCTATCCAATGAGGTCCCTCGACTGGGCTCAGCACCTGCTTACCCCCCTTACAGTCCCAATTACAATGGTCCGTTCACCAACTTTGATACTTTTCTCCTCCAAGGTCGCTAACCAGCTGGAATATGTGGGAAAGCAGGGCACTGTAACCTTTCTTTCAGCAGAGTTAATTAATTTCACAGAAGCTTCACTCTCTTATCAATACCAATTAAACCTTATTTTTCTATATTTTCTAAGTTTCGATTCTGCTTAGCTATGCTTAATTGTGCTTAGTTAAGTTTCATTTCTAAGGTAGCAGCATTTTGGGGGATGTGTAATTCCTCTGGGCCTCTCCACAGGCTTCATTTACAGGTCAAGCTGTTTAGGCCTGTCTGCTTATTTCAGACACCATGGATCATAGGCCTTCGCCTACCACAGTATGGTCTATCTAGTCTGCCCAGTAAGGTCGCTAGAGTGGTTGTAACTGCACCTCTGTGCAGATCACACACCCCACTCCCCGCCCACACCCACCATGCCTGTGTTTAGGGTGGTACCTACTGCTCCATGCAGGTCAGCCCCCTTCTATTAGAAGATATTTATCCTTGCTTTGATTTCATCCTCTTGTTATAAAGGGATCCATTTGTCTGTCCCATGTCGTTCTAAATTCCTTCACTGTATTTGCCCCTACCACCTCCATCAGGAAGGCATTCCATGCATCCACCACCCTTTCCGTGAAAAAGTATTTCCTGATGTTGCTTTTAAGTTTACCACCTTGCAGTTTCGTCATATGCCTCTAGTCTTACAGCTTCCCCTTCTTTTAAAAAGGTTTGTTTGTTCACTGATACCCTTTAAGTATTTAAAAGTCTGTATTATATCTCCCCTGTCCTTCCTGTCCTCGATTGTATACATATTTAGGCTTTCAAGTCTCTTATCATACATCTTTTGGCGCAGGCTCCGAATCATTTTGGTTTCCTTTCTCTGAACCGTTTGATGTCTTTTTGTGTCCTTTGAGAGATATGATCTCCAAAACTGAACACTATACTCCAAGTGAGGCCTTACTTGTATAGGGGCATTAGTACCTCTTCCTTTCTGCTGGTTATTCCTCTTTGTATGCAGCCCAGCATCCTTCTGGCTTTGGCTACCACCTTGTCAGATTGTTTTGGCATCTTAAGATCCTTAGACACTAGTACTCCAAGGTTCCTTTCCTCGTCCATGCACACCAATCTCTCTCCCCCTTTCACATACATTTCCTTTGGATTTCTGCATCCCAAGTGCATGACTCCGCACTTCTTCACATTAAGTGGGAGGAGTGGCCTAGTGGTTAGGACAAGGTACTTCAGGCCGGAGGGCCGGGGGTTCAAGTCCCACCTGGGGACAGCAATCTCAGGCCAGAGGGACTGGGATTTCTAGTCCTATAGGTACTCCTTGTGGTCTTGGGCAAGCCACTTAACCCTCCATTGCCCATGTTCCCTGTAAGTATTAGCGTATGTGTGTCATATCCCCTCGTGTTAAATGTATCTCCCAATTGACCGCTTTGACCTGGTGAAAAGCAGGATATAAATACAGCTAAATAAATAAATAAAATAAATAAATTGTAACTGCCAAGCATTAGCCCATTCTTCCATTGTTTTTAGATTGCCTCATGTTTTCCTTTTGCTCAGAAGGTTCCACTCTGTTGCAGATTTTATGTCATCTGCAAAAAGGCAAACATTTCCATTCACTCCTTCCGCACTATCACTCACGAATGCATTGAACAATATTGGTCCCAGGACCAATCTCTGAAGCATGCCACTACGCACCTTCCTTTCATCCGAGTGAGTTCCATTTACCACTCTCTTCTGACTTCTGTCAGTGAACCAAATTCTTATCCAGTTCACCACCTTGGGACCCATTCCCAAGCTGCTCAGTTTATTGATAAACTTTCTATGAGGAACAGTATCAAAGTCTTTGCTGAAATCTGTATATATCACATCCATCGCATGCCCTTGATCTAGTTTTCTAGTCACCCAGTCAAAAAAGTCAATCAAATTTATTTGACATGATCTTCCCCTAGTAAAATCGTATTTAACAGCATGGTGGGAGGAGAAAAGACAGGACTGGGTTGGGAGGGAGGCTGATGGCTATGGATTTCTGCCAGTAGCCTGCAGAGATGTTTAAGGGCCAGATTTACTTTCTTTTTCCTGGAGACATGGAATGGGAAAACTAGCCTCAGTATATCAGGCCCTAAAGGAGCCTAAACCTCGAGTGGATCTCCTTCCATCCCCTACCCCTGCTCCCCAGCTTCAGTGAAGGCAACGGGGTGAGGGGAAGCTTTCAGCTGATGGTTCTTAAGTGTTCCTAAATACAACAAAAATGTATCAAGACCTTTTCTATATTAATAATTGGTTTATTTCTGCTATGTAAAGTTTATGAGCGTCATAGATGGGAGAGAAGTGTCTCTTTTTTAAGATGGGGGAAGGGTTAGAAGAACGTGTGCATGTGCTGGGTATTTTTTCCTCAGAGTTATATCATGACACACATCAGGTCATAGAAATAATTACATATTAAGTATCATGTATCATACAAAGTGAGATTACTACATAAACTCATACATTCATACAAAATGGAAAAGAAATCTAAGAGAGAATAAATTCATCTGAAAAACATAGCTACTCACCTGTAACTGGTGTTCCCTTGTCCCTAAAGGGCTCACAATCTAAGTGTACCTGAGGCAATGGAGGGTTAAGTGGCTTGCCCAAAGCCACAAAGAACAGCCATGGGATTAGAGACCCTACACCCTCTGGCCTGAGGTTACTTGTCCCCATGCAGAAATTGAACCTCTGGCCCTCTGGTCTAAGGTAACCTGTCCCAACCACTGAGCCACTCCTCCCTTGGTGACTTTGGGAATGTCACCAAGAATGCATGGTCCCCTTCCTGCCCAAGGGTTCCATCTCGATCAGTCAGATGACATAGCTCAGGCAAAGACAAAAAAATACCAAGGATGGTGGGCAACTCCAAGGGGAGGTGGGCGGGTTGTGAGGACTGATTCCTGTTGTCCCTGGAGAACACCTGTTATAGGTGAGTAACTACACTTTCTGCAGGAACAAGCAGGAAGTCAGTCCTCACATATGGGAATCCCTAGCTACAAGCTACCGAGGACCTGTAGAAAAAATGCCACAGCGTAACCAAAGACAGCCCGAGGACCCCACATCCCTGGAAGACCATGCTCCCGGTAGCCACAGAAGAAGGGTAGGAGGGCAGGAGTTGCTTAAAAACTCTGAACAGATTACAGAGTACAGCCTGGCCGAAGGCGGCGTCCCGATGGGACTCCCTCTCCAGGCAGTAATGTGTCGCGAAGGTGTTAGCCAAGGACCAGGTTGCGGCTCGGCAAATGTCCACCAGCGGCATGGAGTGTAGGTGGGCCACTGATGCCGCACTCACACAAAGACCATGCGCTGTGACTCAGCGGTCCAAGGGCAGCCCACCTGAGCCTGGGCAAAGGCGATGCAATCCGCCGCCCACCTGGAGAGGGTCCGCTTAGTGACCGCAAGCCCCATGCGGGCAGGGTCATAGGAGACAAAAAGCTGCTCAGACTGGCGGTGAAGCTTCGTATGCTGCAGGTAGATGGATAGAGCCCTCCCGCAGTCAAGGGTATGGAGGCTTGCCGGTTGGTGTGAGGCTTTGGGAAGAAGGTCAGCAGTACTATCTCCTGATTGAGGTGGAAATTCGAGATAACTTTCGGGAGAATCTTGGGGTGCATTCAGAGAACCACTTGGTTTCTGTAAAATCTTGTGTAGGGGGTGTCGGCCATCAGGGCCAGAAGCTCACTGATCCTCCAGGCCAATGTGAGGGCCACCAGAAAAACCACTTTCTAGGAAATGTGCCGAAGTGAGTAGGACACTATCGGTTCAAAGGGTGGCTGAGTCAGCTGCATGAGGGCAATATTGAGGTCCCACTTCACCAGAGGTGACCGGATGGGAGGCTTGGAAAGAAGTAGCCCACGCATGAAATGAGAAACTGGTATTTGACCCAAGAGAGGACCACCCCCAACAGGGTGGTAGTTAGCAGAGATAACACTCAGGTGGACCCTGACCGAGAGATGGGGCAGGTATCACAGGACCAAGTGTGTGGGGCAAGAGAACAGGTCAGCCCTTATCTCAGAGCACCACTCCGAGAACTGACGCCATTTAAAGGCATAAGCTCTCCTAGTCGAGCCCCTGTGCAGTATGTCCTCGACCTCCACCAGGATATGAAGGGGGGCTAGAGCGACCCGCTCAGCCACCAAGCCATGAGGGATAAGGACCTCAAGTTTGGGTGAAGTAGCAGACCTTCCTCCTATATCAACAAGCCCAGCGCATTGCCCAGGGGAACCGGAGGCTCCGATGAGAGGCGGAGCAGCAGTGGGAACCAGGGCTGTTGAGGCCACCGTGGAGCCACAAGAATCACAGAGGCCCTGTCCTGCTGTATGTTGAGGAGAATTCATGCTATGAACAGAGTGGGGAGAAATGCATACAGGAGGCCGTACGTCCAGGCAGGAGGAAGGTATTGTGGGCTTCCCTTTTCGGGTGTGAAACAGGCATGTCCAACTTCGAACAGGTCGTGATCTACTTTTTCCAGCCAAAAGTGCCGGTGATCTACCACCATGAAAATTAAGTTTCAAATTAAATTTTAACCCAATAAAGTTGGAGGATCCCCCGCCTCCCATTTTTAATGAACCTTCTGTCATTTACTTGATGTGATCAGCTGTTAAGCAAATTAAGCAAAAACAAAGCAGAGAGACGAAGATCCAGTAAGAACTGCGAGGGGAAATGGAAAGTACATTTTTTCTTAAAGTTTTATTGAGTAATAACTTTCTTTAACTGTCTTAATAACTTTCTTGAACTTTTATTGAGTAATTTGTGTTAAATTTAGGTTGAGTATTGATCCAGGCTGATCTTGCACAATCTTTAATATTTCACTCTTGCTCATTAGTGAGACGTCTGAGCCTGCATTTCATCCACAGCTTTTTGAAGTTGGGTGAATATTGCATAAGGGCCAGTCTCAGGGAATTCTGGAGATGTTCATCTGTCATGTCGGAACATTGTGTACTCTTTGTCATTTTCAGATGGGAAAACGCAGATTCACACAAATAAGTTGAACCGAAACAGGAGTGTACAGCTTCACTGCATCTTCTCAAGTTGGGAAATTTGTCTCTAGACACTAGCTTCCAAAACGATTCTTGCTCAGCACAGGTCTTGAGAAAAATGTCATTTTTAAGGGTTAATATTTCATTTTCAAGAGATGGCTTGTTCAATGAGTAATTTTTACTGATAGCAGTTGCAGTTTCTTTAATGTCCACATCTACTTTGAATGAGTATGACAAGTACTCCACAACTGTTCCAATTTTTTGCAAGTTACAGAATCTATTTTCAAATTCCTGGATAATAGAACAGATTTCTGTCACATTTTTCTCGTTCTGAAAAACAAAATTTGGATATTGTCATAGATGGTCCTGCGTATTAGGAAAATGATCAAAAGTGTTGTTTGCAAGGTCAGTCATCATTAGCTCAAATTTGCTCTTGTAGGATGAAACTGTACTCATCATCTCACCAATGCATTTGTTTTTACCTTGTAGTTCAAGGTTCATATCACTTAGTTTATTTTATTTATTTATTTATTTGTACATTTTTTAAACCGCCTCTTCCAGAGATCAGTGGTGGTTTACATATAACAAAAACTATAATAAAGATTATTATTATTTTTATAATGAACATTTTAGAAAATTTAACTAGGTGCAAATTACAAAGAAAAACAGGAGGCAGAAACATGCCACAATAGTTCATCTGTAAAGTCAGTGAGAAATGCCAGATCACATAACCACTCCTCATCTTCCAACTCTGCTTGGTCATCTCCCCTCTCCTTCAAAAAACTTCTTATTTCATTCAGCAAATCACAAAATCTTTGCAGAAATTTGTGCCTACTTAGCTACCTTACATCTGTGTGCAAAATGATTTCCGCTGCCCCTTCATCAAGAGTAAGATTGAAAAGCTGTCTTTGAAGTGATCTTCCACGAACTGAATTTACTATTTTGAAAGTAATGTCCATGACAGTCCTTGTATTGAGTCTCTTGCTTGCCAAAACTTGCTGGTGAATGATGCAGTGGTAAGAAAGGAAATCTGGGAAGTCATTATGCTGTCTACAGAGGGCTATGAAACCATTAACCTCACCTGTCATTGCTCTTGCTTCCCAAATAGAATGCTAGGAATCATAAGGAAAGGAATGGAGAATATAACCAAGGATATTATAATGCCTCTGTTATCATTCCATGGTGCGACCACACCTTCAATATTATGCACAATTCTGGTTGACATATCTTAAAGAATATAGCAGAACTAAAAAAGATAGAGAAAAGAGCCACCAAAATGTTAAAGAGGTTGGAAGGATGCCTCTATGAGGAGAGGCTTAAAAGATTTGCGCTCTTCAATTTGGAAAAGAGATGGCTGAAAGGAGATATAATAGATGTCTATAAAATAAAGAATGGAATGGTAAACATAGATCAATTGTTTGTTGCTTCAAAAAATAGAAAGACTAGGGGACAGGCAATGAAGTTAAAATATAGCCCATTTAAGACTAATTTAGGAAAGGTCAAGAATTTGGCAGCTGAGATTTAACGCTAAAAAATGCAGGATCATGCAAGGGGGCAGTATATTATAGGGGATGACTGTCCATGAAAGTAGAGGGGACCTGGACATGATTATTTCTAATGATCTTAAGGTGGCTAAACAGGTAAGGTAGGTGACGGCGAAAGCCGAAAGATGCTTGGGTACATAGGGTGCAAAGGGAGAGGAATGGCCAACAGAAAGAAGGAGGTGATTGTGCCTCTGTATAAGTCTTTGGTGAGATCTCATTTGGAGTATTATGTGCAATTCTAGAGACTACACCGTCAAAAGGATGGAGAGGGTGGCTACTACAGTGATCAGTAGACAGACTGAAAAATCTCAATATGTATACTTTGGAGAAGAGGCGGGAGAGAGGAGATATGATGTTGTTAAGTGCCGTTGAGGTGATATCGACTCATTGCAACCCTTTGAATAGTTGACCTAAACCGTGTTCGGTCTTCAGTCAGGCGGCTTATTATTGATAGTGGCACCCATAGCTGCTGTTATTGAATCGATCCATCCCATTGCCGGTCTTCCTCTTTTACATTGACCTTCTACCTTGCCAAGCATTATGTCTTTTTCCAATTATCTCTATTCTTGCATGATGTGTCTAAAGTATGAAAGTCAAAGTCTTGTCATCTGAGCTTCTAAGGAAAGCTTAGGTTTGATTTCCTCTAGTACTGATTGATTTGTTCTTTGGGCAGTCCATGATAAATAGTATTCGTCACCAGCACCATAAATCAAAGACATCAATTTTCTTCCTGACTATCTTTTTCACTGTCCAACTTTAGTATCCATATAATGTTAATGAAAATACCATGGCCTGGACAAGTTGAACCTTTGTATGGAGAGAGATATCACTCTTGTGAATCCTGTCTAGGTCCATCATAGCCCATTCTGCCAAGTGAAATGCATCATTGGATTTCTTGACTGCTTGTCCTTTTTTATTGACTTCTTCTTCATCAATGATGAACTTATTGATTTTTCCAGTTGTCAGGATCTTTGTCATCTTAGCGTTAAGGTGCAGGCCTATTTTAAGACTATGTTCCTTGATTTTGAGAAGCAATTGTTTCAGATTGTCTTCACTTTCAGTCAGAAATGTGGTATCATCAGCATAGCGAAGGCTGTTGATGAGTCTTCCACCTATCTTCATGCCTCTGTTGTCTTCATACAGTCCTGCTTCACTGATGATTTGTTCTGAATATAAATTAAACAGGTAGGGAGAAAATATGCAGCCTTGTCATACACCTTGGCTGATTTTAAACCATTCTGTTTCTCCTAGTTCCATTCCAACTATTGCTTCTTGATCAGTGTAAAGGTTGTTCAAGAGAACAATCAGGTGTTTTGGTATACCCATGCTTCTTAATGTGGCCCAGAGTTTCTCATGGTTTACACAGTCAAAAGCCTTGCTTTAGGAGGCGGAGCCTGATCGCTGGTGGAATGGACGCCTAGGATCGAGCTCCAAGGGACTTTCTGTCTGAATCCGGTGTTTGCGCTGGTAATTGCGAACCACAGCCCACATTACAGGGCTCCTTTGAGTCGGGAGTATGGCGGGAACAAAACCAACCCGTTTGGACTTTGCTGGACCAGGTCAAGTTTCTAGCGTCAAACGCTCAAAGACAGAACCTCCGTCCCCCCAGAAAATGGCAGCGGGACGCGAAGGATCGGAAGCGATACAAGAGATCCTTGCAGAAATTAGAGCGGTCAAGGAAATCGTCACCCTCAATAGTGACTCGTTAATCTCTATGTAAGGGGACATTCATGCTTTAAAACAGCAGATGGAAGCCCTTGCTGTGCGACAAAGTAATGTGGAAGCGAAGTTGGCGGTGCACGAGGAGAAGCTGCACGAGGTGGGCAAGCATGCAAAGCAGATACAAGCTCTGCAAAGAGAAATAGAAGACAACAACAATAGATCCAGAAGAAATAACGTGCGGATTGTTGGGGTGCCAGAAGGTGCAGAAGGAAAACACATGGGTGCTTTTCTGCAGCAGCTTATACCAGCAGTATTGCAGCTTTCATTTGAGCTACCCTTTGAAATCGAAAGGCCCATCGGGTCCCGTCGCAGCTTGCATTAAATAACAAGAAAACCAGGCCTATCATTTTCAAGGCGCTGAGATTTCAACATGCAGCGAAAATTCTGGAAGCAGCAAGGATGCGTTCGCCGCTGGATTATGAAGGCCATAGGCGGCTGTTTTTCCCGGACTTTGCGAAGGTGACTGTAGACAGGAGGAAAGCCTTTTTGGCGCTGCGGCCCAGACTTCAACATCTTCAAGCAAGATATGGTCTCCTATACCCAGCTAGAATGAGGGTTACTCTTCACAATCAAACAAGGAACTTTGACGATCCAGAGACTCTCAGGTCATTTTTGGACAATAAAGAAGCAGAATTGATGTCCTGAATGCTATTTCGGGCACCCCGTTAGGGGTACGTGAAATACTTGAAATAGATTGGAGGGTGGTGGTGGTTCGCAAGTACTTAATTCGGCTAAGAGTTTAAGAAAAGCGCGGTACTAATGGTGGCTGTATCATCATCTTGGTCAGTCCTGAGGTGCTTTTTACGATAAGTGCAAACACATATGTAATGTATACTGGTCCTTAGGCTCCTTCTGCCTCTTAAGGTTCACCTATTCAGGGTTTGGGTGTTGAGTCCCCCATAGGGTCCACTGGAATCTTGGTCATGGGTATGTTCTACAGAGTTGTTTTGGGCAGAGTGTTAGTGTGTGTGGAATCTTTTCACATTAGGAGGGTGCATCACGGTCAAATAGGTCCGGTTGGGCTTGTTCTGTCTAAAGGGAGATGTGCTGGTTTGTTGCAAGCATAGGAGCAAGGTCAAGAAGCAATATAATGGCACCTATTAAGATTCTTTCCCTGAATGTCAAAGGTATTAACAGCCCTATAAAGCGGAAAAAAATAATCCAATATGGCCAGCAGGAAAAGGTAGATATAATGTTATTGCAAGAGACCCATTTAAATACTAAAGAGTCATTGAAGTTAAACATCAAGCCTTTTATGGTGGCAGTGTTTTCTGCTGCGGTTCAGAAGCACAATGGTGTTGTGGTATTGGTGCGGAGGGCCCTACTCCCACGGGTGGTACAGACAAAAGTGGATCAGAATGGCAGATGGGCCAGAATCAATCTTCAACTAGGACAGTTGGACTTAAACATATTAAATGTCTATGCTCCCAATAATGATAACCCTGATTTTTTCAGGACCATTGCGCAAGAAGTGCATACGGAAGCCGCGATCCCGTTCATCGTGGGGGGTGATTTTAATCTAGTTTTAGATTCCTTAGTGGACAAAAAGCCCCCTAGGTCATGCAAGCCCCCTAGAGCCCATTCAGTATTGGCCTCGCTCCTTCAGGATGCTGGTCTGGTGGACATCTGGAGATTATTGCACCCGGTAGATCAGGAATTTACGTTTTACTCTCCCCCACATAAGTCCCTGTCCAGAATTGATTTTATATTACTTTCCAAAACTCTGACAATGAATGTCACTGCTGCGGAGATTCACGCAATGCACATTTCTGATCATGCGGCCGTCTCCCTTCTGTTAGAGGACAAAAGGTTAGGGCACGCTCCGAAGCCTTGGTCCTTTGATAGAACCCTGTTGGAGAACGGGGACTTTAAGGCCAAAATACGATCGGCCATTAAAGATTACTTTCATTTTACTGCACCTCACTTGACATCCGGCTGGGCAAGATGGGAAGGGTTTAAAGCTTCTATCAGAGCTGTTATTACGAGCTTCAATATCTACCAGGCCAGACATCGTAAGGAGCAGCTAGCAGATCTGGATATGCAAATCAAAGCGGGCGAACGCCTGTTGATTAAGAGGCAGGATCCATGTATCCTGCTTCGGCTGCAGCGCCTACGTTTTACCTATAATCGATTGTTCTCTGACGAGGTTACCCAGAATATCAAAGCTCAGGAAGGGCTATATTATTGGGAGCATAACAAGGCGGGGCGTCTTTTGGCTAATTCACTTAAGGCGAGAAAAGAAGCCGGTCGTGTTGCGGCCATTAAGGTAGCAGGGAATCCCACGCCATTAGTAGAGGACAACGACATAGCAGAGGCCTTTCGGTCTTTTTTTGTAGACTTATATTCCTCTGAAAAGAGGTGCTCCCGGGAGGCCTTTGCTCGGTTAATGGACAAAGTGGAGAGGCCTCTACTGAGTGAGGATAGGGGGCAAGCTCTGGATAGCTCCATCACTTTGGAGGAAATTGAGCTTGCCATTGTGTTGTTGTTAAGTGCCATCGAGTCGGAGTCGACTCATGGTGACCCTCTGGATAGCTATCCTAAATTGTGTTCGGTCTTCAGTCAGGCGGCTCATTGTTGACAGACTGGTACCCGTAGTTGCTGTTATTGTATCGATCCATCTCATTGCTGGCCTTCCTCTTTTGCGTTGACCTTCTATCTTGCCAAGCATGATGTCTTTCTCTAATGATCTCTCTCTCCGCATGATGTGTCCAAAGTATGAAAGTTGAAGTCTTGTCATCTGCATCTTGCCATTAACTCCTTAAAATCGGGTAAAGTGGTCAGCCCAGACGGGCTGCCTTCCGAGTTCTTTAAGACATTTGCCAGGGATTTAGGTAAATTTCTGCAAGAATACTTTTATGCCCTAGTGGAGGAAAGCCCTTCGGTGGGCGCTTTTGCAGCTGCTAGAGTTATAGTGCTGGAAAAGCCAGGCAGAGATCCGCAGCTCGTTAGTAATTACCGTCCGATTTCTCTTTTAAATGTGGACTATAAAATCTTTGCCACAGTGTTGGCGCGGCGGTTGGCTGCAGTAGTCCCCGGTTTAATTCACCCAGATCAATGCGGCTTCGTAGACAGCCGGTCTACTGCGGATAATGCTAGGTTATTGTGTCATGTCTTAGTGGGGGCAGAGAGCATTAATGAACCATTGGTAGGCCTGTCCTTAGACGCCGAAAAGGCTTTTGACCCGGTTAGAATGGTCATTCCTTTACTCGGCTTTGGAATGGTTTGGGTTTGGTGAAGGTTTTCTTAGGTTACTTAGTCATGTATATATGCCCATCTGCCAATATCTGTGTCAACAATGTCTACTCGGGGGATTTCGTGTTAGGCCGGGGTACCCGTCAAGGTTGCCCACTATCTCCCCTTTTGTTTAATTTAACGCTTGAACCGTTGATCCTTCTCCTGAGACAAAATGGTAATATTCGAGGCATCAGTCTAGCAGGAGGGGAGATCAAAGTTTCTGCTTACGCAGATGACCTCCTGCTTTTCACGGGTCCCGGTTCTGTCACATGTATTTTGGGGCAGATAGAGGAGTATTCCTCATTGTCTGGATACAAAATCAATTGGGCCAAATCCGTAGCTTTTCCCCTTAACTTGCGAGTTCATAAATCGGACATGTCATGCTTTCCTTTTGTTTGGGAGCCCTGTAGGATAAAATATTTAGGGGTGTACTACTGTCATTCATTAGACGAAACACTGAAATATAACGCTGAGTCAGTCTTAGCTAATCTTCAGAACCTGACTACTAAATGGTCTCCGCTGTTCTTATCCTGGTGGGGTAGACTCGAGACAATTAAAATGACTATTGTACCTAACGTAAACTATATTTTTGAAATGGTGCCTTTTTACTTCCCTTTGCAAGTTTATAGACAGATTGAGAAAACACTAGCGCTTTTCCTATGGCAGAACAAATCACCTAGGATTGCTCTTAAAAAGTTGAAAGCTCATAAGGAAGGTGGTGGGGGGGGGGGTAGGTTTCCCTGATTTTTTAGCATATCATCATGCATTTTTACTAAGGCAAGGTGTCCGGTGGAGGGAACAGATATCTGAATTGAGTCCGGTCTGGTTGGTCCTGGAGAAGAGTCTTGCCTCTCCTTTTCCTTTGCATCACCTCCCCGGAATGGTGTTCAGGGAAGAGTCCGGTAGACCCAGGATGATCACCGATACTCAGAGGGCCTTTAGAGCGTTTGCCAATATGTTGGGGATTGATGGCTGCAATTTTCTTAGTCTCCCCCTGTGATACAACCCTTATTTTAAAATCCAACAAAAGTCGTTTGCCTGGAAGCAGTGGTATGACCGGGGTATTTGGACTATTAGACAGTTTTGGGATAATGGGGAATGGAAAAGTTTTGTCAACTTGCAGCAGGAATTTCAGCTCCCTGGGAGCTTGTATTTTCAGTGGCTCCAATTGCGTCACTGTCTGAGTAAAGCATTTGTTGGGTGTGAGCTGCTGCAGGAGGAATGGGAGGTAGATGTTAGGCTCTCGCGAATGCAGCAGTCTGGCAAGGCAGCCTCCTCCTTTTATAAGGAGCTCCAAGCTGGGTTTTTCTTGCAGTTGCTGGGACAACAGAAAGTGTGGGAACAAGATACTGGTGTCTGTCTGACACAGCATCATTGGCAGAGATTCTGGGCGAGACAAGTCAGAGTTGCCAAAGCGTCCTCCATCATGCAGACCCTCTTCCTTTTTGCTCTTAGGGCATATGTTACACCTGTCAAATTGAGCAAGTGGGATAGTTCGCACTCCTCGATGTGCTGGACGTGTGGTGTGCATAAGGGTACATTGAAGCACATGATGTACGACTGTCCTGGGGTACAGGTATTTTGGTCACAGGTGTGGGCAAGAATACGAGCAATTTTGGACCTTGATGCACCTCTTACTCTTACTTGGGGGCTGATTGCCTTTCACTCGGCAATGCCCATCCCCAATTTGCGAAAGGAGTATAGATTCCTACTAGATTTTATGATGGGGGTGGCTATCTTTGTATTGGTACGCAATTGGAAAAACATGGCAGCGTCCCATTTTCAAGCTTGGTGGCAGCAGGTGTGCGTTTTTAGTAAATATGAGCAACTGCCCCACAAGGGAGCTGTCCCTGGCCCTCATAGCTTTCAGAAATGGAACGCACTAAGGGAATTTGTTGGCTCTATGTATTGTGGTGAACAGCGCCCTCCTGAGCCTATGGAAATGGATGAAAATCCTGAGGCTCAGCAGGATTTATGCCTATTTGAAAAACCAAGGAAGAAAGAGAGACTCTATTCCACAAAGCTGAGCATGGAGACCAGCCCAGGGGAGGAGTCCTGCAGTCCTGATTGGGCACACCCTGCCCTTGGAAGGGGCGTGTCCAGGAGAGAACGTGGTTTTAAACCAGAGCATGGCTTTGCTAGTCAGATAGAGAAGAAGGAGAAGCAGGAGAATGACTGGAAGGCCAGAAGACAGTATGCTGATACTGGGGAACCTGGCATTGGAAAGAAACCTGCAAAGTTCTATTCAGAGGCAGTGAGTAGAAGTCCCAAGGAGAGAGGACCTAGCCCTGAAATAGACAACCGTTGGAAGGCACAGCCCTGGGAAAGGAAGCCTTCAAGGCAGGCACAAGAAAGAAAACAATCATTCTGTGAAGTACCGTTTGAGCCAGAGAGCAACAAACATTCTAACAGCTGGAGAACGTTGGAGCCATCTGAAGTCAGAACGGCTTGGCAACAAGTAAGTGAATTGCCACAAAGTTTCCAGGCTGAACGTAAAGCTAACTCTCCTGTGTGTGAAACATTAGCAAAAGAGACTAGCAGTTACTCTGATACAATTAATCTAAGAGAGGAGAAAATAAACAGCCTTAAGCCAGAGGGAAGTTGTATAGCTGATAGCAATTCCCTATCTCCCAAACAGCAGGCTGAATTGCTCCTACAGAGTTTTAAGCAGTTTTTAGAGTTGCAAGCTAGAAGACAGCCAGTGTTACCAGAAGCCAGTAATTCCATACAGCTTGAAGAATTAACACAAGATAATACAGACTTACCAGATTGTGAGAACATGGATTGCACGGTCTGCTGTGTAGAGATGCCAAGCTGAAGGAAACTGCTTTTTACCGTATGTGAATTGAATGCTACGGAGCTGTTGTATTGCCTTGCTGAGAAAGCTCTAATTATGTGCACCTGATTCCCCAGCACTGTGAAGGTAACAGTGGCTGAAAGAGGCTGCAGTGAATCTAACTGACCTCTTGGGGCAAAGTGAGTAATTTGCTTAGAAGTGAAAAGCAGCAGTTATACTTTAAGTTGCCTTTATCCTAAGTTTTCCTGTTAGCATTTGAAGCACCTATTTTGTTTGCATTTATTTGCCATGTGATGGAACAATATCCTTTACTATAATAAATATACTGGAAACCCCATAACTACAACTCTTTATTTCGGAGCGAGAGGAGCAGGAACTACAATACCCAGCATTCCCTAGAGACAGGTTACTCTCCTTCCTCACGAAGCATCATACCGCCGCTCCTGTCTTTAGCCCCAAGGCCGGGCAGGAGTGCCGCAGTATTGTGGTACTGTTTAATGCTGAAGGGAGAGTTTAGGATTAGTATATGATGTTAGTAGTATACTCATGATCCAGACTGTATTTCCTTTTTTTTTGTCTATACATTTAGTTTCCAGTGGTGGGTGGGAGGGCGGAGGGGGGAGGTAAGGGAGGGGGGTGGTTTTGATTTTGTTTTGAGTATGGTTTCTTTTTTGTATGTGGTTTACTTTATTTGTCTTGGTTTGGTTTTCGGTGTATTGTTTAAAAAATGATAAATAAAGCTTTAAAAAAAAAAGCCTTGCTTTAGTCAATAAAACACATATGAATATCCTTTTGGTATTCTTTTGTTCAAGGATCCGCAATGATCCTCACATCCACAATGATGTCTCTTGTTCCTCGCCCTTTCGTGAACCCTGCTTGCACTTCAAGCAGTTCTCATTCCAGGTATGTCTATAGTTTCTGCTGAATGATCTTGAGTAGAATCTTGCTGGCATATGGGATCAGAATGATTGTGCGATAACTTCCACAGTCAGTCGGGTCACCTTTCTTCAGTATTGGTATACAGTAAACACGGATCTTTTCCAGTAAATTGGCCATGAATTTGTCTTCCAAATTTCCTTGTAAGTATGGTAACAGCTTCATCCAATTGCTGTAGTACTTCTGTGGGAATGCCATCAATGCCTGGTGCTTTGTTCTTTGATACAGTCCTCCTTCTCTGATGATTTGTTCTGCATATAAATTAACAGGTAGGGGGAAAGTATACAGCCTTGTCATACACCTTGCTGGCAAATGACTATGACTTCTTCTTTCATCACCAATGGCGATATAATAGAGACATTTAAATGCCTCAATAGCATAAATGCACAGGAGGTGAGCTTCTTTCAATTGAAAGAAAGATCTACAACAAGAGGCCATAGAATGAAGATGAAAGGTGATAGACTCAGAAGTAATATGCAGAAATATTTCTTTCTGGAAAGAGTGGTAGATGCATGAAATAGTCTCCCAGTGGAGGTAGTAGAGACCAGGACAGTATCTGAATTCTCAAAAGCATGGGACCAAAACAGAAGATCTCTAAATGAAAAAAAAAGGACTATAGTAGTTGGTATGGAAGGGCAGACTGGATAAGCCATATGGTCATAAGAACATAAGATATGCCATACTGGGTCAGACCAAGGTCCATCAAGCCCAGTATCCTGTTTCCAACAGTAGACAATCTAGGTCATACGTACCTAGCTGTTTCCCCAAAAGACACAGGTTCCACAATGCTTGTATTGGGTGAAGCATTGATATCCTGGGTCCCTTTTTAATAATGGTTTATGGACCTTTCCTCCAGGAACTTGTACAGACCTTTTTAAATCCAGCTACACTAACAGCCTTTATTACATCCTCAGGTAACAAATTCCAGAGTTTGATTACATGTTGAGTGAAAAAAATATTTTCTCTTATTTTCAGGACTGACTCGAAGGCATACATTGCATTGCATTGTCTTAAATAGTTTACCCTGTAGCTTCATTGCATGTCTCCTAGTCTTTCTATATTCTGATAACGTAAAACAATCGATCTACGTTTATCCGTTCCACTCCAATCATTAATTTATAGACCTCTATCATATCTCCCGCCGTCTCTTTTCCAGGTTGAAGAGCTCTAACCTTTGTAGCCTTTCCTCATAGGAGTAGCCTTTCATCCCCTTTACCATTTTGGTGGCTCTTTCTCTGGTCTTTTTCTCCCATCATGTTTCTATAACTGGTGGACATGTTGCACAGCAAGAGTGATTAGAGTTGTAGAAGTGCAATGTTTCTAGGTTTTAGCAACATAATGGGAAGCCACAGACTGTGTGCCGTATCCCTGAAGCAGCCGAGCGCACAGTCATCAGAGGCATGTTGTCTTTATCTCATGATTCAAAGCAAGCACCAGTTGGGTGAGGACACATTATGATGTTATACCTAATATTAGCCTTTCTGGGTACACGGTACCTCCTGTATGTAGGAATGCTGAGATGTGTGCTTCTGCAGTAATTGATTACAAAGATGAGGAGGGGGCAGGGTAAGAGGGGAACACTGGGGCACCCAGACATCTTTAATATAACATGTACAATATTGTTGTCGTATGTGAGGAAATCAATACATCAAAAAAGGTCAACCCCAAATCAGAGTATTCATCAAACACTTTTTTAGTCAAATGTTTCAATGTGAGGAACACACACCTACATGTGAAATGTCGGTTTTTACTCACAGTATTGCAGTAAAAGCATCAGAAATGACTTAAGCAAACAGCAAACAACACTTAACTTGATCCAAAGCTGATGGTCCTCTAACATATGTTCTCAGATAGAGGTACGCATGACACAGTACTGTGTTTTGGGTCCAATCCTCATTTGTAGGACCCTGCTTCAGGTATTCATTTGATTCCATGAACGGTGTAATACAGCATAAAGTACTTGTCCCATAATTGGACTCGAAACGGGGTACTGTGTCATGTGTACCTCTATCTGAGAATGTATGTTAGAGGACTGTCCACTTTGGATCAAGCTAAGTACTCTTTGCTTGTTTGCTTAAGTCATTTCTGGTGATTTTACTGCAATACTTTGAGTAAAATGGATACTTCGCATGTAGTATTCTTTGAGCAATAAATTATTTCTAGAGACCTTTACAAAGAGGCCTTCTACATAGGGGGCAAGAGACCTGTGACATTTTTTAAATGGGTGATAAAGTCAGGTGGCAGATCAAAGGGCCATTTTGAAAGACTCCCTCTATCCAAGCAAGGATTATGTTAATCACCCAGGAAATTGGTCACAGCTTACCTCAGAAGCACAGGCATAGATAGTTCAACCAGAGTTCTGTGATTCTCAGTCTTGAAGGACTACAAAAGGGGACTGATACTTCTGGAGAGAGATCTGCAATTGTAAGTATTTACTTATGGAAATTTTTCAGAATCTTGGGGAAAAAGGAATTCTTTAGATTAAAGCTGATTAATCTGTGAACCCAGTACATTTGTTAAATTAGTCAAGGCCTGGTAGCAGCAAAGAGCTTTCAGTTTAAATTTAAAACACAGCAGAGAACTTTAAATTTAGAACCTAAGACTCCCTCTATCCAAGTAAATTGGTCACAGATTACCTTAGAAGCACAGGACAGGGTACTGTGTAGCAGCCAGCTTTTAATAAGTCTTTTCCCTCCTTCCCTCCCTCCCTCCCTCCTCAACATCCATGCACTCCTGGGATAATTGTAGCTTTATAGGTGCATAAACCTCTCAAAGGAAAGGAGGTATCATATTCACTCTCAGGTGCAGCTCATCAGGTATGCATTAAGGACCTGAGATTAATTAAGCTTCAGGTGAACCAAGAACATTAAACATATTAGGAGCAGTTTTATTAGTATAAGTATCCCTGCCAACCCTTAGTAGGGAAAGAACTTAAATACCTACTGTAAACACAACCTTAAAACTAAGATACAGACAGCAGTCAAGCAGAAAGATGGGGTTTTCAAGTTTTTTGCATTGAGTGTCACATGTATGATTTTCTACCAGTTGGTGAGGGGTCTTGCATGTGCACTAGGTGCATGGAGGTCTTTGCTCTCGGGGAATGAGTCCGATCTCTGGAGGCTACAGTAGCAGACTTGGAGGACATAAGGAAGACAGTGAGGTATATAGATGAGACCTACAGGGATATAGAACTGAAATCCCACCTCCAGTCTGGCAGCATCCCTGTTGCCATGGAGGAGAGAGGTCACATGACAGGAGGGCATCACCCTGGTATGGCAAGAAGGGATTCTGTAGCTAAGGCCTGTCCTCCAAGTGATGCAAAACCTTCTCGCTCTCAGGAAATTTCTGCAGGGCCATGTGCCCATGAGGGAAGGGTTAGGACAGCCGTTATAGTTGGTGATTCGATCATTAGGCATGTAGATAGTTGGGTGGCTGGTGGACGTGGGGATCGCCAGGTAACATGCCTGCCTGGTGCAAAGACAGCAGACCTCACACGCCACCTAGACAAGGTCTTCGATAGTGCTGGATAGGAGTCTGCTGCCTGGGTACATGTCCGTACCAATAACATAGGAAATTGTGGTAGGGAGGTTCTGGAGGCTAAATTTAGGCTTTTAGGTAGGAAGTTGAAATCCAGAACTTCCAGGGTAGCATTCTCCAAAATGCTTCCCATTCCACGCGCAGGACCCAAAAGGCAGGCAGAGCACCGGAGTCTCAATGCATGGATGAGACAATGGTGCAAGGGTGATGGTTTTGGATTTGTTAGGAACTGGAGAACATTCTGAGAAAAGGAGGGGCTCTTCCGAAGGGAGGGGCTTTATCTTAACCGTGATGGAACCAGGCTGCTGGCATTAACCTTTAAAAAGGAGAGAGAGCAGTTTTTAAACTGAATAATAGGGGAAAGCCAACAGTCGCACAAGAGCGCATGGTTTGGAACAATGTATCCTTGAAAGATACTACCAAAAAATGAAGTTAAGTCATATCAACAGAGACGTTCCACTAAAGACAAAAGTAGCCCAAATGCCCTTGAATATGGAGCAGACAGAGCTTAAAGATTCCAAATTATTCCTGCCTACCGATAGCCAGATTAATATGAATAAAATATGTATGTAAGTATGTAAATGTTAAAAGTCTAAAAAATAAGATAGGAGAGTTAGAATATATAGCACTAAATGAGAGGTTACATATGATTGGTATCTCAGAGACATGATGGAAGGAGGACAACCAGTGGGACACTGTGATGTCTGGGTACAAACTATATTGTAATGATACAGCTGATCAAATTGGTGGAGGGGTTGAGCTCTGTATTAGAGAAGGCATTGTCAGAAAGGATTAAAGTTTTGCAGGAAACAAAATTTGCTGTAGAATCTCTATGGATTGAAATTCCAAGTAAAAAGGGAAGGCGATGGCAGTGGGGTTGTACTATCGACCGCCTGGCGAGAAACAAGAAATGGATGATGAAATGCTCAAAGAAATCAGGGAAGCTAACAAAAGTCACAGCACAGTAATAATAATGGGTGATTTCAATTACCCTGGTATTGACTGGATCAGTGTCACAGCAGGACATGCTAGGGAGATAGTTTCTAGATGAAATACATGACTGCTTCTTAGAGCAGCTGGTTCATGAACCGACCAGAGGGGAAGCTATTTTCGACCTAGTTCTTAGTGGAACACCAAATCTGGTGCAAGAGATAAGGGTGTTGGGGCCACTTGACATAGTGATCATAGCATGATTGCGTTCGATTTAATTAATGGAGAAAGGATGGTAAGGAAATCCACAGTACTACCTTTTAACTTTTGAAAGGGAGACTATGATAAAATGAGGAAAATAGTTAAGAAAAAACTAAGGGGCATGTTTACTAAAACCCCGCTAATGTGCGGGCCGCGGTAGTGTGCGGATGCCATATAAGGAGTGGGCGTTTCTTCCTGAAAAAGAAGAACCGGGATTTACATATGCGCTAAGGTGCGCGGCGCCCATGTGCGCCCCGCACATTAGTGCATGAGAAAGCTGCGCGGGAGGCATAAGTAGCGCGCTGATATGCAAGCAGAAGAGCAGAGCCACAGCACAATGGTTAAGACACTTACCAATGGTGCAGGGATCAGGGGTTCAATCCCCCATAGTGCCCAATGAGCAAGGCTGGCTGATGCATTACTTTGGGAGGCATAAGGTGGCGCGCTGATGTGCAAGCACAGGAACAGTACAATGGTTAAGACACTGACCAATGGAGCAAGGATCAGGGGTTCAATCCCCCATAGTGCCCAATGAACAAGGCTGGCTGAGACATTACCTGTTAGGGGTAATATTGTTTTAGGAGGCATGTCAATATTGGGCGGCATAAGGCGGCACGCTGATGTGCAAGTACAGGAACAGAACCACAGCACCATGGTTAAGATACTGACCAATGGTGCAGGAGTCAGGGGTTCAATCCCCCACATTGCCCAATGAACAAGGCTGGCTGAAGCATTACCTTTTAGGGGTAGTATTGTTTTAGGAGGCATTTCAATATTGGGCGGCATAAGGCGGCACGCTGATGTGCAAGCACAGGAACAGAACCACAGCACAATGGTTAAGACACTGACCAATGGTGCAGGGATCAGGAGTTCCATCCCCCATAGTGCCCAATGAACAAGGCTGGCTGAGGCATTACCTGTTAGGGGTAATAATGCTTTAGGAGGCAGTTCTCGTTTTTTGTTTTTTTTTAAATTATTACTGCTAGCAAATGCACTCTCAAAGCAGTGTAACATAAGGTGCCCCATAAGTTACCCCAGAGGGCACACTTTAAAATGTAGTGTCCGCCACGTCACCCTACAATGTTGCTGAAAGTGTGGCCAATAGGGCGCCATATAGGGTGCCCTATGAGGCAGGGAAAGGTCAGAGCACTGTTTCTGATGGCAGCACTGTGCATTGTAACGCATGGAAATCTTAAGTAGGTGTGCTGACATGCAAGGAGGAACAGCAGTGTAGTACACTGGTTAAGACACTGAATGATGGTGCAGGGGTCATGGGTTCAAATCCCCAGTGAATTTGGTTGGCAGAGGTATGTCCTTTTTCTGCGTGCAACTGTACAGCAATCTGTGCTGCCATCTAAAAAGAACCACACCCTAGTGCCATATATTAATGCACCTTTTAAGGTGCATCAGAAGGCACATCCTAAACAACCTCGTCAGCAAAGGCGAATTGTAATGTTCCCCAGAGGCCATGTTGAAAGGTTGTCAACTCCCAAGGCACCATAGTAGGCACCCCATAAGCTGCCTGAATCGAAGGTGTGCCAGAAGATGCCCCAAGGATGTATAGGTGAACTCAAAAACGTTAGCCAAGAGCAGTAACATACCCCAATTTGAATGGCAGGAGAGGTATGTGCCAAACACACACGTAACCCAAACACTGCACAGAGCAGAAAAGAAAGACAAAACAAAAGTAAAAGAAGGACGTAGATCACAGCTGATGGACCGCAGAAATCAGCTCCAGCCCATGTGGCAGCTATAAAAATGGACAAACATATCGGGGCCAGCTAGAGCCATGCACAGAGTGATGGTAATGTACCATGCTATAATGACAGTGTGTGACAGAGGATGGGAAGATGTGTGCAGCAGAGGAGGCTGGAATGGCAGGATAGGTGAAATATCAGCATGACTGTGGAGTAGCAGTGCTATGCAGAGCACACACAGGAGAGGCAACCAGGGAGAGCTGCAATGCAGGAATGTAGGAGTGCAGGACGTGGGTTAGCAACATGCACATCAGGGTAGGATGGCACACAGCTGGCAGACAGAAGATGGACGGAAGGATGGTTCACAACTCAGATGAGGGTACAATGTGCTCACAGCACAGATCTGCACAGACTGTCATACAAATTAAAACCACTTCTGCAGGACAAGCATACAAATCAAAGAAAACAGAGAGGAAGCACACCTACGACCACTACCACAAATGGCAATGCACAAACCGGTAGGCCACACCACCAACGTGAGCTCATTAGCAAAGGCTGCATACAAAAAGAGTGCAGGGCATCACACAAGACGCCTGCTGGCTGTCAGGACAGGCAAACCCCCAACAGTAATCATGACCAAAAGCACATGCAGATCTGCTGTGTACAGATCAAATCGCAGTCTGTATTTGGGACCAGGGACACATGCACACACACAATGAAATGTTATGTAGTGGATACAGCATGCAAAAGAGGAAAAAAACTAAACCCCAAGGGCAGCAGAGGACGCTCTGTGGAGCAGGTTAACAATCTGGATCAGGACAGGAGAGAATTCAACATGCAAACAGGTATACCGCACACCAGTTGAACCACAGCAATACCAAACCCCCAGGTGCACTGCCATGTAAACACCATAAAGTAAGAGACCTATGTAACAGAGAATATCTGATGGGTAGGCAGCACACAGGGCGCACCTTGGTGTACAGTGAAGAAAGGGAAGGGTGTGTGTAGAGGTGAGGAACCTGCTGGTACCTAATGGTCCAGTTAGCACAACAGAAAATAAAAAGATAAACCACATGTGGGGATCAAACCTGCAGAGTTAAAACACATGCCTCTAACCACTCCCAGAAACAGCACACTGAGCACACTGCAACACAAATACCCCAAAGGGAGGGTGTGTATGGGAACCTGTAATACCCTGTGATGTGGCATATGGCTGGCAGATACACAGCTGCCACCATACAAGGATGTGAGCACAGGTGGCCCATGTACATGACCAGCAAATGACTACATACAAGTGTCAATGTGCTCAAAGAGTGGAGGAGTAACCTAGTGGTTAGAAAACTGGCTTGGCCACCAAGCAACCATGGCTCAATTCACACTAGCACTCCATGTGGCCTTGGGCAAGTCACGTAACCCTCCATTACCTTGGAAGAAAGACCTGACAATCTACATCCAGTGACATTGACAAGAAAACCATGGAGTCTCTGGGTCACAAGGAGTCAGGACTACTTCAAAGGCACACATTGCATTGCATGTTTGTCACCATGATCAAGCAGCAAAAGAGACAAATGTCTGTCAAATACATATCTTTATTTGGGTTATACGTCACAGATAGTGTAGACAGTGCCATCATAATATCAAGGTGAGCGCATCCCTGGTGAAAGACGGAAACACTTTTAGCAGGGCACAAACCCACCTCCTACAGAAAGTTCACTTGCTTGACCACAAATTAAGGGCAGGAGATATAATGTGCATCAGGTGCATGCTATGCACTGGGCAGCAGACCCACAGCCCCCACCTGCTGCTGCATGTCTCAAATGTGTTACGCACATATGAGTGCATGTAGACAGTAGGCGCTGCATGATGAGGACCCAACACACATCATCTGTCCCTCAAAACATATCCATCTGGCAACACAGGAGGCAGACAAATGAAACAGCATATGTTGTCACAATGTTTTAATGTTAAAAACACACTCTGAAAGTAATGTTTCAGCTCTCACCTAATGCCTGATCTAGGAATCAAAGCTGCAACAATGTAGACCCAAACAATGAGCAAAAGCACAATGAGCATATGCTAACAGGTAGCACAGGCAAATGAACACAGAATACAAACTAAGATACCTGCAGAGATAACACCATGAAGGAGGTCCCTCTGCACTGTTTGTTGGGTAGACTGTGTTTGGCCACATATAGCACGATACATGGAATGCACAATTGAAGAAGCACAACGGACACCCACACTGCCACACTCCAAATATAATGTGGCAATGTGAGTGTCCGTACCGCAGGACATAAACAGGACCGTGCAGACGTGCAATGCAAGGTGTGTACATACATGCAGACTGTCACGTCTGCACAGTAAACAAACACAAGAACCAGCATGTGAAGAGGGAAATGATGGGCAAACATCTTACAGGGAACCACACAGAAGCCATAGGTCCACATGTTGTGTTTCACAAACATAGTCAGTCATATGCACAAGCACCATCCACATTCCAACATGATACAGTGATGCCACACATGCACGTAAACACCCTTGGCCCATTGCAAACATCATTCCAGGATGGTGGTGTGCATGAAAGCATTGTTGAGGCAAAACCTGTATCATGTCCAGGTGGAAAGCAGGTGGACATAGACAATAGGACCGCTCCATCGTTGGCCCTATGCCAAAAACATGGCTGTATGCTTGTGTAGCAAGAAACAGATGAGCGTATCCTGTGTGCCATGTCACACCAATGACCAAAACTCAACAATAACACAACTGTGTAGGAATGTACCACATACAGTGTCCATGTCAGTCCCTGCTGCACACGTGGGGATCAGTACACAGCGTCCAAAGTGCAAAGTGTATCTGCAATCCAACAGGTCAGGTTAAAACTGTTCTTGCAACTCTGGTCATGCATAGTCAAGTGTCACATTCCAATATGCCACAGTCCTTGAAAGTTCATGTGTGTCCTCTACAATGAGCAGGGCTCCCAGCCAAAGCATCGCAGCAACAGTGTGTTGGACAGCTCTATCATGGGGAAAGCAGCAGTCCAAGAGTAATACTGTCCATCCCAGTCATGTGTCCCACTCCCAGAGGTCAAACATCCAATGGCTCAATTCTCCATAAAAAGTTCCATGGTGTTGTGTCCCCCAACAGGTGGGTGATGGCGATGCCAGATGCACTGTAAGAGATGTGTCCGGTATGTCCTTTGCCCTGTGTCAGGAGAGGATAAGTATTGTATTGTTAGACACCTTGGAAAAACAGCACAAATTGCAGACCGTTACACCTTAGGAAATACAGAAGAAAGGGATGCAAAGGCAAACATTACATGATATCAACACAAAAGAAAACGCATTTTGGTGACATCATGAATCGTAAACGCAGACACGGGTGTCACATGGATATGATCATGTCCATGCTCATGTCACACAGGCGTCTCACAGCTACACACTATATGCATCTGTTTATGTGACCATAGAGGCAACATGACATGCACATGAGACAAACATTAAATCATCAACAGGTAAAGCCAGATGTAATCCCCCAAATAACAAAGGTGCAACCTACCTTGTGTGTGCATCAGGTGTACGTCATCGATCCCTTGAGCGACTAAACAGCCTTATCAGGTCACAGTGAAGGGAGACAATGTCAGCAAAACGTGTAGAATCACCATGTCAAGCCACTGTTGATGCATGTCCACATCATGTTGATATCTGAGATAAAATAAAGGTGCTCCAGTGGTCCCTCAGAACACAAGACATTTCTGCTCACAGCACACAACACATGTCGATAATGTTCACAAGGTAAACAACACTACGGAAGAGGTAGCACAGTCACAACCGCCCCCCAGGTGCACAGACCCCTCACAGCACATGATAATAGTACTATGCCTGAACACTGCCTCATCACACAGCCAACCCATAAACATGCACCCACACAGTATGCAAAGTTCAGCATGCCAGCTGTAACACATGGCCTGTATGTGCACAAGTGGAGATTTGTAGACATAAAGGCCCAGTGAACATGCAGTGATACCCTGGTGTTGGCTGATGGTACAATGTTGGGGTAGGGAGCAAGTGTAGGCCACCACCAAAAAAAAAGAAGAAAAACCTACACACACATGCAGTTCTGTTGTACATGTCCCAGAGAGAGTGTTGCAGAGGACATACTGAACACAAACACATGGGGATATGTGTGACAACAGCAAGATATGGGTTAGGGAGGCATAAGGGAAAAAAGGAAATCACAACATCTGCCCAATATGACAGATCACTGAGGACATGTTTTCCCCCTGACTGCAGGCACACACAATGTTGCTGTAGATCCACCTACCCCAGACCACAGCATTTTGGGTGATGTACAGTCACGTGCCAATGCACCACAGCAACAGCATCCTCACGAAGTATGTCCTGTGCAGTGGGAAACACAAGAGAAACAAACATATGTCATGTTCTAGCTGTGCATCACACACTGCACCTTCCTGTCCCCAGCTGTCAGACCCCACAACATCACATACTGACTGACTGTTCACTATCACAATGTACAGATCTCTCACATGTGAGAGGCAGCACGGAGGTGTTGGAGGCTATCTACAGGTGTCCGTAATCTCTCTGTCCCCTCCCTTACCTCTCTGTTGTTGTACACACAGGTCAATAGAGGTGTCTGCTCCCACCATGTTTCTGCCTCATCCCAAGGTCACAATATTAGCCCTGATTCACCATATTGCCAACAATGCCCCCTCTCCTTGTTTAGTGTTGTTCCAATGTTGTATGTTAACCCACTGACAATTGCTGAAACACATGGAAATATGCAGGCACACCTCCTGTATCCACTGGCCAAATACATATCCTGGTGTGTACATCTCATACCTTGAATAATATTGACAGCTGTGTGCTGATGATGTGCACAAATAGTTTGCAATGTCTGCGTCACGTCTGAAAAACCACACCCCCATGTCTGCATGCCATCCCACTGTGTGTCAGTGAGAATGTCAAAGCATTGATAGCCTATATGTGCACCTCAAAAAAATAGCTCTCACCTAAGTCTGTGTGTGTATGCGGACATAACCCTCCCTTGCTAGGGTCCGCAATGTAGTTGTTGATGTGGACTGTACTCTCCTGCCCTACACACATACACAGCCTGTAGCTGAGGCATGATGGCATATGTTGAGATAGCATTAGCTAGATATGCCATGTCCTCCCTGAAAAACCTGGTAAAACACAAGCCACCCTCACATTCAGCGCTCCACTTGCCTACTGTAACCCACCCCTTGCTGATCTGGGCCGGATCACCTCTGTATGTGTGTACATATGCAACACTGCACTGAAGGGCTATTCTCCAACAACAAAATGTAGCAATGCTACTCCCCCTGGCTGGACACTGCACTGGTCCCCATCCTTCACCATATCCATGTCAGGGCTACGTGATGACCTATACATTCAGGCACACTGTGGGGTGACATTAACACCCCTCACAAATAGTTAATACCATCCTGACATACTAGTACTAAGCATGTGTATTGTGCTATGTATGACATGTGGCGGCACACATAAGGAACATACACACATAGCCAGCTGACAGGAGCTTAACACCCACAAAAGCAGCTCAAACTTGTACAATACAACCACACCCCACTGGACAACTGTCCCCAAACATGGTCTGCCCTCTGTCACCCGGCTTGGGACCCCACAAGTTAAGGCAGGGTATGGAGCCGAGGCCTTGTGTTTAACCAGCCTGGAATAAGGTATAGAGAGCCTTGCTTGGCACTCTGGGAGTTGTAGTTTTTCCAAGCTAGTCAAAAGAACAAGTTGTGGACACGAGGTAAGGCTTAAGACAGTTTTTATTCTCCTTCCGGGAGGATTCTTTTGGTGGTAAAAATAAAGGTAGACAGACCCACTTTGGGCACAAAATAAAGAAACAAAAATTGAACAAAAATTGCTTATCTTCAGCTTCTTAATACTCAACACGAAGGCATTTTAAACAGTCCTTCTCAAGCAAACAAAACCTTTTCTTTGCTGCTTCACTGCTTATCAAGTTTTCACCGTTTGTTCACCGCAGAGAGGAAATATCATCAGCTATTGTGAGCGTACAGTCCATGTATTCACTAATAGTTTGGTCCCCTTGTACTTCACATTGCATATCCTCAAGTTCTGCTTCTAACAATTCTTCCTTTGCACAACTAGGAACATTATTAAACAGTCTCTCCTTATCATACAGAGATTCTCTTTCTCTCTCTGTGAGACTGTGTGACAGGCTGTTACCACATTCACTGGAGTATTTGGCCTGGGGGCCCTTCCAATGTTGATAACCATAGGGGAAGTTATAGTATTCACTTCTCCCTCTATTAGTAGAAATCAGCTTACCTCCTGGCTCTCTCTGATTCAGGCTTCTTGGTGCAGCTGCAGTTACTGGAGTAAAACCAAACGGAAGATTTCCACGGGCTTTGCCTTTTAACTTTCCCCCAGATATAAAAATATCTTCAGGCAAAAAGACTTTACCTTTCCTGTGCCTGTTATTTGGGTAAGTGGCTTTTTCTGCCTTCCTCAAACTGGCTTCCACATTGAATTCTCTGTTACCTTATGGATAGCCTTTTCTGAGCTCTGACGTCTCTGTGCACTGCTTGTAATAACAGTCACCTGGGCTCTCTCTCTCTGCCTGGGAATAAAACCTTTCAGCTTTCACAGCTCTCTCACCGTCTTCACTCCAACCCGGGCTTTCCCCAGCATGTCTTTGGCTCCTTGAATTCTCAAAGCTGCTTCTCTTCACTCTCTGCACACCCTGCACACTCTCTCTAACTCCACGTGCATTGGGTTTATCTGTGTGTGTGTCAACTCCACCCACTCCCAGCTGGCTTTCATCACCTAATGATCCCTCAGCCTTTCTGCTGCTTGGGCGTGATTCTATAGCTCGTGACCCAGTTTGTTTGTGTTGCCTATAGCAACTTCCTGACATGTGCTTCCCTGAAGTGTCAGTGTCAGTTTCATTACCTGCATTTCTGCCTATTTCCATGGGCTCTGCTAGATCCACTTTGTGACAGATTCCCCCCCCTTAAAATATTACGGGCTGCCGCATTTTCAGGAGGACAGCACGTAATCCTAGAGAGTGCATCCGCATTCCCGTGCAGTCTCCCTGCTCTGTGCTGCACAATAAAATTAAAGGATTGTAATGCTAGATGCCACCTGGTCAACCGCGCATTATTGTTCCTCATCTGATTGAGCCATTTTAGCGGGGCATGGTCCGTTATTAGAAGAAATTTCCTCCCTGTGAGGTAAAATCGTAAAGCTTCAATGGCCCATTTTATAGCAATTGTTAAAAAATGGAAAACTGTATAACCTAAGTCAAAAGACTGACGTATGTGAATGTGCAAATGTCGGAAGTATAGCCTTGAGACAGTTTTCTATCTCTTGTAGCTATCTTTCCTTTTTACTCAAAATTGAGCTCAAACGTTTGAGCTCAATTTTGAGTAAAAAGGAAAGATAGCTACAAGAGATAGAAAACTGTCTCAAGGCTATACTTCCGACATTTGCACATTCACATACGTCAGTCTTTTGACTTAGGTTATACAGTTTTCCATTTTTTAACAATTGTATAGTGGGAAAAACTTCAGTTAGGTGGTTAATTCCATTTTATAGCAAGGCATTCCCTCTCAATTGTGGCATATTTCCTTTCTGCCTTTGAGAGTTTCCTACTAAGGTAGGCTACGGGATGTTCCACTCCCTCGAATTCTTGGGACATCACCGCCCCCAACCCTGTTTCTGATGCATCAGTCTGGATTATAAATGGCAAACTGAAATCTATTCCTCGTAAACACCGGGGTACTGCAGATTTTCTCTTTTAGGGCAACAAACGCCACCTCAGCCTCGGGGGTCCATTTTACATGGTTAGGCGCATTCTTTTTTAACATTTCTGTAAAGAGAATACTCTCTTCCGCGAATCGAGGTATAAATCGACGATAATAGCCGATTAACCCTAGGAAGCTTCGTACCTACTTTTTAGTTAGGGGTCTGGGGAAATCCCTAACACTCTCTATTTTACTGGCCAATGGTTTTACAAGACCTCTTCCTACCATATGGCCCAAATATTTGGCCTCTTCAGTGGCAAATAAACACTTTTCTGGATTGAGCGTTAGGCCAGCCCTCCGCAGCGCTCTGAGTATCGCTTCCACCCTAGCGAGATGTTGTGCCCATGTCGTACTATATACCACAACATCGTCCATATACGCTAAAGCGTATTCATGGTGGGGCCTTAGCACTTGATCCACCAACCGCTGGCACGTGGCAGCTGCCCCATGTAAGCCAAACGGCATTCGCCGGAATTGGAATAATCCAATCGGCGTACTAAATGCCGTTTTGGGCTTTGAGTCTCATGTCAATGGGATTTGCCAATATCTCTTACTTAAATCTAGGGTGGTCAGATATTTTGCCTGCCCCAAGCGGTCTAAAAGATCATCTATGCGGGGCATAGGATAGGCGTCGAATTGCGAAATCTCATTGACTTGACGGAAGTCAATGCAGAACCGGAGCGTTCTGTCCGGTTTTGGCACTAGCACTATCAGGCTAGACCATGGGCTCTGTGACTCCTCTATTATACCTGTGGCCAGCATCTCCTTAACCTGCTCAATTACTTCCCGTTTCCTGGTCTCAGGCATTCTATACGGACGTTGCCTGATTACCTGTCCGGGTGCCGTAATTATCTCGTGGGTGACTAGGTGGGTTTCGCCCGGCCTATTCGTCAATACGTCTGAAAATTTTTCCAGCATCTGAATCAACTCTTTCTGATGTTGAGGTGACAGCCCGGTACCTATCCTGGGGATGGGCTGTTTCCTCCAATCAGCTATCTGAGGGCCGAGGTCTTCCTCATTCCTCTCCTCACTCAAGGCCGTCAGGTTTTTAACTTCTCTTTCCCCCGTAGAGCCAAATCCACCCGCCCCTCGTTTTGTGGGTGGCAATGAGGGTACCTCTTCCACCGTGGGAAACCCCACGCGCTCGCAAATTAGTTGCGCGATACGGTCGCCTGTGCGAACCTTAAAATCCTTATCCCCAAAGTTGAATAATAGGACTTTTATAAGGCCCCAATAATCTGGGTCAATGATCCCTGCCTCTACATCCAAAGAGTATTTCATGGCCAAACCTGACCTCGGCGCTATGCGCCCATAACATCCGTCCGGGATCCTTACTTGGATACCTGTGTCCACTAGTGCTTTCCCCCCTTTTAAAACGATGGTGTCCTCCACACTGAAAAGATCATACCCCGCGGCTGCCGCTGAGGCTCTTTTTGGGCTCTTGACCTGATCAGTGGTTCTACAGAATTGGAGTACAAATTTTTGTTTTCCGGGTGGTATTTCCTTTACCTGTGGCTGAGATCGGGAGCCTGTCCTAAGAGTTTTCCCAAATAGAGGACCGGGGATTCTTGCTGCTAAAGCTTCTGCTCCTGCTCCAATCCCCGCTGTCTGGCGTTGTGTAGGCCTGAGGGCTAGCTCATTCTTAAGACCTCTCTCCATTTCTTGATAGAAGGGAGCCCAATCCCGCCCGAGAACAACTGCATATGGTAGTTTAGGAACTACGGCCACTAATACTTGTCTTTTGGTCCCTAAACCTTTTATGCCCACCTCATACAGGGGATAGTGTGAGGATGCCCCATGTACACACCGTATGCGTACTCGACCCTCTGCTTGACTCGGGGTCGACGACCGATGGTGTTCGATGGTTTCCCAAAATTTCTGAGAAACCATACTTTGATCGGCTCCTGAGTCAAGTAGCGCCAGGGTATCTACTCCCTCCACCTGGACCTGTTGGAGGAATCCCTCCGGGACTTGTTTCCCCGCTCCCGATACAAGGACCGTTCGGGCTTTACAGTCTTTTCGGAAATGACCTGTCTTTCCGCAACCGTAACATTTCCCTCTATAAACAGATAAGACATCATTATCAGTATTATCACAATCATCCACTTTAGGTACTTTAACTTTTCCAAACTTTCTCATTCTAGCAGGATTTGCCATTCCAGCCACTTTTAAAATTCCAATTCCCGAGGTATCAGCCATTTTAGCCTCATAAAACCTATCTGCCATGTTGGCTGCCTCTTCCGTGCTGTGGCAATCCTTTAGGGTGAGATAAGTTTTTAACTCAGGAGATACAGCCTGCATGAACTGCTCCAGAATAATCTCATCCAGAATTGAGTCAAGTGACCTCCTCTCTGGGGTTAGCCACTTGTAAGCTAAACTCTTTAGTCTCTGGTACAGAGCTCTGGGAGTTTCTTTACCCTTTATCTTCGCCTCCCTAAACATGCACTTGTAGTATCTAGGAGTGAGACCTAGTCTATCTTTCACTGCCTTTTTTATCTCCGAGTAATCGGCAGCAAGACTAGCAGGCATGGCCTTAAAGGCAGATAGAGCCTCTCCTGTGAGTGTCATCGCAAAGCGAATTGCCCACTGCTCTATGGGCCACTTAAGGGTCTCTGCTATTCTTTCGAATGCATCAATGTAATCATCAAGATTGTCCTGTTGAGTTAACTGTCCCAGGGAAAAAGCATGGCAACTGTTCATCCCTACTTGTTGAAACATGGAAGTACTCGTCGCTCCTGTTGCCTGTGGCATCTTCAAGAGTGCTTCCATAGTCTCTAGCAGAGGTCGTTGCTGCTCCCTCATGGTTTCCGCATACCGCTCCTGGAGTTGCTGAACAAGCTCCACCTGTTTGTCCCATTGAGTTTGCATCCACATCATGACATCTCGGGGTTCCATTTTCCCTCCGGAGTCTGCTGCACCTGTGGAAAAAAGAAAAAGAAAGACCCACCAAGTGCAGTACTTTTCTTTTAAAACCCCTGTCTGTGAGCACAGCACCCCCTTTCTCACTTGGTATCCTTCTACCCTTCCGCCCAGGCTACCTTTACCTCAGGCTCCAGGTAGATTCCAGCATGTGAGAAAGGTCTCTTGTCTCTTGGGGAAACTGCTAGGTACATATGACCTAGATTGGCCACTGTTGGAAACAGAATACTGGGCTTGATGGACCTTGGTCTGACCCAGTATGGCATATCTTATGTTCTTATGTAAGGTCTTTTTCCTCTTATCTGGCTGACCTGCCAGCGAAAGTTCTCCTCAGACAGCACTTCCTGTGGCAGCAGTTTCTCCAAGGATGTCGTCTCTTTATTTGTCTTCCTTTTCCTTCTCAGGAAAACCATGCAAAAAAAATACTCAATACTACGCCATCTGTCACCCGGCTTGGGACCCCACAAGTTAAGGCAGGGTATGGAGCTGAGGCCTTGTGTTTAACCAGCCTGGAATAAGGTATAGAGAGCCTTGCTTGGCACTCTGGGAGTTGTAGTTTTTCTAAGCTAGTCAAAAGAACGAGTTGTGGACACGAGGTAAGGCTTAAGACAGTTTTTATTCTCCTTCCGGGAGGATTCTTTTGGTGGTAAAAATAAAGGTAGACAGACCCACTTTGGGCACAAAATAAAGAAACAAAAATTGAACAAAAATTGCTTATCTTCAGCTTCTTAATACTCAACACGAAGGCATTTTAAACAGTCCTTCTCAAGCAAACAAAACCTTTTCTTTGCTGCTTCACTGCTTATCAAGTTTTCACCGTTTGTTCACTGCAGAGAGGAAATATCATCAGCTATTGTGAGCGTACAGTCCATGTATTCACTAACAGTTTGGTCCCCTTGTACTTCACATTGCATATCCTCAAGTTCTGCTTCTAACAATTCTTCCTTTGCACAACTAGGAACATTATTAAACAGTCTCTCCTTATCATACAGAGATTCTCTTTCTCTCTCCGTGAGACTGTGTGACAGGCTGTTACCACATTCACTGGAGTATTTGGCCTGGGGGCCCTTCCAATGCTGATAACCATAGGGGAAGTTATAGTATTCACTTCTCCCTCTATTAGTAGAAATCAGCTTACCTCCTGGCTCTCTCTGATTCAGGCTTCTTGGTGCAGCTGCAGTTACTGGAGTAAAACCAAACGAAAGCTTTCCACGGGCTTTGCCTTTTAACTTTCCCCCAGATATAAAAATATCTTCAGGCAAAAAGACTTTACCTTTCCTGTGCCTGTTATTTGGGTAAGTGGCTTTTTCTGCCTTCCTCAAACTGGCTTCCACATTGAATTCTCTGTTACCTTCTGGCTAGCCTTTTTTGAGCTCTGACGTCTCTGTGCACTGCTTGTAATAACAGTCACCTGGGCTCTCTCTCTCTGCCTGGGAATAAAACCTTTCAGCTTTCACAGCTCTCTCACCGTCTTCACTCCAACCCGGGCTTTCCCCAGCACGTCTTTGGCTCCTTGAATTCTCAAAGCTGCTTCTCTTCACTCTCTGCACACTCTGCACACCCTGCACACTCTCTCTAACTCCACGTGCATTGGGTTTATCTGTGTGTGTGTCAACTCCACACACTCCCAGCTGGCTTTCATCACCTAATGATCCCTCAGCCTTTCTGCTGCTTGGGCATGATTCTATAGCTCGTGACCCAGTTTGTTTGTGTTGCCTATAGCAACTTCCTGACATGTGTTTCCCTGAAGTGTCAGTGTCAGTTTCATTACCTGCATTTCTGCCTATTTCCATGGGCTCTGCTAGATCCACTTTGTGACACCTCCCACTGTGAACATCGCACCATATGGCTGACACTGTGCTCCACCAATATCATCTAAACAAATAATTGTGTTTGCACAGCAGCTGCTATCACAAGCAGCCACTAACTGGGAATGTGACCCCCAAAACCTCCCACAGGCATATGAACACCCACCCACATCATCTGCCACCACCTGCTGTTGTGCTCTGCCCACATTGTTTGTCGCACACTCTTGCCTATATGTGACGTCGGGATTGTCAGTCAAATGTTAATGCAGTGTGGCATCCGAATTATATCTTTACAGAAACATCAACCTCTATAACCATTACACACCTAGGAAACAACATGAAGGTGGAAAGATAGGCAATACGTACATGAGAAGATCTCTGCAATCAACCTCTGCCTGACCGCTGTGCCCTCCCGTGTGTCACCACTGGCACGTACAGAGGGGCACGTTGGATCTTCCTCCAGATCCTCATTAATCTCTGCAGGGATATCGTGCCTGAGAGCAATGTTGTGCAGGATGCAACAGGCTATGATTATCTCTGCCACAGTCATTGGCTTATATTGTAAGGCCCCGCCTGTCCTATCCAGACACCTGAAGCGACTCTTCAACACGCCAAAGGTGCGCTCTATGACAGAGTGGCTGGAGGCATGGGCCTCATTGTACCTGCACGTGTCCGTGGCTGACGCAGAGGGGTCAGCAGCCAGGGGCGACACCCATATCCTGCATCACCTGCAGAAAGAAATGTTGCATGTGAATGCAGGAGTTCATGTTCACCAAAATTGACACATGTTTAGACGTGAGAAACAAACGCACAACACATCCTGACAGAAACATATGACACCACAACTATTCAGTTCAGAAAAATAGACATATGATGACAGAAAAGGACCACATGGCCTATCGAGTCTGTACACCCATGGCAAATACTACAACAGTTCCATCTATACCTTTAGAGATCCTGTGTGTGTGGCACATGCGTATTGTAATGCAGTTAGTGTCCACATCTTCACCACCTCCACTTTGAGACTATACCACCGATCCACTGAGCACAGATTCAAAGTGTATGTCTGAATAGTAACCAAGGAAAAACATGCTGTCATTTGAGGGAGGCCCACACCCAGAACATGTATGCCATGGAGGTCTGCCAAAGTGTAAACCATATCACCTCAATACACCGTGTCCACTAAGGTCTACATATGAAGATTTAGTAGTCTGTCTCCATATGCTGTATACTGCTGACCACCAATTGTTGTAATAGCCGTCCTCTGCACTGTCTCCATCCTGTTCACATCCTTTTGAAGGTGTGGTCTACAAACCTGCACACTGTACCCCACATGAGTTTGCACCAAGGACATATACATAGGCAGAGTACCTTCCTGTGTATCTGCTATCAATAACTCTCTGTATGCACCCATGTTGCCCCCCTGCTTTTGCCGTCACCTTTCCATAATGGTCAGCTACATGAGGATCGGCAGACACAACGACGCTAGCTCCTGCTCATCTACAGTGGGCAAAGGTACTGCACCCCTATACTGTGTTGCACCCCTGGTATGACGCAGCCAATATGCGTGACCATACATATGCAAACATGTCCTCCCAGCTTGAAAGCTCCAGAAAATCCAACAGATATTTCCAGACTCCTCCTCATGTTATCTAGTGCCTCCTGGGTGACAACTCCAGTACTGAGTGAGTGGGTGAACCTAAGACACACATGACAAGGGTTAGTTGTATGGATTGGCAATAACATAAACGTTACACGACATACAAAAATTAGCCGACAATTAACCATCATCACAGGTGTATGTGAAGGGCACCAACCCCCCCCCCCCCTCCATCCCATGTGGGCAGTTGGCACACACACACACTAGGAGGGATCCAGCACCAGGACAGCCATATGCACAGGGGCATAGTCACATGAACACCATGTGCATGTTATGATCATATAATGTTATGATTCTGATGGTCTTTTGTTAATTGTTTTCCCTGTTACTATACGTCTATACTCCTGTAATAATGTTAACTCACAACAGTCCTCTGTCTGTCTAACTTTTCTTATCTGTAAACTGCAGTGTTTAAAAAAAAGGTTGCTACATATGAGATGTTACATAAATAAATGTAGAAAGACATACATAGATTACTAATATTGAAATACTCACCCAGCAATATACAGTCCGCATACCGGCCTTCCTCAAATTGTGTGAATAGTGCCGAGTGATGCAGGATATAGGAGTCATGGGTGGACCCTGGAAACCTAGGGACCACATTCAGAATATGCAGATTTGCATCACATACAACCTGAACATTCAGGGAATGGTAGTGTTTGCGGTTGTGGAACGCTACCTCCCTGTCTCTAGGCGGGACCAGGGCATCATGTGTGCAATCAATAGCTCCCATCACGTGTGGTATCCCGGCTAACGCCTCAAAGGCCTGATTCAGGGTCCCCCAATGTTGCCTAGTGTGGGGAAGGGCTATGTAATTCCCCACCCGGCTGACCATGGCACACAGTACTTGGTGGAGACATCGTGAGAAGGTGGGGCGGCTCATGTCACCCACTGCGGCCACAGATGACTGGTAACAGCCAGAGGCAAAGAAATGTAAGGCAGCAAGGAGCTTGACTAAACCTGGTATGGCATGGGACCGATCAGTCAGGGGCTCGAGGTCAGGTCTTAGATCCTCATAGAGCTCCCTAATAGCCCTTGTGCTCAGTCGGTACAGGGAGATGACCTGGTCCTCACGCATGTCCTGGAGCTGGGCCCTGGGCCTGTAGAGGCGAGGCTGCCGAGCCTGCACCTCAGCATGCCTTCTGCGCCGTGCACGCACAGCACCTGCCTGGACCGCCCCCACAGCTGCAGGTCTGATTTGCTACGGGACTACACCCATGCCCGGGACTACACCCATGCCATTCTCTGAAATGCTTCCTGTTCCGCGTGCAGGACCCAAAAGGCAGGCAGAGCTCCGGAGTCTCAATGCGTGGATGAGACAATGGTGCAGAGATGAGGGTTTTGGATTTGTTAGGAACTGGGGAACATTCTGGGGAAAGGAGGGGCTCTTCCGAAGGGATTTGCTTCACCTTAACCGGGATGGAACCAGGCTGCTGGCATTAACCTTTAAAAAGGAGATAGAGCAGCTTTTAAACTAGATATTAGGGGAAAGCCGACAGTCGCCCAAGAGCGTTTGGTTCGGAAGAATGTATCCTTGAAGGATACTACCAAAAGCAGAGAGGTTCCACAAAAGAGTAAAGTAGCCCAAATGCCCTCAAGTATGGAGCAGACAGAGCTTAAAGATCCCAATTTACCCATGTCTAACAATAGCCAAATTAACATGAATAAAATACATTCTCTAAAATGCTTGTATGCAAATGCTAGAAGTCTAAAGAATAAGATGGGAGAGTTAGAATATATAGCACTAAATGAAAAGTTAGATATGATTGGAATCTCAGAGACATGGTGGAAGGAGGACAACCAGTGGGACACTGTGATACCTGGGTACAAACTATATCGTAATGATAGAGCTGATCAAATTGGTGGAGGGGTTGCGCTCTATGTTAGAGAGGGCATTGACTCAGAAAGGATTAAAGTTTTGCAGGAAACAAAATCTGCTGTAGAATCTGTATGGATTGAAATTCCATATAAAAGGGGGAAGGCAATGGCAGTAGGGGTGTACTATCGAGCTCCTGGTCAGAATGACCAAATGGATGATGAAATGCTCAAAGAAATCAAGGAAGCTAACAAAAGTTACAGTGCAGTAATAATAATGGGTGATTTCAATTACCCTGGTATCGACTGGGTCAGTGTCACGTCAGGACATGCTAGGGAGATAAAATTCCTAGATGAAATAAATGACTGCTTCTTGGAGCAGCTGGTTCATGAACCGACCAGAGGGGAAGCCATATTAGACCTAGTCCTTAGTGGAACACCAGATCTAGTGCAAGAGATAAGAGTGTTGGGGCCACTTGGCAATAGTGATCATAGCATGATCGCCTTTGATTTAATTAGTGGAGGAGGGATAGTAAGGAAATCCACAGTACTACCCTTTAACTTTCGAAAGGGAGACTATGATAAAATGAGGAAAACAGTTAAGAAAAAACTAAAAGGAGCAGTTGCAAAGGTTAAAGACGTACATCAAGCTTGGGTGTTGTTGAAAAATACTATCTTGGAAGCCCAGACCAGCTGTATTCCACGCTTTAAGAAAAGTGGAAAGAAGTCCAAAAAACTACCAGCATGGTTTAAAGGAGAGGTCGGAGAGGCTGTTGTTGCCAAAAAAGCATCTTTCAGGAAATGGAAAAAAGAGCCAAACGACGAAACCTGGAAACAGCACAAGCACTGGCAAGTCAAATGCAAGGCATTGATAAGGCAGGCAAAGAGAGAATTTGAGAAGAAGCTTGCTGCGGAAGCAAAAACACGAAATAAAGACCTTTTCAAGTACACTCGTAGCAAAAAAACCTATGAGAGAGTCAGTTGGTCCATTAGATGATAAAGGGGTTAAAGGAGCACTAAGAGGCGACAAGGCGATAGCAGAGAGACTGAATGAATTCTTTGCTTCGGTCTTTACTGAGGAAGATGTAGGGATGTTACCCATGACTGAAGTGGTATTTAAAGGTGCGGAAGAATTGAAGGAAATATTGATACATCGGGAAGATGTCTTACAACTATTAGATAAACTGAACAGTAGCAGATCACCTGGGCTGGATGGTATACATCCAAGGGTGTTGAAAGAACTGAAATATGAGATTGCAGACCTGTTATCAGTAATCTGTGAACTATCATTAAAATCATCTCTAATACCTGAAGATTGGAGGATCGCCAATGTAACACCAATTTTTAAAAAGGGTTCCAGGGGTGATCCGGGAAACTACAGACCTGTGAGCCTGACGTCAGTACCGGGAAAAATGGTAGAAACCATCATAAAGAATAAAATTACTCAGCATGTAGATAGTCATGACCTAATGGGAGACAGCCAACATGACTTTAGACAAGGAAGATCTTGTCTTACTAATCTGTTATTTTTTTTGAAGGAGTGAATAATCAGGTGGACAAAGGTGAGTCGGTTGATATTGTGTATCTGGACTTTCAGAAAGCCTTTGACAAGGTCCCTCATCAGAGACCTTTGGCAAAACTAAAGAGTCATGGGATAGGAGGCAGTGTACTATTGTGGATCAGGAACTGGTTAAAAGATAGAAAGCAGAGGGTAGGGCTAAATGGCCAATTTTCCCAATTGAGAAAGGTGAATAGTGGTGTACCCCAGGGATCTGTGCTGGGTCCGCTGCTTTTTGACATATTCATAAATGACCTGGAAAGTGGAATAACGAGTGAGGTTATCAAATTTGCAGATGACACAAAACTATTTAAAGTTGTTAAAACCCAAGAGGATTGTGAAAAATTGCAAGAGGATCTTGATAAATTGGAAGACTGGGCATCAAAATGGCAGATGAAATTTAATGTGGACAAGTGCAAGGTTATGTACCTAGGGAAGAACAACCCAAACTATGGTTACACTATGCAAGGTTCCACATTAGGAACCACCACCCAGGAAAAAGATTTAGGCGTCATTGTGGATACCATGTTAAAACCCTCGGCTCAGTGTGCAGCGGCGGCCAAGAGAGCAAATAGAATGCTAGGTATGATAAGGAAAGGAATGGAAAATAAAACAAAAGATATTATAATGCCTCTATATTGTTCCATGGTGAGACCGCACCTTGAATATTGTGTGCAATTCTGGTTGCCGTATCTTAAAAAGGATATAGCGATTTTAGAAAAGGTTCAGAGAAGAGCCACCAAAATGGTAAAGGGGATGGAAGGATACTCCTATGAGGAAAGGCTAAAAAGGTTAGGGCTCTTTAACCTGGAAAAGAGACGGCTGAGGGGAGATATGATAGAAGTCTATAAATTAATGAACGGAGTAGAACGGGTAGACGTAGATCAATTGTTTACGTTATCAGAATATAGAAAGACTAGGGGACATGCAATGAAGCTACAGGGTAAACTATTTAAGACTAATAAAAGAAAATATTTTTTCACTCAACGTGCAATCAAACTCTGGAATTTGTTACCGGAGGATGTAGTAAAGGCTGTTAGTGTAGCTGGATTTAAAAAAGGTTTGGACAAGTTCCTAGAGGAAAGGTCCATAAACCATTATTAAGAAGTGACCGAAGATATCAATGCTTGACCCAGTACAAGCATTGTGGAACTTGTGTCTCTTGGGGAAACTGCTAGGTACATATGACCTAGATTGGCCACTGTTGGAAACAGAATACTGGGCTTGATGGACCTTGGTCTGACCCAGTATGGCATATCTTATGTTCTTATGTTTTTATGTTCTTATGTTCTTATGCCCTGTGCCTCAGCCCTATGGACACCATTTCCCCTGTCCTGCAACCGCAGCATCTGCCCACGTCTCAGGACACATGCAGCAACATAAATAGTCGCCATAACCTCCTCCCGTCCGGCTACACAAACACACTCAAACACACACACAAACCTCCCTAAACAGTGTACACCTTACAAACCACACAAGACAATACACACACAATACAATACAATACCCAATACAACCAACACCAATACAATCACCACCTACACTATGATCCATGCTGCTTGAACTGAACAGACAGGCCTAAGTAGCTTGACCTGTAAATGAAGCTTGTGGTTAGGCCCAGAGGAATGAAAACCCCCCTGAATGCTGCTACCTTAGAATTGAAACTTAACTAAGCACAATTAAGCATAGCTAAGCAGAATCGAAACTTAGAAAATATAGAAAAAACAAGTTTTAATTGGTATTGATAAGAGAGTGAAGCTTCTATGGAATTAATTAACTTTGCTGAAAGAAAAGTTACAGTGCCCTGCTTTCCCACATGTTTTAGTTAGTCAGTGACCTTGGAGGAGAATTGTATCAAGAGTCTAAGAACTGTCTATTGTAATGGGGACTGTAAGGGGGGCAACCAGGTGCTGAGCCCAGACAAAGGTCCTCATTGGATAGCTACGTAATGGCACCGGGACCAATAGATGGGGCAAAAGGGGTTACTGGGACCAATGAAAAGTTTGCCTATGTCCAGAATGGAGAAGAAGGCTATAAAAGTTGTTGTTTTGCTAGAAACCATTGCTCAGCCATTTTGAATGTGATTCTGCTTGAGTCTTGTGCACAAATAAATGATTTGGACCTTCTGAACAGACTCCTGGTATCATTGGATTGTCTGCGCTCTGCTGCTACAACACCAGCTTTGACTCTCTCCCTTCCTCTCTGCAAACACACTCCTACTCTTCCTCGCCTACAACCCTCAACGTGGACAAGGTGTTCAGGCATAATTATATGTTCTTTTTTGGGGGTTTGTGGCCGTTGTGCATGCGTAGGTGTGCGCGCGCGGTGCTCCTGCATTGCGCGTGTGCGCAACTCTACGCATGGGCGTCTGTCTGTGCGTGGCCACACGCACATGCGCGCGAGTTGCACATGCGCGGGACGCACACAGCTGCCCATGCGGCACTCGCCATACTGCGCATGCGTAATGAGTCACGCATGCGCAGTAGTGCGAACACAGCGCATGTATGCAACTGCGCATGGGCGGCTGTGTGTGCATCCCGCGCATGTGCGTCTCTCCACGCATGTGCGTGTGGCCACGTATGGACACCCATGTGCAGAGTCGCGCATGCGCGCGGCGCATGAGCACCACGCCCGCACAATTGCGCATGCGCAACGTAAAAAACGTGCAAAAACCCTATAAATATGCCTGCACACGTGGCCCACGTTGAGGGTTGTTTGAGGAGTTCGAGTTAGAGAGAGATAGTTATAGAGAGAGTTAGAGAGAGAGGCTGTGGTGGGAGTAGTGCAGAGGAAAGAGGGAGATAGAGAGAGAGAGTTAGAGGGAGAGAGGCTGTGGTGGGAGTAGTGCAGAGGAGAGAGGGAGAGCGAGTCACAGAGAGTTAGAGAGAGAGAGGCTGTGGTGGGAGTAGTGCAGATGAGAGAGGGAGAGAAAGAGAGTTAGAGAGAGAAAGGCTGTGGTGGGAGTAGTGTAGGAATTTTTCTTTTTCTTTGGGTTGTGTACTTTAAAAGTTTTCCTTTTGTATTGTGTTGTGTAGTGTGTCCTGTATTGTAGTGGTATTGTATTCTGTATTGTGGTTTGTAGTGTGGTCTGTGTTGTGGTGTGTTTAGGTGAGTGGGGGTGCGGCGAAAGGAGCGGGTGATGGAGAGGGAGAGGGAGAGAGAGGGTCAGGGTCAGGGTGAGGGGGTGGAGGAGTTGGGCCAACCTGTTGGTGTAGAGACACCCAGGGCAGTGACTGCACAGCCTATGGAGGAAGAGGCAAGACCATCTGGTGGGCCCCAGGCTGCACAGTACAGCCAAACGGCAAAAAGAAAAAGGATACCTGTGCCTGGACCACAGAGGAAGAGGGCTGTAAGGTTCAACGAGAGGGAGAACTACATCCTACTGTCACAGGTCATAGAGAACTATGACGTATTATTTGGCCGGCTCATTAGCCGCACAACTGTGGCCACCAGGATGGCAGTGTGGGAGGAGGTGCGTGCTGCACTGGCTGAGGCAGGGGGCCTCCCACGAGATGTTGAAAGCCTCAAAAAGAGGTTTTCGGATATTAAAAGAGGGGTGAGGCAGCACATGGTCGCCGAGAGACAACATGCTCTGGGCACAGGTGGCAGTGGCCCCTTCATACCATCCCTCTCGCCCCTGGAACAGGAGCTGGCCACAAGATTGGGCCATATCTACCTCCGTGGTCTGCCTGAGGCCCTCGACACGGCACATCCTCAGGCAGGTATGTATGCTAACTGTCAGGTACAAGGTCATGCCTGAAATTCCCATTGTGTACACATCAGGCATCTGCACAGACCCTCCCATACCTGTCACCCAATCCCTACCATGTTGCTATCCTGGTGGCACATGTGTTTGATATACCCCTGCACAACCTGTTTTGTTGCCATTTCCCGGGGCCACATTCAAAATGTGTCCCTCATCCCATCCCTCTCCCCATCTGTCCCAAAAAAGCCCAAACACACGAGTCAGTACTCTACCACCACACCTGTGATTGCCATCCCCTGTATGATTGTGAGGGCCATTGATCAGGGCATGTTTGTGTGACTTACTATCTGCACAGTGCTGCATGTGCTTTTCAGTGGGCCAGAGGTGATGGCTAGTTGTAGTCCACTGCACAATGGGTCACTGCCAAGCACATGTAGCACTGAGGAGATAGTATGTCAGAAGAAAATGTGCCCTACTCAAAATCCCACACAGACATACAGTGGATGGCAAAAACAGGTGTAAGGGTGGGGTATTAGCAGGCATGTGTGGACATATTTGGGGCAGATGGGGAAAGGGATGGGATGGGGGACACATGTGGAATGGGACCAGGAACAGGAACATGGCAAACATACAAGCTGTGCATGGGTACAGCACACACATGTGCCCCTAGAACAGGTACATGGTGGGGACACACACGTATGGGAGGGTGTATTGGGTCCTGTATGCAGCACATATACAGGGCCCCCCCCATCATGTCTGTGGTGTCTGTAGCACACACGTATACATAGGTGGATTGTTTAAACATATGTGTGCTGTCTCTGATTGTTCACAATGCAGGTGACTACAGTGAAATGGGGGCCCAGGAGGAGGAGGAGGTGGAGGAGGAGGTTTACATGACAGTCCCTCTGAGTCTGGTGGAGGCCGAGGCGGCTGTCTCAGGGGGCAGCACAAGTGCCGGAGATGAGCCCCTGGAGCCACCCATCACCAGCAGGACTACACTGGGGGCTGCAGCAATGGAGGACAGCCAACACCCCAGGCAGGCAGCAGGCACGGATGCAGCTGACACAGCTGTAATGATGGCGGAGCTGAGGGTACACAGCGCATCAGCACGGCGCGATGCCGAAGGTGGGTGACAACAGACTGTCACAACCACAACACAGAAACCACTAGTCTCTAGTTGGTGTTTGTGTGGTGGATGTGGCAACATTCCTTCCACAGCTGTTACATGTATGGCTCACGTAGACGGGATGTAGTGGAGAAAACAAAAGGGTATGCCGTATGATAGATGATGTTAATGTGACACACACCAGAACAGCCTAAGGTCAGGTAACACCTACAGATGCAGACATAAGAGGAATGTTGCTTAAGGTCCAGCACGTTGTCAGCCACTAAATAAATACAAGCATTGCCCTTGCAACAGTCTGCCTCATTGCAGACACCCAGATGTCTTGTAGACAACAGGATGACAACTGTCCCATAGTCATCAAACTATCAGAGCAGAGATAAACAAACCTAAGCATCCTCTGTGATATAATGTCACAGAGCCTCCATTCCCCACAGTCTGCATCTGCAGGTGAGAAGCAATCATAGCATATGAAATGAGCTGTCAAAATTTGTTAGTTCACCCATATACAAGGATTTACAGAGGTGACAGGATCATAGAGAATGAAAATATGGGTTGGGGGAAAAACAGGTCCCGCAAGGCTGCCTGTACGCCAACAAATAAGATAGACTGCTTGGCATACAGACAAGGCCATCAACATGTCCCCTACCTGTAGCTCAACCAATGAGTCACCTGATTGCATAGGTTGGGACCAGGGGCGTCCCAAGGAGATTGCGGGGCTATGTGCGGATACTCAGTGATGGGCACCATTTGCATAAGTGGCATATTTGCATGAATTGTTGTATGTTACCATACAGTAATGTTTAGTAAACATGTCTCTTAATGAGTGTATGAATAAAGAAGGACTAAAAGATTGCCAAATTACTATACTCCAGTGCCAACTGCCAGACACATTAGGAACTACAACAAACGCTGCCCATGTAGACACCATAGCAAACCCCCCGTATCCTGACAGCATTACCAGGACTCACAAATCACCATACCCCACCTATCAAACTGCAACACTGCAAATACTCCACCAAGACTTTTCAGAACATACTGGGGAAAGAGAACAATTGTCAATGTCAAATAGGAATTACATAAACAGAATACCTCAGCTCAGTTATACTTGCAGAACATAGACCATAACCAAACAAGGAATCACAATTTACATACAGGAAGGCAATAATTAAACTGGGAGCCTCAAAAGGCAAACATGGAATGTACTACAACACTGTAGAAATAAACCTATAAATTAAATTGGAAGTAGCGGTATACAAATCTATGCCAAATCAGTACATTGATACATTCATTTTCCCTTGTACCAAACAAAGCGCAGACGTTAATGATGCACATTTCCCAATGCTTCCATATTCCAGTTAAAAAATTCAAAAGCAACAAATATCTCTCTACCTTGTGTGCATGTTTTTGCAGTTGCCATTGCTCCAGCCACTTTCAGCAGGTTTCTTCATGAGTTGTGCTAACTCACCATCGTCTGATGTCCATTTGTCCATTCTGCTCTCTTCTAGTTTTCTTTCCATTCTCTCTCTCTACATCTGCTTTAACATACTCATCTTTCTCCTTTAGTTCTTCCCTCATTCCTATCTCATTCTCTCAATTTTTACCCCTCCATCCTCAATCCCCACGTACCCTCCCAATAACAAGCCAATTGTAGATTTATCATCCCTCCCACACAAAACTTATTTTCCTCTCTCCATTTAACTCTCCCAGCCCCATCCCATTCTAATCCTTCCCCAACATCAGCTCCCTTCTAGTTCCAGCCTCACCCAGCATCCATTCTCTTCTAGTCCCTGCATCAGGCCATTTCCATGCTTAGCTCCCCCATCCATTTCCAGTTCAAGTCCCTTCATCAGCTCCTTTCCAATCCTAGCCCCCCATCAGCCCATATCTAGTCATTTCCTAGACCCATCATCAGCCCATGTCAAATCCTACCTCCCCGCCACACAGCCCAATCCCAGTCTAAGGCCCCCCATGAGGCTACTTCCAGTTCTAGCCCCTCCATGAGTCTATCTCAATCCAAGCCCCCACCACAGTCACTTGCTATTCTTTCCTCCCCCAACAGCCCATTTCCAGTCCTATCCTAGCTACTCCATCACCCCATTTCCAGACAGGCCCCATCATCCCACAGCCCATTACCAGTCTCAACCCTCCATAGTCCATTACCGGTCCTAGCCCCCCCCCCCCCAAAGGCCACCTAGAGTCCTAACCCCTCCCCAACAGCCCATATCCTGTCCTAACCCCCCCCCCCCAACCCACAGCCCACCTCACGTCACGTCCTAACCCCCCCACATCGGCTCTGTGATGTTTTTAAAAAAAACACTGGGTATTGCCGCTGCCGCTGCGGCAGCAGCAGAGTGGAGTGTCCCGCGGAGCCCCCTCTGCCCGCTGAGCCCCTCTGCAGGGGCATTCAGAATTGCAAAGGGAGATTGTCTCCATTGCGTCTCTTTTAAGGCCGCAGGGGCTATTGATACGTTATCCATCAGCCCCTTGTGTCTAAAGGAGCAGTTGGGAAATTTCCCATTAGCCCCTGTGGCCTTAACAGAGACGCGAGGGAGACACTCTCCCTTTACAAATCTGAAAGCCCTTGCAGAGGGGATCAGAGAGCAGAGGGGGCCCCGCGGGACACTCCAATCTGCTGCTGCAGCCGCGGCAGCGGCAGTAGCCAGGTTTTGAATGTTGTTTTGGAATGTTGTTAAAAAGCACAATGTTCCTTGCGTGGGGACCCCTGAAACGCGGGGCCCTGTGCAAATACATACTTGCTCAAGGGATGGGCCGGCCCTGGTTGGGACTCACCCACACAATCACATAGGTCAGCTAACGATCTCTGTTGTTTTCTGAAAGACTAGCCAACTCCCAGCTACCACTCCTGCTGCCAAACGAAATCAGAGAAACACCCCCCCAGCTCTGGTTATCACCGCCCTTCCCCAGTGAGTACCACCAGCTGTGGATTCCGCAACATAACCCTGTCATTGCGTTCCTGGGGTCTGTCCACCTCTGATGCCCCCTCTGTTGCTCCCCCTGCTCTGTCCAAACCCTCCATATGTTCACCAAGGTCTACGAGAACTGGCACCCAACCCCTCCTCTGTGTTACACAAGGTGTATGTGAACCCCTCTGGTGTCATACACGTGAAGCAGCAGTGCACTTGTGCAGGTAAGGGTTGGTATCCTTGTGCTAGCACTCCATCCCTCTGAGTCAATAGCACATCTCCTGTAACCTTTCCAAACTGTGTTTATCCCTCAAACTGTGGCCCCACTTGGGCTGCCTTTCCTAGACCTTCCTCTGATCATCACTGCTGCTCTCCAGCTGTGGTTGTTGTCCCTGGTGCATGCTCCACCTCCCGTACACAATGGACATGTGTTTGCTCTCTTTGCCCAATCCTGTTGCTACGTCTGCAGTATGTGGGTGTGTCAGCGCAGCCTGTGGATCCTTGTGTTTGCCTTCCACATCAAAGTACTGTAACGTGTCCTTTGCGTTTCTATGACTTATACTACTGTGAGAATGATGTATCTTACCCCTATCCATGTGTCTACTAGAGTCTGCCCTATCGGATGTGTGAGGCCCTGGAGGGCATGCTGGATGTAATGAGGCAAGCAGTACCTGCACCACCACCACCACCACTGGCACCGGAAGAGGGTGTAGCACCGCGGGTGGGGGGTTTGCCACGTGGCAGGCGTGGGCGGCCACGCCGTTGCTAAGTTATGTTTACATCATCATGTAAACCAACAATGCATATGGTTGTCCCTGTTGCATTGATCATTTGAAACACCTATGTATATAGTTGTCCTTGTTTTCAACGTTCCATTTCCTATTAAATTTAATGAGCAGACATATGAAAATTGTCTGATGTGTCTGTGCCATGTAAACCACGCTGATGGCAATTAGAGCAGTAATCAAGAAATTTTTCTAGAAACTTTAAAAAGTGGAAAAGATAACTGTGACAATAAACAGCTGTCATACACTACATGCACTGTGTGTTTCCAATGTGTGTCCGTGCGGTCCCCTATGTAGTGTGCAAATGCATGTCGTGTCTCTGACTATATGACCTTCACCCAGTCCCCTTGCTGGTGGGGTGTTTGCACTGCCAGGTATTACTTCACAGATGCTAGCTATGCCATGTGTGACGTGCACATTGTGTGTTCACTGCCCCAGGGCTGCAGCGGGGCAGTTTACCCAGACACCCATGTTGCGACAGGGGGACTATTCTGAGGTTGCATGTTCAGTGTTCTGATCCATCACCGTGTTCACCCCATCATACACCCAACACTGTTTGCATATGTGTGACCATTGCCCATGCCTGTAACATTGGTTACATTCCTGCCCCCCCACCCTAGGCATGCATGTGGCACAGGCAGACATGGGTGTCATGCGTATGTCGGCTTCTGATGTATGCTTACAAAGTTGGTTCACCTACGCCCATCCCTGTGACATGGATGTCCCCGGGACGCACGCTACTTTGCAGCATCTCATGCACCACCCTGGGATCAGACCCCTACACACATGGTTATCCCCCAAAACTGCATGTGGAGCCAGTCGACGTATGCTACCCATGTCTACCTGTTCTGCACATCCCTGTCCACACACATGCTGGCATCCCTAGTCTTATGCTAAGTGAGACACATGACCATTTCAATTTCATCAAAAATATTTATATTTTTAATGTACAAACTGGGGAATATATACATTTGTGGGGAGGGGGAGAATACCCATCACCCTCCCCCCCAAAATCCCACCCTCCTTCCCCCTGCCACCCCCACCCGCCCTGATCACCCTCCCCCACCCCTCCCCCCACCCCCACATGAACCACACCCTTGCCCTGCATGCACATGTGTGGACGTCACAGGCGCCATCAATGACGCCTGTGACGCCCTTCAGGGGGTGGCTGCCGACATGGCAGATGCTCCACCTCAGCAGCCACCCGCTCAATGGCTCCTGCCATCCACTGCTGCGAGTGCACTAAAAGATGCACTCGCTGCTCCAGTGCATCCAGGGCCACATACAGGTCTGCCACGCATCTGTCACCACACACACACATAGTCCCTGGGGTCTGTGTGGTGGCATCTGCGTGCGACCTGTTTGCGGCCCTGGATGGTGGAGGCACCTGCCATGCTTCCTCTCCAGTACCGCTTTCACTATAAGTTTTTGATTCTCCTCCACCGGACCATTTACACCTGTACTCCCCGTTACTTGGCTGACTGCATTTCACGTTACACTCCTCACCGATTGCTCCGTTCTACTCATACAAATCGACTGTCCCTTCCTTCACCATCGCAAGCCCGTCTGGAGCAGACGCGGCACTCAGCCTGGTTTTTCCTTGGCCCCTCACTCTGGAACATGTTACCTACCTCATTGCGCTTAGAATCCTCCTACCATCAGTTTAAGTTGTCCCTTAAAACCTACCTCTTTCAGAAAGCCTTTGACTTGCCCTCTGAAGCTTCCCCCAACTGATCTGTCTGTATGTTCCAACCTATATGTTGTCTATTGGTTAGTTACATTATCTTTTATGATTATTGGTATGATTTGATGTTATTTTGTCAATGTTAATTACATGTAATTTATTATGATTGATTGTTTGAATAATTTCTTGTGAGCTGTCTATTTCTTTTCTCTACTTTCTTTCCTGTCTACCTTTGGCGTTCTTTTCCTGGTTTGTGGTGCAAATCATTTTTAACTGTACACCGCTTAATGCTATTGCCCAAGCGGTATATCAAATTTTAATAAAGATAAAGATAAGACATGGCTGGCGGGATCCCACAGTGCCCTGTGCTGCACTGTCTTCCTGATCACTTTCCCACACCCCCTCCAGCCACTCCTCCCCCCCTGACTCCTCCCCCCCCACCCTCCAACACCTCCCCCACCCCCACATCACCCACACCCTCTCCCTCCCCTGCCAGCCTGCCAACCACCCCTTCCAGGCCGACGTCATCCGTCTCCTCCTCCACTCTTTCAGCGTCTGGCCCCTCCGCCTCCTCCTCGCTGGTATCCACCACTACCACCTCCACGGCAGGGCGGGAAGTGGGCCTCTTTAATGCATACGCCGAGGTGCTTGGCTGCTCCTAGCTGTCATCACCATCTGTGGAAGATGACAGTCATCAGCACATTTTTATGTGTGTAACATAGCACATGTACCTATGCAGGCACCACACAGACTGCTGGGCCAATGGAACCTCTGTTACTGGGCAGCCACTTCGTCAATACTCACCATCACCCTGTGAGGGGCCCTCACGCTGGAGGCGCTGGAGGTAGGCCCCGTGGTGAAGGCGCAACTCTCGGCCTTTCTTCCTCAGATCCTCGACCTGTGGATGTGAGAAGAATGGGTGGGGGCATGAGTGACTAATCACCTCTGGTGTGTGGCCAACATAAACATACATCAGTGTGGCCAGGGTCTTGCTGCTCCAGCTCCACTGATGTGTGTGTCATGTATAGCATAGTTCATCACGTGTCACAGGGGATCTCCATGAGCGCCAGGAAGATGTCATCACATGTGGGTAACATCGGTACCAACTGAGCCTGTGTGAGAATGCTAGCCAGCGTCCTATATGACAGCCTTTGACAGCATCCCATGGTGCGTGCGTGATGCCTTCCCCCTGTCCAAAATGCCTCCCTCTATTGGAGTATTCTGCTTACACCAGGAGGGAGGGAGAGAGACATTGGGAAAGTGGGAGAGAGAGACACAACCCACAAGGGGAGATGGATGGGTTGTGATTACGTCATCCTGCTGTTCCAGGAGCTCACCTGTTACAGGTGATTAACTATGCTATCACCAGGTACAAGCAGGACATAGTCACACATGTGGCGAAACCGTAGATGTGGATGCCAGGAAAGGATCACCAGAGTGGTCAGGGCCTGCGGAGGGCCTCTACTTCCACCCATGGTTGTCGGGCATCCTGTGGGAGAGGCAGCTAGGAGTGTATTACGTATGGGGGAGGTTTTGCAGAGCAGCCTGACCAACCAGAGAATGCCTGCAGGAGCCTTTATCCAAGCTTACAGGGCCCGTGAAACAAGGACCAGGTAGCTGCTTCAACAAATGTTGTTAATATGTAAAGAATGGACGTGAGACCATGAGTCTGCCATGACTCTCACATTGTGAGTGGGTACATGGGCCACCAGTGAATGGTGTTATCTAGGTTAGATAACAGGTAATACACTGAGCAATCCAGTTGGTTAGAGATAGTTGTGACACTACTGTACCCAAATGCAAACAATCCGAGAGTCTGAATAGTTGAGGGGACTTTCGCTGTTGCTGGGTCCTCTGCAGACGGGAAGCCACAGCTCATTCACAGTACAAGTATGAAGCGTCCTCTCTGCATTTGCAGCATGCAACTGTTGAAAGACTACAGATAACTACAAATCTTGTTTCAAATGAAAGGAGGAATCCACCTTAGGCATGATGTGTGGATGTGTCCGTAGCATGACATGCTCATGGTGAAACGTTGTGTGGGGTGCATAAGGCACTGGAGCTTGGGATTCACTAATACGACTTGCTGATGTGATTGCAAGATGGTATTTTACTTCCAAGGTCAGAAACTTTAAGGATGTAGTCTCTAAGGGCTCAGAGTGCGGCGGCATACGCTGCCCTGGCAACAGATTGGGATCCCATGCCTCTGGAGGTGGTGTAAGGGCAGGTCTTGCAGGATGCAGGCCTCTCATGATTCCGGATATGAGAGGATGGGATGACATCGGTTGTCCAGTGATGGGCTCAGAAGGAGCAGCAATGCCACTTCAATGGACTCAGACTCACTCTGTTTGGAGACCATTGTTTGATGAGTAATGGCGTACGTCAAAAACATATTTCCATACGGATGACAAAAGGGGTTCCAGGCCTTTTGTTATCAACAAATGAAATGTCACGTCCACCTGATGGCACAGGATTGCCTTGTGGAAGGTTCCTGGAAGCACAACGGACATCATGCACTTTCTGACTAAGGGGAGGGGCAAAGCAGTTCCAGCCATCAGTAGACAGTCTCTGGGGTGCAGAGACGGGGGATTAGTATGCCATACATTCCCCTCCTCCTGCGACAGTAAGTCTAGAGCTGACCCCACATACAGGGGTTAAACCTGGGTCATATGTGGTATCAGAGGGTATCACACCTGTTGTTGCCAGCGTGGGCGTATGAGGATCATGTAGCCTCTGTCCCTCAGGGGTTGCAATGGGGTCTATGCAGTCAAGGCAATGGGAGGTCAGGCATATAGGAATTACTGCCCCCAGTTGAGGAGGACAGCATCCCTCGTTTGATAGCTCTGAGCTGGGAGTGGTGTATAGAACCGGGTAGGTTTTGCATATGATGGACGTGCAAAGATGTATGACTCTTGAGTTGCCCAGAGTTGCACTACTCAACAGAGTAGGTAAATGTTTACAGACCATTTGTGCAGCAGCACAACACAACAGAGTTTGTATGGCTAAGAGTTCTGATTGCCAGGAAAATAGACTGCCAGGAGATGGATCTGCTGCTGTCTTGCAAACACCCACAGTTGAGGAGCTTCGTTACAAAGTGACATAGAGGCTTTTCCTCTTTGTTAGTTTACCTAGACCATAGCTACATGATTGTCGGCGCAAAGTAGTATTCCATTGGCCTGTAGAAGGGAATGGCGGACATAAATATCCAGGCAAATTGCTCAGAGCTCAAACAGATTGCTGTGGAACTGACTCTCCTGACAAATGCAGGTGGCTTGGATGGAGGTGTCCAGAACATGTGCAGCCCAGCCCACTTTAGATGCATCTGTTGTTAATGGGATCTGAGGAGGGGTTTGCTGGAAAGGTGTGCCCTCCATCAGTGTTTGTGCTGTCCACCACCAGTCCAGGCACAGGGTATGGGGTTTCCATTTACTGTCACATCTGAGAGACAGCCTGTTGCTTGCGTCCACTAGGAAGAGAGTGTGCCCACTGGGCTGGTCTCATGTGGAGGCACGCGTAGGGAACCACATGCACCGTAGATGCCATGTGACCCAGCAGCTGATGCATCTCTCGAGGTGAGAGATGCGCTTGTTGTATTTTTGTCCAAACACGTTGCACAATGCGAGGACAGTGAGGCTGAGTCAGGTAGGTCTTTGTTAGTCTGGTATCTAGCCTTGCACCTATGAGCTCCAGCGTTCACGTAGGAGTCAGAAAAGATCCCACCAGATAGCTGACTGGGCCTACATATTGGAGTCCACGCATTGTGTAAGCAAGAGAGGCCTGGACATGTGTTTGTGACTGTGGCTGGATGTGGCAGTCGTCCACGTAGGGCCACCAGAATAATCCCCTGGTACGGAACAAACCGGCAAACACAGACATGCACTTTGTGAATACTGTGGGTGCTGAGGCACGGCTGAGGGGAAAACATTTTTGAGATAGTGGTTTCCTTGATGGGGGGACCAAAGGAACCTTCGGTGTGCTTGTGGGCAGAGAAGATGTGTGTATGCATCCATGTGATCTAAACAACACAGGCATATCTGCTTGTGTTGGTCAGGAAGTATGTTTCCTCGCAAGGTCATTTGGAATGTCATCAGGAACAGAAACTGGTTCAGTTCTCTGAGATGTCAGATGTGTCTGTGACCTCCTTCTTCCATAGGTCTGAGGAAATTGTGGGGTGAAAAGCCAGAACCATGTTAGGGATGAGGTACCTCTTCCATTGCTCCTTGAGGTAGACGATGTGTTAGCTTTGGAATTATGTGAGGTGAGATTTGCAAACTGAATGCCCCCACTATTGTTGGAGGCGGGCGGCTATGTGCATGACGCCTCTACCCTCTTCTATGATGGACACAGTCCAGGGTTGTGATGTTATCTGCCTCCATCTGTGGATGAGGTGTCATTATCTTCTTGTGATTGTGGACAGTTTATTTCCCTGGAGGGCCAGGAAGGGCAGGTACTCCATCACAGAGGCAAAAGCCCTGTGGGGGCTGAGGCTGCTGGGTCTGCTGAGGCTAACAAGCTGTCAGCTTTCTCTGCATAGTAGCTTGTTGACCCTTTCTAGCAGCTTGTACTGCAGGTTTTACGTAATGAGCATAGGACTGTCTTATCATTTATTTTTGTAGGGGAAGCGCTTTTCTAAAACTCTCATCTTTGCAGGATCTACAATATTTGAAGGGCTTGTTAAGGTTAAATTGTCCTGCTGGCTTATAAAAATAATTTTTCCACACTACACGGGATGTTGACCAGTTAACCTGTACCCAGTGTTGCAGGTGAGAGGCTTGCAGCCAGCCAGGTGTCCTTGCCCCAATAGCAATGGCAGAGACTCTGCCTTTGCATGACACACAGTCAGAAGCTGCCCTGTTCACAACATTTGAAATGTTCTGGGCATGCTTGACAGGTGCTTTTTAGTGGTGGCCTCTGTGATGTGCGAGATGTGGAGTTAACAATTGTAGATCTTGTTTGACCTCCGTCAGGAACATTCGCATGTACATGATATAGGCAGCTGTCCTGTCTGACAGCTTGAATGTATGGACAACCCAGCGACCATAGACAACTAAAGTATTACACTCCCTACCAGGAGGTTTGGTGGCATATTGTTTGTAACGTTTAATTCTCCTCCTAGCACACTCAACCATGATGGAGTGATCAGGGAGGTGTCCTTACTGCAGACCAGGTGACGGAGGCACATGTGGGAATGTGGAGAGGTGGTAGGAGGAATCTTCCACATTCTCAAAAGGAGATTCCGTAAGATCTGCTGTAGTGGCAGAATGTCTGGCCCCTATGGAGTTTGTAGATATTGGTGAATCTATGTATCCCGTGGCCTGTGCTCACATTGTGTTACTAATGACATGGAGAGGCCCCCAACTACATGTGTGTGGAGATCCAGGAAGGACATATCTTTTGTAGGGGACATTCTCCTTTTGGGAGAGGCAGGCTTGTCCTCGAGAGGTACATCGTTACCCTCTGAGCTGTCACAGTCATCAGACCCCTCAGGAGACTGGATGTATCCTCTCTATGGAGGCTCAGGTAAAGTGAGGTCTTGGTACCAATTGGCCACAGTATCGTAGTGACATTGTATCAGTGTGTGGATACCAGTACTCAGCAGCACCCATGGTGCATTTGCCAATGCCGGTCATGCAATTGCTGCACCAACCGTTGTTGCACTTTGCAGGGTCTGTGGTGGAACCAGGGTCCTGGATGCCACATGGTGAGCTGCCAGATTGTGTTCAATGGCCACAATCCTCTGGTCAAACAACACTGATGATGTCTGTGTATGAGTACTGGCCAAAGCCAGGAGCCCAGAGCATGGAACAGGTTTTTTGGACCAGGATGAGGGTTCCAGAACATCATGGAGTCCCATAGCAGCTTTGGGGGCTAGGGACTGCCACTGGGGTTGTTTGCCTGGAGCGTGCTCCTCAAGGGCAATGCCAGTGACAGTCCAATTTTCAAGAGGGAAATTTCCCTTTCCGGAACGGAAAGATTTGTGTTTGGTTACCTGAGATCCACGGGAGGAAGAGTATGGCCTTGACGACAGGTATGGGTCCAAGGCCACGTTGGTGGGGAAGAGGGTACTGAGGTTGGCTGCTCTGTCCTGCCAACCACTCTTGGCTAACATCCCACAGGCCATACATTCAGACATTTATTGATCTAGCCATTAGCAATTTCAATAGCAATCATGGTTATCAGTGACTGAGACGATACCTGCACATTATCAACATATGTTCTGCAGCCCAGGTGTGCTTTTCCATGGTTGATGTGGCATCAGGGCCTAATGGCAAACCGGGGGTAGTCCTACAAAGTGGGGGGGGGGTTCCAAAGGTTTCATTGTGTTGGTGATTTTGACCTTTTGGAATTTATACTTTGACGAATATTGGTAACAATACAGAGAAACAGACAGACAGTGCCACAGGAGTATCACTACAATAGCTTTTTTTCTGCAGTGCCAGGTACAATGACCTGCTGGATCTGTGGGAAGCAATGAACTGGAGAGAGCCATTTGGGAAAGGCAAGATGACTGCACACAGGCGCTGTGGGTTGCTTACAATAGCTTTCCTATTGGACACTGGAGACTGTTTGCACGCAGGCTCTGTCGGTACTGATGAGACCCACATGTAAGGACTACGTCCTGCTTGTGCCAGGCCATTTTCTGTTCCCAGTGCCACCTGCATACGTAGCTGTGTCTCTGGACATGTGTGCAGTGACACCTATGTGCAGTGTGCCTGGCACCCTGAATACATCATTGCACTACCCTGTGGTCCCCTTGCATGACATTGCATGACCATGCCACATTTTGATTGACAATGATGGTGTACATGCTAACCCCCCTAACCCCGTATTTGGTCTGTTGAATACATTTGTTTTGGCATGATCTACACACATCCTGGGACCCAAACCCAATGGCAACATGATATCCTACCAAACGTCGGTGCTTTGTCCCTACATGAAACATTGTGTGGGTGGCCCTATTCACCTTGCCAGGGGCACTACCATGACATTTGGGTTTCTACAGGGCCCAGGATAGCAATGCTTGACCCACTAGAAGCATTGTGTAACGTGTCGCTCATGGGGAACCTGCTAGCTATGTACAACCTAGTTTTGACACTGTTGCAGAGAACATACTGTGCGTGAAGGAAACATAGAAACATAGAAACATGATGACAGAAAAAGACCACATGGCCTATCTAGTCTGTCCTTCCATAACAACAACTACAACCGTCCACTTTTTACCTTTAGAGATCCTCTGATAGACGAGGGAATGACCCAGTATGGGCTATCTTCTGTTGTTATGTGACTATGACCTGGGCATTTATGCTGACAGCAGGTGTGGTTGGCAACACCATGGACAGGGGCCAAACCACCAGAATAGGCTATTGCCACCTGTGCTCATGTGGGGGTTTCTGTCTGTGCTGTCCAACCACAACAGGTGACTGTATCCTTCCAACACCATCAGTGCTGTTCATCTGCCGCAAGGTTTTGGATTTGTAGCAGGTGGGAAGATGTGTAACCTAACTCAGCATAAAGTTATGGGGACATGGCTCTGTTACAGGCCTTTGTAATCACATCTCCTAGCTCATGGGGATGGGGTACCTTTACACACATCGACATCTGCACCTAGCATATCATCTGGATACATCAAACACATGTGTGATGAGATGGTGACCTCACAGACTATGGGAGAAGTGCAACCTACCTGCCATAACCTACCACAATATCTGAATGACATACCCACCATTGCAATCCGGGCTCTGGCCCCCTGGGGGTTGGGTGTCCTAGCACACATCATCAGCTGCATACACCATAGCAAAAGGGTGACAGACAGGACACCTTACACAGGTCACAGGACTCCTGGGGATAGGGAGAATGTATTGAACTGGTTAGGCACACACAATCATATCACCAGGGTGACTGACAGCCCACTGTGATGGGCTCTCAGGACCCCTGGGGATAGGGAGGATATACTGAACTGTTTAAGCACACACAACCATATCACCAGGGTGACTGACAGCCCACTGTGATGGGCTCTCAGGACCCCTGGGGATAGGGAGGATATATTGAACTGTTTAAGCACACACAACCGTATCACCAGGGTGACTGATAGCCCACTGTGATGGGCTCTCAGGACCCCTAGGGATAGGGGGGTGTATTGAACAACATTGGCACAGAAACCCATATCACCAGGGTGACTGACATACCATTTGTGCTACGTTTCACAAACCCTTGTGGTGGCCAAAATGTGTTTCCCTGCAGGTACAGATCCCACCATAGCCACATGATGTTTTGGTGAGCCGCTTAAGCTGATCTATGGGCTAGCTGTATTACAGTATGTTGTGGCACATCAACAGCAGCAGCTGCCATGTCACAAGGATAGCATCAGGACCTCTGTGACCATGTTCATCACCACCTGGGTACAGGGCAAACCACTCAGATGTGATACAAAGACAATATGGAATGTAGGTTCACCTGCTACACATTACTGACACAGACTACCTAAACACAGCAGCATGGACAGCTGCAATCAACACTGGCTATGTATATGAATCTACTGACCTGTCCCCATACACTTACCTCCCTTTGGAATTCAGCCACGCGATTAAAACGGTGTTGGACCCGTTCCCAGGCCCTGCGGACTTTGGCCATGTCCCTGCACCTGGAGGCCCCAGGGAAGAGCTTGTGCTGCCTGCCAGCGATGAGCTGATCCAGGTGGCGGAGTTCGCGAGGGGTGATAGCGGGCTTTCTTGTCCTGCTCGACATTTTGACGAATGATCACATGATGGCACGCACGCTCTGTCAGTCATGCGCATGCACCCCGCAACTGGTGCAGCTTAGCGACGTATTTCATGCAAATGTGCCTCGCAACTGGCGCAGCTTAGCGACGTATTACGTGCAAATGCGCCCCGCAACTGGCGCAGCTTAGCGACGTATTACATGCAAATGTGCCCCGCAACTGGCGCAGCTTAGCGACGTATTTTGTGCAAATGCGTCCTGCAACTGGCACAGCTTAGCGACGTATTACGTGCAAATGCGCCCCGCAAATGGCGCAGTTTAGCGACGTATTTCATGCAAATGCGCCCCGCAAATGGCGCAGCTTAGCGATGTATTACGTGCAAATGCGCCCCGCAAATGGTGCAGTTTAGCAACGTATTTCGTGCAAATGCGCCCCGCAAATGGCGCAGCTTAGCGACGTATTATATGCAAATGCGCCCCGCAAATGGCGCAGCTTAGCGACGTATTATATGCAAATGCGCCCCGCAACTGGCGCAGCTTAGCGACGTATTATGTGCAAATGCGCCCCGCAAATGGCGCAGCTTAGCGACGTATTACGTGCAAATGCGCCCCGCAACTGGTGCAGCTTAGTGACATATTTCGTGCAAATGCGTCCCGCAACTGGCGCAGCTTAGCGATGTATTACGTGCAAATGCGCCCCGCAAATACACGATCAGTTTGGCGGCACAAATAGCGCATATGCGCGCCGCAACTTGTATATACACTGCTGTGTGTCACATATTTAAAACACAAAAAATATTTTAGGAAATTCTCGTGTTTACACACTTGGGACTCGAACTTATCAACACTTCCACAATGGTTCTTAGGGCTTTGTATGATGTGATGTGCTATGACTTTCACATTGCACTGACTGCCAATACAGTTACAACAAGGGGTCCTGAGAGCACATCAGAGTGGGCTATCAGTCACCCTGGTGATATGTTTGTGTGTGCTTAAACAGTTTAATACAGCCTTCCTATCCCCAGGGGTCCTGAGAGCCCATCACAGTGGGCTATCAGTCACCCTGGTGATATGGTTGTGTGTGCTTAAACAGTTCAATATATCCTCCCTATCCCCAGGGGTCCTGAGAGTCCATCACAGTGGGCTGTCAGTCACCCTGGTGATATGGTTGTGTGTGCTTAAACATTTCAATATATCCTCCCTATCCCCAGGGTTCCTGAGAGCCCATCACAGTGGGCTGTCAGTCACCCTGGTGATATGGTTGTGTGTGCTTAAACAGTTCAATATATCCTCCCTAACCCCAGGGGTCCTGAGAGCCCATCACAGTGGGCTGTAAGTCACCCTGGTGATATTGGTCTGTGTGCTTTAAAAGTTCAATACATTCTCCCTATCCCCAGGAGTCCAGAGAGCCCATCACAGTGGGCTGTCAGTCACCCTGGTGATATGGTTGTGTGTGCTTAAGCAGTTTAATACATCCACCCTATCCCCAGGAGTCCAGTGAGCCCATCACAGTGGCCTATCAGTCACCCTGGTGATATTGGTCTGTGTGCTTTAAAGGTTCAATACAGCCTTCCCATCCCCAGGGGTCCAGAGAGCCCATCACAGTGGGCTGTCAGTCACCCTGTTGATATGGTTGTGTGTGCTTAAACAGTTTAATACATCCTCCCTATCCCCACGAGTCCACAGAGCACATCAGAGTGGGCTATCAGTCACCCTGGTGATATGGGGATATGTGTCCCAATAGAGCATGTTCAGTAGTTCATCTCAATGTGAGCCCAGCAACGATGTGCCGGATGGCATAAGGGGGGGGGGGGCTTCTGATCTGGACATAGGACATGCACATTAGGTTGCGTAGCACACATAATGAGCTGATGGAGATTGGCATGCGACGGTCATGCACGTTGATCGTAAGTAGGTGTGCTGACATACAGACATAGTGGCAGAGGTGTGGCACATTGGTTGCCAGACCTCCTTATAGTACAGGACTCGTGGGTTCCTTCACCCAGTGTTCCTAATCAATATGACTTGCTGGGACATTACTCCCTAATATCAGCAGTGGTTTGTGAGGCCTTTGGTTATTGTATTTGTTCTGAGAGCAAACACACTCGCACAATGCAATAACCTAGGGTGCCACATCATGCACCCTATGAGGCACTCCAGAGGAAACATTATGAGGTGCACTGTCCGCCACAGCACCTTATAATGTTCCATTTCAGGCACCTTATAGGGAGTTTTTGAGGAAGCTTCAGGCTACAGCACTGAGGGTGCTGTTGGTGGCAGCACCAAATTACATTACAAAGGGAAAAAGCCTCAGAAAGTCATATCAAATTACCCCAATGTAGGATCAAACCCATGACTTCTGGCTCTACACGCTGTGACGTCACAAGTGGGCAACATCTCCATAGCTGCTAACAAACCCCTGGCTGGCTACAGTAGGACTGCAGGCCAACACATGACCTGTCTGCTTTGTTTACCAAGATAGGGTTAAACCACACATACCCATGATGCACTGCACATGCAAATCAGCAGTCTACAAATAACAACAGGATGGGGTATGCAGACCCAAAACCACCTCAGCGTGGTAGGGAGTACTGAGCGTGTAGGTTACTGTCACAGAGTTGGTACTGACCGTCACATTGTGCGGGTCCTGTGCTCACCCTGAGGGTGAGAGGGGCCACCCAGCACCATGTCCACAGCACCTGGCTTAGCTGAGATAGGCTATGGTGTGAGTCCCCATCAGTGACAGTGTGTGATGGGTAGGTCTTGTAGATGCACTGCCAATTACACCTGTGTCCATCTCTTACTTCTCTGTGACGTTTAGCCCTTGAGCAATTTGATGCACACACATTGGGCATATCCTGTGTGGAGGCCATGGCCACATGAGTTCTGTGGTAGGGTAGGGTAGGGTAGGGTAGGGTGTTTGGACCCATAGGCGGATTCTGTGGTAACACCCAAACTGACCTCTAGAACTCAGGATCAACCACCAACAGATCCACATCACTGCAATGGTGCTGCTGCTGGAGGGAACTGTCAACCTAGGTCCAGCTGGGGGACAGACAACATACAGGGCAGTCCATGCATTTCTGTGCACATCCATAAGGTGATAGCAGACAGATGGCAGGCCTGGAAATGCTCAGCTACTCACCACCACCACCACTATCTGACATTCTCCAGCAGCAAACACAGGGAAGCTGCAGCCGCTGCACCCTGCAAGGTGTTCCAGCCTTACACATACTAACTGCAACCAGTCTGCTAGCTAGTCCATATTACTGGAGGAAATGTGTGCACCCAAAACTGGGATGTCCGCACACCCACCAAGCGGATAAGTTAGTGATTGGGCCCCAAAAGGCAACCCATAGATATTACTTGAGAAAGATGCTGTTGCCACTATGGGAGACCTAGCCATGCCATGGTGACTGCTCAGTCAGGTTGAGAGTGACCTTCCAGGAGGACATGCAGGGGCCACCCTGTCCGTGCTGCTGATGGCCGCACACTACAATGTCCGAGACATTGCCCTATGCTCTGTGCTCATGCATCCTGGCCAGGCCAGCCTGTCGGAGGTATACCCACAATACCTTGCTCCTCATTATGCACATTGGCAAGCTAACACTGTACACAGAGCACACATTGTGGGCTGAGTAAGGTGTTGCAAACAGCACACACTGGATGGACAGACACACAATCCCACACCTATGCCAGCACTGTGCTACTATAGATAGTTTTTGCAGTCTAGGCCAACTCAACAGTCCTGGACACAGTGCAGGCATGGCTATAGTATGCAATACTGTTGGGGTCACTCCCCAGGGTGGGGAACACTGTCAGACACCAGACCTGAGACACACTCCACAGACATCAGAAATATTGGTATGATACAGCTCAATGAGCATATTGTGCTTAACGTAGGAATTGATATCTGCCACTAATCAAAGCAACATTTTGATATATGTGTAGTGTATTTCCAGGTTTAGGGTGGCAGTGCTAAGGTGTGCACTTACTAGTATTGTGAGATGTACGCAAGGCCCGATATCATGCCTGTCCAATAGGCTTTGGGTAATGGAGCCTGTGGGTGTGGTCATTTCTGCTCCTGTTGGCCGCTGCTCTCGGGCAGAGGTCCCCAACTCCAGTCCTGGTGGGCCAAACACTGTTCATGTTTTCCTGCTGTCCCTAATGAATATGCATGAGATACATCTGCATACCATAGGGCCGGCACATGGAAATGGAACAAAGGCATCTTTATTAGAAACATCATAAAACGTGAATGATTTGTGGCCCTCCAGGACTGCATTTGGGGGAATCTGCTCTATGTAATGCGCATGTTTCTGATGTCTGTACTCTTTCGGGTAAAATATAGATGTATTGGCCATGTTTGCGTTATCTGCACTAAAGGTTCTGTCTGTTTTACAACATTTGTGTGGTGTGAAAAATGTGGGGACTGGGTTGGCAGGGCCAACACCTGGGATTTGAACCTGTGATCTTCTGCTCCTGAAGGCACTGGCTGTGTGCGCTACACCACTGCCTTGCCACAGAAGCAGTGTATTCCCAGGGGAGTCCATGGCTGTTTGTCAGACTGGCCCTGTCTGTTGCAGTGCACAGCACCCACGTGAAAAGGGCTAGGCCATGGTGTGCTGTGGACAGCTGCCACTGCCCCCTCCGCCACCAGTACCCCTCTGCCACCATGTTGACATGTCCTTATATTGGAGACAGCATAAAACCTGAATGATTTGTGACCCTCCAGGACTGCATTTGAGGGACTCTGCTGTAGGTAATGCACATGTTTATGTGGTGTGTGGCGTTGAAGGTAAAATATGAACATTTCAACCAATCTTATGTTCTCAGCAGCAAAGGTTCAGTCTTTACTACCAGGTTTTAAAGGGGTAAAATTATGGGGACTAGGTTGGCAGGAGCCACAGCCAGTATTTGAACCTGTGATCTTCTGTTCTTGCACACACTGTCTGTGTGCACTGCACACACTGTGTTGCCACAGATATGCAGCTTTCCCTGGGGAGTCCATGACTGTACATCCGACAGAGCCTGTCTGTTGTAGTGGACGGTGCCAGCCTGCACACGGCTAGGCCACTGTCTGCTGTGGCTGGCAGCCACTGCCCCCTCCACCACCTGTACCCTTCCGCCAACATGCTGACATGTCCTCATCTTGGGAAAAGCATATGACCTGATTGAGTTGTGGCACTCCAGGACTGCATTTGGGGGACTCGGCTGTAGGTAATGCCCATTGTTATGGTGTGTATGCGGTGTAGGGTAAAATATAGGTGTTTGAACCATGCTTATGTTCTCTGCAATAAAGTAGTGTCTTTACTATCTCTGTTTAGTGGTGGGTAAAATATGGGGACTGTGTTGGCAGGAGCCCCAGCTGGGATTTGAACCTGTGACCCTCTGGTCCTACAGGCACTGGCTGTGTCTGCTGCACCACACTGTGGCCACAGAGACAGTGCAGTCCCTGGAGATAGGAAACCTGGCCGAACGAGTCAGAAACCCTGCTCTGCACAATTTTACTGTGTGCTCATTCACCTTGTATGGAGACAATAGGGCAAATAAACCTCAAAAATGACCTCGAAAAAAGGGGAAAAAACCATAATCCAGCTGGCCAATAGTGATATCAATGGGCAACATTAAAAAACACTCCCAGGAAAGCTCCAAAAAAAAGAACTTATTTTTGCAAGGGTCTACGGAGCTTAGACCCTTCCAAAAATCATTTCTTTTTTTTGGAGCTTTTCTGGGAGTGTTTTTTAATGTTTCCCATTGATATCACTATTGGCCAGCTGGATTATAATTTTTTAGAATTTTGTTGTGGTCATTTTCAATTTTTATTTGCTATTTTGTTCTGTGCACATGTATCACACTGCTCACGTTTTGTAGGTTTCCCCGGTTTTGCTGTACATTGCTGACGGAAATGGTTTCTCTTCCCTTTAAATCGGCTCTAACGCAAGGTTTTCACTCGCGGTATTTTTAAGCTGGAATTTCAGCCCCACTCCTGTGCGGGGAGCCTCTCCCCTCCCACTCTCCACCCATTGACCACGTCCCTCCACCCCTCGGGAGCCTTCCTCCGCCCTCGGAATGCCTTTCCACGCCTCTATCGCACTTCAGCACGCCGCGCACTTGTGCGGACCCATTAGTGTAGTGCGCACGTGTGCGGGGCACAAAAACGCACTATTAGCGTATGCTAAGGTACCTTAGCACACGTTCAAGTGCGCCCCGCACAAGTGCGCGGTTTAGTAAACATACCCCAAAGTTTGGGTGTTGTTCAAAAATACTATCTTGGAAGCCCAGACCAGCTGTTTTCCACCCTTTAAAAAAAGTGGAAGGAAGTCCAAAAAACTGCCATCATGGTTTAAAGGTGAGGTCAGAGAGGCTGTTTCCAAAAAGCATCTTTCAAGAAATGAAAAAAAGAGCCAAATGATGAAAATTGGAAACAGGCAAGCTTGACGAGTTAGATGCAAAGCATTGATGAGGCAGGCAAAGAGAGAATTTGAGAATAAGCTTGCTGTGGAAGCAAAAAATGTATAATAAAGACTTTTTCAAATACATTTGTAGCAAAAAAAACTGTGAGAGAGTCAGTTGGACCATTAGATGATAGATGGGTATAATGGTCACTAAGAGGGGACAAGGCCATAGCGGAGAAACTGAATGAATTCTTTGCTTCGGTTTTTATAGAGGAACATGTAGGGATGTTACCCATGACTGAAGTGGTATTTAAAGGTGATACTGCGGAAGAATTGAAAGAAATATCAATACATTGGGAAGATGTATTACAACTATTTGATAAACTGAAGAGTAGCAAACCACCTGATCTGGATGGTACACATCCAAGGGTGTTGAAAGAACTGAAATATGAGATTGTAGACCTGCTATTAGTAATCTGTGAACTATCATTAAAATTATCTATAATACCTGAAGACTGGAGGATGGCCAATGTAACACCCATTATTAGAAAGGTTTCAGAGGTGATATGGGAAACTATAGAGCAGTGAGCCTGATGTCAGTACTGGAAAAAATGGTAGAAACCATCATAAAGAACAAAATTACTCAGCATGTATATAGTCATGGCTTAATGGGAGACAGCCAACATGGCTTTAGATAAAGAAGATCTTGTTTTACTAATCTGTTATGTTTTTTTGAAGGTCTGAATAAACAGGTAGAGTCGGTTGATAGAGAATATCTGACTTTCAGAAAGCCTTTGACAAGGTCCCTCATCAGAGACTTTTGGTAAAACTAAAAAGTCATGGGATAGGAGGCAGTGTACTACTGTGGATCAGGAAATGGTTAAAAGATGGAAAGCAGAGGGTAGGGCTAAATAGCCAATTTTCCCAGTGGAGAAAGGTGAATAGTGGAGTACCCCAAGGATCTGTGCTGTATCCGCTACTTTTTAACATATTCATAAATGACCTGGAAATGGAAATAATGAGTGAGTTTATCAAATTTGCAGATGACATAAAACTATTTAAAGTTGTTAAAAACCAAGAGGATTGTGGAAAATTGCAAGAGGATCTTGATAAATCGGAAGACTGGGCATCCAAATGGCATATGAAAATAATGTGGACAAGTGCAAAGTTATGCACCTAGGAAAAAACAACCCAAACTACGGTTACCGATGCAAGGTTCCACATTAGGAACTACCATCCAGTAAAATGATTTAGGTGTCATTGTGGATAATATGTTAAAACCCTCTGCCCAGTGTGCAACAGTGGCCAAGAGAGCAAATAGAATGCTAGGTATCATAAGGAAAGGAATGGAAAATAAAACAAAGGATATTATAATGCTCTGTATCATTCCATGGTGCGACCACACCTTGAATACTGTGTGTAATTCTGGTCACCGTATCTTAAAAAATATATAGCGTTATTAGAAAAGGTACAGAGAAGAGCCTCCAAAATGGTAAAGGGGATGGAAGGATATTCTTATGAGCAGAGGCTAAAAAGGTTAGGGTTCTACAACCTGGAAAAGAGACGGCTGAGGGGAGATATGATAGAGGTCTATATATTCATGAATGGAGTGGAACGGGTAAACGTAGATCGTTTGTTTACGTCATCAGAATATAGAAAGACTAGGGGCCATGCAATGAAGCTACAGGGTAATCTATTTAAAACTAATAAGAGAAAATATTTTTTCACTCAATGTGTAATCAAACTCTGGAATTTGTTACCGGAGGATGTAGTAAAAGCTGTAAGTGTTTAAAAAAGGTTTGACACAATTTAAATCCACTCTATTACAATTACAGATTTAGCTAACCAAACAGACAACTTCAAAAAGAGCACCATCACTACTGGTATCCACACTATGGAACTCCCTCCCAACGAGCCTGAGGGCATTAGATGACCTCACAGACTTCCGCAAAGACCTCAAAACATTTTTATTTATAGAAACCTATGAGCATTCAGGCAACATCCCCTACCGAAGCAGAAATACTACTACCACCGCCAACTAAGCACACACCCATCGTATCCACACACACAAACCTATCATTCCACATTATTAAATACCTTCATGTTAAATGTTACCTTAATTGTACTGTATAAATGCTGCTAAGTAACTGTAATGTCTAAATGTTTACACGTACCCTAATGTTAAATGTAACCCTCCAATCATGTTGTGAAGTGACCACCTTTATTGAAGGAAAAGGTGGCATACAAATCTGTATAAATAAATAAATACATACATAAATAAATAAATATCAGATGTCAATAACCTCCTTTTTACAGACATTACAAAGAGGAGAAAAAGGCCTCAGAATGCACAGATCAGGCTAGGGCAGCAAAGCAAACCTATGTCTCCATGCATTACATCAACGTCCAGAAAAAAACCCTCTTCTATATAACATTTATAAAGATATTTTCAATATTTTAGAATTTTCAATCTGTAATAAAACATAACATTTTACACAATAACAGACTCCTCGGTGAAGCAAAAGGTTACTTCAATCACATTACATTCTTGCAAGAAAGGATGAATGCTTGACTAAGCATTCACAGTTATCCTCTGTTTCACGGTTCTTTTATAGCACACTATGTCCTCTCACTCTTCCAGCATGTCTACAACTCATTGGTTAATACTTCCGCACCTGTTTCAGGCTACATGTTACTAGCCACGTAGTCTCTCTTCCCCGGATGCAGACATACAGCAGAGGAAGTCAGAAAGTCATTACATACTACACTATGTCCTCTCCCTCTTCCAGCATGTCTATAACTCATTGGTTAATACTTGTCTCACTCCACTTCTTTGTACTTCCGCATCTGTGACAGGCTACGTGTTACCAGCCACATAGTCTCTCTTCCCAGGATGCAGACATACAGCAAAGGGAGTCAGAAAGTCATTACATACTACACTATGTCCTCTCCCTCTTCTAGCATGTCTATAACTCATTGGTTAATACTTGTCTCACTCCACTTCTTTGTACTTCCGCATCTGTGGCAGGCTACGTGTTACTAGCCATGTAGTCTCTCTTCCCAGGATGCAAACATACAGCAAAGGAAGTCAGAGTCATTACATACAAAATTATATTAAACAATGGCAAATGAGTGGAATACAAGAATTATGTTACATTGTAAAAATAACATTTAACATTTGTTTATATCAAACCATATTGTCACATTTCAACTTTATGTTATATATTGGACAGACCACTCAACCTTTTTAGTTGAATATGGGAGAGCATAAAAGTTGTCTGCATTGTGGGAGACTAGAGGCTCCGATTGTCCAGCGTTGTAAGGAGAAGGGTCATGTATTTTCAGATCTTCTGTGTTTTTGTATTTATCAAATATGGGTAGGTATAGGTGAGCGCACTAGAAAGCAAACTTTGCTCTTTAGGGAGCAAAAATAGATTTTTTTTGTTTAGATACTGTATATCCTAAAGGTTTGAACTCTCGAATTGATTGACATTTGTGTGTCTGATGGGAGGGAGGAATTACTTGTTATATATTATTGTCTTTTGGAATAGAAGAGTTCTCATAATGTTATAGAGGCTGTCGGGTATATGATGGTGTTCCTGCATTTCGTTTTGGTGAAGCTTTACCTGTTTGGTTATGTGTGATATAATTAGATTTATGCAGGTCCACTATTTAAACACTGCTCTTGTGTGGCGTTTTCAGCTGGTTAGAACTGCTGAGCATGTCGAGTGATGGTGGCGGTCAGTTGGGGTGAGTGAAAATTTCCAGGTTCATTTTTGGTTATATTTCTGTGGAGGAATTATTTGATTGTAGTATTCTCTTTTGGAAAGTATGATCTTAATGGGTTTGTTTTTTCGATCTGTATTGGAAATTGAATAATGGAAAGCACGACTGTATGTACTGTTGTCCTGGGTTAGTCAATGTGTGGTTGGGGTCTGTCAAAGTGCTTGAAAAAGTTCTTTGAACACAGGTTTTTTTGCTCTTTTCTACATCTGTTTGGGACCCCTTGAAAAAGCGCTATGCAAAACGCTTAGTCAACAGGATTGTTGGCATCGGGGTGTTAGTTGAAGCCCTGGATATTTGAATGTGATCTGCAGATTGCTGCAGTTAAGTTCTGGGATGACATGCTTTAGAGCAAAGCGTTATTAATTTTAAAATATTAATGTTGAAATTTGACAATATGATTGAAAATTTGAAAATATTGAAAATATCTTTATAAATATTATACAGAAGAGGAGTTTTTTCTGTCTGTTGATGTGATGGATGAAGGTATAGGTATGCTTGGATGCCCTAGTCTGATCTGTGTATTCTGAGGCCTCTTTCTAATGCCTGTGAAAAGGATGTTATCGACATCTGATATTTAGCTAAGACTGTAATCCTAGTAGAGTGGATTTTTAAAAAAGGTTTGGACAAGTTCTTGGAGGAAAGGTCCATAAACCATTATTAAAAGGGTCCCAGGATATCACTGTTTGATCCAATACAAGCATTGTGGTACCTGTGTCTTTTGGGGAAACTGCTAGATTCTTATGATCTAGATTGGACACTGCTGGAAACAGGATATTGGGCTTGATGGACCTTGGTCTGACCCAGTATGGCATATCTTATGTAGGTGTGTGTTCCTCACATTGAAATGTCTGACAAAAAAGTGTTTTATGAATACTCTGATTTGGGGTTAGCTTTTTTTGATGTACTGATGACTCTTGGTGACCTTTTTTGTTTGGATTTTCTTTGTGGTGCCACGTCAGGAAATAGCACTGCAATACACAGGAAGGCTATGCAGGTCATTGTGGGCAAACAGCTTGGACACAGCAGCAGTGTATTGTCCATATGTCAAGTGCACTGCTAGCAGTCACCTCAAGATTTATTGTCAAGGAAGTAGTGCCACCATCCTAAAGATACAGGCCTAATGGGGTCCAAATAGATCATGCTGGCACTTTCTGCAAGTGCCCACTGCAGTCACAGCATGTGACAGGGGATCCACACAGCAACCTCAGCTCCTGTGCTCACTGGCTATCCACTGTGTTCACCTGGACATGATTGCATAATATGGGCTGGAAAGCCCAGAGAACAGCCAATATGTTTCTCATGTTATAAGAGGCCTGACAGACATGGGCATCCCTCACAGAATGTCAGATGGTCGCTAGTGACCATACACACTGCATTGATGAGCATCAGAGATTTTGTTTAGACACATGTACTTCATAATGGCATGGCAGGTTTTGTTCATAAGAAAATAATAATGTCAGCTCAGAGTGGGTGACGTGGCAGCTCTTTAAACTGTACTTGTCATTCTGTCCTTGCACAGTAAGAAGTGGGTCCAGACACGTCCTGTAGTGTCCAATAAGCAGCAGCTCTGTTTACGTGATGTCCCAGAGAGGTTACAATTTATTCATGATGAGCTGTCCTGGAAAATATTCTGATGTCCTATGATAATGTGACCATAACTCCCCACCTCTATCAATCTTCCTCTGGTTTCTTCCACCAATGAGGGTGGAGTGACTCTTCCAGTATATAAATAGCACATAGGCTGTACAGTTGTACATCCAGAGGAGATCCTGCTGACCCTTAGAGACCAGAGAACAAGAGACTACAGCAGCTGAACCATGGACGGAGCTCTCTTCTTTATGCTCATTACTCTGATACGCTCCAGCTTCACAGGTACAGGTACCAAAAAGAGGGAATAACATTTTTGACATTCTGAAGATCTGTAGGACCTTTCTACAGAAAAGGGATCTCTATTAAGGGAAAGGGCTATCAGACAAGGTGTTGCTTTCCATCCCCTTCATTTCTCATAAGAACAAAAAATATACCAAACAGTGTCAGACATAAGATTCATCGAGCTCGTCATCCTGTCTCTACCAGTGGCTAATCTACTTTGCAGGATTCCCAACAGTAGAGATCAATTCCTTGTCATTCATCCCCAGAGATAACAGTGATTTTCTCAGATTTACATGACTAATAATGGCTTGCAGACTTTTCCTTCAAGAATTTGTCTAAACACTTTTTATACCCAGCAAGGTTAACTACGTTTACCATATCCTCTGGCAACAAATTCCACAGCTTAATTGTATGTTAAGTGAAAAAAATACTTTCTCCGATTTGCTTTCAATGTTTATTTATTAGTACTTAGTTCATGCCTCTCCAGTAGCAATTCAAGGTCAGTTACATTCAAGTACAGTAGTTATTTCCCAGTCACCAGAGATCTTACAATCTAAGCTTCTACCTGAGGCAATAGAGGGTTAATAAGCTTGCCCAAGGCACTTCAGTTGGATTTGAATGCTGGTCTTTCCAGCTCAAGGCTGTTGCGTTAACTACTAGGCTACACCTTCACACTGTCTTTTATCTTCCTGGAGTGTACCCTTGTCTTAGTATCATAGGTGTTGGAATGGCATGGGCCACACGGGCCCTGGTCCCACCAAAATTTTGCCCGCCACCAAAGAGAGAGCAGCCATAATTGCAGCAGACTCCTGTCTACCCGTGGGCAGACATAGGAGTCTTTGCTGCAGTCACGGCTGTCTTTCCCTCCTGCTTGTAGGGATCTGATCTGCCGTGGGCAGACATTACTAGTCTTTTCTGTAATGGTGGCCACCCTCCCCACATGCCAACGGGGATCCAACCTCCCATGAGCAGATGGAAGGAGTCTGCCACGATTGCAGCCAATCCCTTCTCCTGCCCATGGGAGATCAGATCTCCGTGGGCAGAACAGGAGGGGAAGGCTGCAGGGGGCTAGGGGCAGAGTTAGGGTAGAATTTGGGGTGGTGTCAAGGTAAAGTTTAGCACCCCTAATCAGAGAGACATTCCACAGCCCCTGCTTATTTATTTATTTTTTTTATTTACATTTTCTTATATACTGTGCTATTCTGCATCAGTGCAGTTTACATTGAACAAACTGAAATTACATTGAACAGGGCATTATAAGTTGGAGATAACTATATTACAGGGAACATGGGCTATGGAGGGTTAAGTGGCTTGCCCAAGACCACAAGGAGCACCTGTGAGACTAGAAACCCCAGTCCTTCTGGCCCAAGGTTGCTGTGCTCTAGTGGGATTTGAACCCCTGACCTTCTGGCCTGAAGTACCTTGCCCCAACCACTAGGCCACTCCTCCACTCCAGTGGTATTAGTATTAGTATCCAGTGGCTTAGTATTATTTGAAAGGATACACAGTGACGTTCTCTCTCTTTCCTCTGAACTGTCTCTTCTCTAGGCTGAAGAACTCTAATCTGTTTAGTCTGTCTTCACAGAGAAGCCATCCCACCTCTTTTATCATTTTGGTTTCCCTTTTCTGTCCTTTTTCTAGGCTCACTATATCCTTTATTGATCCATGGTGCAAGTGCTCCGTGAGTACTGTGTGCAGTTCCGGTTGCCCCATCTCAAACATAGAAACATAGAAGCATAACGGCAGATAAAGACCATACAGGCAGACTGGATAGGCCGCATGGTCTTCTTCTGACTGCTACAATTTTATTTGCTTTTTTGGCTGCTGTTGCATGCTGGACCAAGAATTTCGATGTATTGTCCACAATAACTCTAGGATCTTTTTCCTGAGTGGGACTCCTAATATGGAATCCAGCACTGGTTACCTATACTTAGGATTATTTTTTTCTTATATATATCATTTTACACATGTCCATATTAGATTTCATTGACCGTTTGGACAGCCAGTCCTCCAGTCTCATGCCAAGTCCTCTTGGAATGTCTCACAAACTGCTCATGATATAACAATTATCCATAATTTTACATCATCTGCAAATTTAATCTCTTAACTCATCATTCACCTTTCCAGATCATAAATAAAAAAGCACCGGTCCAAGTGCAGACCTCTGGGATACTCTACTATTTATCTTTCTCCATTGAAAAAAGTTAACTATTTAGTCCTATTCTCTCTCTTTTAGCCAGTGTCCAGCCATTTTATTTTATATTTCTTATATGCTGCCTTTCATGATGGTTCACATTGAATAAGGCATTATAACTTGGAGATAACTATTTTCCAGGGAACATGGAGGGTTAAGTGGCTTGCCCAGGACCACATGGAGCACCTGTGGGACTAGAAGCCACAGTCCTTCTGGCCCAAGGTTGCTGTCCTCTAGTGGGATTTGAACCCCCTGATCTTCTGACTTGTGGTATCTTGCCCCAACCACTAGACCACTCCTCCACTACAGTCATCCTTCCTTTCTTTAATTTCCTCGGAAACCTCTCATGAGGCACTGTCAAATGCCTTCTGTAACTCCAGAAACACTATGTAAACCAGCTCACCCTTATCGAGAAGAAGTGTATATAAGCAAGAAATGACAGCACATAAATCATTGGTTGATAAGGCTAAAATATCTGAAGCCTTCAATAGATCAAAACCATTGTTTGGGATAGGAATATTCTGAATGACAGCTCCAGCTGGTGAGTCAGAGAAGTTAGGCATTTCTTGTCAAGCATTTGACGACTATTTAAAGAGAAAAGGATTACCAAGTTTAGAACAAATTATTCCCTCTGATGAACCAATCGCAGGAAGTTGGCAAGATTTTGCTGTGAGTCAAACAACACTGCATGATAGAATGTTTCGTAGCATATCTTCTACCGGTTTGCTGCCTGGTACATTTACTAAAATGTTGCTCTGCAGACTTTGTAGATCTAGTTGTAGCTCTTGTAACTCAATTTTTATATGAAAAAGGTGACACTTCATAGAAACATAGAAAAATGACAGCAGATAAAGAGCATATGACCTAAGCAATCTCCCATCCATAAGGACTACTAAGCTCTACAATCTCTTCTTGTCCCTTAGAGATCCTCTGTGTTTGCCCCATGCTTTCTTGAATTCAGATAGAGTTCTCGTTTCCACCACCTCCTCTGGGAGGCTGTTCCATGCATCCACCACTCTTTCTGTAAAGAAATATTGCCTCATATTAATCCTGAATCTATCCCCTTTCATCTTCATCCTATTCCTCCTCATTCTAGGGCTTCCTTTCAATTGAAAGTGGCTCTCCTGTGCATTCATGCCACTGAAGTATTTAAACATCTCTATCATATCTCCCCTCTCCTGCTTTTCTTCCATATTCAGACCTTTAAGTCTGTCTCCGTGTGCATTATAACGAAGACCACTGACCATTTTAGTAGCCTCCCTCTGCACTGACTTCATCTTGTGTATATCCTCTTGAAGAGATCACACTAGAGGCTAATACAGAGGCAATATCATTTCAATCTTCCTGCTGGCCATTCCTCTCCCTTTGCAGCCCAGCATCTTTCTGGCTTCTGTGTGTCCATCTTAAGATAATCAGAAATAATCACCCCCAGGTCCCCCTCTTCTTTCATTGGCAGAAGCACTTCACCCCCTATACTGCATTTTTTAGCATTAAATCTGAGATTCCATATTCTTGACCATTCTTCAAGCTTTGCTAGAAGCCTTCTCATGCTATTGACACCTCCCTGGGTGGCTACTCTATTGGTATCATCCACAAAGAGGCAAACCTTACCCGACAGTCCTTCCACAATATCACTTACAAAAATGTTAAAAAGAATCAGACGAAGAACAGATCCCTGTAGCACATTAATGGTCATATCCTTCTCCTCAGAGTGAACTCACAGTCAACCAGTTTCTAACCCCATCAGTCATTTTGGGGTCCATCCCTAGGGTGCTTAATTTATGTATAGGTCACCTGTGCGGAACTATGTCAAAGACTTTGCTGAAATCTAAGTACACAACGTCTAGTGCCCTCCCTCGGTCCAACTCTCTGGTCATCCAGTAAAATAAATTAATCAGATTCTCTGACAAGACCTGCCTCTAGTAAAACCATGCTGCCTCGACTCCTGCAATCCATTGGATTTCAGAAGCCTCACTATTCTCTTTTCGTTCTTAAAGGTTGGCAACAATGCCGAGGAGGTAGCCAGTTTCCAGCTTTTATCCAGTCTGCCATTTCTAGAATTAGTGGCACATCAATAGACAAAAGATCATAATATCCTGAAGTCATTATTACATGAGCAGCAGCTATGCACCTAAGGAATTGGTCTTATTTGAATGACACATGGCAGCAGGTAAGATGCAGAATCAGTGCTCTCGGTCACTCTTTTTCATCTATCTGTGAGATACTTGCTTATTTGGGGCTACCATTTTGTATTTTTGTGGATGATATTGTGGCTTTTCTGACAGGTACTGGAAATGTGAATTTAGTAGTACAAGAAGTGGCTGCTGTCATTATAGTTGATGCAGAATGGTTTAGACATAAGGGTGAGGCTATCGCAATCCCTGAAATGATGGCAACTGGGAAATATTTGCTCCCCTATTAAAGGAAGTTCTTTATCTGGGGATAATAACTGATGACAGGCCTTCTTTTAAGCCCCATCTGAAGCAGGTGATTAATGGTGCATTTTTGAAGTTGAGACTTTTAAGATGTTTAAGCCTGGTTATGTCTGCAGTTTACTAACTGGGGTTTTCCAGTTGGTAACCCCAGTAGATTAATGTGCTGTTCCAGGCCTTTCCCATGACTATGTTTAAAGCCTTACAGATGGTATGTAATTCAGCTGCCAAGCTGGTTGCTGAAGTCCTCTATTAGACCATATTACTTCACTTAATTCAGTTACATGGGTTATCTGTTGCTGTATAACTAAGACCCCGGTTTGTTGGTTGGAATATTTAAAGCTTTCAGATTAGCGCATTCATTGGAGCATCTTATTGTTTTGAAATCTTACAAACCAGCTTGTAATTTGCATTCTCAATCAAGCGATTTATTGGAAGTAGCTGTTGTATATCTGGCAAGAAGGGTAACTATGAGGAATCGTGCCGTACTTACAGGGCCGGGCCATCCACTAGGTGAGCTAAGCGTCTGCCTAGGGCAGCTGGCCTGGGTAGGCAGCGGCAGCAGCATGGGTAGGCTGCAGCAGTGGCAACCCACATGGGTGGCAGCTGCTGCCCCCCTCCCCCAGCTGCCACCAATTCCGTTTGATGGGGAGGTGGGCAGCAGTATTTGGAAATATTGGCACTGCCTGCCTCCCTGCTCCTTGTGATCTTGGACAAAACACTTAACCCTCCATTGCCCATGTTCCCTGTAAGTATTAGTGTATGTGTCTCATATCCCTGCATGTTAAATTTATCCCCCAATTGTGTTGTGACCGCTTTGATTGAAGGATAAGGCGGTATACAAAAACTGTCTAAATAAATAAAATAAAATAAATAGATGGAATCAGCAGCAGCTGGAGAGGGGGGGCAGAGTCAGCAGGCGGGGAGCAGCATCAGCAGGGGAGTGGCAAGGCTGGCCCTGAGCACCTATTATCGACCAATGTCTGTGGAATTTGTTGCCATCCCAGTTTAGGGCTGAGAGGGATTTAAAGGATTTTCAAAAATTATTTAAAACCTTATTTCAAGAAGCTTATGAGGTATAGTGATATGATTACTGCTGCCTTAATGTTTTGCTAATGCAATCAATGTTCTATTTGTTTGTGTGTTTTAAGATAATTTTTGTATGTCTTGTGAACTGCTTAGAACTGTGATAGGTGGTATAAAGTCTATAAATAAAATAAAAGTAAATGCCATTTGCTTTCCTCAGCTTGTCCGGGGCTGAGTTCCAGAGTACAGGTGCATAGAGTGAAAATGTTCTGTTACTTGTATTTTATTGGTTTTTCTAAAGTCTGATGGTACAACTAGTGTCATTTACGCATTTCTTCTCCATTGTCTGTTGCCAGATGTGAGGCTTATTAGTGAACTGAGATATGTGGGTAATAAGTTATGTAGTATTTTGAATGTTAACATTAGAGACTTAGGGGTATGTTTACTAAACCGTCTTAATATTACCGGCGTTAGTTGCGGTCTTACTGTGATGAATACCATATAAGGTAGTGGGCGTTCCAGTCTTAAGGTAGCATTTAGGGTTATCGTGCGATAAGGTACGTTTTCGTGCGATAGAGGGAGCTGTGGCACGTTAACACGCGTTAGCCTTAATTAGGCGCGCTGACCTACAAACACAGCAACAGAGGTGTAGAAGCACAATGGTTAATACATTGACTGCTGAAACAGGGGTCATGAGTTTGATCTCCCAGTGGGCTTAATGAGTAAGGCTGTCTGAGGCATTATCCTTTACTTTAAATCAGTACTGTCTGAGGCATTTTCTTTTTTATTTTAAATTAGTGCTGCCAGCAAACACACCCTCACAGTGCCGTAACCTAAGGTGCCGCATAAGGCGCCCTATAAGGCACTCCAGAGGGCACATTATAAAGTGCACTGTCCGCCAAGGCACCTTATAATGTTCTCTATAAGGCGCTTTATAAGGCGCCTTATGAGGTACCTTAAGGTTACAGCACTGTGAGGGTGTTTTTGCTGGCAGCACTAATTTAAATTAAAAAAAGAAAATGCCTCAGATGGCCCTATTAAATAACCCCACTGTGGGATCAAACCTATGATTGCTGGTTCCACAGGCAGTGAAGTAACCAGTGGGCTATAGCTACTAGTAAACCCCTGGCTGCCTACAGAAGGACTGCAGGTCACCACACAAACTGCCTGCTGTGGTTACCAGGATAGGGTTAATCCACCCATACCCATGATGCACTGCACATGCAAATCAGCAGTCTACATCTGATCACAAGATGGGGTATGCACTCCCACAGCACCTCAGCCTGGTAGGGGGAACTGAACGTGTGCATCCCCACAGCACCTCAGCCTGGTAGGGGGTACTGAACATGTGTGTTACTGGCACAGAGTAGCTACAGACCGTCACATTGTGCGGGTACTGTGCCCACCCTGAGGGTGATTTGGGGGGCCCAGCACCAGGTCCACAGCACCTTTTATGGCTGAAATATACCATGCTGCAGGTCCCCATCAGTGCTAGTGTATGTGATAGGTAGTTCCTGCAGACACACCTAGAATACACCTGTGTCCATCTGTATTTTTCAGTTTTGTCTAGCTCTTATGGGCTATGATGCACCCAGAATAGTATATATCCTGTGTTGGTGCCATGGTCACATGATGTAGGTGAAGGGGGGGTGCTTGGACCCATAGGCAGATTATGTATCACCACCCAACCCGCCTTCTGTGGCTCAGGGTGGGAAACAGAATTTCCCACCAACAAATCCACATTCTACCTCCCTGCAATGGTAGCAGTAGAGGGGACCATCAACCCTAGTCCTGCTGGGGAACAGGTACCCTACAGGGCAATCAAAGCAGACCTGTACACATCCATAAGGCAAGACAGACAGTAGGCCTGGAAGTAGTCAGCTACCCCCAACACTATCTGACATTCTCCAGCAGCAAGCACAGTGAGTCTCCAACCACTTCACCCTGCAAGGTGTTCCAGCCATACACATGCTAACTGCAGACAGTCTGCTAGCTAGTCCATAGTGCATGTTCCTGGAGAAGATGCATGTACCCAAAACTGGGATGTCAACATACACACCAAGCAAATAAATCAGTGATTGGGCCCCAAAAAAAGGAACCCATAAATATCACTTGAAAAAAATGTTATATAGCATTATGGGGGAACCTAGCCATGCCGTGGTCACTGCTCAGTCAGGGTGAGAGTGACCACCCAGCAGGACATGCTGTGGCCACCCTGTCGGTGCACATGGTGGTCGGGCACTACAATGTCCCAGCCATTGCCCTATGCCCTGTATAGATGCATCCTGCCCAGGCCACCCTGTCTGGGCCATACCCACAGTACCTTGCTCCTCATTATGCACATTGGCAGGCTAACACTGGAAACAGTGCAAGCAGTGTGGGCTGAGTAAGGTGTTGGCAGCCACCACACACTGGATAGACAGACACACACTCCCACACCTATGCCAGCATTGTGCAAATATAGAGGCTTTTGGCAGCCCTGGCCACCGCACCAGTCCTGGGCACAGTGCAGGCATTGCTATGGTATGCAATACTGTTGGAGTCACTCCCCAGGGTGGTAAACACTGTCAGAAACCAGAACTGAAACACACTCCACAGACATCAGAAAGGTTGCTATGATGCAGCTCAATCAGCAAATTGTGCTGAACTTAGGAATTGCTATCTGCCATTAATCATAGCAACCTTTTGATATATGTGTAACGTATTCCCAGGTTTAGGGCGGCATTGCTAAGGTATACAAGTGCTAGTATTGGGAGATGCTGCTGCACGCAGGGCCCAACATCCTGCCTCTCCATGAGGCTTTGGATAATGGAGCCTATGGGTGCGGGTGTTTCTGCCCCTGTTGGCTGCTGCTCTAGGGCAGAGGTTCCCAAGTCCGGTCCTGGTGGGTCAAACACTGTTCGGGTTTTCATGCTGTCCCTAATGAATATGCATGAGATACATTTGCATACCATGGGGGTGGCGCATAGATATGCAGCACAGGCATCTTTATTAGAGACAGCATGACACCTGAATGATTTTTGGCCCTCCAGGACTGCATTTGGGAAACTCTGCTCTAGGTATTTTCAGCCCCGGAATCCACAGCATTAGTGTGCAGGGAACCTCTCCCCTCTCACTCTACACCCATTGACCCTCTCTCTCCGCCCCTGGGGAGCCTTCCTCCACCCTCTGGGAGCCTTTCTCCACCCTCAGCGCTCGTTTGCGCTGCTGTGCACGTTATCGCGCGATAAGGTTCCTCTGCGCCCGGTAAAGTGCCATTATCGCGCGATAACATTCCTTATCGCCCGATAATGTCGCAGCAGCGCAAATAGCGCCCTTTAGTAAACATACCCCTTATATTTTACTCTTCTCTCTACAGGGAGCCAGTGCAACTGTTGTAATATGGGTGTTATATATTTGATATTCAGCAGTTTGAGGAGTACTCATGCTACAGTATGTTGAGCCACTTGTAGTTTATTTAGGTATTTATTTATTTATTTATTTAGTTAGTTATTGCTTTTATATACCGCACTTTTTAAAATCAGTGCAGTTTACAGATAACATATTTGTACAGAACTGAAGGCCTGTTATGTACTTACAGTTGAACGGGTTAGACAACTTGGAATTCAAACTGGGGTAACTATCTACAATATCAAATAACTATCTCAAATGACTATGTACAATATAAACATGAGTTGTCTGAATTGTTGATGAATTGATTGTTTTGTTAGACCCTGTAGAATTCTATTGCAAAAATCAAAGTGTGGTGTGATCATTGCTTGAATTACTGTTCTGAAATCAGTGTTTGCAATCATCAGTTTTAGTCATTGTATGATTTTTAGTTTCTGGCATATTGCTTCAGTTGTGTTATTGATATGTGATGTGAATGTTAGGTTTTTTTACCTCTATTGTGACTTCCTTAAGTTTCAGCTCTGTTGGAGGATTGAAGTTTTTGTCTTTTGTTACAAACATTACTTCAGTCTTTTTTTTTTAGTTTATCCTGAGATTGTGAGTTGTTAGTCATTTTGATATATACTCAAAGCAGGAAAGAATTTGTTGGTTGTTAAGTTTCACTCAGTGCATAGGGGAGGTAAAACATGATATCGTCTGCGTCTATGTGGTAATTTACATTGTTTTTCTGGAATACTGTGCATATCCGTTGGAGGTAGATGTTGAATAGTAATGCAGAAAGAGCTGAGCCTTGGGTTTGGCTGGATGGTTGTAAATGATTTCATGCCTATCTTGACTTTCTGTGTCCAGTCCAATAGGTAAGATTTAAACCAGTGAAAGATGGCCCCACTCTTCCTCTGTCATGGTAGTATCTGGATAGTGCTGGGGTAGTTTGTAATTATTTTCAGCTGCTGAAAATTCATGGATAGGGCACTTATCCTTGTGAAGGCTGATTCTGGTCTGGGCATCCCTGGGCCATGCAGGCACCAGAATCGACAGGCCTGCCTTACACTCGATTCTGCTCCCAAAGGGGCTAGATGTACCTGTGGGAGCAGAATTGGGTGCAACCGTCCAAATGTGCAGTCTGTGCCACGATTCTGGGCACCCGGACATCCAGCCTACTACCCGGCTAGCGCAACCAGGCTCCTGCATAGAGCTGTGGTGTCCTGGCATCCCATTGCCATGGCACTGAGGCTCCATGTAGGATCCATGATCCCCGGCAGCCACATCAAAGTTCTTTTCCCCGCAGCCTGACCCCCCGATCGGGGAACCGCCTGCACCTTCTCACCTTCCTTTCCGGCCCCAGATCCATCGTCCAAAGCCTCCCCCCCCCCACTCAGCCCATTTCCAGCGTTATCCTCCCCATCAGCTATTTCCATTCCTAGCCTCCCCCCCCCCCTTCAAAGAGCCCTGCGACTGTCCGACTGGCTTTAGACGGCTCCCAGCAGGCCCCTGCTCACTTCTGACAGCCGCCAAAGTGAAGAGCGCCGTTTTTCTTCATTTCGGCAGCTGTGTTGTAGTAGAGGCTGCTAGCGCTGAGTGCTGGGAAACAGGAAATTCCCTTTGACCTCCGGCATGTCAGTGGCCTCTACTACAACACAGCTGTCGAACTGAAGAAAAATGGCGCTTTTCACTTCAGTGGCTGTCCGAGGTGAGCCAGGGCCTGCCGGGAGCCCTTTAGAGCCAACCCTGCCAGTGCCGAATATGTGAGATGTGGTTGGTGCAGGGCCCCCTGAAGCACGGGGCCCTGTGTGAACAACACTCTCACACAATGGATAGGCCAGCCCTGGCTCCAGGCAGGTTACCCTTCTCTGTTCATGAAGTTATATACGTTTGTTTTTATTCCATCCTGTTGCTATGTAGTGATCCCCTGTGTCTGACCCATGCTTTTTTGATTCCATCACTGTTTTTGCGCCCACTGCCTAATTCGGGAGGGCATTCCAGATGACTGTGCTTTAGTATTACCCCTCTTCTCAAGTCACTTCATTGGCTCCTTATCCGTTTCTGCATCCAGTTCAAACTTCTCCTGCTGACCTATAAGTGCATTCACTCTGCAGCTCCTCACTACCTTTTCTCTCTTATCTCTCCCTACACCCCTCCTCGGGAACTCCGCTCTTCTGGCAAATCGCTTCTATCCGTGCCCTTCTCTTCTATTGCTAAATCTAGACTTTGCTCCTTTCACCTTGCTGCTCTTTATGCCTGGAACAAGCTACTTGAGTCTGTACGTCAGGCTTCATCTATGGCCCCTATGAAATCCAGGCTGAAAACTTACCTCTTTGCTGCCGTTTTTGGATCTTGATTCGCCTACTCTTCTTGTGTTTCCTTACCATTCCCCCTAGATGTATTCTATATTTGCAGCTACTGTGTTGACTGTCTTGACTAGACCATAAGATCTAACGAGCAGGGACTGTCTTTTACATGTGTCTGTGCAGCGCTGTGTACGTCTTGTAGCACTATACAAATGTTCAGTAGAAGTAGTAGTAAACATGCCCCATAAATGCTTCTATAAACAACCATTAAAAACTGATAGAATCTCACAAGGACTTATAAATTAATAAGACAAAGAAATATAAAACAAAATTAATATGATACAAAATATATTATAAGACAGAGGACATATATAGGCATATTTACTAAAGTGCGCTCCCTGTGTGGGGTTTTGTGCATGGTTGGTGAACATTATATCTGTGCGTCAGCAAGGAGCGCAAGAGGCAAATGCCACTGCACTAAAATGCCTGCACTACCGAAGCAATGCATGCGTAGGAGGGGACTGGGCGGAGACATGGCACACGCCAAGGCCAGGCACGCTACTCTCACACTAGATGTTAAATTCCTCCGCTAGCTCAGGGGCAGCTAACGCCTGCCTCTGACAGGTGCTTGCTGCACCTGCTATGTTCCCAGGCACCAACAATGCGGTTCCTACATGAGTGTTAAGAAATATGAAGCACTAGAGGAATATTAACACATTCAAACAAAAGGTGCCAGTAGGAGATGGGAGCTAAATAGCAAGGCACATGCGTAAGTCATTATTTTGGGGGTGATGCATGGTACAGCTATTATGGTGGTGGGGCTCATCAGTCTGGCAACCTCAACATCAGGGTCTGAAGATCTGTGGTCACCCTGCTAGGATAGTGGCCAAACATCTATGGACACAGCAAAAACTGTCCAGATGAACTGCTGTTCACATCTGCAAATGCATTGGATAGCTCCTGAGGCCTGCTGGTGTTGTGTTCTGTGGAGGCGTCAACAGATAGGGCCTGTGCTCTGTGCTGCAGTCAGTACTTGCCTCAGAGGCAGAGTTGGAGCCAGAGGACTACATTGGGGGAGGGACATGCAAATTATGTGCAGTACTACATGGCTAAATGATGGCATGGTATCTCATGAGCCATATGACTCCTGGCCCTTATGTGTGTGGGTGCATGTGGCAGTAAATACGTGCACCTGGGGGACCATTGTGCTGCCTTGCCCCATGTACCTGTGTGCTGATGACCCCTCACTCTGACCAATAAAGGATGTGGCTGAGGCTTACTAGCTTTGAGCAGAAACAATATGATATGTTTATCACTGTTTATGGGCTTTTAGTGTTTGTGTTTGCTAATTGGTGGTTGTAGACATCCATTGCTTCTCTGAGGCTTTTTGAAGCTCCCATGTCTGGTGAATCTTGACTGCTGGGTGTTTGTTGTGTTGGATTCACCGCTTCCATGTGGCATGCTCTCACAGCCCATCCCAGAAAAAGGGGACATGGGGGATCCTCTGTGGGTGCATGGCTGTGATATAACCCTTTACCTTCTTTAGTAGGTGATAGAACATAGGAGTAGGTTTTCTATATAGTTGTTCTTGGGGAGTGTTGCTTGATGCTATGGATTCCATGTGCAGGCTTGAACTGACCAAGTATGCTGATTGTGCTTGGTCTCCAGATCCTCCTGGCCCTTGCACCCCCTTCCCTCAACATAACACTCCCAATGGTTAAAGCACTGCCCAAATCATGATCAGAGAACAGGAATGAGCTATGTCGCCCATCCACACCAAGGATGGTGGCCTTGTACTGTGTTCCCTGCAGCCTAGGTGAATGGCCACCCTTGGTGCGTCAGAGTGTGGAAGTCCTTATCTCTGTTCCCCATAATGGACACTTTGGACATTCTGCTTGATCCCGTACAGGACCTTATGCCACATGTGCAGCTCATCACCTATGGTTTGATGCACAGCACATACTCTCTGCATATGTTTGCTTTCTGATGTGTGCCCCACCATCTTGTACTTAGCCTCTGTGCTGTGAGTTATGCTAACTGTTCAGCCCATTTCCGGTCATCAGTCTGTTCTGGAATGGCCAGTTGCCACCTTCCTATATGGGTGCTAGGGGTACAGTTCTTGCTGTCTACAGTGAATCCTAGGCTCACAGACATCCCTATATTGTGTTTGTAGCATTCTATTTACTGACACATGTGGAGAATGGAGAATAAAACTAAGGATATTATAATGCCTCTGTATAGTTATATGGTGCGACCGCACCTTGAATATTGTGGGCAATTCTGTTTGCCTTATCTTAAAAAGAATATAGCATAATTAGAAAAGATACAGAGAAAAGTGACCAAAATGCTAAAGGGGATGGAATGATATCCCTTCAAGGAAAGGCTTAAAAGGTTAGGGCTCTTCAACCTGGAAAACAGACAGCTGAGGGAGATATGACAGAGGTCTATAAAATAATGAGTGGAATGGATGGATAAACGTAGATTGGTTGTTTACTCCTTCCAGAAGAAGAAGGACTAGGGGACATGGAATGAAGCTACAATGTAGCACATATTTTTTCACTCAATGTGTAATCGAACTTTGTAATTTCTTACCAGAGGATGTAGTAAAAGTTGTTAGTGGAGCTGGGTTTAAAAAAGGTTTAGATGAATTCCTGGAGGAAAAGTCCATAAACCATTATTAAAGTAGACTGGTGAAATCTACTGTGTTCCAGTGAGATAAGCAACATGGCCAGTACTGACTGCAGCACAGAGCAGTATCCCTATCTCCTGACACCTCTACAGCACACAAAACCAGCAGCCCTCTGACAACTATTCCTTACATACGCAGATGCTATCAGCAGTCCGTCTGGACAGCTGTTGATGTGTCTGTGGATGTCTGTCCACTGTCCTAGCAGGGTCACTCCTGATCTGCAAGCCCTGGTTTTGTGGCTGTCAGGCTATTGTGTTCCACTGCTATGTCTGCAGCACCATGCCAGCCCTCCAAACAGGTGTCCTAGGCAGATGCCTTGATCTTCAGCTCCTGTCTCCTATTGCCCCTATCTTCCTCGTTAGCTTGCCTGGCTCCTGCCCTTCATATTTACCAAAGCTCATGTCCAAACTGTGCGATTGGAGCATGCTAGTATGACGAGTTAAGCTAGTGCTTGTTCAGGGGCAGATATTTGCTGCACCTGCGCTAACTGCACATGTGTGTGATTGTTGCATGACTACCGTGCTTGCCCCTGCTGCATGCTATGCCTCCACACTCTCAGTCACGTCTCCACCCTGACCCCGCCTATTTGTACTCTGCTTGGAGTTTAGCATGCTCATCTTTTGGCAGTTTGCTATCTGATAACACACAACTGAAATACATGCACCCAGCTAACACACTTTAGTAAACATATCCTTCAGACTGGTTTCACAGAAGTTTTGGTACAAGAACATGGCAACAGAAACATCTTTGGAGTAAATCTCTAGAGCAGGAGTCAATAGATTTACAAGACAAAAAAAAGATATCCAGTTAGCATTTTACATAGAGCTGAAGACCAGATGCACTTTGGGCCAAATCAGGAAACAGGAAGGAAAATCTTAAGCAATATGACAGTATTTGTTAGAACCAGCACCCATAAAGATGTACTGGTGGCTAATCTGCAAGATGTGTGACTGAGTCTTTGTAACCAGAAGAACAATGGTTTGAGACTACCTTTTGAGAATGAGAGAAAAGCTATTTGGGTTTTTTATTTGACAACCTTTCTGCTATGTTAACAAAATTGCCTTGAAATGAAAATTTATAAAAATGAAATGAAAAAAAAATGATAACAAACATGTAAATGAAACAGGAAATAAAATTTCCGCACAGTATGCCAAGCCATCATTACACCTGTGCTGGACTACTGTAATATACTATTCCAAGGTCTACCCAAACAAACCACCTGTCCTCTACAAATAGTCCAAAACACCGCTAATCGCATTATTACTAGCACTTCAAAACAAGACCACATGACTCCAATACTATACGATCTGCACTGGCTACCAATCTCATCATGGGCAAAATATAAATCAGCACTCACCATCTTCAAAATTAAAAATGACATGTCAGCAGAAATACTACGGGAACTAATTGAAACGAAAACAAACAAAAGACCAGACAGAAACTGTACCAAAAACAACATACCAACACCCAATCTATTCACAAAAACCAACAAATCCACATCCAGGCGAGCTTTCTCTCTTGCTGCCCCTGCTATCTGGAATGTCCTCCCAGACAAACTGAAATTAACAACAGACATAAAAGAACTCTGGAAGCTACTCAAAACCACCCTATTCATCGAACAATTCAATGAAGACCACCACCAATCACCCAAATCACCCCACAAGCCAACCTCAGTCATGACAACCACATCAAACAGAACACCGCTGCTCGCATAATAGCTGGTTCCGCAAGGCGTGATCACATCACCCCCATCATGATCCTTCCCCATTGGCTTCCAGTCTGATATAAAACCACACTGAACATTCTCAAAATCAAACAGGACCTCGCAACGAACAGTCTACAGTCCATCATCAGTCTTGACTCAAACCCCAGACCCAGGAGGAGAGGCACCACGGATACCATCACAACCCCAAAGACTTCACCAAAAGGAGGCAAACCACCACAAGGAGAACAATATCCCTGGCAGCGCCCGCCGTGTGGAACTCACTCCCTGCTGGCTTAAGATCAACGGTGGACATTAAGGACTTTAGAAAACTTCTCAAACTCCTTTGTATAGCATTCACCTTGTATATAGCACATTGTAAATAGCTCACCCGGTATATATTGCACATTGCACATTGTAGATAGCTTGCCCTGTATATATTGCACCTTATAATCAAGCTACATCTTTATTACACCAACACACACACTACAATACAAACACTGCATGCCAACACCTCTGCACTTTGCTTTTGATTCGTTTGAAGTGAAAACCACTTTGATTGTAGGATAAAGCGGGATATAAATCCTTTTAAATAAATAAAGGAGTGGAGGAGTAGCCTAGTGGTTAGAACACTGGCTTGGTAACCAAGCAACCAGGGTTCAATTCCCACTAGCACTCCTTGTGGCCTTGGGCAAGTCACTTAACCCTCCATTGCCACGGAAGAAAGGCCTGGCAATCTACTTCCAGTGACACTGCCAAGAAAACCCAGGAACTTCTGGGTCACCAGGAGTCAGGACTGACTCGAAGGCACACATTGCATTTTGCAAATAAATAAATAAATAAAATGAAATGGCATATTTTGCTAGCACACCCCTATTAATGGAGTGGAAGTTTGGAGGGGGGATGTTGACATATTCTGCATTACTGGATTTTCCTGAAGCATAAGACTGTTTTTCTGTGCATACTGAGGAACAATTATAGCAACAAGCTTTTACATAGAACAGGGAATTGATCATGTGCTTATGTCGACTGGGACTAATTTGCTGTGGGTTTCACCTCTTAGTGAGACTAGCTGTTACCAGACAAATAGTTTAGCCCTTTTGGTTACGAACAGAGAAGAATTTTCTGGTTTTTCATAGTAAATTAGTCTTATCTGTTTACCCAGGCTTTTGGCATTTCTTTGTGAGGTGCTTGTTTTGTTGATCCTTTGCTATGGGAGGGGTGGAATAGTTTCAGTTTTTAACATAATTTATTCTGTTCTGTTTTACCTCTGTTTATAATGTTTCATGTTGTACTGTGCTGAGATTAATTGTGTTATGTTCAAGATCATTTAGATTGCAGACAGACATTGAAAACTTACTGTTTCAATGCACTTTTCAATGAATATGTTTAATATTTTGCTTTAGTGTCCAGTTTTTACATTTTTAAGTGAGTAAACTGCAAACTGCTTAGAAATGGTTGATAGGCAAGTAAGAAATGTCATATATCAATAAATAATATATTAGGGAGAGCAGGGGGAGTGGCCAGTGTTGGATATGTTAAATATCTTTCATCCTTTCTTCTATTTTCTTCTTTTTAAGGTTTCGACATTCCAGGTGTCTCTGCTCACCTAAGAGCTAATAAGGTATATCATCACATTTGGGTGTACATTTTCTGTAAAGTGCTCTGTGGACAAATTGACAACCATATTTTAGCCTGCTAAGTACAGGGAATTTTTCAGTCACAATCTAGATGGCTATGTAGTTAACCGCAGAAAAGGATCCACTCTATTTAATTTCATAAAAAAGGTGGATTGTTCTTGGAAAAAGAAATCCTCTGTTTATACCAGAGTGATGCAATTATTTCAAAATATTTCCCTCCCTCTAGGGGAACCAGTGCTCTGCCCCCTCCTACTCCCTAAGCTTCAGTTTGAGGATTAATCCAATTGCAACTTGTCACAAGCTCTCCCCCTGCCACCAGCCTTTCAACTGAGGTATTTGAATGGTAAGAGATTGATCTGGGTAGGAAGACACACTGAGTGGAGGGTGATCTCTTCTTATCTGGGCTTTAGGGATGGAAGGGAAGAATCATGCAGATTTCGAAGGACTTTGGGACCAGGAGGAAACTGGAGTGCTGGCTTTGAAAGGGATTCTTTCTTTAGATTGATGCTTGGAAGTTAGGAGGGAAGAACCAAGCCCATTGGAATTGATCATGGTCAGTTAAATAACTCTCCTGAATCAATCCCATCCCTGGAAATATCCATAAGTTCAATGGCTAGAACACATTTCCATGGCTAGATCTCTTTGAAAATAGATCACTTAACAGGCATCTGGGGGAAGGGGCTGGGGGGGGGGGGGAATGGGAGTATCTTAACTGTCACTGTTCTTCAGGCAGCACCTCAGGGGAGTTGAGTGCAGTTTTCTTCTCTAATTAAAGGGAAAACATACAGCAAACATAGTAGTCCAAACACCCGCACCCACCTCTATCTGTGAAGGTAACATGCAATGTGTGCCTTTGAGCCAATGCTGACTTCTGGCAACTGCGTAGCTCCTGGTTTTTTTTTTGGCAGTGACCAGAAGTAGATTGCCAGGCTTTTTTTCCTGAGGCAATGGAGAGTGAAGTAACTTTCCCAAGACCACAAAGAGTGCTAGTGGGAATCAAATACTGTTTTGTTTTTTTTTAAGTGCTCCTAACCACTAGACTACTCCTTCATTGGCTGAATGTATAAGCCCAAACACCTGCATTACCTCCATCTGTGAAGGTGTGCACAAAAATGCTCCGCCTCCAGATGTGCCTGAGTACAAACACCACCCATCCCACTGGAACCAATGCACAAAGCTTTGCCAACCTCCAGGTATGCAGGGCTGCACACATCTGCATTCCCTTCCCTCCAGCTTTGTAAATAAATGCACACTCTGAGCCTCTATGTATGTGAGACCTTCTCTAGGACAGCAGAACTTTGACTCTTGTTTATTATCTCCAGGAACAAGCAGGAATACGTCATCACATATGGGTACGTCGGTACCGACGGAGCCCGCGCGGGAAAGCTCCCCAGCTTTTCAGATTAAAAGCTTTTGGGGCCTCCCACTGCACATGCGCGCTGCCTTCCCGCCTTCCTGAGCAGCTCTCGTCAGTTTCTTTTTTTCCGCGGAGCCAGCAGGTCGTGTTCCTGTCACCGCTGAAGAAATTGTTAATTTTATTGTTTTCTTTAGACCGTTTCTTCAGCACAGCTTGGTACTTTGTTAGGCCTTCAGGCCTACACAATTTCTCCTCATGGAGAAGCCAGTTCCTGGTTTTAAAAAGTGTACCAAGTGCAGTGCTGTCATTCCTCTTACAGACACCCATGAATGGTGTCTTAAATGTTTAGGACCTGACCATTCCATACCGGACTGCCCATCCTGCTCCCAGATGTCGAAACGTGGATTGCAGAACCGGGCCAACAAGTTCCATGTGCTGTTTCCTTCAGAAGCATCACAGTCATCCAGGTCTTCCTCTCCGGATGGATCTCAGGTAACCAAAACTCCAGTGGGCAAATCCTCTAAAAGCAAATCTCTTTCTAAAGATCGAGAGGCTCTCAATTCTGAGTTCGAGGATTCTGCCCAGGCCAAAAAACCCCGGCGGGAGGCTCCGGCCTCCAAAGCAATCATGGGGTCACAGGTTGACATCGATGGCGCGGCCTCGACAGATCACCTGTTGTACTGCTCTGGGGTACCGGCCCATACCGGTACCGACATCCAGGCAGCAGTGGCGTCTATGGGCAATACTGTCCAAGTCATGCAGCAGGCCATTCTGGCTTTTATTAATGCTGCTACGCCCTCGGTACCGCAGCCAGCGGTACCGGGTCCGGTTCCGGTAATGGCTTCCATACCGGAACCGAGGCCATCGTCTTCCAAACGCAGATCGGTTCCGCATGCCGGATCCGGGCTTTTGCCCGGTACCGATCCCATACCCGGTACGCCCGATGTCGATACCGAACGGTATGCGTATCGTGCGTTGGAAGCACATAGAGGATACTCTGCTTCTTCAGAGGATTTTAACTCCTCTGATGATTCTGATGAGTTCTCCCTTGATCTTCCTGAGGAGCCTTCTTCTCCTAACAGGAGAATGTCTCCACCAGAGGATTTGTCCTTTCAGGACTTCATCATAGAAATGGCTAAAGGTCTTTCTATTGCTTCATCCTCTGAAAAGGAACCCAGATCAAAGAAACTGGATATTTTAGGATACTCTAAGTCTCCTAAAGAGGCAGTCACCCTGCCTATCCATGAAATCCTTCAAGAACACTTGATGGACTTATGGGAGGCTCCTCTAACATTGTCTCCTTCTTCTTGCAGGTTGGACACCATGTACCGTGTCCCCCCTTCTCCTGGTTTCCAAAAAACCCAGTTGCCTCACCATTCTATTGTGGTGAAGTCTGCAATGAAGAAGATAAAGAGTACCAAAAGGCACTCTTCTACTCCTCCAGGGCGAGAATGTAAGACTCTAGACTCTTTTGGCAGGAAAATTTTCCAGGCTACTATGCTTATAGCCAGGATTAATTCCTATAGTCTTTACATGGGCATGTTTCTCAGTGAAATCGCTCTAAAAGTTCGGCATTTTGCCCCCTTTCTCCCTGAGGATAAGAGGGAGCAGTTCATTTCCTTGGTGAAACACCTTTTGGATATTTCAAAGTTCTCCAACAGGGCAGCTTTTGATTCCTTTGAGGGTGCTGGTAGGGCTTCGGGCATTGCTATAGCAGCCCGACGTCTTGCTTGGCTCCAGGCTTCTGATCTAGAACCTTGGGTCCTAGATGGCTTACGAAATCTGCCCTGTACAGGTGAGAACTTATTTGGTGAGGAGTGGCAAATTAAGGCCACTCAAATGGATGCAGAAAATGCCACCTTAGATAGACTTTCTAAGTCTACCTCCACTCCTGCCAAGAAGAAGTCTTTTAAGAGGCCTTATTACAAGAAGTCCAGATTTTCTACAAATACTGGCCAACAATCCTCTCAGCCTCGTTTTGCTGCTAAACGTCAGCAACCTAAACAGGCAAGGTCAAAGCCTGCGGCGTCTGCTACGCCTCAGCAGGCTCCACCCCCTCAGGGGTTTTGACTTGCCCCTAGAGAACTTAACTTTTCTGGCTCTAGAACAACCAGAGCCCCTCACCATACCCGGAAGGTTAGCTCACTTTGCTCCCAGATGGGAGCAAATTACATCAGAGCAATGGACCCTCTCTATCATCAGAGAGGGTTACAAACTCCATTTTTCCGACCTTCCTCCTTATACTATGGTGAGGCAGTTCAATTCTCCCCCATCTCTCCTGGCCCTCTTGGGTCAGGAAGTCTCCTCCCTCCTTGCCCAGGCGGCAATAGAGGAGGTCCCTCTTCTTCAACAGGGGACGGGATTCTACTCCCCTTATTTTCTAATACCAAAGAAGACAGAGGGCTTCAGACCAATTCTGGATCTGAGAGAATTGAACAAATTTCTTTTCAAGGAGAAATTCAAAATGCTTTCTCTGGGCATTCTCCTTCCATACCTTCAGAGTCAGGATTGGCTTTGTTCTCTAGATCTAAAGGATGCGTATACACACATACTCATCCACCCATCCCACAGAAAATACCTTCGATTTCTGTTTCAGGGAAAACATTTCCAGTACAGAGTACTCCCCTTCGGTCTAGCCTCTGCTCCAAGAGTGTTCACCAAATGCATGGCAGTCGTAGCTGCCTTTCTAAGAGGCCTGGGAATTTTCATATTCCCATACCTGGACGACTGGCTCATCCGAGCTCCCTCTCAGTCCCAGGCCCAAATTTCCCTGGACCGCACAAGGCGTCTTCTGCAGTATCTAGGACTGGTAGTAAACCTTCCCAAGTCTCAACTAATCCCTACTCAGTCTCTCGAGTTCATAGGGGCCCAGTTAGACACCATCACTGCAAGGGCCTACCTGCCTCAGGTCAGGGCCCAACGCCTGCTGAGTTTGGCCTTCCAAGCTCAGTCCAGCAGTCATTTGACAGCCCAGGAAATGCTGCGACTTCTGGGCCACATGGCCTCCACGGTACATGTGGTGCCCTACGCTCGTCTGCATATGAGAGCAGCTCAATGGACCTTGGCCACCCAGTGGACTCAAGCATCTGGAGCGCTCTCCGACCAAATACTCACCTCAAGCCGTCTATTTTGGTCCCTCCAATGGTGGACATCCACCAAGAATCTGTTGTTGGGGGCCCCCTTCCAACCTTTGTTGTCCCAAGCAACCCTCACAACAGATGCCTCCCAGACAGGGTGGGGAGCTCATCTTCAGAACCTCTCCACTCAGGGCACTTGGTCTCCACAGGAGGCCACCCTTCATATCAACCTCCTGGAACTGCGAGCAATTTACCTTGCCCTCAAGGTCTTCTATACCCTCCTTGTCAACCTGACTGTCCTAGTTCAGACAGACAATCAGGTAGCCATGTTCTATATAAACAAACAAGGAGGGACAGGCTCTCTGTCGCTTTGCAACGAAGCTCTCAGAATATGGGCCTTCGCCAGAGAGCATCAAATTCACCTTCTTGCAGTGTATCTTCCAGGATTTCAAAACTCTCGTGCAGACAGACTCAGTCGAGTTCTGCTTCCACACGAATGGTCCCTACATATGGACCAGATACGCAGAATCTTTCAGGAATGGGGGACCCTGGACATAGACCTCTTTGCAAGTCCGTGGAATGCCAAACTTCCCCGGTTCTGTTCCAGAACTCAGTGTCAGGGAGCTCAGGCCCACGATGCCTTCCTCCTGCATTGGGGTCAGGAATTCCTCTATGCCTTTCCACCCATTCCTCTAATATCCAAGACTCTGTTCAAGCTCCAGAGGGATCACGGGACTATGATCCTCATAGCTCCCCGCTGGCCACGCCAGGTGTGGTTCCCTCTACTTCTGCATCTCTCCCAGGGATCCTCCCTGGACCTGGGAGCTGCGCCAGACCTTCTGTCTCAGGAGGAGGGGACTTTGTGGCACCCAAACCCCAAATCCCTACATCTCAGAGCTTGGTTACTGAAGGCCTAAGTCTTCAAGACTTTAATCTTTCTCAACCTGTGACAGATATCCTTCATGCCTCTAGGAAACCTTCCACGAGGCGTTCTTATGCTTTCAAATGGAAACGTTTTTCCATTTGGTGTGCTCAGCAGGGTCTTGACCCTCTAGCACTTCCTTTGAATTCCCTCTTGGACTATCTCCTGCATCTTTCAAATGCAGGCCTTAAGACGAATTCAGTAAGGGTCCATTTGAGTGCTATTGCAGCATCTTTAAAACCTATAAATGGACAACCTGTCTCCTCTCATCCTCTTGTTTCACGTTTCATGAGAGGCCTGACTCTAACTAAACCTCCCATCCGACCTCCTCCGGTAGCATGGGATTTGAACCTAGTTCTAGGTCAGCTTATGAAGCCACCTTTTGAGCCTTTGGACTCTACCTCCTTCAAATTTCTTTCCTGGAAGGTTGTTTTCCTTATTGCAGTCACTTCGGCTCGCCGCATCAGTGAACTGCAGGCTTTAGTGGCTCATCCACCTTATACTAGGTTTCATCATGATAAGGTGGTCCTTAGGACGAATCCCCACTTTATGCCCAAAGTGGTCTCGCCTTTTCATCTTAATCAAGAGGTATATCTACCTGTCTTTTTCCCGGCTCCTCATGCATCCAGTGCAGAGAGGAACCTTCATACTCTGGATTGTAAAAGAGCTCTTGCCTTTTACCTCAACAGGACTCAACCACATCGAAAGTCTTCCCAACTTTTCGTGGCTTTTGATCCTTCTCATTTGGGACTTCCAGTCACCAAGCGTACACTTTCCAATTGGATCGCTCAGTGTATTTCTTTTGCTTACCAGAGTAAGAACATTTCTATGGAGGGCCATGTCACAGCTCACAATGTGAGGGCCATGGCCACTTCTATGGCTCATCTTCACTCTGTGTCCATAGATCAGATCTGTCGAGCAGCCACTTGGGCCTCGGTTCATACCTTCACAGCCCATTACTGCTTGGACAAGGACTCCCGCCGGGATGCCTTGTTTGGTCAGGCTGTCCTCAAACACCTGTTCCATACTTAAACAACTCCTGCCCACCTTCCCTGGATGGATGCCTGAGATCCATGCGAAGATGGTTTACCCTTGGAGGGGGATCTCCCAGGCATCTTAGCTAGGGAGTCCCCATATGTGATGACGTATTCCTGCTTGTTCCTGGAGATAGCACAGTTACTTACCTGTAACAGGTGATCTCTGGGAACAGCAGGAATTAGTCATCACAACCCACCCACCTCCCCTAGGAGTTGTATCTCTATCTATCTTCCTGTCCTCTCTCTCTATTGTCTCAGCTTTAAACTCGAACTGACGAGAGCTGCTCAGGAAGGCGGGAAGGCAGCGCGCATGTGCAGTGGGAGGCCCCAAAAGCTTTTAATCTGAAAAGCTGGGGAGCTTTCCCGCGCGGGCTCCGTCGGTACCGACGTACCCATATGTGATGACTAATTCCTGCTGTTCCCAGAGATCACCTGTTACAGGTAAGTAACTGTGCTTTCTCTGCAGTCTGAATGCCTGCGTCATATACTAAAACCTCTGAAGGCAGTGTGTGCAATACAAAGCTCTCAAGGCTGCAAGATTGAGCTGCTAGAGTATTGGAAAAGAAATGACAAAGTCTGTGAATTATGTTCAGTTGAAGTGTAAGTACATCCACCATTCATGTCTTTTGCCCCATCTACTATAACAGGTCCCATGGGTGCATCTATACACCTTAAGGTACAGAGTCTCCTTTCTCTTTGACTGCAACAGATGAGGGACTAAATCTGCTTTTTAACCTACTATTATCAACAGTCATTTGAGACTTAGAGGTATGTTTACTAAAGGGCTTTAAGGTAGAAGGTGCTATCGAACGTTAATGGCAGTGATAAGGGTTTTCCATGCGAAAAAGGCTCTGGGCAGGTAGGAGGCATTCACTAACAGGAACATCGGGTTAACATGCGCTAAAATGCGCTAACAGAACATTGGGCATTAAGGTGTCAAGCATGACACCTTAATGCCTGAAAACAGCTGTCACTTTAGCGCTGGATAAGGGAGTCCCAGTGAAACCAATGCAAAGGTGATGGATGTAAGGATAGGTGGGAGCTGATGGACCTGACAGATCCGTGTGCATCCTATGTGGCAGCCAGTAAGTTGGAAGAGTATGTGGGAGGCAGCTGTACCAGTGCACTCGGGGGTGCCCATGTAAAATGCCATAATGTCAGTGTGTGGCATAGGATGGGGAAGATGTGTCCCCCAGTACAGTCAGAAGTGACATGATGTGTGCAGCGAAAGGAGGACAGAGCAGGAGTGGTGATGGCCATGGTGTAGCAGCTTGCATGAGAAGACATGACTGCATATAGCTGCCAGAAGTTGATGGATGGGCTGAAAGAAGGATATGTAGCACCTATTCAATGGAATAATCTCCCAGTCCAATTAAAGGAGATAAAAGACCTCCAAACGTTCCGAAAGGAACTGAAAACATATTTATTCACGCAGCACTATTATAACTTAGACCATAGCTCGAATCTAGCCCCCCTCCCTAGCACGAGTTTACAAGTCCACCCAAATACCCTTCCCATACTATAACAGTCTCATCTCCACTGTATCACTGACAAACATTGCCTCACCTCATACAAAAAGTATTTAACCATACAGTGGAGATAACAGCCTCATCTCCACTGTATCACTGGCAAACATTGTCTCACCTCATACAAAACGTATTTAACCATGCCCAATCCTGAACCCCTAAAGTTATGATGAAAGTTGTAAATAGTTACTTAGTTTATGACTTTACTGTTTTTTGTAAATAGTTGCAATGTTGTTTAATGTTCTATGTATGGTTCCATTGTTATATGTAAACCGCCCCTGATCTTGGGAAGGGGTGGTATATAGAAGTTTTCAAATAAAAATAAAATAAATAAATGATAGTAGATGAGAGGGTGGTATGGACTGGCAGCACCGATGAATCCGAGGTGCCATCCACAATGCATTTGTACTGTGGGGAAAAAACAAGTGTCTCTGCTATGTGAAAGGCCTGATACCAGACATGTTGGTCACACACCTGCTCTAGGCACTCAACCACCATACAACACCCAAGACAAAGGTACATACAACAACAGGATAGGAGTCGCTCAAACTGAGAAAAAGGGGCAAATATGGGCATGAGCTGATACCTACAGATGGCAATCCAAGGTGTAGGATGTATCTGTATGTAATGCAGAGATGTGATGGAACCAAAACTGTACAGTCACAGTCATGATGTCATACTTGGTTCATGTTTCACATGTAGGTTACAGCTGTATGCATGTAACTTCCTCTTAGTATACCGCTATATCAGTGCAGTCACATTGGGGTACATTGTACCGAAAACTTGCAGTGAGCTGAGGCAATGGAGGATTAAGTGACCTTTCCAAGGTCACAAGGAGGTGTGGTCATTCCATGAAGGTTGTGGCATAAATAAAACACAACAGTAACATAGTCCAAAATGTCACAAAAAAAAGGAATGCTAGTGAGCCTCAAACACTGGTACTTTGGTTTCCCAGCTAGTACCATGACCATTGTGCCACACCTTCAAGCGGATGCCAGACATCTGCAGGGTGAACATGTTGGACCCCCTGCAGTGGGTTGCAGTAGAGCCAATAAAGTCATGCCCTCAGAAGGGCTTGATGGGGAATAGCATGTTTGCTGACCCAAATTGTGGCCAAAACGCATAATAAATTCAAAGAATGTGTATCTGCCAGTCACAGAAGAGCCTGGACTGTTACAGGCATGAAAATGAACTGAGTAGCACACAGGCCCAAAAAGAACAAGTGGGAATCTATCCCTTCTCTCTTGCATATGGCAACATTGCACTAACCATTAGGCTACACCTCCATACTGCTCTACATAGCAATGTCTGGAATCAAAGAGACTGCAAGTCACTGCCTAAAATGCCTGCTGTGTGTGCCAGTATAGGTTAGCCACTCCAGTGCCCATGATGTACTGCATACGCACAACAGCATTCTGCAGCTGATCACCAAATGGAGAATGCAATCATCCATGACATCAGCTCACTAAGAAGCACTGACAGCGTGTGCTACAGACACATAACAGCTGCAAACTGTGCTACTGAGCAGTTTCAGCGGCTGCCCTGAGGGTGAGGTTGGGTGCCCAGCACCTGGTCCCCAGAGCTTGCACTACTAGAGATGGACTTTGCCAGTCATACCGCAGATCCACATCACTGCCAGTAAGTGGCAAGTATTGTCTGCAGTGTGTTATAGTAGTCACCATATTTCCTACACAATTGCAGCATGCCAGAGTTGGTTGTCATATCTGGACCCTGTGTCCTACCCTTGTTGGACAGGGACTCTGTTAGAACATCTCCTGTCAGTGTCCACTGTGGCAGCAGCTGATGCTATGGAGTGAGGACTGTCTAGGCTTGCATGGGGCTGCTGATACCATCCTGCTGGTCCTGGCATGACCTCAGGGCGCAGGCCAAAGACAGCTGTCCCAACCATCTGGAACTACCAAGCCACCACAACAAGCACAGTCAGACTGCCCCTGTTGCCCACCACAGGTCTGTCTCAGCTATGCACATGCTGGTCAGCATACACTGCATGTGCACAGAGCAACCATGTACACCTCAGCTTGGGACAAATGGCATGGACACCCAGCAGTTGGCTCAGTGATTGGGATCCCAAGACAGGGAGTTCACCCACATCACTGGAGCTGGACACTATATAGCACTATGTGAATACACAGCTATGCCATGGCCACAGATCGGTCAGTGTGAGAGTGCCCTCTCAGCATGAAATGCTGTGGCCACCCAGGCTATGCACATGGGAAACAGGCACTACAAAGTTCCAACCATTGACCCTACCTCCAATGCTGATGCATCCTGGCCAAATCGCTATATTTAAGAACATACCCACAATCCTAGTACTGGGAACAGCTTAGGCAATGCAAGGCACAGTGCAGTGCAGAAGACCACAAAACTCTGGAGAGACACTCATACATCGCTACACTGTGCAAAGGTGGGATGGTTGGCATTGCTGCCTGCCACTTTGGCCTCCATATTAGCACAAGCATTGTTAACACTAGAAGCCCCAAAAGGAATTTTACCTAGAAACCCCAAAGTGCGTCAATTGACGTATTATCATGACGACTGCATTTAGCATGAAATGCAGATGTGAATTAATGTGAAGTTACTTATTTGTTAAATACGTGCAGTATGTGACGTCATTACATGATGTCATCGTGTGTTTATTGTTTATAATGTCAGTATGGCCCCTTCACGTGTGGGGTCTGTTACCAATTGCCTAAATAGTTCTCCCTGTAGAGAATCCAGGATCTCCTTACTTCTAGATGATACTGCAGCAGGAATGTGCCAATCAACATCTGGCATATTGAAATCTCCTAGCAGTAGCACTTCCCCTTTCCTAGCAATGCTGCGTATGTCTTCAATTAACTCTCTGTCCACCTCTTCCTCTTGTGAGGGAGGTCTGTATATCACACCAATGCAAATAGATTTCTCTTTCCCTCTTTCTAGTTTAACCCACAATGCCTCCTCTCTCCCTTTTAAGCTCTGTAATTCCAAAGCTTTAATAGTAGTTTTTACATATAGTGCCACTCCTCCTCCCCTTCTTCCTACCCTGTCCTTTCTGAATAAAGTATAGCCAGGTATAGTTACATCCCAGTCATGGTTTTCTGTGAACCATGTTTCTGTAACTGCCACTAAATCAAAGTCAGCCACTCCCACCAAAGCTTCAACTTCAGGGATCTTATTTCCCATGCTACGGGCATTAATACACACTGCTTTCCATTTGTTACCCCTGTTACCCATTTCCATAAAGGTATTTAATGTATCACCTACCTGGGGGCTTTCACTTACCTGGGGGCTTTCTTCACCCATCCCCAACGAATCTAGTTTAAAGCCCTCTTCAGTAGATTAGCCAGTCTACTACCAAAGATGCGTTGACCTTTCTTGGACAGATGGATGCCATCTCTGCTCTGCAACCCTTGGAACAGCATCCCATGGTCTAGGAAACCAAAACGCTCTTGAAGACACCATCCACGCAGCCATGCATTCATCTCCAGGATGCGAGCCTCTCTGCCTTGGCCTTTACCCTCAACAGGGAGGATTGAAGAGAACACCACCTGTGCACCTAACTGCTTCACCCTCTGTCCCAGAGCCATGAAGTCACTTTTGATACGTTCCGAGGTATACCTGGCAGTATCATTTGTTCCAACATGGATTAGCAACATTGGGTAATAGTCAGTGGGCTTGATGAGTCTCGGCAAACTCTCCGTAACATCTTGGATCTTGGCACCAGGCAGACAGCACACCTCTCTGGACATCAAGTCTAGTCGGCAGATGGACGCCTCAGTACCCCTCAGAAGAGAGTCTCCAACAACCACTACCCTTCGTTTCCTTCTGGTCACTGATTCCGCAACTATGGGGTACTTGAACTCTGGTTCTTCCCTTTCCAGGGATGCTTTCACCTCCTCCACTTCCAGGGCTGCATAATGGTTCTTCAATTCAAGGGCTGGAGAAGTTGGATTGGTGATTTTGCAGGCTCTGGTGACTGTTGTCCAACCATCGACATTCTGTTGGCACCCATCTTCTCCTGTGCTGGAGAGCCTGGTTGCTGCAAGAAGCATCTCATCAATGTACTTCTCACTGTCTTGAATGCTCCTCAGCCTCGCCACCTCCTTTCTGAGTTCCTCCACTTGTTTCCTCAGAGCTTCAGCATGCAGGCACCCTGCACATGGAACCGGTTCTTCAACTGGCATTAGGACCTCTGTCTGGACCGAGGCAGAAGCTGTAACGGGGGCAACAGCTTTAGCAATACGATTTTTCCCAGCCATTGTTCTGTTTGTGGAGCTTAGGTATCTGTTAAAGGAAAAGAGAGAGATCTACCAAGTACCAGCTGGTTTCGCAGCTGTCCTTTCAGAGAAAAAGCAGTTAAATCTCTTTAATTATATTCAATATGTGCTGGTCCAATTCACTGTGATTTGCTAAAGGGGGAGGTGCCCTATAAAGCAAGACTGCTCACTAGGGGTGGGTGGGAGCTGGGGTGGGTAGGGAGGGAACTAACACCTGATTAGGTGTTAGCAGTTTCTGAATCTGAGGAGGTTACAGAGTTCAGCAACCTACTGTGCTCCAGTAAAGTTCCCCTAAAACAGCAAAAATGTAAGTAACCTTGCTTTTAAAAAGTACACACAAAACCCTTTTAAGAGCTCCCAGTCAGAGAGCTAGCAATGTAATAAAAAAACCAAACAAAGAAACCCTCTAATCCTTACTGTTTGATGTGTGGAGCCCTGGTTAAGAAAGCCTCAAAAGGGCAGGGCAAGGGAGCCTTTTATGCAGGCTTCAACTGCACTCAGGAAACAGGCCCACTAACACCTGGTTTGCGGCCCTCCAGGACTGGAGTTGGAGACCCCTGCCCTACAGAGTCTGTAATATACGATGCCCACACTGGTAAAAACTGGTAAAAAATATTATAATATTAACAAATACTGCCGGTAGCCCAAATGAATAAAAATATATTGTACAATATGTAAAACATTTATAAATAGCAATGTGAAATAAAAATTCACCAAAAGCTGAAAATCAATTATTATGTACCAACAAAGTAGCTAAACAGATTGCAGAGAGCTAGAAATAGAGAAATCATAAATATTAAGTTATGTAACATCATGGATATCATAAAATACATGAAAACAATGTAAAGACAAATCAAAATAACATAAAAGGGCAGATTGTTGGAGAGGAGAAGGTGCCCAAGATGCGGAACATGTTATGAACATAAAATGGTAAATTATTCAATCAATTAAAATGATAGAGTACAACAATGTGTGAAGGTTGCTAAGTGGAGAACAAGTATATTCATATGTGGATATTCACAATATTCTGAAAAATCAAGAACTATTGGCGATCAGTAACATGAGATCTGCAAGATGCTGGTTTTGTTCGTCGAAACAGCATTGAAGACAGAAAATTAATTTGATATCATGTCATTCCTTTATATTTAAAAAGCCCTTGTGCGGGCTTTTGCCTTTGATCTGAATCCATTGTGGCATCGATTGCTGTGTGCCAAGTTGATTGTACGTATGTTCTCTGTTTTATACCATCAGTCTCGGGCTATCACCCTTCTATCGTGAATTCTGTTTCAGAGCCGTTTCTCTGTTTATATGCAAGTTATGGATTATTGGACACATCCATCCTGAAACAGACCTAGTGTTGTCCTTTCAGTTTCCCTCTTTTTTATGAATACTGTTAGATTACCCTATTAGACAGCCTTCAGGTGCTCTCTATTGTTTTCGCTATACTGTCCCGCTGTGACTTTTTGAATCGCCGCAGCTTTAAACTTTTTTGGTTCAGCACTACTCAGTACACAATTTGTTACTGACCTAAGATTGATACATGGTTGTCCACTATTGTTAGATATGTTTTTTTATTTCATTATTGTTTTAAGGTCACCTCTTAATTAGTTTTGTGACCCTGCCATTTCAATTTCCACAGTTTAAATGCTGTCTTCAATGCTGTTTCAATGAACAAAACCTGCGTCTAGCAGATCTCATGTTACCGATCGCTGATACATATACCTTCCCAATATTTTTAAACACTTCTGTTCACCTCTACTTGTTGATTTTTCAGAATATTGTTAATATCCATTTATGAATACACTTCTTCTCCACTTTGCAACCTTCACACATTGTTTTGTCCTCCATCAGTTTGATTGAAAAATTTGCCATTTGATGTTCATAACATGTTCTGCATTTGGGTACCTTCTCCTCTCCAACAGTCTGTCCTTTTATGTCATTTTGGTTTGTCTTTACATTGTTTTGATGTATTTGATGATAGACATGAATGTTAAATAACTTAATATTTATGATCTCTCTATTTCTAGCTCTCTGCAATCTGTTTAGCTACTTTGTTGGTAAATAATAATTGATTTTCAGCTTTTGGTGAGTTTTTATTTCACATTACTATTTATATGTGTTTTACATATTGTACAATTGTCTTTTCATTCATTTGGGCTACCAGCAGTATTTGTTAATATTATATGTATCAAGTGTAATTTTTGATTCTTGTTGTTTTAAGGTATGATCTTAATCTGTACGCATTTTTTTATCATCATGTTTATTTTCATGTAGTTTTATTCTTTTATTATTTGTTATATTTGCTATCAGCCTACACTGTCCGATTTCATGGAAATTGATGTATTTATTATGATTATTTATGTATTTTTATGTTTGTAGTGATCACAGTTCCCTAAGGAAGGCAAAATTGGCTGAAACACGTGCAAGGCAGACTTTAATAAAGCTGTTTCCTTCCAAGGGACCATGTTGCCTGCATTTGCTTGTGTGTTCCTTGGACTGTAGGTGGGGTGCCTACTTGTTTGTGTCCTGCTTCAGTGGGACAGCCCATGAGACAGGCACACACACACTGCATGCCATGGGGGAAGTAGCACAATTGCCCTGATTCCCCATACCTGGTGTGTGCTTGTGGTGCAGTCATGGTATGTCCTCACATCTTGCAACCCCTCCTGGCTGATGTGGCAACACATGTGCCTCAGATGGATGGTGATGACTGCATCCTCATATTTGGAGGGGGCCCCAGTTCACACAGAGCCCTGTGCCCTCTGAACACACAGCAAGAACTGTTGTCCTTCCTGTACTTACCTCCCATCTTGCCACTGCACCCTCTTCCCTGCTGGGCTCCCACAGAATCATCTCTCTCCCGTTCCATCTCTTCAGACCACTGCTGCACATGTGATCTGCTGCCAGCCCTGAAATAGTCATAAGAACATAAGAAATGCCATACTGGATCAGACCAAGGACCATCAAGCCCAGTATCCTGTTTCCAACGGTGGCCAATCCAGGTCACAAGTACCTAGCAGTTTCCCAAAAAGACACACAGGTTCCCTAGTGCTTTTATTGAGCCAAGCAGTGGATTACCCGGATCCTCTTCAATAATGGATTATAGACCTATCCTCCAGGAACTTGTCCAAACCTTTTTTAAACCCAGCTACACTAACAGCTTTTACTACCTCCTCTGGTAATGAATTCCAGAGTTTGATTACACATTGAATGAAAAAATATTTTCCCTTATTAGTCTAACATGGGTTACACTGTAGCTTCATTGCATGCCCCTTAGTCTTTCTACTTTTTGATGATCCCCACTCCTGTTATCATTTCACCGTCTCCCCATCCAGTTCCATATCCATATCTATAGAGGCATCCCTTCTACTTCCCCTCATTACCTTTCCTCTCACATCTGTCCCGACACCCCTACCCGTGGACCCCTGTCCTCCACTCGGTACCTCCTCTCTATGCCCCGCGCTTCTACTGCCATCCCCAGACTCTGATCCTTTCACCTCACTGCTCCTTATGCTTTACACAAGTGTCCTCTATCCATATGTCATGTATCAGTTCTCTCCCTCTTCAAAAACATACAGATGACATACTTCTTGGGTCTGCTGTTATATCCCTATCTCTTGTTTACCTGGTGTCTCCTGTCCCTATTGTACCCTTATTTATCTTCTATAGTATTGTCAGTCATCACATGTTGTATGTACTTCAGGCATGTACCATCTTCCTATGATGTATAGTGGTAATAGTGGTGTTACCATTTTGCTACTAATGGCACTAGGTGGGCATTTTAACTCTTAACATGCCCTGTTCTCCAATTGCATATTGTTCCTTCCACAGCATCATTTTGTCTCCCCCCTCCATGCACATATCCCCTATGTTTGGGTGGTGGTGTCCTGATCCATGGGCCAAGCGATTCAACAGTGCTCTAGACCAGTGGCATGAGCCAATGGTCAGAGTGGATGGCCTATCACCCGCCTCATTCCTCCCTCCGATTGTGGAACACCCACCGGTTCAGCTGTGCACACTTTCCTGCTCCTGCCCCCCCTCCTCCACTGGGGGATGTGGGCATGTGTTATGCTACCATCTGGCCTTGGTGAGGTGGGATCAGCCTGTGCTCTGCTGTCCTTGGCACTGAAATTTTCCCCATCAGGTAGACCTTGGCAAATGTTGTGATGCACAGGATACACAGGGCCAGGATATGACTTTTGTCTGCTGTAGAAGGGGGCTGCTGCACCCACCACCAATACCCCCACACTTTGATGACATGGCATCATGCTGTCAGTGGGGGTGGAGCACAGTCCCGGCACATCTACCATGTGGCTTAGGCAGGTGCCAAGTCCTGATGGGGAGGGCATAGGCACACATGGATGGCCATGTAATCCCCCCAACCAACTGCTGCTGGAACCCCATCCTCACTTGCTGCAGATATGTCTCTGGGGAGACTGTCAGCCGCAGCAGTGGTATTTCCCCAGGCAGTTGCTTTTTGCAGCCCCTGGTAGAGCTACAGCTGCTGGTGCTGCCAGTGCCTTCCTCTGGAGCTGGCATTAGCAGCAGTGGGGGAGAGAGCTGCAAGGGACTCTGCCTAGCAGCCAGGGACAGTTGGACTGCCCCATGTTGTGTATCACCTTTCTGCAGCAACAGCATGTCTGTGTGTCACCACTGTCAATATGGGATACAGATGTGCCACTTGGGCAGCTGCCTGGTCTACCTTTATTTTATTTTATTTATTTACATTCTCTTATATACCACGCTATTCTGCATCAGTGCGGTTTACATTGAACAAACTGAAATTACATTGAACAGGGCATTATAACTTGGAGATAACTATTTTACAGGGAACATGGGCTATGGAGGGTTAAGTGGCTTGCCCAAGACCACAAGGAGCACCTGTGGGACTAGAAACCCCAGTACTTCCAGCCCAAGGTTGCTATCCTCTAGTGGGATTTCAATCCCCGACCTTCTGGCCTGAAGTATCTTGCCCCCAACCACTAGGCCATTCCTCCACTCCACATGTCACCTCCTTTGCCCCATTTGTACCATCAACATAGTGCCATTTCATACTTGGGCACTATGCTGTTGCTTCTAATGAAGCACTACTATCGCTGTTTTGGGCTCCCGTCTCCATGCATCACATTGCAAATATTTAGATGGTCTCTCTCCCCTCAAAATACCACTTTTCTGTGAGGTTTTACTTGGTGTTAGGGTTCCAGCATTAAAGGGCTCTATCTCATGATTGCACAAAAGGCATTAAGAGAGCACCCACTGTCAATGCCCACTCTCCACCTCCAGTTCCCTTAATGTTGCGGGAGCCTTTAACGCTCGTTAATGCAGTGTTCTCACAGCGTTAAGGGTGCCAGAGTGCCGATAACAGGTGTTAATGGCACAGTTGCTCCCTTACCGCCCTTTACTAAAATATCCCTTAGGGTTGCTGTGGGCAGGGTTGTTTGGCAAAATCAGCAGCTGTGGCATATAGAAACATAGAAACATGATGACAGAAAAAGACCACAAGGCCCATCTAGTCTGTCCTTCCATAACAACAACTACAACAGTCCACTTTTTACCTGTCCCCTTCCTTCAGTGTTATTTTTGGCAATAGTCTGCTAAATGTGTTTATTTTCATTGCTTCCCCATGCCATTATAGTAATCCACTTTGGTGTAATTGTGAAAGGCAGTACAGCAAGTTATAAATAAATGCTAATAAAGCACTAGATTATAAGGCTATTCAAGTTATTGGTCTATAACTAATTTACTATTTTTTCTAAAATGTTGGCGGATCATTTGACCTACAAGAGGCCTAAGATCATAGTCAAGCAGGATTCAGAAGAGACTCAGGGGAGGAATTGTATTTATTTATTTAACATTTCTTATATACCACCTTTCAGTGGTATCAAGGTGGTTTACACAAACAAAAATAAGATTTACAAGGAACATGATACAACTAAATAGGTACAGGCAACTGGAATCACAATGCGATTAACTATTTTCCTTTTTACTGATAGTCAGTAAAGAGCTGATAACTATTTACATTTGTGTAGTATAGAGTCCATACTTTTTGCATTTGAATCATTTAGGTTTGTTTCAGTGCTTTGGCTATTAGTGAATTTAGCAATCCATCCCATAATATTTCTGGAACATGTGCGTTGTTAGCATCTTCCTGAATTCCTTTAAGTCGGTAGTTACTCTAAGGGCTATGTTTACTAAACGTGAATAACGCGCGTAGTATGACGTTAACGACCGTAAGTGCCGTATAACGCGCGTACCGACGCGCTAACGACCGTTAACGTCATACTACGCGCGGTAACCGTAGTTAACGATCGTAAAGCTCCGCGGCGCGTTAAAACAGCGCAGAAGGTGGAGAGTGGGCGGAGAGAAGGGGTCAATGGGCGGAGAGTGGGTGGAGAGAGGCTCCCCTCATACTAACGCGCGGAGTGTCAGAGCTCACCTCCAACGCAAATGAAAACCTGTCGTTAAAGGCATTTAAAGGGAAGAGAAACCATTTACGTCAGCAATGTACAGAAAACCGGGGAAACCCACAAAACGTGAGCAGTGTGATACATGTGCACAGAACAAAATATCACATAAAACGTTAAAAATGACCACAAGAAACATTTTAAAAAGCAGAATTCAGCTGGGCAACAGTGATAGCAATGGGCAACAAGGAACAACACTCCCTGGAAAGCACCAAAATAAAAGGAAATGATGTGTGGAAGGGTCTACGCTCCGCAGACCCTTGCAAAGAGCATTACATTGTAAAGGAGCTGTCCTGGGTGTGTGGTGTAATGTTTCCCAATGATATAATTGTTGCCCAGCTTGGTTATGGGTGTGTGCCCCTTTTGTGAGGTCATTTCTGCGGTTTATGTGCACCTTTGTCTGCATACAAGGTAAATGAGGCCACAGTAAACCTGTTGCAGAGCAGGGTTTCTGACTCGTCAGGCCGGTTTAACTAACTCCAGGGACTGCACGGTCTCTGTGGCCACAGTGTGGTGCAACAGACACAGCCAGTGCCAGTAAGACCAGAGGATCACAGGTTCAAATCCCAGTTGGGGCTCCTGCCAACCCAGTCCCCATAGTTCTACCCACCACTAAACAGTGATAGTAAAGACACTCCCGTAGTGCAGAGAACATACGCATGGCCTATATTTTACCACACCAAACACAGACACCAGAAACAGGCACATTACCTATAGCAGAGTCCCGCAAATGCAGTCCTGGAGGGCCCCACAACATTCCGGTGTCATGCTGCCTCTAATAAAGATGCCTGTGCTGCATAGCTATGCACCACCCCCATGGTATGCAGATGTAGCTCATGCATATTTATGAGAGACAGCATGAAAACCCGAACAGTGTGTGGAACACCAGGACTGGAGTTGGGGAACTCTGCCGTAAAGCAGCAGCCAACAGGGCCACACACCCACCCACAGGCCCCATTGGCCAATGCCAGCTGGAGAGGCAAGACATTGGGCCCTGCCTGTATCTCCCAATACTAGCAGTTGCATACCTTAGCAATGCCACCCTACACCTGGGTATATGGTACACAGCTATCAAACGTTTCCTCTGATAACTGGCAGATATCAATTCCTACGTTAAGCACCTTTTGCTCATTGATCTCCACCATAACAATCATTCTGATGTCTGCGGTGTGTGCTGCAGGTCTGGTCTCTGACAGTGTTCACAACCCTGGGGAGTGACCCCCCAACAGTCTTGTGTACCATATCCATGCCTGTACTATGCCCAGGACTGGTGTGGTGGTATGGCTGCTGACCACCTCTATAGTAGCACAATGCTGGCATAGGTGTGGGGGTGGCTGTCTGTCTATCCAGTGTGTGGTGGCTGCAAACACCTTCAACAGCCCACACTGCCAGCACTGTTGCCAGTATTGGGCTGCCAATGTGCATAATAAGGAGCAAGGTACCATGGGTATAGGCCGGACAGGGTGCATCTGCACAGGGCATAGGGCAGTGACAGGCACATTGTAGTGCCCGGCCACCAACTACACAGACAGGGTGACCTCCGTATATCCTGCTGAGAGATTACTCTCACCCTGACTGTGCAGTGACCACAGCATGGCTAGGCACTCCCATAGTGCTATCTAGTATTTCTCTCATGTGATACATATGGGTTTCCTTCTGGGGCCCAGTCACTGATGTATCTGCCTGCTGTGTATGCTGACATCCCAGTTCTGGGTGCAGGCATCGCCACTGGGCACTAGCAGACTGTTTGCAGCTGGTAGGTGTTGTGATGGAGTGGCTTGCAGGGTGCAGTGGCTGATGGCTTGCACCAGGGGAATATCAGATAGTGGTGGGGTGCAGCATACCATATCCAGGCCTAATGTCTGTCTGCTATTGTGTTATGGCTGTGTACAGAGCTGCATTGACTGCCCTGTGGGGTGTCTGTTCCCCAGCAGGACTGGGGTTCATGTTCCCCTCTACTGCCACCGTTGCAGCACGGTAGACTGTGGATCTTTTGATAGGAGACCCTGTTTGCCTCCCTCAGCCCTGGGGGAGGGGTGTGGTGGTGGTGCATGGGGGCTGTACCTGACTGACACAGACAGAGATGTCCAAGGTGTTCCTGCAGAAACTACCTATCTCACACAGTAACACTGCTTTGGACCTGCGCCATGGCCGGTGCTGTGGACCTAGTGCTGGGCGCCTCACTGCACCCTCAGGGTGAGCACAGTACCCGCACAATGTGACGGTGTGTAGCTGCTCTGTGCCAGTACAACACACAGTCGGTACCCCCTACCAGGCCGAGGTGCTGTGGGGGTGCATTCCCCATGGTGTGTATCTGTGGACAGCTGCTTTGCATGTGCAGTGCATCATGGGTGTGACTGGCCCAATCCAACCCTGTGAAACACCAGCACCTGCTCACAGGCTCTGATAAGCCATAGGCCATCACACGTACATCTGTTAGCATAATGCATAGGTGCAGGACGCCCTACAAAGTCTGTAATATAAGATGCCCACACTGGTAAAAAAACACGTACCCACGCACGTAAGCAAACACGTACCCACGCACGAATGTACGCGCGTCGCTACGCACGTACCAACGTACGTGGCTAGGCACATTCCGAGGGTGTTTTTCTGACACCAATACTCAGCGTAACGAAAAGCATGCCTCCTCTTTCCTTCTGTAATGTACAGGGTGATGCCTGAGATAGCCTTCTGTGTTAGGCACACTGGGGGCTCGAACCCATGCTGCCTGTAACAGCGGTCAGTACCGTAACCATTGTGCTACAGCTCTGTTTCAGTGCTTTTTGTCTGTACGTCTTCTTATGCTTAACGCGCAGTAACGTGGCACGGCGCCCGGTAGCGCTCGTTAAATTTGCTAACGCGCGGTAGTGGTAACGATGTACCGCCCATGTCCTTATTTGGGGTTTCTTTCACTACCGCGGCTCCTACCGCGAACTGCACTAACGCGATTTAGTAAACATAGCCCTAAGATTAGCCGGAAGGGAGTCCTATAGAGAAGGTCCATATTTGGGGAAGGTGCGATGGCATATTTCTTGTGTACTGGTTGTTTTCTGTCTGGGGATTTTAAGGAGGTTCATGGTTTGATCTCTTCTTGGTCTGTTGTCTGAAGGTGCGGGTACGAGGGATTGTGGACAGGCTGTAGTTAGGTTATGTATACTCTTAAGCTGTCCATGGTTGCTTTGTATTGTATTCAAGCTTGGATGGCTAGCCAGTGTAGTTCCTTTAATATTAAGTGAGCTGCAGAGTTTTGTGCTATCTGGAGTGGCAGGAGAGTACCTTTTGGTAGGCCTCGGAGTACTGAGTTGCAGTAGTCCCAGTTTGGAGTAATGATTGCTGGGCAGACCGTGTGGAATAGGTTGTGGTCGAACAATGAGCAGAGATTATGCAGGGTTCTTATCCTTTCATATGTCAGTGCAGTTGTTTTCTTAATATGTGCTTAGAATTTGAATTTCCCGTCTAGAATTACACCAAAGTATTTGATTTCAGATTTGATGGGGATATTGTGGTTGTTGAAGGTACGTTTTTCTACTGGAATGTAGTTGGGGTCTCTATTCACAACCAGTGCCTTGGTTTTGCTTACATTCAGTGTGAGCGAGTGTTCATGTAGCCATTTGGTCACTTCATGGAGACAAGAGAGGATGGAGGAGAAGTTTGGGTCCCTTGTTGCAATTGGGGTGTACAGCATGATATCATCTGCATAGATATAAAACATTATCCTGTATATCCAGAAGATGATATATATGGGCTGGATGTATAGTTAAATAAGAGAGCTGAGAGAGCTAATCCTTGTCTGAATTTGAAATGGTTCTGATATCCTGCTTTGTATAAGCATGAATGAAACCATCTTAAGGGTATCCCATTTCCTCTAATTTCTGCCAGGCGGGTGAGGAGTCTGAGAAAGTGTAGTTACTGTTGCTATGATAAGCATAGGAATTGCTGCTATGATAATGGATAGTTCTGAGAGAAGTCCTTCCTTGATCCTTGATCAGTGTTTCCTACTGATCCTTCTGTCTCAAAGGCTCCATCTCTCCTGCTTTCTCCTTTACTCCTTTTGTTGAACTGCAGTGGCCTGGGCCACCCTTGTCACTACTTAGGACCTTTTGGTCCCTGGCTGAGTTATGCAGAAACAGTGTAGTTATTCACTTGTAGTAGGTGTTCTCCATGAACAGCAGGAATAAGTCCTCACGTATGGGTGACATCACCGATGGAACCCTGCATGGAACGCTCCCCAGCTTCCAAAGGAAGCTTTTGGGTGGTACACCGTGCATGCATGTCTGCCTTCCCACCCAACATAGTGTCATATTCTCCAGTACAATAACATAGCAGGAGCCAAAAAGGCAACTCCCTAGGGTGGAGGTTGTGGGGACTTATTCCTGCTGTTCACAGAGAACATTTGCTACAGGTAAGTAACTATGCTTTCTCAATGAACAAGCAGAAAATAAGTCCTCACATATGGAATTTCCAGGCTCTCTCACTCTTGCATTCCCTTTTTCTACTCATTGGAGTGGAGGAGTGGCCTAGTGGTTGGGGCAAAGTACTTCAGGCCAGAAGGTTGGGGGATCAAATCCCACTTGAGGACAGCAACCTTGGGCCAGAAGGACTGGGGTTTCTAGTCTCACAGGTGCTCCTTGTGGTCTTGGGCAAGCTACTTAACCCTCCATAGCCCATGTTCCCTGTAAAATTGTTATCTCCAAGTTATAATGCCCTGTTCAATCTAATTTCAAGTTTGTTCAATGTAAACCACACTGGTGCAGAATAGCACCGTATATAAGAGAATGTAAATAAATTAGCAAAGTGTCACACTCTTTTAAATGCTCTCTAACTCTCTGAACCCCTTCTCTCATTTATTAGGAGTGTCTCACATTCATTTACGGCTCTTTCACTCTCATAATCTCTGAGCCCCTTCTCTCACTCATTAGGAGTGCATCACATTTACTAGAATACTCTCTGACACTCTCTGAGATCATTCTCTCAGTCATTAGAAGAGTGTCACACTCATTTAAAGGCTCTCATACTGTCGCACTCTTCGAACTTCTCTTGCTCATTAAGAGTGCATCAGTGCATCATACTGATTTGATGACTTTCTCTCTCATACTCTGAGCTCCTTCTCTCATTCATTAGGAGTGTCACACTTATTTATTTATTTAGACAGATTTGTATGCCACCTTTTCCTTCAATCAAGGTGGTCACGTCACATCACAATTGAGGGGTTACATTTAACATTAGGGTACATGTAAACATTTAGACAGTACAGTTACTTAACAGTATTTAGACAGTACAATTGAGGTAACATTTAACATAAAGGTATTTAATAACGTGGTATGATATATTTGTGTGTGTGGATAGGATGGGTGTGTGTTTAGTTGGCGGAGATAGTAGTGTTACTGTTTGGGTAGGGGATGTTGCCTGAATGCTCATAGGTTTCTATAAATAACAATGTTTTGAGGTCTTTATGGAAGTCTGTGAGGTCATATAAAGCTCTCAGGCTCATTGGTAGGAAGTTCCATAGTGTGGATGTCAGTAGTGATGGTGCTCTTTTTGAAGTTGTTTGTTTGGTTTTGTGATTGCCTGCAGGTGTGCCGATCATGTTGTTGTTATTGGTTCTTCTTGGTCTATTGCTGCTGTCCCTTGTTATCACGTTTTGGAGTACATCTGCTGAGAGATGGTGAATGACTTTGAAGATGATCGTGATTGTTTTGTATTTAGCTCTTGTCATCATTGGGAGCCAGTGTAGTTGTTGTAGGACGGAAGTGATGTGCTCGGTCCTTGGAGTGTCTGTAATGATGCGTGCTGTGGTGTTTTGTATCATTTGTCGTGGTTGGAGTGTCTGCTGAGGATGGTCTTGATATAGTGAGTTTCCATAATCAAGCAGTGGTGTAATGAGTGCTTGACACACTCTGCGGAAGTGGTCTTGACGGAGCATTGGTTTGATTTGTCTGGTTGTTTTCAATTGATGATATGCCTTGTTTGTGGTTTTGGTGATGTGGGATTTTAGGTTCAGAGCTCAGTCTAGTGTTATGCCCAGATACTTAACTTCTTCTTTGACTACTATGTGTTTGTCTAGGATGCTGATAGTTTGTGGAGGCATGAAGGTGGGGTTCCTGGTGACGAACATTGCTTCAGTTTAGTCGTAGTTGACTATTAAGTTGTTGGCCATGAGCCAGTCATTCATGTCTTCGAGGCATTTTGTTATTGTTATAGTGTTTAGTGCTAGTAAGTTGATTGGAGCGTACACCATGATGTCATCAGCATAAATGTGGTAGTGTAGTTCATGGTGCTTGATGATGCTGCATATGGGCTGTATGTAGATGTTGAAGAGCATCTTATTTGAAGGCTTTCTTACTCGCACACTTTCACACTCAGTTGAAGGCACTCTCATACTCTCTAAGCCCCCTCTCTCATTAGAAGTGTGTCACATTCATTTTGATATTCTCTCACTCTCACAGTCTTTGTGTCCCTTCTCTCACTCATTAAGAGTGTGTCACACTAGGTAGAATGCTCTCTCGCTCTTATTCTCTGAGCCCCTTCTTTCACTCATTAGGAGTGTGTCAGACTTATTTGAAGGCTCTCTCAATCTCACACTCTCTAAAACTCTTCTCTCACATTAGAAATGTGTCATACTCAGTAGAAGGCCTTCTGACTCTCACTCTCTGAGGTCACTCTTTCATTATTAGGAGTGTGTCACACTCAGTAAAAGGTTCTCTCACTCACACTCTCTAACTCCTCTTCTCACACATTAGGACTGCGTCACATTCATTAGAAGACTGTCGCAGTCACACTCTCTGAGACCGCTCTTTCAATATTAGGAGTGTATCACATTCAATAGAATGCTTTCTCACTCTCACACTCTGAGTCTTTTCTCTGACTCATTTGGAAGATGTCACACTCATTTGAAATCTCTCTCACACTATGAACTTCTCTCAGTTATTAGGAGTGTGTCACACTTATGTAAAGATTCTCTGAGCTCCCTCTCTAACTCATTAGGAATGTGTCGTGCTCATATGGAGGCTCATTCTCACACTCTATGAACCCTTTCTCTCTTTCATTAGGTGTGTACCACTCATTTTTAAGATTGTCTCAGTTTGACACTCTCTCGGTACCTGCTCTTACTCATCAGAGCCTCACTACCAGTGCACCAATCACTGCATTTATCAGAGGCAAGCCTAAGAGAAGAATAGCTAGTTGACCCCATTAGAAAGAAGAAATTTGAGGGCATTTTCCTGTGCCGAATGGCTGATTGGGGGCTCTCATCTTTGAGAACCAATTAGGTCTTAGTAGAAGGGAATTAAATAATTGTATTGGAAAACACTTTTCAAGGACACAAGAGGCCGAGGTAATACAGTGTAGGCTCTGTGTGCAGTTTTCTACACTATTGTGACCACCCTAAGCTTAAAGGAGTTTAGTACACAAGACAGTAAGGGGTATGTTTACTAAACTGCGGTAATATCATTCGCATTAGGTTCCACGGTAAAGGTACAGATGCCCATATTATGGCAAGCCGTCAGGTAACGTGCAGTATAAGGCACCTTATTAGGCACAGTACAAGGCACAAGGAACCCCATGCACCCAGAGGTGGGATGCACAGTACAGACACCAAGCAGGTATCACTGTGCTTGGGCCCCAAAACCAGGAACACACAGGTATCACTGGAAACAAATAGTGTGTGGCACTATGTGGGAAAATAGACATGCTATGGTCACTGCTCAGTCAGAGTGAGAGTGACCCCCAGCGTGACATGCTGTGGCCACCCTGTCCATGCAGGTGGTGGTCGAGCACTACAGTGTCCCAGCCATTGCCCTCCACCCTGTGCAGATTCATCCTGGCCAATCCGCCCTGTCTGGGCCATACCCACAATACCTTGTTCCTCATTATGTACATTTGCAGCCTAATGCTGGAAGCAGTATGAGCAATGTGGGCTCAGTGAGGTGTTGGCAGACACAAAACAATGGAGAGACATACGCATACTCCCACACCTATCTCAGCATTGTGCAGAGATGGAGGTGGTTGACAACCCTACCCGCTGCACTGGTCCTGATCACAGTGCCAACATTGCTAATCTGTGCAGGGGGTAGTAGTAGCACTCTGGTGATAACTGCAGCTCTGTGCTGGGGCCAACAGCCTGATACTCCATAAAGCTGAGGATAGTGGAGCCCTTGTGAGTGGGTGTCCATGCCCCTGTGCAACACTGCTTTGGGATTTGCCCATGTTGTTGTTGTGGCTGCATTGTGGGCTAAAACTATGGGGAGATGCTCTGCAGGATACACAGATGGGACATGATCCTCTGACCCTCTGCTCTTGGACATGCTGGCTGAGTGTTCTGCACCACACTGTTGCCACAGCAACATAGTGGTCCCTGGGGCTATTTTTACGTTCCTCAGCCAGACCTCTTCTGTTGCACTGCACACCACGTACTGGTACAGGGCATGGCCTAGGTCCACTGCAGGCAGGTGCCACTGCTCGCTCCAGCACAATCACCCACCCCCTCTGCCATGCCGCCATGACCATATGCTGTTGGTGCCGGTGGTGTGCCATTCCAGGCCATCCAGGGGACAGGTAGGCGGCTGCATAAGATGTGGGTTCTGGGATAGGGGTGCCTACATAGACGTCCATGCTTCTCCAGTCACCGCCTGTCAATGTTATGCACCCCTTGGGGTGCCTGCTGGGTAATGTCTCCTGGATGGGACACTGTGGGCCACAGACTCATGGGCATGTCTGACCCTGGTCAGTTGCTGTCTTGCTGGTTTCTATTTTCTGCATTCCTATGTGCCACCTCGGCAACTGCCTAGTCCACCCTGTGCCCCAGTAGCCCACGCTGCATATCCCACCTGCAGCCCCCATGCCCCATTTGTGCCATCACCATAGTGGCCTTTCATACTAGGGCACTATGCTGTTGGTGCAAATGTATCACTACTATCACTTTTCTGGGGCTCCCTGGCTATGCTGTACATTGCTGACACAGAACTGGTTTCTCTCTCTTGCAAATGTGTGCTAACACCAGGTTTTCAGTTGCATTAGGATTCAGCCCTTAATTTCTCCACGTTAGTGTGAAAGGGGCCTCTCCCCGCCCACTCCCCGCCCATTGACCCATTCTCTCCACCCTCTCTCCACCCTTTTCTGGACTTACCGCGGCCGGGAATGTTAAGGCATGTTATGTAACATTAAGGCTCCTTAACATTACATAACGTGCCTTAACGTAGCCGCTGCTACATTACCGCAGTTTAGTAAACATACCCCTAAGTATGCAAATGATTGAATATATATCAACATACTTCTCATTTAAATCCAATGATATTGAAGGCATTAGCTATTTAAATCTGATGCTAACAAATGTGCACAGGATCCAAAGACTTAGGGGTATGTTTACTAAACTGCATTAACGTAGCCTCGTTAAGGCCAGAAAAGCGTGGAGAGAGGGCGAAGAGAAGGGGTCAATGGACGAGGAGTGGGCGGGGAGAGGCCCCTTCACACTAATGTGGAGAAATTAAGGGCTGAATCCTAACACAACTGAAAACCTGGCGTTAGCACACATTTGCAAGCGAAAGAAACCATTTAAGTGTTAGCAATGTACAGCATAGGCAGGGAGCCCAAGAAAGGTAATAGTAGTGCTTCATTTGCACCAACAGCATGGCGGAAATGGGGCATGGGGGCTGCAGGCAGGACCTGCAGTGGGGGCTACTGGGGCATAGGGTGGACTAGGCGTTTGCCGAGGTGGCACATAGGAACGCAGAAAATGGAAACCAGCAAGACAGTAACTGGCCAGGGTCAGACATGCCCATGAGTCTGTGTCCTACAGTGTTCCATTCAGGGCAAGCAGGCACTCCAAGGGGTGTATAACATTGACAGGCGGTGCCGGGGGAAGCATGGACATCTATGTAGGCACCCCTACCCCAAATCCCTCACCTTAGGCAGCCACCTACCTGCCCCCTGGATGGCCTGGGATGGCGCACCACGAGCACCAACAGTATATGGTCATGGAAGCATGGCAGAGGGGGTGGGTGATTGTGCTCTAGGGAGCAGTGGCACTCACCTGCAGTGGACCTAGGCCATGCCCTGTACCAGTACGTGTTGTGCAGTGCAACAGAAGAGGTCTGGCCGAGGAACGTAAGGGTATCCCCAGGGACCACTGTGCTGCTGTGGCAACAGTGTGGTGCAGTACACTCAGGCAACATGTCCAAGAGCAGAGGGTCAGAGGCTCAGGTCCTATCTGTGGATCCTGCAGAGCATCTCCCCATAGTTTTAGCCCACAATGCAGCCACAACAACAACATGGGAAAACCCCAATGCAGTGGTGCACAGGGGTACAGACACTCACTCACAAGGGCTCCACTATCCACAGCTTCATGGAGTATCAGGCTGTTGGCCCCAGCACAGAGATGCAGTTATCACCAGAACACTACTACTACCCCCTGCACAGATTAGCAATGTTGGCACTGTGATCAGGAACCAGTCCAAAGGCGTGGTATAGTGGAAAAAGCAAAACCTTTATTAAACAATGCCAACCCGACACAGGCCGTGTTTTGTAACACTTCGTCAGGGTTTAGCTGGCATAAAACTAGAAATATAAACACACAAATGTTAAAAACATATAAAATAACAGAGCAACTAACAGTATGTTATATCAATTACTAAAAAATAATTATTAATAAAATAAATAAATAATAGAAATCAATAATAACATAATAATAATAATAATGGATAATAAATAATATGATGCATTAAAATTAACATAAAACAACACATAAACATGAATTATGTTGTTTTAAAATCAATATAAAAAGAGAAAAGAATGAGTCTATAAAAGAATAAAACTCACGAATGTGACATGTAAAACCATGAATACCTCTATAAGGGACCATTTAAACCAATGGTCATGTAACGTGCTGTTTGAGGCTACTATGAATCTGTAAATTCTTAAAGAGACATAAATAAATTAGTAAAGCTCTGGTTGTTCTGCTGTGGGTTGGGCGCCCTACTGCCTCGCCCAACCCACAGCAGAACAACCAGACAATCCTCCAACAGCTCCGTTGCCATCCCCCACAAAAGAACCAAAGCAACTCAACGGACCTGCAACAGAGCCTTTGAACTCTATGCCCCATCCCTCTGGAACTCTCTACCAAACCACATCAGGAACAACGGTGATCTCCCATCATTCAAAAAGCAGCTAAAAAACATCCTATTCCAAGAACATCTCTGAATAGGAACCCCCCTCCCCCCCTATTTCTCTCCAAGATCTCCAAACCAGTAACTATGCTATCTTGTCAGTCTCTATGTTCATCCCAAAAATCATCAATGTTGAACCCCCGGTGATGGCCCCCCACACACATTTGATTCCCCCCCCTCCCCCGGTTATATGTCCCACCGCTTTGACCCGGTGAAAAGCGGGATATAAATACAGTTAAATAAATAAATATAAATAAATAAACAATTAATTATAAAAATGCATATAAAAACACTTAAACAAATGGAACAAGTTGAAGCTATTAAAATTAAAACACCTTATTCTGCATAAGGAAGAGAAAGGGAAAACAGGAGTGAGTCAGCGATGAGGGATGGATGATAAAAAAAGGGGGAAAATTGTATCAAATGAGATGTATAAAACTGCAAAGAGATCTAATTTTCTGATTATAAAACTATTCATAAAAAATACTAAATTATTACATTCAAAAATAGTGTAGGAACAGAAAAGTTAAAGGGACGATGTAACTGCCTTTCAAACAAAATGTTCCTTGATGACAATAGTAAGTATATGCATTAGAACGTGCCCCTAGATAGAAGTGCAAAACTCGTTGACAAAACGATGTTAGAACAATTTACTCAATGTTAAAAATGTGTGGGGTAAAAATACCTAACGGGTTGCATGAACACCTAAAAAAGCATCATAAAAAACTTTGTGACTTAAGAATCAAACTTAAAAAGGCACGGCTCACACACGGAGAATTGTTTTAAAGCGACATGCCCACCCTGCTGTTGCGGAACATGTGCAGGCCATAGAAAACCTGTTCAATAACAAGGGGAAACCGTGATCAGCGCTATTTCACTGTGGGATCATTCACCTTGTATGGGGACAGAGCATAGACCCTTCCAAAATTAATATCCCTTTTTTGGAGCTTTCTCGGTAGTGTTTTTTGATGTTTCCCATTCATATCACTATTGGCCAGCTTGGTTATGTTTGTTTTACATTTTGTTCAGGTCATTTTCAGTGTTTATTTGCCCTTTTGTTCTGTGCACATGTATCACACTTATCACTTTTTGTAGGTTTCCCTGGCTTTGCTGTACATTGCTGACTGAAATGGTTTCTCTCTCCTGCAATTGTGTGCTAACGCCTGGTTTTCAGTTGCGTTAGGGTTCAGCCCTTAATTCCTCCGCGTTAGTGTGAAAGGGGCCTCTCCCCGCCCACTCCCTGCCCATTGACCCCTTCTCCCCGCCCTCTCTCCACCCTTTTCTGCCCTTAACGTGGCCGGGAACGTTAAGGCGCGTTAAGGGCTGTTAAGGCGCCTTAACGGTACAGAATGTACCGTTAGGGTGCCTTAAGGCCACTGCTACATTAACGCAGTTTAGTAAACATGCCTCCAAGTGTTTGTCTGCTTGCTGAAATATATTCTGTTAGCGATAGGAAATTTCTGAAATGTGTTTCTCAAACACTTCCAGCATACACCTCATACTCTCTGTGTTTTATATTTGCAGATTGGATTCTGTGATTACCAATGAATTTAATAGAACTTTGTCTTGCTGTTGTATATTCCATGAATGATCTCTGGGACTTTCTTCTGCTCTACCAATGGAGGATAATGTGAGTGTGAAGTGCTACCTACCCCCCATCCCTACCACTGTAAGATGGACAAGTCCTGTGCAGGACCAGCCCAAGGGTTTCTGCAGCCATGAGCAGAAACTCTGGCTGCCCCCGCCCCACCATGCTGCACTAGTGTCCCCCCATTGCCATCAGTTCTGTCTGGGGAGGAGGCTGGTGGCAGTGGCATACTTTGATGTCCGCAGCAAGTTAAGTGCTTTGCCACACATTGCCTGTCGCTTCTGACCCCCCTCCAATAAGAAATTACCTTGGAGGGGGACCAGAAGCAGCCAAGCATGTGTGCCAAAGCATATGGTCTGCCGCAGGCATGAAAGCGGTGCCACAAACTGCCATGCCAGCCACCATGGTCAGACACCCTAGGCAGCTGCCTAGCCCACCAACTGGATGGCCCAGCCCGGCCCTGGTCCCATTTAATCCAGACGTTTCACCACACACAAAGCTTAACACTTCTTTGAACGAACATCCCAAAATGATAATACATAAGTCATACAGGGTCCAATATTCAAAGGGGTTTATTTGGTTAGGACCTGCTACCTGGATAAACACACTGAAAGGGATAGTCAGAGACACTAGACAGATGCCACTGAATATCTCCTAAAAGTGCCATGGCACTGTCTGGAGTGTGCCAGGGTGGTCCCTGGGTTCCATTTAATTGTCTAAGGCAGGGATCCCCAAACCTGTCCTGGAGGGCCGCAATCCTGGCAGGTTTTTGGGATAGACCTAATGAATATGCATGAGATATATATGCATTAGAGATATCCTCCCAACCTGACTGGTTTGTGGCCCTCCAGTACTGGATTGGGAGACCCCTGCCTTACACCTCTGTCATTTAAGATTGTGAGTGGACAAGATACAGATGTTCTAGACATCAAAAGGGTAGACAGAATTTGTCACATTGCTCCTCGATTCTCACCACCACCAAAAAGTTGTCTAATAGACAACATTTTGGTGGTGGTGAGAAGCGAAGAGGAATGTGACAAAGTCTATCTACCCTTTTGATGTCTAGGACATCTGTACCTTGTGCACTCACAATCTTAAATGACAGAGGTGTAAGGCAGGGGTCTCCCAATCCAGTACTAGAGGGCCACAAACCAGTCAGGTTGGGGGGATATATCTAATGCATATATATCTCATGCATATCATTAGGGCTATCCCAAAAACCTGCCAGGATTGTGGCCCTCCAGGACAGGTTTGGGGACCCGTGGTCTAAAGGGTATGTTTACTAAACCGTCTTAATATTACCGGCATTAACTCCAGCGATAATGTGAAGAATGCCATCAAAGGAGTGGGCGTTCTGGTCTTAAGGTAGTATTTCAGGTTATCATGTTATAAAGTACGTTATCGTGCAATAGAGGGAGCCGTGGCACATTAATGCGCGTTAGCCTTAATTAGGCATGCTGACCTGTAAACACAAGAACAGAGGTGTAGCACAATGGTTAATATATTGATTGTTGAAACAGGGGTCATGAGTTTAATCCCCCAGTGGGCTTAATAAGTAAGGCTGTCTGAGGCATTTTCATTTTTAATTTAAATTGGTGCTGCCAGCAAACACACCGTCACAGTGCCGTAACCTAAGGTGCCGCATAAGGCGCCCTATAAGGCAATCCAGAGGGCACATTATAAAGTGCAATGTCTGCCAAGGCACCATATAATGTTCCCTATAGGGCGCCTTATAAGGCGCTTTATAGGGCACCTTATGAGGCACCTTAAAGTTACAGCACTGTGAGGGTGTTTTTGCTGGCAGCACTGATTGAAATTAAAAAAGGAAATGCCTCAGACAGCCTTCTTACATAATACCACTGTGGGATCAAACCCATGACCTCTGCCACCACAGTCAGTGAAGCAACCAGTGGGCTACATCGCTATAGCTACTAACAAACCCCTGGCTGGCTACAGAAGGACTGCAGGTCACCACACAAACTGTCTGCTGTGGTTACCAGGATAGGGTTAACCCGCCCATACCCATGATGCACTGCACATGCAGATCAGCAGTCTACAGATGATCACATGATGGGGTATGCACCCCCACAGCACCTCGGCCTGGTAAGGGGAACTGACCGTGTGTATTACTGGCACAGAGGGAGAGGGAGAGGGAGAGGGTGTCACTGATTGGGCCCCAATCACTTGAGCGAAATGCTACATAGCACTATGGGGGAACCTAGCCATGCTGTGGTCACTGCTCAGTCAGGGTGAGAGTGACCTCCCAGCAGGACATGCTGTGGCCACCCTGTCCGTGCAGGTGGTGGCCAGGCACTACAATGTCCCAGCCATTGCCCTATTCCCTGTGCAGATGCATCCTACCCAGGCCACCCTGTCTGGGCCATACCCACAGTACCTTGCTCCTCATTATGCACATTGGCAGGCTATCACCGGAAACAGCGCAAGCAGTGTGGGCTGAGTAAGGTGTAGGCAACCACAACACACTGGATAGACAGACACACACTCCCACACCTATGCCAGCATTGTGCAAATATAGAGGCTTTTGGCAGCCCTGGCCACCACACCAGTCCTGGGCACAGTGCAGGCATGCCTATGGTACACAATACTGTTGGGGTCACTCCCCGGGGTGGTTAACACTGTCAGAAACCAAAACTGAAACACACTCCACAGATATCAGAAAGGTTGCTATGATGCAGCTCTATCAGCAAATTGTGATTAACTTATGAATTGCTATCTGTCATTAATCATTGCAACCTTTTGATACATGTGTAACGTATTCCCAAGTTTAGGGCGTCATTGCTAAGGTATGCAAGTGCTAGTATTGGGAGATGCTGCTGCGCACAGAGCCCAACAGCCTGATTCTCCATGAGACTTTGGATAGTGGAGCCTGTGGGTGTGGCTGTTTATGCCCCTGTTGGGAGCTGCTCTAGGGCAGAGGTTCCCAACTCCAGTCCTGGTGGGCCAAACACTGTTCGGGTTTTCATGCTGTCCCTAATGAATATGCATGAGATACATTTGCATACCATGGGGGCGGTGCATACAAATGCAGCACTGGCATATTTATTAGAGACAGCATGACACCTGAATGGTGTTTGGGCCTCCAGGACTGCATTTGGGAAACTCTGCTCTAGGTATTGCACATGTTTATGGTGTCTGTGCTCTGTAGGGTAAAATATAGGCGTTTCAGGCATGTTTATGTTATCTACAAAAAAGGTTCCGTCTTTATTACTACGGTTTAGTACTGGGTAAAATGTGGGAACTGGGTTGGCAGGAGCTACAGCTGGGAGTTGAACCTGTGACCTTCTGCTCATGAACATACTGGCTATGTGTACTGCACCACACTGTTGCCACAGGGACAGTTCATTCCCTGGGGATACCATGACTGTTCATCAGACAGACCCTGTCTGTTGCAATGCATGGTACCCACCTACACGGGGCTAGGCCATGGTCTGCTGTGGGCAGATGCCACTGCCCCCTCTGCCACCAGCACCCCTCCGCCAACATGTTGCCATGCCATTATGCTGGTGGTACTGGTGTTGCGCAGTCCCAGGCGATCCAGTATGCTGGTAGGCAGCTATCTATGGTTTGAGTTCTTGGGTAGGGGTGCCTACATGGACATGCACGCTTCCCCCCCACACACACACCGCCTGCCATTGTTATGTGCCCTAAGGGGTACCTGCTGGATAATCTCCCCTGTGACACTGTTGGACACACACTCATGCCCATGTTGGACCCTTGTCAGTTGCTGTCTTGCTGCTTTACAGTTTTGGCATCCCTATGTGCCACCTAGGCATCTGCCTAACACACACTGTGCCCCAGCTGGACCACAGCATGTGCTGCCTGCAGCCCTCAATATCCCATTTACAGCTTCAGTACAGTTGCCCTTTCCTACGTGCCCACTCTGCTGTTACTGCACATGTGCATGCCATAACAAACCTGCCCAATATAGACGTGAATAAACCCTGATCAGCACTATTTCAATGTGGGATCATTCCCTTTGTAGGGGGACAGAGAATAGACCCTTCCAAACATGATATCTTATTTTTTGAGCTTTGTCATTGGTGTTGCTTTATGTTTATCATTAATATCACTTTTGGCCAGCTTGGTTATTGGGATTTTAAATGTGGTTCAAGTCATTTTCTATGTTTATTTGCCTTTTTGTTCCGTGCACAATAATCACTACTGTCACGTTTTTGGGTTTCCCTGGCTTTGCTGTACATTGCTGACTGAAATGGTTTCTCTTTCCTGAAAATGTGCCTTAACACGAGGGTTTCACTGGCGTTAGTGTTCAGACCCAGATTTCACAGCATTAGTGTGCCTGGAGCCTCTCCCCTCCCACTCTCCGCCCATTGACCCCTTCTCTCGCCCTCTGGGAAGCCTTTCTCCACCCTTCAGAGCCAGATTTCACAGCATTAGTGTGCCTTAATGCCGCAGTCACGTTATCACGCGCTAAGTGACGTTATTGCATGATAATAACACTGCAGCAACATTAAGATGGTTTAGTAAACATACCCCTAAGTATTTCTTCATTATAGTGATTCTTATACTGCATCACCACTGCTCCCCCTTTATCTGCCTGCCTGATCACTTTGTCATCCATCTGAGACAATTTTATTAATTCATTTTGTTGAAACAATAAATATAATTGTTTAAATTCGGTGGGGATTCAACATTCACAGGATTTATTTTGTATCCTGTGTGTGCATTGGTTTCTCCTGTTTAAGATCTAAGTGGAGATATACTGTTGTGTTAGTTTATCAGAATGGCCACTTCAAAATGGTCAGAGGCATATGCCTACATAGATGAACAAATGGCTAAGTAACCGAGGTACCCGTAAGCCCCACCCCGCACTTACAACCCCAATAAACAGTCTACTCCAAATTATGGCAAACAGATGCTTGGTCGCAGCTTTATTAAGAACAGTGAAATTCCGGCCCAACATGAGCCAACTCAACATTGCCCAACAATTGCAAACATACCCCGCCCCTCCACCCCCACCATTTCCGGATGATACCCCACCAGCCATTTCTAGCAAAGTGGAGCATCATCCACCCCCCCATTTTCCTGCCGCCCGCCTCGCCATGTTATTAGCAGAGGCAGGCTCCCGTTGCCTTCACCGGGCAGAGACCCCCAGCCGGGACGTCTCTCCCACCCCGGGAGCTGAACCGCTCCCACTCCAGGTGGCAACAGCCTCAAATGCCCCGCCGGGTTGACGAGCACCCGCTCGTCACCCCACCCCAATCGGCTAACCCAAAAACATGCCCCCCCCAGCTGCAACAACCACCCCATACATGCAGACGAGGGAGGGGGGGAGGGGACCTTTTCCGGAGGCAGGCAGGACGAGAGAGGGCGAGGACCCAAGCACTCACCCCTCTCGTAGCCAGCCGCTCCGCCTCCTCCGCCCTCCCAGCCAATCTGGCTCTGCGTTACCTGCCACGTGCATCACTCTTGGTCCGTGGCAGGACCCCCCCCCACCCGCCCCCCCCCCAAAGAAACCCCGTCCACCCATGCAGGGGTCGGGCCCCGGGGACCCGGTTACTAAGCCGGCCTCGGGACCCGGCCCGTGGCGACGGTGGGATTAACCGAGGTACCCGTAAGCCCCACCCCGCACTTACAACCCCAATAAACAGCCTACTCCAAATTATGGCAAACAGATGCTTGGTCGCAGCTTTATTAAGAACAGTGAAATTCGAGAGGCGGAGCCAGCAAGACTCCAACATGGCTGCTTGAGATTTTTCTCCCACGGACCCCACCTGCTATTCTCCCACATCCTTGCTGACATTTGTTGCCAACATTGGTGCATCTTGCTTGGGGGTTTCTAACAATGGCCGGGAGCAAACAAACTCGCTTGGAGTTCGGCAATCCACCGGCAGCAGGCTCAAAACGGTCCAAGACGGACCCGCTGTCCCCGCAGAAGCAGGCCTCTTCACAAGACAAGTCGGAAGGCATATCCGAGCTTCTGCAAGAGGTGCGGGCCATTCGAACGCGTGTTGAGCTAAATGGGGATACTTTGGCTGACCTGCAGACTGATATGAAGGAGATGCGGTCGCAAATGCAAACCCTATCCCTCCGATTGGAAACAGCTGAGGCGGCAATAGCCAAATGTGAGACGGGTGCCCTCAATTTTGTAAAGACGGCTCGGAGAGTGGATCATTTGGAGAAGTCCTTAGAGGACATGAACAATAGGGCCAGACGTAACAACCTTCGAATTATCGGCTTACCGGAGGGCCTGGAGGGGGGTGATCCGATCCGGTACTTGGAGTCTTGGTTACCGGAGTTTCTACATCTTGATTTTGCCCGGCCCTTGGAGATAGATAGGGCGCACCGGATTCCATCTTTTCCCAGCTCACAAAGTAGCAGGCCGCGGCCGCTGATCTTCTGCGTGCTACGCCATCAACATGTTATCCAGATCCTGGCTGCGGTCAAGGGGAAGCAACTTCTGTTGCCTGCTGGGCAAAAAATTCTCTTCTTTCCGGACTACAGTAAGGCTACGGTGGAGAAACGAAAGCTTTTTCTCGCGCTCAGACCGCGTCTGCATCACTTGCGAGCCAGATTTGGCCTTTTTAATCCTGCAAGGTTTAAAGTAACTCTGAACAACGCGACCAGGACCTTTGAGGATCCGACGGCTCTCAAGAGTTTCATTGAAGAGCAGGAGGCCCTCATGATGCACCAGAACTAGTTGACCGTGGCTTCGGTCTTGTTCACAGATGCTTGGTGGAGCGGGGTGGGCCATTGGTAAGGGGGTGGCTTCCTGCCCGACCACCGGCTTTGTCTCCCAAGCTGGAGGCCCCGGTCTGTCTTGGCGGAAAGTGGGGTGAGGCCTGCCCATGTAAATGATGAGTGACCGGGAGGCTTCTTTAGCCTTCATGAGAGTCGGTTGGGGCGGTCGACGGTCTGTATTTATGTTTGAATGTGTGATGTTGGAGTGTTCTTATAATGTTATTAATTCATGTATGATGGGCTGTGGGGTCCTGGGTCAGCCATGTTTTTGGTTAAGCTGTCTCACCCATATGAGGGGTCGTGGGATTGGGTTTTATATGTGGGTTCTCTGAGGAAAATGGGGAAGTTTGGCTGTAAAAGTGAGTGCAATGGAATCTCTTATGTGCTGGATGCTGCATGTATTTTTGCCCTTCAGGTATCATGGCTGCCAGATTAAAGCTCTTGTCCCTTAATGTTAAAGGCATCAAATCCCCGGTCAAACGCCAGAAAATCTTGGCCTATTGTAGGAGGCAAAAGGCCGATATCATTTTGCTGCAAGAAACACCTCACGCCTGGGGAAACATGTAAACTGGGTAACAAATTCTTTAGTGTGATAGGCTCCTCCCCGGCATGCCGCAAGAAAAATGGGGTTGCCACGCTAATCCGGACTGCCCTGGGGGCTACAGTTGTAAGTTCCTCTCACGATGAGGTGGGCAGATGGGCAAACTCCTTGATCCAGGTTGGGAATATCTCTCTCCTTATTTCGAATGTTTATGGCCCTAACTGTGATGACCCCTTGTTCTTTCGTTCTCTCTCTCGGGTCGGCTGCAGCTGGAGATCCCGGCCCCCATTATTATGGGGGGTGACTTTAATGTGGTAAGTGACCCGTTGGTGGATCGTAACCCCGGGAAAGTTGAGAAACCTTCTAAAGCCATGTTAGCTATTCAAGCCCTGTCTGAGTCTAACGGGTTGGCAGATGTGTGGAGAATGCTCTACCCTAAGGGGAAAGATTTCACCTACTTCTCCCCCTCGCATAAATCCTCCTCGCGCATCGATTATTTTCTGGTGTCCAAATCTTTGATCTCCTCGGGCTGTGCGGCGGGCATTGAAAGTATGTGTATCTCTGATCATGCTGCAGTAATTTTGGAGCTTGATCTCTCTGGGTTAGAGCGGCCCGCGTCCTCTTGGTCTTTTAACAGATCTTGGCTAGCAGACCCCGTATTCCACACAGAAATTCGGGGAGTCATTAGCTCTTACTTCGCGTCTAACATGGTGGGCGAAACTACGATATGGGCCTGGTGGGAGGCTTTTAAAGCCACCCTACGGGCCGCTATTACCAGTTATGCGATTCGGGAACGCAAAAAGCAAAAGGCCCGTCTTACGGCGCTTGAAATGCAGATTAAAGCGGGGGAACGGTTGTGGGTGAAATGCCCTGATCCCAGTATTTTGCTCCGCCTCCAAAGGTTAAGGTTTCAGTATAATGAGATAGCTTCCGCAGAGGTGGAACAAATTCTCCTTAAACAATCAGCCAGATTTCATATTGAGCAGAACAGGGCGAGTAAAACTCTGGCTAGCTCTCTCCGGGGACAACAGGAAAGGAAAAGAATAGTTGCCCTTCTAGATGACAATTTAAAGCGACAAACAAAGAGCGAGCTAATACTGGCAGAATTCTCAAAATATTATGGAAAGTTATATTCCTCGGATATTACACCTGATCTGAACGCGTATTCAACCTTTCTGGGAAACCTCTCGCACCCTTCAGCGTCGCCTCGACAGTTGGGCGACCTTGGGGCTCCTTTTACCAGCAAGGAAATCCGCGCAGTTGTTAGGGCTATGCCTAGGGGCAAGGCCACTGGACCAGATGGCATTCCAGCGGAATTTTATTTGGTTTTTTGTGAGGACCTGCTTCCCTATCTCCTGATTTATTACACCGAGCTGGTAAAGGGACAAGAACCCACTGGTAACTTCTCTGAAGCCACAATCGTGGTTCTGGAGAAGCCTGGGAAGGACCCAGAGCTTGTGACAAATTATCGCCCGATTTCGTTACTAAATTCCGATTATAAAATTTATGCAAGTATCTTAGCCCAAAGGCTTACTAAGGTTATTGGGGACCTTATCCACCCAGACCAATGTGGCTTTGTCCCTGGGAGAGCTACCTCGGACAACGCGCGGTTGCTTTGTAACTTACTGGAAAGTGCCTCTCTTAGTTCTTTGCCTTATATTGGCCTCTCGCTCGACGCGGAGAAAGCGTTTGATAGGCTAGAGTGGTCCTTTCTTTTACAGGTTCTCCACTGGTTTGGTTTAGGAGACGAGTTCATCAGTATGGTCAAAGTGCTCTATGCGAATCCCAGTGCCCGCATCTTCGCCAACGGAATTCTGTCTAGCTCTTTTCCCCTGCATAGGGGTACTAGACAGGGATGCCCCCTTTCTCCTCTTTTGTTTAATCTTGCGTTGGAACCGTTGGCTATAGCTATTAGACAGCATGAGGGGATCTCTGGCTTCGGACTGGGTGACCTACAGGTGAAACTTTCTGCTTATGCGGATGATCTCCTGCTCTTCACCCAGCCAGAAGAGGTCCCGTTAATCCTGACTTTAATTGAGAACTATTCTTCAATCTCAGGGTATAAAATTAACTGGTCCAAGTCGGTAGCATTCCCAATGAACAAGGTTTCCAATTCGAGATTAATGGCGGAGTTTCCCTTTCGGTGGGTATCGGATAGCATCACATACTTAGGTACCCAGTATTGTGCTTCTAGAGATGATACCATTACTTCTAATCTGGCGGGCCTTCTACTCTGGATTCGTAAGCGGACCTTAAATTGGTCCCCTCTTCACCTCTCTTGGTGGGGCAGATTGGAGACAATAAAAATGTCTCTTACTCCCAAAATAAATTACCTGTTGGGAATGCTACCTTTCGAACTCCCGACGGGTGCATATGGGGAACTCGAGCGTGCGTTGTTAAGCTTTTTGTGGAATGGGAAATGCCCAAGGATTGCTACCAAAAAGCTCAAGGCTTCCAAGGAGGATGGGGGCGTCCAATTCCCCGATTTCCGGCGTTATCATCTGGCTCTCTTATTAAGGCAGGGGGCCTTGTGGAAGGATGCTGCGGACTCGGGGCACAGACCAATCTGGCTCGCGGTTGAAGAGCAATTGGCGGCTCCTTATCCCTTGCAGTACTTGCTGGGCATGCAATTTCCCAGGGATTCTGCGGCCGGGGGGGTCATTCGGGCTACGCAAGAGGCCTTTTTGCAACTGGTAAGACTTGTGGGTGACAGGGTTACTCTCTCTTGGCATACTCCTTTGTGGTGTAATCCTTTGTTTAAGATTCGGAATCAAGTGTTCGCTTGGCGCACGTGGATGAATTGCGGTATTTGGGTGGTTGGACAGGTGGCCGATGGGACTGGTTGGCGAGATTTCTCAGCCTTACAAAAGGAGTTTGCTCTTCCCCGGTCCTGTTATTTTCAATGGCTGCAACTTAAACATTGCTTGGCCGCTAAGGGTGTGCGGGGAGGGAATCTGGCTGCTGTTGCGGTTCCCCTCAGTCTTCTTCAGGGGGCTCTTGATCAACGGGGCGCTATGTCCTTCATTTACAGATCTATTAGGGATCTGACTCCCATGTCCTTAAAGGGATTAAGTAAAACCTGGGAGGGGGACTTGATGGATGAGATCCCCTATTCTTCTTGGAAGGTCTTGTGGGGCCCCATCACGAGGGCTTCACGCTCCGCAGCACTTACTCAATCTATGTATTTCTTTTTGCATAGGGCTTACCTTACCCCTGTCAAGATTTCTAAATGGGATAAGATGTCATCTGGCAGCTGTTGGTCCTGTCAGCAGGAGTTGGGCACTTTTCGGCACATGTTTTTTGATTGTCCTCTGCTTCAAGTTTTTTGGCAGAAGGTCGGTGCTCGGATACGGAGTGTGTTAGGTATTCCTTTTGTTTCTTCAAGGATAATGATCCTGCTTCGCTCTGTTGCACCCTCCTTGGACTGTTCTAAAGAGCAGGCATTTTTATTAAACTTTATGATCGCCATTGCACTGAAACTTATCCTTACTCATTGGAAACAGTTTAGTATGGTACATTTTGATCGCTGGTGGAATTTAGTATGTTATTATGCTAATTTGGAAAAACTGTATAGTAAGCTCCATTCTCCGCACCAGGTGATCCTCAATGTACAGAGATGGGCACTTCTCGACCAATATTGTGCCCGCTCGTCCGTTAGTTGAGGGGAGTCTCTGACTTTTAGATGGCAGTGGGTTAGTTTTTACTTTATGTCAGATCCGGCGGTTCTTTGTTGTATTGTAGTGTGTTAGGAACTTCCTCAGAGAATCGGAGGGGGGGGGGGGGGGTGGAGGGAGGGTTTCTGTTGTGGTTTTAGGTGCATTATTTGATAATTTGGAGTTCTTATGTTTGTAGTGTGGTTTTTCTAAAAAAGCTTAAATAAACGTTTAAAAAAAAAAAAAAGAACAGTGAAATTCCGGCCCAACATGAGCCAACTCAACATTGCCCAACAATTGCAAACATACCCCCCCCCCCCCACCATTTCCGGATGATACCCCACCAGCCATTTCTAGCAAAGTGGAGCATCATCCACCCCCCCATTTTCCTGCCGCCCGCCTCGCCATGTTATTAGCAGAGGCAGGCTCCCGTTGCCTTCACCGGGCAGAGACCCCCAGCCGGGACGTCTCTCCCACCCCGGGAGCTGAACCGCTCCCACTCCAGGCGGCAACAGCCTCAAATGCCCCGCCGGGTCGACGAGCACCCGCTCGTCACCCCGCCACCGGCACAAGGAAGGTACTAACCTTGTGCCGCCCCCCCCCAAGGAAAGCTGCGACCAGCACCGACCCTCCAAAGCCTCCTGCCAATCGTTCAACAGCAGATCCTGACCAACCGGAGCAAGGTGCACCCCGTCTAACCGGTATAATCCGGCGCACCGAACATCCGCCCACGGATGTAACACCTGCAGCCCCCCAGACTGCTGTACCCAGTGGCCGATCTGCCTATTAATCTTAATGAGGCCACGGGACCAGCGCCGCTGGGTCCAGCATGCTGGACGAGGGATAATGTCCGACCATATAATGTCGACACCCGGGAGGAGCTCCCGCACCAGACCAATGTCCCGTTGCACAGCTCTGATGATCTGCCGACACGACCAGCTCACCAAGTCATTGTCACCCAGGTGTAGCAACAACCCCACTGGGCGCTGCCGCTGCATCATCTTCTCCTGTAGAAAGGCCAGTAGCTGCCACCAGCGCATGCCGCGGTGCCCCATCCAGTGCAGCTGAACTCCAGCAGATTCCAGACCGAGGTGGATGCCCAACGGCCGTACTGCAGCCCGGCGCTCCGCCCAATAGACGAAGGAGTGTCCCACGATCCACCATTCGTCTCGCTGCACACCATCTGGAAAAATAGAGAAGCCGCACTGCCACCAGCCACCAATTCTGCAACAGGAAAGAAAACGTTAGGCACCCCCCACCCCCATCCCTCCCCCAATGGCGCGCACCTGCCCACCAACCAGGAGGGTACCCCTACGGGCGGGTATAGCCCTCATAAGCCCCCGAACGCCAGCGACCAATACACTGGATAACCCGGGGCTGGAGACCCGCCGCAGCCGCACTCGTGGCCGCCCCGATCCGGAAGGAGTGAGAAGCGTAGCTGCACTCATCGAGGCCGAGGGCCCGCAAAACCTTCCTCAAAACCGCCGTGAACTGAAACTGCGTGGCGGGCCTGCCATCGACATGCAGGAAAAATTTTCCTTGTACCCCCGGCCGAAGCCGCGCATAATGCCGTAGGGCGCGTACCGGGCACGTCGGAACCGGGGATATCGCGGAGAGGAGAACCCAACCCCCTGTCCCAGCCTGGTCAGTCTTTGAACGGGAAAGATAGATACGCACTGTAGAAGCCCCCACTGTCACGTGCGCGAGGTCGAGCCCACCAAACGTGCCCTGCCTCGCCGACCTCGGGACAAGCTCACTTACCCGAAAAGCCCCAAAAAACGCGGACACGAACAATGCCTGAAAAAGGCTATACTCAAAATCTGAGGACGCGATGCGTGGTAACGCCTCAGAAATTTGCAACAAAATGTCATGTGAAACCGGCCACCGCCAATCACGCGACCGGGGTTGCCCGCGGGCCCAACCCACCAGCAAACGCTTGACCAGGAAGGACACCCGGGGGTTCCCCCATCTGGCCGCCTTGCAAAAGAAGGAAAATCCCGCCAATGCAGCAACGACCGCGGACCGCGCCCAGCCAGCACCCTTCGCCCACAACACAAACTGCCCTACGAGCCCATCCGGCACCCGCCCACCAAACCAGCCCCTGTCACCCAAAAACAGACTCACCTGAGCATAACCGCGCCGATACCCCACCCAGGTACTCCGCACCACCGAAGCCGCCAGTAACGCCATCACTGCAGGGTCCCAATGCTCCAAAGATGCTCCGGCACCGGAGACGCCAACTCCCCCGCCTCTGGCGCCAGGCGTCGGAACTGCGCCCACTGGAAACGGGACAGAGCGTCAGCAATGGCATTCTGCGCGCCCGGCACATGCCGCGCCCTGGCAGCCACATTCAGGCGCAAGCAAGCCAGTACAAAGAGTCTCATCAAAGAGGCGACCCGCGGACAGCGAGGCGCATGCCGGTTGATCACCTCCACAACCGCCGCATTATCGCACCAGAAGACCACCCGCCGATTCCGCAGCCAGTCAGGCCAGACCCACAGCGCCACCACAATAGGAAACAGTTCAAGAAAAGCGACATTGCGTACCAAACCAGACCGCACCCAGGCCTCAGGCCAAGGCTCCGCGCACCACGCCCCTTGGCAGTACGCACCGAAGCCGCAACCCCCAGCCGCATCGGTGAATAAGTGTAGATCATGGCTCGAGGTCTCCGGCAACTGCAACACCGAACACCCATCGAAGGTGGCCAAAAAGGAGTCCCACACCCGCAGGTCCTCACGCATACCGGCCGTCACGCGAATCCGGTGGTGCGGGAGGCGCACCCCCGCCAAGGCCAACGATAAACGCCGCGAGAAAGGGCGGCCAATGGGCATAACCCGGCAAGCGAAATTAAGGTGTCCCACCAGGGACTGCATAACACGCAAGGTCGTACGGGATGCGGACCCCACGGACGCCACCAACTCCTTCAGCCTCGCAACCTTCTGAGCCGGCAGGCGGACGACCATGGCGACGGTGTCGATCTCAATACCCAGGAAAGTGAGGCAGGTGACCGGCCCCACGGTTTTATCGGCCGCTATGGGGATGTCGAACTCCTCCGCCATACTCTGAAAAGCCTCTAGCAAAGTAGCGCAAGCGTTGTCACCCCCCGCGCCCACAAAGAGGAAATCGTCCAAGTAATGGACTATACCACTGAGGCCCATCTGCCGTTCCAGCACCCAATGCAGGAAGGTGCTGAAGGCTTCGAAATATGCGCAGGAAATGGCACAGCCCATCGGCAAGCACTTGTCAAAGTAAAACAACGACTCGAAACGGAAACCCAGCAACGGGAAAGCAGAAGGGTGAACCGGTAAAAGCCAGAAAGCGGATTCGATGTCCACTTTGGCCAACATCGCCCCTACCCCAAACCGCCGTACCAACAGCACGGCGTCGTCGAAGGAAGCGTAACGCACGGTACACCGTTCGCGAGGGATGCCGTCGTTCACCAAGGCGCCCGGGGGGCTGGACAGGTTGTGAATCAGCCGGAACTTACCCGGCTCCTTCTTGGGCGCCACCCCCAAAGGTGAAATTGTGAACGGCGAGAAGGGAGGGTCGCTAAATGGCTCCGCGACCCGGCCTAACGCACACTCTTCGGCGACCTTCCGCCGCACCACCGCCACGAGGGCCAGCACGGAATGGGCGTTCCGCGAACCACCGATTGCTGGGCTGCCCTGGCACGGGATGTGGAAGCCCTCCGAGAAACCCTGCAAAAGCAAACGCCCCACCCTACCCCGACGCCCCCGCCCATAACGGCCCAGCCAAGGCTGCATGGCAGACACCCTGACCGGCATGGGGGCCAAAGACGCACAAACCCCATCACTTGCCCCCGGCTGGGGCGCCCGCCACACCCTTTCTACTGCACTTAAGGGCCGAGTGCCCGCTCCCGCACAAGGAGCCGACGTGCCGAAATTTACAGTCGGGGAACGGGCACGACGCCTTGTTGAAACGCCAACAGACGTCCCCCCCCCAGCACCCCCTTTTTGGAGAGCCTGCGAGGGGGCGGAGGCCCGAAAGGACCGCGCCCCCCCAGCTGAAGGAGATGACCCCGACCTGCCACTCCCCCCCCCCGACACCCCCGGCCCGCGGGCGAGCGGACATCTGTGTCAACCAAAGGTTGATGTCCTTCGTCCCCCATGATAACTGGCCGTTCTCCTCCATCCGGTCCCGAAACTCCTCATCGTAATTTAACCAAGCCCACCCATCGTGAGCCTGGGACGCCGCTAAAATGGCATCCGCATAGGCCAACAGGGCCCCTGCCTGATCCTGGAAATAGTGACCCCAGACACTAGCCAAACGCAGAAAAGCATGCGTCCAGTTTAAAGTGTTACGAGACGCCCGCCGCACCCTGCCAGCCTTCTCATCCTCCTTGCGCTTCTTGCGGCTCTCTCCCGAACGCTTCCTGCCATCTAATAAACGGAAAATATCGATGTACTTACGCCGCTTAATCCGATGACGCAGCCTCCGCGGCACGCCCTCCCAGAGTTCAGAACAGCGCACCACCGTGGGGTCCCCCCCATCGCCCCTCGCGTCCCCCGCCACCCCGGAGTCACTGGAAGAAACCGACGAGGCCGACGACGACGAGGATGAGGAGGAAGCGCGATGACGACGACGCCCCCGCTTGCGCTTAGCTCTCGCCTTCTTGGCCGCGCTAACCTCCGCCGCAGGGGCCGGCGCCGCCCCAGCACCCAAGACATACTCACCAGCCGCAGGAAGGGGAGCCCCAGGTGCTTCCCCCGGGCAGGGCGCTGTAGCCACCTCAGTCCTCGCCTCCGCGGTGCCGGCCTGACTCGGACCCGGCACGGTGCTCGCCATGGTCTCCTGAGCTTGGGCTGTCGGGTGTACCTGCAAGGGGAGAGGAGAAGAGAAACCGGCAGCAACCTGCCCAGACGCACCTAGAGTATGGGCTGGCCCCCCACCCCAGCCCCAAGAGGAGGAGCCAAGACCACCCGCGTCCCAAGCCGCCGGGCCGCACGCCCCGGAGCCGCCATACCCCCTTTGCCCTGCAGCAAACCAGTCCCCCCAAGGACCCTGCCAAGGCCCCATGCCAAATGCCCACGGGCCCCAAGGCCCACAGCCCACCGGAGGCGGAGACCGCCCCTTTGAAATCACACCGGGAGGCCCAGGAGGGACCCCAGAACCAGCCCCAGCCCCCCCGTGCAGCGCCGCCCCAGGCGCCCCCCCCAGCCCCCCCCGCGGCACCCACCCCCACTACGGCATCGAACCCAGCTCCCCCCCGCCGCGGGTAACGAGGGCCCAGGGATCCCCTCCCCGACGGGCCGCACCGCCTCCCCATCTGGCACAGCCTCCAGCAAAGCCCCTTTTCCCCTCCCCCGCTTTTTCTTCCCCCTGCCCCGCTCCGAGCGCAGCGCACCCAGCACTCCCCGCACCGGAGCCCCCCCACCAGCAGCCCCCCCCATTAGGCACCGTGCTGCGACCCCGCACAGCCCGGGCCCCAGTCTGCCTGCCACCCGCCCTGCGCGGAGTAGAGCCCCCACCCATGCTGCCCCGGCTGAAAAAACCGCCCCTAGGCCGCAGTACCCTCACACACCAACCCCAAGCACCTCCCCCCCCGCCAAGCAGCCCACCGACTACGGGAACCCACCGGCCTCAGCAAGGCACCCAACACACCCCCAACATCTCCGGCGCTCAGGCTCCCGCCGGCAGCAAGCAGGAAGACAGCCCCCCCCCGCGCGAAATCCCCACCAACCCAAACCCACCCGGGAAGGAGGACGCACCGCCAGCCGAGCAGGCCGCCGCACGTGCAGCCGACCTACGGAGCACGCGCACCCGGCGTCCAAACAGGCCCTCAGGCAGCAGCAGGAGGACGGGGATAACGTGCACCCGAACGAGGCCAGCGAGAGCCCGCGATCCCCCCACGAACCACGAGGTAGGCCCAGGCCAATTCCGCCGAACAGAAAAACCAACCTTTTCCGGAGGCAGGCAGGACAAGAGAGGGCGAGGACCCAAGCACTCACCCCTCTCGTAGCCAGCCGCTCCGCCTCCCCCGCCCTCCCAGCCAATCTGGCTCTGCGTTACCTGCCACGTGCATCACTCTTGGTCCGTGGCAGGACCCCCCCCTCACCCGCCCCCCCCCAAAGAAACCCCGTCCACCCGTGCAGGGGTCGGGCCCCGGGGACGCGGTTACTAAGCCGGCCTCGGGACCCGGCCCGCGGCGACGGCGGGATATATTGCAAGATATTCCAGAGTTGGGACCGATGGATTCAATAAGATGGTGAGAAAATGGTCCCAACTACAAGAATTGTTTAGAAAATTAAATCAATCTCAAATTCACAGTGCCACTCTTACTCAGTGCATTAGTTTAGGGACTTCCTCTAAGTTTGTGGGTTCTAAAGGAACCCAAGCTTTTTTGTGATGATTGAGTGCTTCTGCAAAAATGGAATGGGATTTTAATGAAATGCACTTTAGATTTGATGCTGTTATTAATAGAAACTTTAAGAACAAAAGAAGGAACAGTATTAGACTCTATAAAAACATTGGAGGGAGAATTAAAAGCCAATATTTATTTTATTTATTAATTTAAACAGCTTTTCTATACTGCCCTTTCCAACGATCAGGGGCGGTTTGCATCAAATGCGAAGTAAGATACAGAGAACATATTGAACTATAGTACAAGGAACTATCTACAAGCCAGTTATTCACATATACAGTGGAATAGTGGTAGCTGTGACTTTTAACTATTTACAAGACTGTGAAACCGTGAGTAAGGCTACAATAGAATATACTTGTCAGGGGGCGATAGGTAGGGGGGGGAATTAGACTAGTTGGGGGAAGAGTGGTGGGAAGTAGGAGTGACTGAATTCATAGTAACAGAATTGTTGTAATATTGAGAGAAAAGTAGAGTTTTTAATTCCTTGAGGAACATCTGGAGATCTTTGATTGATCTGATAGAATTAAAGAGAGCATTCCAAAGGGTGGGAGCTGTGTACCTGAAGGCCCTATTGCTGGTAGCTTGTTTTGTTTTCCATATTGAGGGGAGGGGGAGGGTTATAGATAGGAGGTTCTGGGTGTTTTTTCTCCTGCTTCTGATGTTGGGTTGTTCATGTATCATTGTAGAGAGGTAGGAAGGAGAGATACCGTTATGTAGTTTGAAAGTGGTAACTATCATCTTGGTTGCTATGGGGAGCCAATGGAGGTTATAAAGTTTTAGGGTAATATAGTTGGTTAGGCTTGACTTGGAGATAACCCTGGCAGTTAAGTTCTGAGCGAGTTGGAGTCCTTGAAGGGTCTTTTTAGGAAGATCTTGTAATAGACTGTTAAAGTAGTCCAAGTGAGGGGTTATTAAGACTTGGACTATTGTTCTGAAGTCATGGGTTTCAAGGCTTGGCCTGAGATGTTGTATGGTTTTCAGTTTGTAGAATATTGTTCTAGCAGTTTGCTTAATTAATAGAATAACAGAATTAAAAGCCAATAACAGCTGTTGTAATGTACACTGCTTTGCCCCAGTGAAAAGCATTATAAAAAAAGCCCTGTCAAAATAAACAAATAAATAAATGATGATTCACAATATCAACAATAGATGAAAGAGCTGAATGATCAGTTATATAAGTTTATGGAATCTATAAGAACTAAAAAGTTTAAAAAGTTTGGATCAAGAAAAATATGTTACTCAGTCTGCTTTTCCCTGGATGAACAAGATGGAGGGGGCTACCACCAAAAGGAGTTTCATGATTATACATTGGATGACACAGATTCTACAGTAGTAGTGAGGAATATTCACATGAATATGGCCAAGACTTATTACATCATGGATGGAGAGGCCAAGTCAGAGGGAGAGGCCAGTGTTACAGCTGTTGGCTGAGACAGGCTGATTATGGCACCAGCTGGCAGGGCCCCATAACTCGAGCTATAGCTAAGACACCATATACCATTGGGAATATATCGCCTTACTAATTGTCACAAGATCAAAAATTTCTGTTATATTTGAGCCAACGGTACCATATCGAGCTTTTGAGGTTCAGATAGCTCTTCATAGTTTTTTTCAGAAGATGCAAATTAAATTATACCTAGAATCCCATTCCATTCCTGAGGATTCCTCAACAGTGAGTGCACTCTCAAAGTGGTTCCCTAATATACCATTGGATCCACTAATGATGACATTTCAAAGGGTGGTTTTGCAAGATCTGGAAACCTTGGAACATAAGCATATTCCTGGGCGGTATAATATATCTTGGTTTCATCATGACAAATTAATAAAATTGTCTCAGATGGATCACATAGGGGTATGTTTACTAAAAGGCCGGTAAAGTGCGGGCCGCGGTAGAGTGCGTATGCCGTATAAGGAGTGGGCGTTCCGTCCTGAAGAAGAAAAGCCGTGATTGACAGATGCGCTAAGGTGCGCGGCGCCCGTGTGCGCCCTGCACCTTACCGCAACTGAGAGCTGAACGGGAGGCATATGTGTCGCGCTGATCTGTAAACAGAAGAACAGAGCCACAGCACAATGGTTAAAGCACTGACCAATGGTGTGGGGATCAGGGGTTCAAACCCCCACAATGCTCAATGACTTGCTGAGGCATTAGTTTATGAGGCAGAGAAATACTGGGCCGAATAAAGCAGCACACTGATTTTTTTTGGCGGCACATCAATACTGGACTGCATAAGGTGGCGCGCTGATGTTTTTATGCGGCATATTAATAGTGGGTGGCATAAAGCGGCGCGCTGATGTTTCTGGCGGCATATTACTACTGGGCGGCATAACGCGGTGCGCCGGTTTCGGCGGCAATTGCATACTGGAAGGTATAAGTGGGGCGCTGATGTGCAAACAGAAACACAGAGCCACAGTGCAATGGTTAAGGCACTTACCAATGGTACAGGGATCAGGGGTTCAATCTCTCACTGTGCTCAATGAACAGGGCTTGGTGAGGTGATATTTTAGGAGGCATACAAATAATGGGCGGCATAAGGCGGCGCGCAGATGGGCATTAGGCTATTGCTTAAGGAGGCTATTTAATAAGAGGAGGCATAAGGCGGCGCGCTGATGTGCAAACACAGGGATAGAACCACAGCACAATGGTTATGACAGTGACCAATGGTGCAGGGAGCAAGGGTTCAATTCCTCACAGTGCCCAATGAACAGGGCTAGCTGAAGCATTATGTATTATGGGAAAGGTTGCTTAAGGAGTCAGTTTATGTTTATTTTAATTTACAGTACTAGTAAATGCACCCTTAAAGCGTGTGAACATAATGCGCCCCATAAGGCACATTGTAAAGTGCACTGTCTGCCACGGCACCCTAGAATGTTGCTCACAGGGCGCTGTAGAGGGTGTCGTATGAGGTACCACAAGGTCAGAGTACTGTTTTCGATGGCAGCACTGTGCAGTTTAAGGAATGAAAAGCATAGGTAGGTGCGTTGACATGCAAGGGAGAGCAGCAGTGGAGCACAATGGTTAAGGCACTGACTGCTGATACAGGGGTCATGGGTTTGCTCCCCATGGTGCCTAATACGGAAGGCTGGCTGTGGCAGCAGGTTTGCAATGTACATATTTTGTCCTGCAGCACCGTATGTTTATTTTATTAATTTCTGCCAGCAAACACGCCCTCACGTGCCGTAATTGAAGGTGCTGTATAAGGCACCCTATACGGCACTCCATAGGGCACATTATAAAGTGCACTATCCGCCACGGCACCCTAATATGTCCCCCATAGGGAACCCTATAAGTTGGGTCACAGGATAATGTATAGTGCACCTTAGATGGACGGAAACCATAGGGTGCCCGATAGGGCGCCATATAAAGCGGCACCCTATGGGTACAGTACGCTGAGGGTTTGTTTGCTGGCAACAAAATATGTACATTAAAGACAAATAATGCTTTGGACAACCCTAACAAATAACCCCAACGTGGGCTTGAACCCATGGCCTCTGGCTTCACAGGCAGGGACGTAACCATTAGGCTACAGCTCTATAGCTGCTAGCAAGCCCCTGGCTGGCTGCAGAAAGCCTGCACGTCACCACACAGACAGTCTGCTGTGGTCACCAGGATAGGGTTAGCCCACCCGTACCCATGATGCACTGCACATGCAAATCAGCTGTCCACAGATGGACACAAGATGGGGTATGCACCCCCACAGCACCTCGGCCTGGTTGGGGGGTACTGACCGGGTGTTTTACTGGCACAGAGTAGCTACACACCGTCACATCGTGCGGGTACTGTACTCACCCTGAGTGTGCAATGAGGCGCCCAGGACCAGGTCCACAACACCTTCCATGGCTGATGGAGGCCATGCATGGAGGTCCAGAGCAGTGTTAATGTGTAAGATAGGTAGTGTCTGCACAAACACCATGGATATCTCTGTCTGCCTCAGTCAGGTGCAGCCACCGCCACCAAGGGTGGCAAACATCATCTCCCATCAATAGATCCACACTCTACCTCCCTGCAAAGGTGACAGTAGAGGGCAACATCAACCCAAGGCCTGCTGAGTACCACCCCCCCCCCAGGCAGTCAGTGCAGCTCTACACACAGCCATACCACAGTACCAGACAGACATATCACCAGGATATGGTAAGCTATTCACCTGCAGCAAGCCACTCCAGCAAGACACATACCAGCTACAAACAGTCTGCTAGTTAGTCCATAGTGCATTGTCCCAGTGGGAGATGCATGCACAGCAAGCAGATGAATCAGTGACTGGGCCCCAAATGGAAACCCATATCTATCACATGAGAGAAATACTATATAGCACTATGGTGGTGCCTAGCCATGCTGTGGTCACTGCACAGTCAGGGTGAGAGTGATCTCTCAGCAGGACATACTGAGGTCACCCTGTCTGTGTCGGTGGTGGCCGAGCACTACAATGTCCCAGTCATTGCCCTATGCCCTGTGCAGATGCACCCTGGCCAGGCCACCCTGTCCGGCCTATAGCCATGGTACCTTGCTCCTCATTATGCACATTGTCAGCCCAATACTGGCAACATTGCTGGCAGTGTGGGCTGCAGAAGGTGTTTGCAGCCACCACACACTGGATGGACAGACAGCCACCCCCACACCTATGCCAGCATTGTGCTACTATAGAGGGGTTCAGCAGCCATACCCACCACACCAGTCCTGGACACAGTACATGCATGGATATGGTACGCATTACTGTTGGGGGTCACATCCCAGGGTGGTAAACACTGTCAGAGAACAGACCTGCAGCACACACCGCAGACATCTGTTTGAGTGTTATGGTGGAGCTGAATGAGCAAACTGTGCTTTACGTAGGACTGGAGATCTGCCAGTTATAATGGGAAACGCTTGATAGCTGTGTACCGTATACCCAGGTGTAGGGTGGCAGTGCTGAGGTATGCAACTGTTAGTATTGGGAGATACAGGCAGGGCCCAATGTCCTGCCTCTCCAGGAGGCATTGGCCAATGGGGCCTGTGGGGGGGGGGGGGGTCTGGCCCTGTTGGCTGCTGCTTTACAGCAGAGTTCCCCAAATCCAGTCCTGGTGTTCCACACACTGTTCTGGTTTTCATGCTATCCCTCATAAATATGCATGAGCTACATCTGCATACCATGGGGGTGGTGCATAGCTATGCAGCACAGGCATCTTTTTTAGAGGCAGCATGGAACCTGAATGGTGTGGGGCCCTCCAGGACTGCATTTGGGAGACTCTGCTCCAGATAATGCGTCTGTTTATGGTGTCTGTGAGTGCTGTGGTAAAATATAGGCATATTAATCATGCATATGTTCCTAGCTATACAGTTTTGTCCTTACTATCACGGTTTAGTTGTAGGAAAAATATGTGGACTGGATTGGCAGTAGCCCCAGCTGGGCTTTGAATCTGTGACCATCTGTTCCTGCACACACTGTCTGTATGCATTGCAAACCACAGCAGACTGTCTGTGTGCATTGTACCACCGTGTTGCCACAGATATACTGTGTTCCCTGGGGAGTACATGACTGTACATCCGACAGAGCCTGTCTGTTGCGGTGGACGGTGCCAGCCTGCACAGGCCTAGGCCACTGTCTGCTGTGGTTTGCGTCCACTGCCCCCCCCCCCCCCCCGCCACCTGTACCCTTCCGCAAAGATGCAGACATGTTCCTATCTGGGAAAAACATATGACCTGAGTGAGTTGTGGCACTCCAGGACTGACTTTAGGGGACTCGGCTGTAGGCAATGCCCATTGTTATGGTTTGTGTGTGGTGTAGGGTAAAATATAGGTGTTGGGACCATGCTTATGTTCTCTGCAATAAAAGAGTATCTGTATTCTCACTGTTTAGTGGTGGGTAACATGATGGGTACTGGGTTGGCAGGAGCCCAAGCTGGGCTTTGAACCTGTGGCCCTCTGGTCCTACAGGTACTGGCTGTGTCCGCTGCACCACACTGTGACCACAGAAACAGTGCAGTCTCTGGAGATGTGATACCTGGCCGCACGAGTCAGACACCCTGCTCTTCACAATTGTACTGTGGGCTCGTTGACCTTGTATGGGGACAAAGGTGCAAATAAACCTCACAAATGCCCTCCACAAAAGGGGAAGAAAACCATAACCAAGCTGCGCAACAGTGATATCAATGGGCAACCTGGAAAACACTCCCAGGAAAGCTCCATTAAAATGCAGTGCTTTTGAATGAGTCTACGGAGCGTAGACCCTTCCAAAAATCATTTCTTTTTTTTTGGAGCTTTCCTGGGAGTGTTTGTATGGTTGCCCATTAATATCACCGTTGCCCAGCTGGATTATAATTTTCTTAGAATTTGTTGTGGTCATTTTCATATCATATTTGCTATTTTGTTCTGTGCACATGTATCACACTGCTCACGTGTTTTAGGTTTCCCCGATTTTGCTGTACATTGCTGACGGAAATAGTTTCTCTTCCCTTTAAATGCGCTCTACCGCGAGTGTTTCACTCGCGGTATTTTTTCCTTGTAAATTCGGGCATGCTCCTGTGTGGGGAGTCTCTCCCCTCCCACATTCCACCCATTGACCCCGTCTCTCCGCCCCTCGGGGGCCTTCCTCCGCCCTCATTTCGCCTTTCCACGCCTCTATCGCACATGAGCGCCCCGCAAACGTGCGCGTTTTCGGCGCATGCGTGCGGGGCCCGTTAATGTGACACGCACACGTACGGGGCGCTTAAGAGCACTTAAATGCATCATTTTAGGGCGCTCAAGTGTGCCCCGCACAAGTGCGCCGTTTATTAAACATACCCCATAGTGATCAAGCGGGCAGACAAAGGGGGACCGATGGTGGTGCAATCCAAGAATCAATATAATGAAGAGATACTTAGACAATTAAATGACATCAAATATTATCATTGGTTAATGTCAGATCCAACTCATGAGCTTAGTATTAAAATTGAAAGTAAGATAAAATATGGATTGGAGCAAGGTTTTTTGGCAAAAAAAGAAATCTGTATATTTGATAAATAAAAATCCAACTTGTCCTATATTTTATACTGTTCTGAAAATTCACAAAAACCTGCACAGTCCTCTAGGGTGCCCAGTAGCAGTGGGGAATAACTCACTGCTGGATTCTCTTTCTATCTTTGTGGATCGTCTGTTGAATCCTTTGGCAGTACAAGGTAGAACTTATTTAAAGGACACTACTCAAATGTTGAATGTGCCGCCTATGACAAATGATGTTCGATCGACAGATCGTTTGGTCACAATGGACATTAATTCATTGTATACTAATATGGATCAAAAGGAAGCGTTTGTGGTGTTATCCAGAATGGATTGGCAAATAACTGTACCAGATAGATTGCCTAAGGAATACATACTAGAATGTTTGGCAATAGCTTTGTACAAAAATTATTTTTGTTTTAATGGAGTTTATTATCATCACGTATTCAGGATAACGATGGATGCCACAGTGGCACCTGCAATTGGCGCACTTTATGTAGCGGCCTTTGAGGAGGAATATTTGTATAACTTCCATTGGATACAATACATGGAGGAGATTCTTAGATGCCATTTTTTGCCTCTGGAAGGGTCCCCGAACGGTATTGAGTGATTTTTTAATTTTGTTAAATACTTGCAAATCAAACTTGAAGTTTGAGAGTGTGATTGATTCTCAAAGGATTAATTTTTTTGGATATCACTATAATTAAACATGGATCACAGTTGGTCACTACATTGTATCGAAAGGAGAAAGCAAAGAATAACTTGTTGCATTTCACTAGTCATCACCCATGAAAGTTGAAAATGGGGTTGCCTGTAAACCAGTTTTTACAGCTTAGGTGAATTTGTTATTATTTATTTATTTATTTAACAGGTTTTATATACCGCCTTATCATGAATTCAAGGCGGTTCACATGGAACAAACATAGCAATAAGCTTTTACATAGAGCAGGGAGTAGAAACTTGGAGGAGTATATGGGGTATTAGATACATTTAACAATGGCTAAGTATGTACAGAAACATTGTTGCAAATGAGGTGATAAAGTTACATTAATTAGTTGTCCATTGCTACATCTGTAAGGTCTCACTGTGGCATTTGTTTTATTAGGTAGGACCATAGTATTCACAGAATAGATGGGTCTTGATTGCTTTTCTGAAATCAAGTAGGTCTTTGATTGCTTGTATTGGGGAAGGTAGCTGATTCCAAATTTTGGGAGCATACAGAGAGAAGGCTCTGGCGCAAGTAAATTGCTTTGATGTTTTGTAGTTTTTTGTGGTTTTGATGATGTTAGTGTCTGTACTTCTTTTTGTTCTGATTGTAGTTGATTTCTGGATCAACGGTTGAAGTGTCGGTGGGGATAGATTATTTAATATTTTGAAGATGATTGTTCAAGATAATGTTCAAGAATGTAGGCGGTGAGTCAAGTTCATATGGCTTCGAAATATACAAAAGGGGTATCCCACAAAAGTGGTTAGACAAGCCTATTTGAGAGGGTTATATGTGCATCGAGAGTTGTTACTAACTTCTCCAGTACAGAAGCAACGGATTCCTTTGGTATGTGTACTTCCATATTCTGTGAGGGCACAAATGATAAGCATCATTGATATATTCAACATTGGTGCTTCTTGCAACTGCATCAGGATTTCACAGAAAAAAGCTAGTGTGGCACACTGAAGAGGCAAAAAACGTAGCCAATTTTGTTAGCAAATCAGTCACTTGGGAACATTATTTGGAGAAATGGCAAGAACAGAGAGGTCCTTTTGCCTGTGGACAGCATGAGTTTTGTGTAAGCACTATAGAAGCGGAATTTTGGTTTTCGCCATCATCTGAGATAAAGATCCGGGCTCAGCCTATGAAACTGAATGTCTCTGTAAGATGCTATATGTTGGTCACACAACAAGAACCATGATCCACAGGTTGCATGAACATTGGTCATTGTTGCACACAGCCTAGCATGGAGCCTCCAGGGGTGGATCACTGTTTTCAAAAGGCTCATCTGTTCAGTGATTTGCGATGGAGAATAATTGCACATGTCCCCTTGTCCTGGTGAGATGGAGATCGCCAGGCTCGGTAGAATCATTTGGAACAGTATTGGATTTTTAATCGTCATGCTGTCCAACTGGCAGGTTTGAATCAGCAAGTTGAGTGGTATACTCTAATTTGATTAGAGATCACTGTGGAAGTGGCTAATATGAAAGAGAGAAAAACACCGTGGCCATATTTTTAATAAAAGCCGGAGATCTCACTGCTGAAACTTTGCAGTTGAAAATTGGAGGCAGAAATTTTGGACTTGTCACATCAGATAAGTCTTTGGTTGTCTTTACTCCTTATTTGTAATAATGTAGAGAATGACGATGCCCTGATGCAGAAGAAAGATTTATTTCTTCGAAACACGGCACCGTGGTCAGCATTTAAACAGTTGTAATAGTGGGAAGTGAAGTGAAGTGATGAAGTGAAATGCAGTTATGATAAATACCGTAACTGATTTTAATAGCTAAAATGTAAAATGGACTAACAATAATGAGACCAACTTTTTGATAGTGGCCTTAAGAGACTGAAGTCCAGCAAAAATATATTTGAATGCTAATTGTTTAAATTCAGTGGGAACTTTGACAGGATTTATTTTGTATTACAAGTGTTGATTGGTTAATCCTGTTTAAGATCCAAGTAGAGGAAAACAACAGCCAATAATAATCCTTCTATAGTGCCAAAAAAAAGGTAATGGGCAGCCAATCAGAATCTTTCTATACTGCAATCAGAGCCAACAAGTAATCAGGATACTTCTGATTATACAATCAGAGCTAATAGGCAGCTAATTAATGTGTTCTCCTCATGCCCTTGAGCACCTCCCTCCTTAATATTGCTTACAGTGATCCTTTCCGAAGGATTTTACATTTTTCTAACCCTGCTCTGTATTTATTGGTCTTATTCTCTGTTCTATAGGGTCCTGGCTCATATCTCCATTGATTACTGCAAACGGCTCAATCATCTCCGCTCCTTTCTCTTCAGTACAAGGGATCTTCCTCCATTTCTGATGGCCCATGAAACATCTTATGCTGTAGAAATTCTCATGATTCTGCTCTCCCTTGTACCACTTCCTCAATAAAGTAAAAGCACTGAAATTCCTAGTCCTGCTACTTTCATCTCTTTTCCCCAAAGGAAGTGGGTTATTTGTGGACAGTGGTAATACACTGGTTTCCAGAATAATACACTCGTCACTTCTGCTGGTTTCAAATATTTATTTATTTAACAGTTATTTATATACCGCTCTTTCCCATGTTTCAAGTGCGGTTTACATGTAACAGTAGGTTAATTGGTATGAGATATACCAGGACATTTTACATAGAACAGATAATTATAAATTACAAGGAAAATTGTAACATTACAAGTATAACATATTAGAACATATATACATTGCTAGTTAAATTATAAATCATCATGTAAATGAGTGTGTAGTATGGTTAAATTAGTGTATTAGTGTCGTTTATTTTTGAAAATAGGGTATATAATATTAAAAATAAATGTTAGCCTGTATCCCTTTGAGAATTCTGTTTTGGGAGTGTATTATAGTGTAATGTAAATAAGTGAGTTTTTAATTTTTTTTTAAATTCTTTTTTAAATATGTACAATCCCATCACCCTGTAGGAGTAGTGTTACTGTGTGTGGCCCATGGAGATTTTAATTGCGCGTTTCCCTCACCCTCTTGACAGCAGCAAACCCAGAGAAGAATTAGCAATCCATGTCACATGCCAGACTGAGGTTCCCACTGAGGAGGTGTTTCTTTTATTGCAGTTACATGTCAACAGGGACTCACATTTAGTCATTCTGTGAAGCAGCAACTGGCAATGTTTATGAAAGAGACAATTCAAGTTTAGTTTAATTGAACAGGTGAACAGAGCCAGTTCACTCCTTCCTAGAAATACTAAGCAAGGTGCAGCTCCAGTTCCTCAAGCAGAGGTAAATCCCTGCTCCTCAAACGCAGGATTAGGGACTTCTCTGATATGCTGTGAGAGAAGTGTGAACTGCCCAGTTTCACAGCGCTCATATTTTCTAGAGAAACCAAAAGAGGCCAGTTGTACCCTGCCTAAAGAATAAGCCCACTTATGTAGTATCAAAATACTTTATGAGAACTGCTCTTTTTTAACATTGGCAGTTTCTCTATCACAACCTTGCCAACCATCACTGGCCTGGAGAATGGAAGTCTTGACCTGAGAATCAAACTAGTGACCTGCTTTATGGTAGTACAAAAGCATATCTCTTTTATATATGTTTATGTGTTGTGCTTCTATGCATGCTTGCATGTGTGTCTGCGCATGCATTAACATGTTAGTATGTGCTTATGTGTGTATATCTGTGTTGTTTCTCTGTGTGCCGAATGCTAATGTAAAAATAAATAGAATCCTGAAGAAAGTTGGACAGTTGTCAATCCTAATTTCTTGAGTACAGAGCACATCTGACAGCACCCCTTAAACTTTGGATCCTAGATATGTTCCTGGCTTGCCAGTGCCTTAATCTAGCCCTGCCCATGGCTACAGATATTAGTTGCGAAAACACATAGAAACCAATAAAAAAGCAATACATTTCAATCAGTAGCTTACACATGAGAAATAATATCAAAGAAAATTAAATATAAACCCAAAACATTTAAAATGCAGTCCATCACAGCTAGTCTGTGTGTGTGTGTAGATCTGTTGTGTGTTCTGTGTGTGGTGTGCATAGGAGGGGAGTTGATGGATTTGGTGGAGCTTTTCCAGGAGATGTGGCTTTGGGAGTGGGGACAGAGAGAGATGTCATTTTTTCAGAGGGAGGTGGTGGGAGTGGGAGTAGTTTGCAGGGGGGCTGGCACTCTGGCAGTAGGGAATCTTTGAGGGTGGGGGATGTTGCTCAGAACATGGCTCATAAATCTCACTCTTTGAAGCAGCCCACCTTTGGCATCTCCAATTTGTACCAAAGACAGTGGAGGATGAAAAAGATTTGCTCAGTCTCCCTGGTTCCAAATCACTGCTCCAACCACTAGACCATTCCATTCCACTCAAAGCAGGTGCATGCACAGTCCCCATGATCACTCATAACCTACTGCTGCTGCCACACCCAAAACTAGGCCCTGCAGTTTTCCCAATGGAGAAGTGAAATGTGGAAGCCTGGGAAGGGGAAAAGCCATGAACCAAAATTGTGTGAAGAGGGCAGGGAAAGAGCAAATATAACTTTGAGGGGTAATAAAAAAGTAATGGTTCTCTATGGTAGGGCCCCCACATATGTATATTTGCTTAGAGCCCAATACAATGTGAATTCCATGGGGAGTTTCCCTTTGAAAATTAGCTGCAGGTTTCTGTGTACCTCAAGCCTCCTGTAGGGTTTCATATGGCTCCTCTTTTCACCATTTGTATCTCTATTATTAAGTAATGCAAGGAGTGGCTGGGGCAACACTAAACAAAGGTATATACGGGGTAACCCGCACAGAGTGACTGGTACAACTCTAAACAAAGGCATAGAGAGACATAACTTGCATGGAACAGTAGGTACAATTCTAAGAAAAGGCATGGGCATTGTTTAAAAATACTATCTTGGAAGCCCAGGCCAGATGTACTCCACACTTTTAAAAGTTGGAAGTAAGGACAAATGACTGTCAACATGACTTAAATGTGAGGTCAAAGATGCTGTTTTAGCCAAAAAGACATTTTTCAGGAAATGTAAAAAGGAGCCAAAAGATGAAAATGGGAAACAACATAAGCACTGGGAAGTTAGAAGCAAGGCATTGATAAGGCAGCCAGAGACTGAATTTGAAAAGAAGCTTGCCTTGGAAGCAAAAATGCATGATAAACATTTTCCAAGTATATTCGTAGCAAAAATCTTGTAAAAGAGTCAGACCTTTAAATCCAGGCTGAAAACGCATCTCTTCAAGGCCATTTTGGATCCTGATCTGCTTAGTCTCCTACGTATTTCCTTACCACTCCCCTAGTATAGCCTTGTCATCCACTGTTGTATTGTCTGTCTTGACTAAATTGTAAGCTCCAATGAACTGGAACCTTCTTTTACATGTGTCTTTACAGCACTGCATACGTCTTGTAGCACTATACAAATGATCAGTAGTAGTAGTAGTAGATGACAGAGGAGTTAAAGGGGTGCTAAGGGAGCACCAAGCCATAGCAGAGAGACTGAATTAATTTTTTGTTTGATCTTTATTGAAGAAGATGTAGAGAAGTTACACATGCCTGAAATGGTATTTTAGAGGTGATATATTGGAAAATTTGAAACAAATTTTGATAAGTCAGGAAGCTGTATTACTAAACTAAAGAGTAGCAAATCGCTTGGACTAGTTGGTATGCATCCCAAGGAGCTGAAAGAAGTGAAATATGAGATTTCAGACCTACTATTGGTAATCTGTGAGCTATCAATAAAATTATCTGTAGTACCTGAAGACTGGAGAATTGCCAATGTAACGCCAATTTTTAAAGAGGGCTCCAGGGGTGATCCAGGAAACTACAGACCAGTGAGCCTGACATCGGTACCAGGCAAAATAGTTAACTATTATAAAGAAAACATTACTGAACATGTAGATAGTCATGGTTTAATGGGAGAAAGCCAACATGGATTTAGCCAAGGAAAGTTTTATCTTATACTCTGTTATGTTTTTTGAAGGTATGAATAAACAGGTAGATAAAAGGTGAGCAAATATATTGATTTTCAGTTTTCTCAATGGAGAAAGATGAATAGTGGAGTACCCCAGGGATCAATGTTAATCACTGTTTCCAGTTTAATGCCTGTTCTATGTAATACCTGTTTAATACCTGTACTATGTAAAACAGTTCAATTGTTCATGTTCCATGTAAACCGCGCTGATTTTGGAATAGTGCGGTATATAAAAGTAAGTAAATAAATAATAATAATAAATAAATAATTCATAAATGACATGGAAATAGGAATAATGAGTGAATTGATCAAATTTGCAGATGACACACAATTATTCAAAGTTGTTAAAACACAAGAGGATTGTGAAAAATTGCAAGAGGGCCCTGATAAACTGGAAGACTAGGGGGTATGTTTACTAAATGGCACACTTGTGCGGGGCGCACTTGAGCGCCCTAAAATGATGCATTTAAGTGCTCTTAAGTGCCCCGTACGCATGCGCGTCACATTAACGGGCCCCGCACGCGTGCGCCGAAAATGCGCATGTTTGCGGGGCGCTCATGTGCGATAGAGGCGTGGAAAGGCGAAATGAAGGCGGAGGAAGGCCCCCGAGGGGCGGAGAGACGGGTTCAATGGGTGGAATGTGGGAGGGGAGAGACTCCCCGCACAGGAGCGTGCCCGAATTTACAAGGAAAAAATACAAAGGGAAGAGAAACCATTTACGTCAGCAATGTACAGCAAAATCGGGGAAACCTAAAAAACGTGAGCAGTGTGATACATGTGCACGGAACAAAATAGCAAATATGATATGAAAATGACCACAACGAATTCTAAGAAAATTATAATCCAGCTGGGCAACAGTGATATTACTGGGCAACCATACAAAACACTCCCAGGAAAGCTCCAAAAAAAGAAATGATTTTTGGAAGGGTCTACGCTCCGTAGACTCATTCAAAAGCCCTTCATTTTAATGGAGCTTTCCTGGGAGTGTTTTCCAGGTTGCCCATTGATATCACTGTTGCGCAGCTTGGTTATGGTTTTCTTCCCCTTTTTTGGAGGGCATTTGTTAGGTTTATTTGCACCTTGTCCCCATACAAGGTCAACGAGCCCACAGTAAAATTGTGAAGAGCAGGGTGTCTGACTCTTGCGGCCAGGTATCACATCTCCAGAGACTGCACTATCTCTGTGGCCACAGTGTGGTGCAGCAGACGCAGCCAGGACCAGAGGGCCACAGGTTCAAAGCCCAGCTGGGGCTCCTGCCAACCCAGTCCCCATCATGTTACCCACCACTAAACAGTGAGAATACAGACACTCTTTTATTGCAGAGAACATAAGCATGGTCCCAACACCTATATTTTACCCTACACCGCACACAAACCATAACAATGGGCATTGCCTACAGCCGAGTCCCCCAAAGTCAGTCCTGGAGTGCTACAACTCACTCAGGTCATATGTTTTTCCCAGATAGGAACATGTCTGCATGTTTGCAGAAGGGTACAGGTGGCGGATGGGGCTGTGGCTGCAAACCACAGCAGACAGTGGCCTAGGCCTGTGCAGGCTGGCACCGTCCACCGCAACACAGGCTCTGTCGGATGTACAGTCATGTACTCCCCAGGGAACACAGCATATCTGTGGCAACATGGTGGTGCAGTGCACACAGACAGTGTGTGCAGAAACAGATAGTCACAGGTTCAAAGCCCAGCTGGGGCTACTGCCAATCCAGTCCTCATATTTTTCCTACAACTAAACCGTGATAGTAAGGACAAAACTGTATAGCTAGGAACATATGCATGATTAATACGCCTATATTTTACCACAGCACTCACAGACACCATAAACAGGCACATTACCTGGAGCAGAGTCTCCCAAATGCAGTCCTGGAGGGCCCCACACCATTCAGGTTCCATGCTGCCTCAAACAAAGATGCCTGTGCTGCATAGCTATGCACCACCCCCATAGTATGCAGATGTAGCTCATGCATATTTATGAGGGATAGCATGAAAACCAGAACAGTGTGTGGAACACCAGGACTGGATTTGGGGAACTCTGCTGTAAAGCAGCAGCCAACAGGGCCAGACACCCCCCCACAGGCCCCATTGGTCAATGCCTCCTGGAGAGGCAGGACATTGGGCCCTGCCTGTATCTCCCAATACTAACAGTTGCATACCTCAGCACTGCCACCCTACACCTGGGTATACGGTACACAGCTATCAAGCGTTTCCCATTATAACTGGCAGATCTCTAGTCCTACGTAAAGCACAGTTTGCTCAGTCAGCTCCACCATAACACTCAAACAGATGTCTGCAGTGTGTGCTGCAGGTCTGGTCTCTGACAGTGTTTACAACCCTGGGATGTGACCCCCAACAGTAATACGTACCATATCCATGCATGTACTGTGTCCAGGACTGGTGTGGTGGGTATGGCTGCTGAACCCCTCTATAGTAGCACAATGCTGGCATAGGTGTGGGGGTGGCTGTCTGTCTATCCAGTGTGTGGTGGCTGCAAACACCTTCTACAGCCCACACTGCCAGCAATGTTGCCAGTATTGGGCTGGCAATGTGCATAATGAGGAGCAAGGTACCATGGGTATAGGCCGGACAGGGTGGCCTGGCCAGGGTGCATCTGCACAGGGCATAGGGCACTGACTGGGACATTGTAGTGCTCGGCCACCACCGACACAGACAGGGTGACCTCAGTATGTCCTGCTGAGAGATCACTCTCACCCTGACTGTGCAGTGACCACAGCATGGCTAGGCACCACCATAGTGCTATATAGTATTTCTCTCATGTGATAGATATGGGTTTCCATTTGGGGCACAGTCACTGATTTATCTGCTTGTTGTGTATGCTGACAGCCCAGTTCTGGGTGCATGTATCTCTGGTGGGAACATGCACTATGGACTTACTAGCAGACTGTTTGTAAGCTGGTGAGTGGCTTGCAGGGTGCAGTGGCTGTTTGCTTGCTGCAGGGGAATATCAGATGGTGGTGGGGTGCAGCTTACCATATCCTGGTCTTATGTCTGCTATTGTGGTATGGCTGTGTATAGAGCTGCACTGACTGCCCTGTGGGGGTGTGTGTTCCTCAGCAGGACTGGGGTTGATGTTGCCCTCTACTATCACCTTTGCAGGGAGGTAGAGTGTGGATCTATTGATGGGAGACCATGCTTGGCTTGGGGGTGGTGGCACTGCACCTGACTGGGGCAGACAGAGATATCCATGGTGTTTGTGCAGACCCTACCTATCTTGCACATTAACACTGCTCTGGACCTCTCACATGGCCTCCATCAGCCATGGAAAGTGTTGTGGACCTGGTCCTGGGCGCCTCATTGCACACTCAGGGTGAGCACAGTACCCGCATGATGTGACTGTGTGTAGCTACTCTGTGCCAGTAAAACACCCGGTTAGTACACTCCTACCAGGCCGAGGTGCTGTGTGGGTGCACCCGGTCACTTCCCCCAACCAGGCCGAGGTGCTGTGGGGGTGCATTCCCCATCTTGTGTCCATCTGTGGACAGCTGATTTGCATGTGCAGTGCATCATGGGTACGGGTGGGCTAACCCTATCCTGGTGACCACAGCAGACTGTCTGTGTGGTGACGTGCAGGCTTTCTGCAGCCAGCCAGGGGCTTGCTAGCAGCTATAGAGTTGTAGCCTAATGGTTACATCCCTGCCTATGAAGCCAGAGGTCATGGGTTCAGACCCACGTCGTGGTTATTTGTTAGGGTTGTCCAAAGCATTATTTGTCTTTAATGTACATATTTTGTTGCCAGCAAACAAACCCTCAGCGTACTGTACCCATAGGGTACCGCTTTATATGGCGCCCTATCGGGCACCCTATGGTTTCCATCCATATAAGGTGCACTATACATTATCCTGTGACACAACTTATAGGGTTCCCTATGAGGGACATATTAGGGTGCCGTGGCGGATAGTGCACTTTATAATGTGCCCTATGGAGTGCCGTATAGGGTGCCTTATACGGCACCTTCAATTACGGCACGTGAGGGCGTGTTTGCTGGCAGAAATTAATAAAATAAACATACGGTGCTGCAGGACAAAATATGTACATTGCAAACCTGCTGCCACAGCCAGCCTTCTGTATTAGGCACCATGGGGAGCAAACCCATGACCCCTGTATCAGCAGTCAGTGCCTTAACCATTGTGCTCCACTGCTGCTCTCCCTTGCATGTCAACGCACCTACCTATGCTTTTCATTCCTTAAACTGCACAGTGCTGCCATTGAAAACAGTACTCTGACCTTGCTTTACCTCATACGACACCCTCTACAGCACCCTGTGAGCAACATGCTTTTTTTGGCCCAGTATTTCTCTGCCTCATAAACTTACACCTCAGCAAGCCATTGAGCATTGTAGGGGTTTGAACCCCTGATCCCCCACACCATTGGTCTTTGCTTTAACCATTGTGCTGTGGCTCTGTTTTTTTGTTTGCTGATCAGCGCGACACATATGCCTCCCGTTCAGCTCTCAGTTGCGCTAAGGTGCGGGGCGCACACGGGTGCCGCGCACCTTAGCGCATCTGTCAATCACGGCTTTTCTTCTTCAGGATGGAACGCCCCCTCCTTATACGGCACACGCACTCTACTGCAGCCCGCACTTTACCGGGCTTTTAGTAAACATACCCCTAGATGTCCAAATGGCAAATTAAATTTACTATGCACAAGTGCAAAGTTATGCACTTAGGGAAGAATAAATCAAACCACGTTTACACGATGCAAGTTTCCACATTAAAAACCACCACCCAGAAACAGAATTTAGGTGTCATCATGGATAATATGTTGAAACCCTCTGCCCAGTGTGCAGCGGCGACCAAGAGAACAAATAGAATGCTAGGTATCATAAGGAAAGGAATGGAAAATAAAACAAGTAATAGAAATAAAGAAATAGAAAAAAACAACAGGAAAACTTTTCTAGTTATTGCACACATAGCTAAGGAGACAGGTTTTATTTTTATTTTTAAAGCTAGATAATAGGTATCCTGAGATATTCTAACTGAAACTAAACATCGCTGGAGCAGAGTGGATCCTAAGGTACCCAAGCCCCCTGCTACCTTGGAAGAGATACCTAGCTCCGATGAAGGTGACACACAACAATGTAACACAATCAGCATCGAGAACAAACACATAGCACTCTGCCTAACCTACAGAGCACCCAGAGCTTCACCCGACGAACTAGCCTCAACGCTCAAAGCAGTCTGCGCTATCACCGCAACCAACAAACCCACGTTACTGCTGGGAGACTTCAACCTCAAGTCCACCAACACCAAAGATGCAGAAGCTTTCCTTCAAGCAATGACTTCACTTCAGTTCACCCAAATAGTCGATGCCCCCATGCTCAGACGCGGATCATCCCCAGACCTCATCTTCGTAACCAATGACCTAACATCGAGAGGTCTAATATCAACACCCACCAGCACCCCAGTTCCTTGGTCAGACCACTATGTAATTGAGATAAAGATGCTACTACAAAAAGACAATCTAAACGAATGCTCAAGCAACACACCCACACAAAGACGATTCAAGAACTTCGACAGGGACACATTCTTACAAGACACGATACAACTGACCATAAAAACAGACGATCTGGAGGCTCATATCACCAACTGGAACAGCACTCTATCTAACGCCGTCAAAGCAACAGACGCTAGACCCAAAAAACACCGTCACAACAAGCTACAACACAAGCCATGGTACTCAAAAACCATACGACAAGAAAAAAGGGAACTCAGAAAGATAGAACGGAGATGGAGAAAGACCAAGGCATCTGAAAACCAGCAACTATACCTAACAAAGCAAAAGCAATACAATGAACACATCAACCAATCAAAGAGAGAACACCATACAAACATGATAAATACCTCCATCAACAATCCCAGAGAGCTATTCGAAATTGTGAAAATCCTCACAAAAGAGCAAAGGACAGAGGACGAAGTACAAATAGACCCGCAAAGGTTTGCTGACCACATCAAGGAAAAATTTCACTCTGCAGAGCAAACAAGACCCAGTGCACCCACTACGTCTGTCTCACACTCCAAGACCTGGGACACATTCTGCTCACCATCAACAGAGCAGCTCTCCCACATCATCTCCACAATCAATACAAGCACCGCTCCCACAGACCCTTGCCCAGTGTCATGGATCAAAGCCACCAAATCAAGCTTCCTCCACATCATACACAACATAGTGCACAACTCCCTCACTCAAGGAGTCATGCCAAATCAACTAAAGCTCACCACAGTAAGACCGATCCCAAAGAAAACAACTCTTGACAAGAACAACCCAGCAACATACCGACCAATATCCAGCATACCCTTTCTGGCAAAAATCATCGAAAAAACAGTACAACACCAACTACAAGAACACATTGACAACCATGCACCACTGGATGACAACCAACACGGCTTTCGCCCCAACCATGGAGTCAAAACATTACTGATTTACCTCTTCGACAGCATCCTCCGAATCATAGACAACACTAAGAATGGAATCATAATGATCTTCATTGACATCTCTTCAGCATTCGACACAGTAGACCACAAAACGCTCCTGGAAAGACTAAAAAACATTGGGCTACATGGTCCCACCTTAAAATGGTTCCACTCATACCTAACCGACAGGCAGATACAGGTCAAGGTAGGCCACAACACCTCTCGACCCATAAAAGTCCTCCAAGGAGTACCACAAGGATCCGCACTCTCAGCACTACTGTTTAACATCTACATCCAGCCAATATGCGACATCCTGAAAAAGAACAGCATCCAATATACAATCTATGCAGATGATATCATGATATACACACCTATCTCAGTTGATGACCCGGACTACTCTAAAATAACAAACTGCCTCACACAAATGACAATATGGTGTCAAAACAACAACCTCGCAATCAACTACAGCAAGACTGAGGCACTAATCATCACTTGTAACCCAGACTTCATCCACCCACCGGACAACAAGATACAAAACACATTCCCCTCTCGCTCGATTCTGCTCTCACTCTTCTTCTCTTCTCTCCTTTAAGTTATTGTAATTTCTTTTCCCTTTCTGACTTATAGTTTTATTCATATTGTGAACTGCCCCGATGTAATGGGGGGCGGTATATCAAGTATATAATAAACAATAAACAATTTAACAATTTTTATATACCGTCTTTCTACAAATCAAGACGGTTTACATAGAACATTTCGTGGCAGTATGTTTCAACTGTTTACATGGAACAAAGTAACAGGGATACATAAGTAAACAATATGAACTAATTACAATGAACAATGATCAACTATTTACAAAGGTATATACAGGGATACCACATGGTTGCATGATAGATTTTTGAGAGGGCAGGGGAGGGGAAGTGGATGTAAAGGGATAGGTACTAAGGTGGTAGAGAAAAATGTTCGAGGAAGAGATGAGTTTTTAACTTCTTTCGGAACTTGGAGTGGTTTGAACAGTTTCGCAGCACGTGAGGAAGGGTATTCCATAAGGATGGAGCATAGAGGGAGAAGGCCCTGTTACTGGTAGATTGTTTGCAATGTCTTTTAGTTGTTGGGATGGTCAGTAGGTTTTTGGTAATGGAGCGGTGTGTTCTTGTGTTATTGGAGAAGAAAAGGAGTGGGGAGAGGAATGGAGCTGACTCATTGGAGATGATTTTATGTGTAAGGGTAAGCACTTTGAATTTAACTCTGCATTGAATGGGGAGCCAGTGGAGATCATAGAGGAAGGGTGTGATGTGGGATCATCTGGGGTTGTTGGTTATAAGCCACGCTATCGTGTTCTGGGCTAGTTGAAACGGTTGTATGGTGTTCTTGGGAAGGCCATGATAGATATGGTTACAGTAATCAAGAGAAGGGATTGTGAGGGCCTGACAGATAGTACGAAAAGAGTCAGACCCTTCCAAACATCATTTATTTTTTTTGGAGCTTTCCTGGGAGTGTTTTTCATTGTTGCCCATTGCTATCACTGTTGCCCAGCAGGATTATACTTTCTACAACATTTCTTGTGGTCATTTTTAAAGTTTTATGTGAACTTTTGTTCTGTGCACATGTATCACACTGCTCACGTTTTGTAGGTTTCCCCGGTTTTGCTGTACATTGCTGACGGAAATGGTTTCTCTTCCCTGTAATATGCCTTTTAATGGCAGGTTTTCATTCGCGTTGGAATTGAGCTCAGAAATTCAGCACGTTAGTGAGAGGGGAGCCTCTCCCCGCCCACTCTCCGCCCATTTACCCCTTCTCTCCGCCCATTCTCCACCTTCTGCGCTGTTTTAACGCGCCGCGGGGCTTTACGATCCTTACGTGCGGTTAACGCGCGTAGTATGATGTTAACGGTCGTTGGCGTGTGATTACGCGCGTTATACTGCACTTATGATCGTTAACGTCATACAACGCGCGTTATTCAAGTTTACCGCACTTCAGTAAACATACCCCTTAGTTCAGTCTCTTACCATTTAGTAGGTCAAGAGATGGGATTGCTTGCTCTAGAAAGTTGGCTGCATTGAATTGTTTAAATTTACGGGTATGTTGAGGATGGGTGCTGCCAGCAAACAGACCCTCACATGCCGTAACCGAAGGTGCCGCATAAGGCACTCTATAAGGCACTCCATAGGGCACATTATAAAGTGCACTGTCCGCCAAGGCACCCTATAATGTCCCCTATGGGGCACCCTATAAGGCGCTTTATAGGACACCTTATAAGGCACCTCATAAGGTGCTTTATAGGACACCTTATAAGGCACCATAGAAGGTGCTTTATAGGGCGCCTTATAAGGTATGTTGAGGATGGGTGCTGCCAGCAAACACACCCTCACATGCCGTAACCGAAGGTGCCGCATAAGGCACTCTATAAGGCACTCCATAGGGCACATTATAAAGTGCACTGTCCGCCAAGGCACCCTATAATGTCCCCTATGGGGCACCCTATAAGGCGCTTTATAGGACACCTTATAAGGCACCTCATAAGGTGCTTTATAGGACACCTTATAAGGCACCATAGAAGGTGCTTTATAGGGCGCCTTATAAGGTGCCCTATGGGGCACCTTATGAAGCACCTTATGGCTACAGAACTCTGAGGGTGTTTTTGCTGGCAGCACTAATGTACATTAAAAATAGACAATGCCTTGGACAGCCCTATCAAATAAACCCTCTGTGGGTTTAGAACCCATGACCTCTGGCTCTACAGGCAGTGAAGTAACCATTGGGCTAGAGCTGCTAACAAGCCCCTGGTTGGCTATAGAAGGACTGCAGGTCACCACACAAACTGTCTGCTGTGGTTACCAGGATAGGATTAACCCACCCGTACCCATGATGCACTGCACATGCAAATCAGCAGTCTACAGATCATCACAAGATGGGGTATGCACCCCCACAGCACCTCGGCCTGGTAGAGGGAACTGACCGTGTGCACCCCCACAGCACCTCAGCCTGGTAGGGGGTACTGACCGTGTGTGTTACTGGCACAGAGTAGCTACAGACCGTCACATTGTGCGGGTACTGTGCTCACCCTGAGGGTGAGGTGCGGTGCCCAGCACAAGGTCCACAGCACCTTTCATAGCTGATGTGTGCCATGCTGCAGCTCTTCATCAGTGCTACTGTGTGTGATAGGTAGCTCCTGCAGACACACCTAGGATACATCTGTGTCCATCTGTATTTCTCAGTCATGTCTAGCCCTATGGGCTATGATGCATCCCAAATAGTGCATATCCTGTGTTGGTGCCATGGTTACATGATGTAGGTGAAGGAGGGTGTTTGGACCCATAGGCAGATTATGTACCACCACCCCACCCTCTGGGGCTCAGGGTGGGAAATAGGATTTCCCACTAACACGTCCACATTCTACCTCCCTTCAATGGTGGCAGTAGAGGGGACCATAAACCCCAGTCCTGCTGGGGAACAGACACCCTACAGGACAATCAATGCAGATCTGTACACATCCATAAAACAATAGCAAACAGACAGTAGGCCTGGAAACTCTCAGCTGTCCCCCACCACTATCTGACATTCTCCAGCAACAAGCTTCCAATCACTGCACTCTGCAAGGTGCTCCAGCAAGACACATACAGTCTACTAGCTAGTCCATGTTCCTGGAGAAAATGTGCACCCAGAACTGAAATGTCAACATACACACCAAGCAGATAAGTCAGACCTAGCCATGCCGTGGTCACTGCTCAGTCAGGGTGAGAGTGACCTCCCAGCAGGACATGCTGTGGCCACCCTGTCTGTGCAGGTGGTAGCCGGGCACTACAATGTATGAGCCATTGCTCTATGCCCTGTGCAGATGCAGCCAGGCCAGGCCACCCTATCCAGGCTATTCCCACAGTACCTTGCTCCTCATTATGCACATTGGCAGGCCAATACTGGCAACAGTGCTAGCAGTGTGGGCTGTGGAGGGTGTTGGCAGCCACCACACACTGGATAGACAGACACACACTCTTTACACCTATGCCAGCATTGTGCAACTATACAGGTGTTTGGCAGCCCTGGCCACCACACCAGTCCTGGGCACAGTGCAGGCATGGCTATGATACGCAATACTGTTGTGGTCACTCTGTCAGACACCAGACCTGAGGCACAGACATCAGAAAGATTGCTATGATGCAGCTCAATCAGCCAATTGTGCTTAACGTAGGAATTGCTATCTGCCAGTTGTCATAGCAACTTTTTGATAGCTGTATACAGTTTTCCCAGGTTTAGGGTGGCATTGCTAAGGTATGCAAGTGCTAGTATTGGGAAATGCACGCAGGGCCCAAAATCCTGCCTCTCTAGGAGGCTTTGGATAATGGAGGCTGTGGGTGCGGGTGTGTCTGCCCCTGTTGGCCGCTGCTCTAGGGCAGAGGTTCCCAACTCCAGTCCTGGAGGGCCAAACACTGTTCGGGTTTTCATGCTGTCCCTAATCAATATGCATGAGATACATCTCCATACCATGGAGGAGGTGCATAGAAATGCAGCACAGCCATATTTATTAGAGGCAGCATGGAACCTGAATGGTGTTTGGCCCTCTAGGACTGCATTTTGGAGACTCTGCTCTAGGTAATGGGCATGTTTATGGTGGCTGTGCTCTGTAGGGTAAAATGTAGGTGTTTTGGGCATGTCTAAGTCATCTGCAATAAAGGTTCTGTCTGTATTAGCACGTTTTAGTAGTGGGTAAAATATGGGGGCTGGGTTGGCAGGAATCACAGCTGGGACTTGAACCTGTGACATTCTGCTCCTAAACACACTGGCTGCATGCACTGCACCACTGTGTTGCCACAGAAACAGTGCATTCCCTGGGGATACCATGACTGTTTGTCAGACAGGGCCTGTCTGTTGCAGTGCATGGCACCCACCTACACAGGGCTAGGCCACGGTCTGCTCTGGGCAGCTGCCACTGCCCCCTCCACCACCAGTACCCCTCTGCCACCCTGCTGACATGCCCTTCTGCTGGTGGTGCTGATGGAGCACAGTCTCAGGCCATCTTGTGTGTGGGTAGATGGCTGCCTATGGTGCGGGTTCTGGGGTAGGGATGCCTGCATAGCTGTCCACGCTTCCCCCCAGCACCTCCTGCCAATGTTCTGTGCCCTTGGGGGTTCCTGCTGGGTACTATCCCCTGTGACACTGTGGGAAGCACACTTATGCCCATGTTGGGCCCTCATCAGTTGCTGTCTGGCTGCTCTACTGTTTCAGCATTCCTATGGGCCACCTAGGCATCACCCTCGTCCGCACTGTGGCCCAGCTGCACCACAGCATGTGCCGCCTGCAGCCCTCTGTGTCCCCTTTTCAAGCATCTGTCCAGTTGACCATTCTGACATGCCCGCCCTGCTGTTGCGGAACATGTGCATGCCATAGGAAACCTGCCCAATGGAGAGGGAAAACCCTGCTCAGCGCAATTTCACTGTGGGCTCATTCACCTTGTATGAGGATGGAGCATAGACCCTTCCAAAATTCACATCTGCTTTTTGGTGCTTTCTCGGAAGTGTTTTTTGATGTTTCCCATTAAAATCACTACTGGCCAGTGTGGTTATGTTTTTATTACATTTTCTGCTGGTCATTTTCATTGTTTATTTGCTCTTTTGTTCCGTGCACCTGTATCACATTTATCACCTTTTGTAGGTTTCCCTGGTTTTGCTGTACATTGCTGACGGAAATGGTTTCTTTTCCCTTTTAATCAGCTCTAACGCCAGGGTTTCACTGGCGTTAGTTTTCAACCTCGAATTTCACAGCGTTAGTGTGCAGGGAGCCTCTCCCCTCCCACTCTCCGCCCATTGACCCTCTCTCTTCACCCCTGGGGAGCCTTACTCCACCCTCCGGGAGCCTTTCTCCACCCTCAGCGCTCATTTGCGCGCTAAGGTACCTCTGCGCCTGATAAAGCACCATTATTGCACGATAAGGTACCTTATCACGCGATAACATGGCAGAGCGCACATTAAGACGGTTTAGTAAACATACCCCTAATTGTATTGGAAATCATTGTGGGAGTGGCTATTATGAAACAGAGAAAAATGCGGTGGCCATATTTTGAGTAAAGCCAGGAGATCTCACTGCGGAAACATAGAAACATAGAAATATGATGACAGAAAAAGACCACATGGCCTATCTAGTCTGTCCTTCCATAACAACTACCTTTTTACCTTTAGAGATACTCTGTGTTTGTCCCATGCTTTTTGAATTCAGTTACTGTCCTCATCTCTACCACCTCCACTGGGAGACTATTCCACGGATCCACTACTCTATCCGTAAAGAAATATTTCTGCATATCACTCCTGAATCTATCTCCCTTCACCCTCATCCCATGTCCCCTCATAGCAGAACTTGTTTTCAATTGAAAGAGGCTCTCTCCCTGAACATTTATGCCACGGAGGTATTTAAACATCTCAGTCATATCGCCTCTATCCCGCCTTTCCTCCAATTTTTAACTTTGCAGTTAAAAATTGGAGGAAGAAACATTTGGACTTGTCACATCAGATAAGTATTTGGTTGTCTTTAGTCCTTATTTGTAATAGTGTAAAGAATGAAGATGCCGTGATGCAGAAGAAAGATTTATCTCTTCAAAACATGGCACCATGGTCGGCATTTAAACAGTTGTAATAGTGGGAAGTGAAGTAAAGTGATGAAGTGAAATGCAGTTATGATAAATACAGTAAACTGATTTTAATTGCTAAAAAGTAAAATGGACTATCAATAATGAGACTGACTTTTTGATAGTGGCCTTAAGAGACTGAAGTCCAACCAAAATATATCTGAATCCTAATTGTTTAAATTCTGTGGGGAATCAACTTTGACAGGATTTATTTTGTATCATGAGTATTGATTGGTTTATCCTGTTTAAGATTCAAGTAGAGCAAAACAACATAATCCTTCTATAGTGCTAAAAAAAAGGTAATGGGCAGCCAATCAGAATCTTTATATACTACAATCAGAGCCAACAAGTAATCAGGATACTTCCGATTATACAAACAGAGCTAATGAGCAGCTAATGATTGTGTCCTGCTCATGCCCTTGGAGCACCTCCCTCCTTAATATTGCTTACAGTGATCCTTTCAGAAGGATTTTGCATTTTTCTAACCCTGCTCTGCATTTACTGGTCTTATTCTCTGTTCTAGAGGGTCCTGACTCACATCTCCATTGATGACTGCGAACAGCTCAAGCATCTCCGCTCCTTTCTCTTCACTACAAGGGATCTTCCTCCATGTCTGCTGGCCCATGAAGCATCTTATACTGTAGAGATTCTCATGATTCTGCTTTCCCTTGTACCGCTTCCTCAATAAAGTAAAAGCGCTGAAATTCCTAGTCCTGCTACTTTCATTTCTTTTCCCCCAAAGGGAAGTGGGTTATTTGTGGACAGTGGTTTCCAGGGTAATACAGAATGGGTGAGGTTCTTCTCATAACTTCAGCTGGTTTCAAATATGTACCATCCCTTCACCCTGTAACAGTCGTGTTACTGTGTGTGGCCCATGGAGATTTTAATTGCACACTTCCCCCACCCTCCTGACAGCAACAAACCCAGAAAGAATTAGCAATCCATGTCACACACCAGACTGGGGTTCCCGCGGAGGAGGTCTTTCTTTTACTACAGTTACACATCACCAGGGACTCACATTTATTTATTCAGTGAAGTAACAACTGGCCATATTTATAAAAGAGACACATCAAGTTTAGTTTAATTGAACATGTGAACAAAGTCAGTTCACTCCTTCCTGCAAATACTATGCAAGGTACAGCTCTAGTTCCTCAAGCAGAGCAGAGAGAAAAGAGGCCAGTGTGTCCTGTCTAAAGAATAAGCCCACTGATTGTTGTAAATACCTTTACCTTTACCTGTGGCCAATTTCCCTATGGCCAATATGACCAATGAGACTCAGAGAGGAATATTGTGAAGCAGATTTATTGTGCAATACATTGTCTAGACAGCGGGTACCTTGCAACCTGCATAAGAGCATTAAGCGTAGGTACAACCCTTTCTGGGGTTCCTTGCTTTTATCCCTTTTCTTTGAACATACCCTTTTCCTGTTTCTTCCCCTGGCATACCCCTTAAATGGGTTATCTTGCTTTTCTTTTGAACTGCTAGCTCTCCCCCATCCTAGAGGGGGGGGGGGGCAGCCGAGGAAGTTTTAGAGCTTCTTACAATGCAGTTTTTAACTTCTTTAATTTTACACATTTATATATGTATATACCCTGAAAGTAGTTTGACTATATATGTAACCTAAAAAAGAACTAAAATGATACATGAAAAACGTTTATATGCTGTATTTACACATCACCACACTACAGTACAAGACTGAAAATAGAAGTTAAAGCAAATTAGAACAGTGCTTTACTGTGAATTTTTACCACAAAATCTTAGAAAAGCATATTTAAAACCAGGCGCTAATAGAAAAGATGTAGCTTCACTATCTAAGAATGATTTAGCTGCCAAGTGAACTATTGGGGGGGGGGGGGGTTTAGTGGCAGCAGACAGAACACATTAAAGAAATCTCATCTTAGATAAGAAAGCTAAGCAACCTAACTTCATTTTTCTATGAGTTACATTAGCTTCCAATTTAAAAAAAAAAAAAAAAAACGTTTTAAGTTAGAGAAAGCTGGACAAACATTAAGGGGTATGTTTACTAAACTGCGTTAGTGCAATTCGCGTTAGGAGCCGCGGTAGTGACAGAAACCCCAAATAAGGACATGGGCGGTACATCGTTACCACTAACGTGCGTTCCAAAAACTAACGAGCGTTACAGGGCGCCGTGGCGCGTTACTGCGTGTTAATCGTAAGAAGGCGTACAGACACAAAGCACAGAAACAGAGCTGTAGCACAATGGTTACTGTACTGACCGCTGTTACAGGCAGCATGGATTCGAGTCCCCAGTGAGCCTAACGCAGAAGGCTGGCCCAGGCATCACCCTGTACATTACATAGGGAATGAGGAAGCATGTTTTTCTTTACGTGGAGTAGTGGTGTCAGAAACACACCCTCGGAGTGTGCCTAGCCACGTACGTTGGTGCGTGCGAGGCTGCGTGCGTGGCTGCGTGCGTTGGTACGGGCATAGCCCCGTGCGTAGCTGCGTGCGTTGGTGCATGCGTACAATCGTGCGTGGGTACGTGTGTTTTTACCAGTGTGGGCACCTTATATTACAGACTCTTTAGGGTGTCTTGCACCTATGCATTATGCTAAGCTAACAGATGTACGTGTGATGGCCTATGGTTTATCAGAGCCTGTGAGCAGGTGCTGGATTTTCCCAGGGTTGGATTGTGCCAGTCACACCCATGATGCACTGCACATGCAAATCAGCTGTCCACAGATACACACCATGGGGAATGCACCCCCCACAGCACCTCAGCCTGGTAGGGGGAAGTGACCATGTGCACCCCCACAGCACCTCGGCCTTGTAGGGAGTACTGACCATGTGTTGTACTGGCACAGAGTAGCTACACACCATCACATTGTGTGGGTACTGTGCTCACCTTGAGGGTGCAGTGAGGCACCCAGCACCAGGTCCACAGCACCGTCCATACCTGAAAGAGACCATGGTGCAGGTCCAAAGCAGTGTTAGTGTGTGAGATAGGTAGTTTCATGCAGACACACCTTAGCTATCTTTGTCTGTTTCAGTCAGATGTAGCCCCCATGGACCCCTAGGTGGCCCATGCACCACCACCCCCCCCCCCCCCCCAGGGCAGCAAACTGGGTCTTCTAACAATAGATCCACATTCTACCTCCCTGCAAAGGTGGCAGTAGAAAGGAACATCAACCCCAGTCCTGCTGCGGAACAGACACCCCCACAGGGCAGTCAATGCAGCTCTGTACACATCCATAACACAATAGCAGACAGACATTAGGCCTGGATATAGTAAGCTGCACCTCACCACTATCTGATATGCTCCTGTTCAAGCCATCGCACCCTGCAAACCACTCCATCAAGACACATACTAGCTAGTTAGTCCATAGTGCATGTGCCCAGTGGAGATGCATGCACCCAGAACTGGGATGTCAACATACACAGCAAGCAGATAAATCAGTGACTGGGCCCCAAAAAGAAACCCATATTTATCACATGAGAGAAATACCATATAGCACTATGGGGGTGCCTAGCCATGCTGTGGTCACTGCACAGTCAGGGTGAGAGTGATCTCTCAGCAGGACATACTAAGGTCACCCTGTCTGTGTAGGTGGTGGCCGGACACTAAAATATCCCAGTCAGTGCCCTATGCCCTGTGCAGATGCACCCTGGCCAGGCCACCCTTTCTAGCCTATACCCATGGTACCTTGCTCCTCATTATGCACATTGGCAGCCCAATACTGGCAACATTGCTGGCAGTGTGGGCTGTGGAAGGTGTTTGCAGCCACCACACACTGGATAGACAGACAGCCACCCCCACACCTATGCCAGCATTGTGCTACTATAGAGGTGTTCAGCAGCCATACCCACCACACCAGTCCTGGGCACAGTACAGGCATGGATATGGTATGCAATACTGTTGGGGGTCACTCCCTAGGGTGGTAAACACTGTCAGAGCCAGACCTGCAGCACACACCGCAGACATCAGAATGATTGTTATGGTGGGGCTCAATGAGTAATATGTGCTTAACGTAGGAATTGAAATCTGCCAGTTATCATAGGAAACGTTTGATAGCTGTGTACCATATACCCAGGTGTAGGGTGGCATTGCTAAGGTATGCAACTGCTAGTATTGGGAGAGACAGGCAGGGCCCAATGTCCTGCCTCTCCAGGAGGCATTGGCCAATGGGGCCTGTGGGTGTGTGTGTGTGGGTGTGTCTGCCCCTGTTGGCTGCTGCTTTACGGCAGAGTTTCCCAACTCCAGTCCTGGTGTTCCAAACACTGTTTGTGTTTTCATGCTGTCCCTCATAAATATGCATGAGCTACATCTGCATACCATGGGGGTGGTGCACAGATATGCAGCACAGGCATCTTTATTAGAGGCAGCATGGAACCTGAATGGTGTGGGGCCCTCCAGGACTGCATTTGCGGGACTCTGCTCTAGGTAATGCGCCTGTTTATGGTGTCTGTGTTTGGTGTGGTAAAATATAGGCGTATTAACCATGCGTATGTTCTCTGCAATAAAGGAGTGGCTTTACTATCACTGTTTAGTGGTGGGTAAAACTATGGGAACTGGGTTAGTAGGAGCCCCAGCTGGGATTTGAACCTGTGACCTGCTGGTCTTACAGGCACTGGCTGTGTCCGTTGCACCACACTGTGGCCACAAAGGCAGGGCAATCCCTGGAGATAGGAAAAATGGCCTGACGAGTCAGAAACCCTGCTCTGCACAATTGTACTGTGGGCTCATTTACCTTGTATGGAGACAAAAGTGCACATAAACCTCAAAAAAGACCTCAAAAAAAGGGGCAAACACCCATAACCAAGCTGGGCAACAATGATAACATTGGGCAACCTTAAAAAACACTCCCAGGAAAGCTCCAATAAAATGAACTGAATTTTGAAAGGGTCTACGGAGCGTAGACCCTTCCAAACATTGAACCTAGAATGCTGAAACTGTACAGCAGCCAGACAGCAACTGATGAGGGCCCAACATGGGCACGAGTGTGTTTATCACAGTGTCACAGGGGATAGTACCCAGCAGGTACCTCCAAGGGCACAGAACATTGACAGGCGGTGTTGTGGGGGAAGCGTGGACGTCTATGCAGGCACCCCTACCCTAGAACCCACACCATAAGCAGCCACCTACCCGCACACTGGATAGCCTGAGATGGCGCACCACCAGCACCACCAGCAGAAGGGCATGTCAGCATGGTGGCAGAGGGGTACTGGTGGTGGAGGGGGCAGTGGCAGCTGCCCAAAGCAAACCATGGCCTAGCCCTGTGTAGGTGGGTGCCGTGCACTGCAACAGACAGGCCCTGTCTGATGTACAGTCATGGAATCCCCAGGGAATGCATCATTTGTGTGGCAACACGGTGGTGCAGTGCACACAGCCAGTGTGTTGAGGAGCAGAATGTCACAGGTTCAAGTCGCAGCTGTGGTTCCTGCCAACCCAGTCCCCATATTTTACCCACTACTAAAACATAGTATTAAAGACAGAACTATTAGTGCAGTTAATGTAAACATGCCCAAAACGCCTACATTTTACCCTACAGAGCACAGACACCATAAACATGCGCATTACTTAGAGCAGAGTCTCCCAAAAGCAGTCCTGGAGGGCCAAACACCATTCAGGTTCCATGCTGTCTCCACTAAATATGGCTTTGCTGCATCTCTGTGCTCCGCCCCCATGGTATGCAGATGTGTCTCATGCATATTCAGTAGGGACAGCATGAAAACCCGAACAGTGTATGGCCCACCAGGATCAGAGTTGGGAACCTCTGCCGTAAAGCAGCAGCCAACAGGGGCAGACACATCCGCACCCACAGGCTCCGTTATCCAATGCCTCCTGGAGAGGCAGGACATTGGGCCCTGCATGCATCTCTCAATACTAGCACTTGCATACCTTAGCAATGCCACCCTAAACCTGGGAATACGGTACACATCTATCAAAAGGTTGCCATGATTACTGGCAGATAGCAATTCCTAAGTTAAGCACAATTTGCTGAGTGAGCTGCATCTTAGCAACCTTTCTGATGTCTGTGGAGTGTGCTTCAGGTCTGGTATCTGACAGTGTTTACCACCCTGGGGAGTGTCTCCTACAGTATTGTGCACCATAGCCATGCCTGCACTGTGCCCAGGACTGGTGCAGGTGCCAGGGCTGCCAAACACCTCTACAGTCTGTGCGGTGACCTGCAGTCCCTCTGTAGCCAGCCATGGGCCTGTTTGTTGCTATAGAACTGTAGATCACTGGTTACTGCACTGCTTGTAGTGCTAGAGGTTGTGGGTTTGATCCCACAGTGGGGTTATTTATTGGGGCAGTTTCATGTTTTTAATTTAAATCAGTACTGCCAGCAAAAAAACCCTCACAGTGCTGTAACCTAAGGTGCCTTATGGGGTGGCTGCACGTTAAGACTGCTTAGTAAACATGCCCCAAAGTTTCTAGATGAAATAAATGACTGCTTCTTGGAGCAGCTGGTTCATGAACCAACCAGAGGGGAAGCCATATTGGACCTAGTCCTTAGTGGAACACCAGATCTGGTGCAAGAAATAAGGGTATTGGGGCCACTTGGCAATAGTGATCATAGCATGATCACGTTTGATTTAATTAGTGGAGGAGGGATAGTAAGGAAATCCACAGTACTGTCTTTTAACTTTCGAAAGGGAGACTATGATAAAATGAGGAAAATAGTTAAGAAAAAACTAAAAGGAGCAGTTGCAAAGGTTAAAGACGTACATCAAGCTTGGGTGTTGTTGAAAAATACCATCTTGGAAGCCCCGACCAGCTGTATTCCATGCTTTAAAAAAAGTGGAAGGAATTCCAGAAAACTGCCAGCATGGTTTAAAGGTGAGGTCAGAGAGGCTGTTGCCAAAATAGCATCTTTCAGGAAATGGAAAAAAGAGCCAAATGACGAAAACTGGAAACAGCACAAGCGCTGGCAAGTTAAATGCAACGTATTGATAAGACAAGCAAAGGGAGAATTTGAGAAGAAGCTTGCTGCGGAAGCAAAAACGCATAATAAAGACTTTTTCAAGTACATTCGTAGCAAACAACTTGTGAGAGAGTCAGTTGGTCCATTAAATGATACAGCAGTTAAAGGGGCATTAAGAGGCGACAAGGCGATAGCAGAGAGACTGAATGAATTCTTTGCTTTGGTCTTTACTAAGGAAGATGTAGGGATATTACCCATGACTGAAGTGGTATTTAAAGGTGCAGAAGAATTGAAGGAATTATCGATAGAGCAGGAAGATGTATTACAACTATTTGATAAACTGAAGAGTAGCAAATCACCTGGACCGGATGATATACATCCCAGGGTGTTGAAAGAACTGAAACATGAGATTGCAGACCTGCTATTAGTAATCTGTGAACTATCATTAAAATCATCTGCAATACCTGAAGATTGGAGGATGGCCAACGTAACAGCAATTTTTAAAAGGGGTTCCAGGGGTGATCCAGGAAACTACAGACCAGTGAGCCTGACGTCAGTACCATGAAAAATGGTAGAAACCATCATAAAGAACAAAATTGCTGAACATGTAGATAGTCATGGCTTAATGGGAGACAGCCAACATGGCTTTAAGACAAGGAAGATCTTGTCTTACTAATCTGTTATGTTTTTTTGAAGGTGTGAATAAACAGGTAGGCAAAGGTGAGTAGGTTGATATAGTGCATTTGGACTTTCAGAAAGCCTTTGATAAGGTCCCTCATCAGAGACTTTTGGCAAAACTAGCGAGTGATGGGATAGGAGGTAGTGCACTATTGTGGATCAGGAACTGGTTAAAAGATAAAAAGCAGAGGGTAGGGCTAAATGGCCAGTTTTCCCAATGGAGAAAGGTGAATAGTGGTGTACCCCAGGGATCTGTGCTGGGTCTGCTGCTTTTTGACATATTAATAAATGACCTGGAAAAGGGAATAACGAGTGAAGTTATCAAATTTACAGATGAGACAAAATTATTTAAAGTTGTTAAAACTTATGAGGATTGTGGAAAACTGCAAGAGGATCTTGATAAATTGGAAGACTGGGCATCAAAATGGCAGATGAAATTTAATGTGGACAAGTGCAAAGTTGTGCACCTAGGGAAGAACAACCCAAACTATGCTTACATGATGTAAGGTTCCACATTAGTAACCACCACCCAGGAAAAAGATTTAGGCGTCATTGTGGATAACATGTTGAAACCCTCTGCCCAGTGTGCAGCGGCGGCAAAGAGAGCAAATAGAATGCTAGGTATCATAAGCCGAGGAATGGAAAATAAAACAAAGGATATTATAATGCCTCTGTATCGTTCCATGGTGCGACCGCACCTTGAATATTGTGTGCAATTCTGGTCGCCTTATCTTAAAAAGGATATAGCATTATTAAAAAAGGTTCCGAGAAGAGTCACCCAAATGGTAAAGGGGATGGAAGGCTACTCCTATGAAGAGAGGCTGCAAAGGTTAGGGCTCTTCAACCTGGAAAAGAGACGGCTGAGAGGAGATATGATAGAGGTCTATAAATTAATGAATGGAGTGGAATAGGTAAACGTAGATCAATTGTTTAAGTTATCAGTACAGTCAAACCTCGGTTTTCGTTGGCCCCGGTTTTCGTACGTTTCGGTTTTCGACGTCTTTTCTGACTGAGATGTTGTCTCGGTTATCGGATATCGCCTCGGTTTTCGTTGTGTTACTGAACAGCTGATGGTCCCAATAGTGGCTGGTGCTGCTCCTCCTATGGGCAAGGGCAGGAATGTGGACAAATTGCCAGCCTCCATGTGCCTCCCCAGTCCCGGCAGCACTACCCCCCGGACTCACCGATCGCGTGTTGAAGCGAAAGTCAGCTGAGCAAGAGTCAGAGTCAAGAGCCAAGGATTGCACAGAGAGGAAGGCCCCGATCTCTCCACCGCCTGCCTGTTCTCTGGAGCGCCCCCTCAGGCTCGGAGGTAGCAGGGTAGCTGTCAATGTAAGCAGGAGATGTTGCAGTGCCGTACAGTACAATATCTGTGTGTTTGCTGTCCTGTGGACAATCGGGCAGGTGAGAGAAGTGACAGGAGCTGGGTGTCTGGAACGGATTAATTGAATTTACATTATTTCCTATGGGAAATATTGCTTCGGTTTTCGTACGTTTCGGTTTTAGTCAGTCTTCTTAGAACGGATTAATAATGAAAACCGAGGTTTGACTGTATATAGAAAGACTAGGGGACATGCAATGAAGCTACAGGGTAAACTATTTAAGACTAATAAGATAAAACATTTTTTCACTCAATGTGTAATCAAACTCTGGAATTTGTTACCGGAGGGTGTAGTAAAGGCTGTTAGTGTAGCTGGGTTTAAAAAAGGTTTGGACAACTTCCTGGAGGAAAGGTCCATAAATCATTATTAAAAAGGGACCCAGGATATCAGTGCTTGACCCAATACAAGCATTGTGGAACCTGTGTCTTTTGGGAAAACTGCTAGGTACGTATGATGTAGATTGGCCACTGTTGGAAACAGGATACTGGGCTTGATGGACCTTGGTCTGACCCAGTATGGCATATCTTATGTTCTTATGAGCTGACGGATGGTTGGCAACTGAGGTGTGGATGTTAAGGGCTGGCAGCACAGTTCTGCAGAGATGTGACTGTGACAAGTATGAAAATGATTTGAATAGGACAAGCAGAAAAAATGAGAATAAAGTGGAATTGAACCCATGACCCTTGTCTAGGGAGTTATTGTACTGGTAGGCTACACCTCCATGGCTTCTTGAGCAGCACTAGCTGGAAACAGAAAGACTTCAGGTCGCCGCACAAACCATCTGCTATGTGTGCCAGGATAGGTTACCCCACCAGTACCCATGATGCAATGCACATGCAGAACAGCATTCTACAGCTTTTCACCAAATGGAGAATGCACCTCTCCAGCACCTCAGCTTGGTATGAGGAACTGACAGTGTGTGATACTGGCACAGAGCAGCTACAAACCATGCCACTGCGCAGGTTCTGTGTTCACCCTGAGGGTGAGGATGAGTGCACAGCATCAGGTCCACGGTACCTGTAGTGCTAGAGGTAGACTCTGCTGCATATTCCTGTTATTATCGGTGTGTGATAAATGTTCTCTGCAGTAAGACATAGAGTTACCCTGTGTCCATCTGCATGCCCCAGTTACATCCACCCAGAATAATGCATACCCACTGATACAATGTGGTTGCCATAGCCCCCATTTATCAGGGCAGGGGGGTGTCTAGACTTGCATGATGTTCTTATAGCAATGCCTACTATACCACCCTCTCAGGGTCAAAGTGGTTTGCAATATATGTCCCTTGCCTACAATAAACATTTTTATAATTGAGGCAGTGGAGGGACCAGCAACCCCAGCCCAAAGGCCTTTGGCCAGGTGGGTGTGGGGGCTTATACCAAATCTGTACCTGCTACTAGGGCACTGGCAGTCCAGCAGTAGTACTGGAATACCTGAGCTGCCTCCCACCAAAGTCTGACATTCACCAGCAGAGAGCACAGACAGACTGTACCTGCTGCACCCCACCAGGTGTTGCAGCCATGCACATACTAACTGCAGACAGTCTACTAGCCAGTCCATATTGCATATTCACAGAGGAACTATGTGCACCCAGAAATGGGATAGACAGCACAGACATCCAGCAGGTGCCTCAGTGATTGGGTCCCAGAACAGAAAACACAGATATCACTAAAAAAAAAGGTGTCATAGAGCACCATTTGGGACCATAGCCATGCCATGGTAACTGCTCGGTCAGAGTGAGAGTGTTCTCCCAGTAGTACATGCTGTGGCGACCCTCTCCATGCATGTGGTGATTGGGCACTATGATGTCCCAGCCATTGCCCTACCCCCGATGCAGACGCATCCTGCCCAATCCGCCCTGTCTAGGCTATACCCCCACAATACCTTGCTCCTCAGTATGCACATTTGCAGGCTAATGCTGGGAACAGTAGGCCCGGTGAGGTGTAGGAAGCCACAAAACAATTGATAGACATACACACCCACCCACACCCACTCCTATTGCAGCATTGTGCATAGATAGGGGTGGATGGCAACCCTGCCTGCCATACTGGTCCCGAACATAGTGCAGGCATTGCTAAGGTGTGCAGGAGCTAGTAGTAGTGCTCTGGTGATAATTGCTGCTCTGTGCTGGGGCCAACAGCCTGACTCTCCATGAAGCTTTGGATAGTGGAGACTGTGTGTGAGTTTTGTACCCCCATGTTGATGTTATGTATCTGCAATGTTGGGAAACATTTATTTATTTACATTCTCTTATATACCGCGCTATTCTGCATCAGTGCGGTTTACATTGAACAAACTGAAATTACATTGAACAGGGCATTATAACTTGCAGATAACTATTTTACAGGGAACATGGGCTATGGAGGGTTAAGTGGCTTGCCCAAGACCACAAGGAGCACCTGTGAGACTAGAAACCCCAGTCCTTCCAGCCCAAAGTTGCTGTCCTCTAGTGGGATTTGAACCCCCGACCTTCTGGCCTGAAGTACCTTGCCCCAACCACTAGGCTACTCCATACTCTGCAACATCCACAGCTGGGACCTGAACCTGTGACTTTCTGTTTCACAACACACTGGCTATGCATACTACACACTGTTGCTACAGATGCACAGAGATCCCTGGAGCTACCTTTGCTGTCATCAGACAGATCATGTTTGTTGCACTGCACACCATGCACTGGAATAGGGCATGACCTTGGGCCACTGCAGGCGGGTGCCACTGTCCCCTCCGCCACCAACCCCCCTCCTCCCCCCACCATGCTGACATGCCCATATGTTGTCGGTGCTGGGAGTGTGCAGTCCTAGGCTATCTGATGTGCAGATAGGCGGGTGCCTAGGGTGCATGGTCTGGGGTGGGGAGGCATACATGAACATCCACACATCCCCCCATCACCGCCTGCCAATGTTATGTTTCTTCCACATGGGAGAGAGATGACTGGGGAGTGTCAAGTTGGTGATCTAGCAACTATTGGCTAGGGTGGACCTGGTATACGTAGATAGATTGTGTTGTGCCAGCAGACTGGAAGGGCTAGGGCATGCAATGTGGGTACAGTGTACCCAGTTTGGATTACTGGGTGTATACATATTTCAGCAAACATGTGGTCCCACCCTGCACTTACCAGGGGCTCTAGTAAAGGGTGTTCATTTAGCTGGGTTTACGGACAGTTTGGGACTTATCCTGGGGAAGGTCCATAGACCCTTTTAGAGTGGTCCCCAGATGTACACTGATTGCCCCATTACAGGCATTGTGGTTCCTGTGTGATGTTTGGGGTACCTGCTGGGTACGTATCCCCTGGATGGGACACTGTGGAGCACAGAGTACTGGGCATGTTTGACCTTGATCAGACACTGTCTTGCTAATTTCCAGTTTCTGTGTTCCTATGTGCCACCTAGGTGACAGCCTAGTCCACCCTGTGCCCAGTTGCCCCCACTGCATGTCCCGCCTTCATACCCCTTTGCCCCATTTGCACCATCACCATAGTACCCCTTCATACTTGGGCACTATGCTGTTGCTGCAAATGGGCACTACTATCACTGTTTTTGGATTCCCTGTCTGTGCTCTACGTTGCTGACATTGAAATGGTCTCTCTAGGGGAGCGTGTGAGGAGAGGAGGCTGTTGCTCACCACTGTGCCCCATTGTGATCTCCTGTGCTGTGTTGGAGTGCACGGTTCATCTGCAGCACCTACCCCTGACGTCATCACTAAGGGGTTTAAAGCCAGGAAGCTTGCTGTCTGTGCTGGGAGCATGTGAGGAAAGGAGGCTGTTGCTCACCACTGTGCCCCGTTGTGATCTCCTGCGCTGTGTCGGAGTGCACGGTTCATCTGCGGCGCCTACCCCTGATGTCATCACCGGGGGTTTAAAATCTGATCGCTAAGCGGTACGCAGAAGCGGTCGCGTTCTAAAGGGGCGCGTTATTAAGGGGCTTGCTCCTTATTCGCTCCTTGGGCGCTCGAGGAGCTTGGGAGCTGGCTTATGATTGTGCAGTATGGGCAGACGACGAAAACGACCTCTAAATGTGAGTACTGAGAATCCAACTAAAGCTGTTAAAATCTCTGGCCCTATGGATCGTCATTTGGTGACTCTGAGTGGTAAGGAGGGAGAGGCCATCACTGCGACTCCGACTCAGCTTCCCAGTTGTGACTCCTCGTCTTTTTTGGGTGTTAGTACCTCTTCCCCCTCTGCTGCTGTTTGTAATGCTGTTCCTGTTACTTCCTCTCCAGTGAGGAGGGCTGCATCTTTGCAATTAGCCTCACCATCGGCTTTATCTGCTCCCAGTCCAGTGGTAGTTACCGGGAGTGTTCCTTTACCCCAGATACTATCAGTTCCTGGGAGCTCTGCTTTGATGCAACGGGACGGTGTTTCCTCATCTGTGGACCCTAAGGATGTCTCCCTTCTTGATGTTTGGTCCATTCTTACTAGGATAGAGTCTTCGTTGAGTTCCGTCGTTGTGCAAATGTCGGACTTTACTAGAGACTCTGTGGCTAAATTTACCCAACATGATTCTCAGATCAATGTGCTGGGGGAGAGATGCCAGAAATTGGAAGCCCAATCTGTTGTATTACAAAATTCCTCATTGTCTTTTATGAAAGATAGCATTATTCTCCATACTCAGCATGAGTTATTGGAGAATAGTTTACGTGCTTTAAATTTGCGTTGTTTAAATTTTCCTTGTATACGGTTTTTATCTCCTCAGATACTATTTGATAAATATTTGATAGATGTTTTGGGTTATCGAGAAGATAATAAACCATCTTTGACTAAAGTGTATTATATTCCCTTTAAAGGGGTCTCCGAGCCGGGAGGCTCTCGTGAGCCTGTTTCATCTCGGTTGCAGGAGTCCCTTAATATTTCAGAGTTTATTGAATTGTCTCAAGATAATATTTCAACTAGAGCTACACTTCTGGTGTCTTTTGCCTCAGAAATTGATAAGAATGCTGTGATGCGTTTATATTTTCTGAATAAGATATCGTTTTTTTGTGGGGGGAGGGTGAGTATCTTTCCCGATGTCTCCAGGAAAACCCAGTTACGTCACCGGGCTTTTTTGAGGTTGAAGCCACGCGTCCTAGCCCTTGGTGCCACTTTTTTTCTTAAATTTCCATGTAAGTGTTTAGTTACCTTTCAGAGCACCAAGTATGTTTTTCTGGAGACCTCGGCATTAGAATCTTTCCTCCAATCCAAGGGTTCACTGATTTCCTGAACTATTAAGTGTATCAGTAGTAGATTAGTATGAAAAAGAGTTTAAAATTTTTGAGTTAGCTCTTCTGTTTCTTCACATGCTTCTCTTGACGTGGACTTTTTGCAGATGTCCAGCTGTTATTTTTCTTTGTAATGGTTACATATTGTTATTTCTGGTATATTTGTATTTTCTCTAAAGTTTCTTAATAAACGGAAATTGAAATTGAAAAAAAGAAAAAAAAAAGAAATGGTCTCTCTCTCCTGCAAATGTGCATTTAACGACAGGTTTTCACAATACCGCGCCTTAGTAAACATACCTCTTAGAGGCCATCAACTGAAACCTTCCCCTCACCCCCATTATCTCAACTGAAGTTGGGGAGCAGTGGTAGGGGATGGAAGAGATCTGCTTGAGGTCTATTTCAGTTTCTTCAGGACATAGAAACATAGAAACATAGAAACATGATGACAGAAAAAGACCACATGGCCTATCTAGTCTGTCCTTCCATATCAACAACTACAACAGTCCACTTTTTACCTTTAGAGATCCTCTGTGTTGGTCCCATGCTTTTTTGAATTCAGTTACTGTCCTCATCTCTACCACCTCCACTGGGAGACTATTCCACGGATCCACTACTCTTTCTGTAAAGAAATATTTCCGCATATCACTCCTGAATCTATCTCCCTTCACCCTCATCACATGTCCCCTTGTAGCAGAACTTGCTTTCAATTGAAAGAGGCTCTCTCCCTGAACATTTATGCCACGGAGGTATTTAAACATCTCAATCATATCACCTCTATCCCGCCTTTCCTCTAAGGTGTACTTATTAAGATCCTTAAGTCTGTCCTCATATGCTTTATAATGAAGCCCACTAATCATTTTAGTAGCCACCCTCTGCACTGACTCCATCCTGTTCACATCCTTTTGAAGGTGCGGTCTCCAGAATTGCACACTATACTCCAAATGAGGTCGCACTAAAGACTTATACAGAGGCATTATCACCTCCTTTTTTCTGCTAGCCATTCCTCTCCGTATGCACCCAAGCATCCTTCTAGCTTTTGCCGTTGCCTTTTCTACCTGTTTAACTACTTTAAGATCATCAGACACAACCACGCCTAGGTCCCGCTCTTCTTTAGTGGACAAAAGTACTTCACCTCCTATACTGTATTGCTCCCTTGGATTGCTGCAGCCCAAATGCATGACCTTACATTTTTTAACATTAAATCCCAGCTGCCAAATTCTAGACCATTCTTCAAGCTTAGCTAGATCCCTCCTCATGTTATCTACACCTTCCTGGGTGTCTACTCTATTGCAGATTTTGGTATCATCTGCAAAGAGGCAAAACTTACCCGACAGCCCTTCCGCTATATCACTAACAAAGATGTGAAAAAGAATCGGACCAAGGACAGATCCCTGGGGCACACCACTGGTAACATCCTTCTCCTCAGAGTGAGCTCCATTTACTTGTACTCTTTGTCGCCTCCCACCCAACCAATTTCTAACCCAAGCAGTGACTTTAGGGTCCATCCCTAGGGTGCTCAGTTTGTTTATAAGTCGCCTGTGAGGAACAGTGTCAAAGGCTTTACTGAAATCTAAATACACCACATCTAGAGCTCTCCCTTGGTCCAACTCCCTGGTCACCCAGTCAAAGAAATCAATCAGATTTGTCTGACAAGACCTGCCTCTGGTGAATCCATGCTGCCTCAGATCCTGTAATCCGCTGGACTCCAGAAACCTCACTGTTTTCTCTTTCAGCAGCGTTTCCAATAATTTACTCACCACCGAAGTTAAACTAACTGACCTGTATTTTTCAACCACATCCTTACTTCCGCTTTTGTGTAAAGGCACCACATGAGCCTCTCTCCAGTCCTTTGGCACCACTCCTGACTCCAATGAGGCATTGAAAAGGTCAGTCAGTGGAGTTGCTAGAACGTCCCCAAGTTCCCTCAGTATTCTAGGGTGTATCCCATCCGGTCCCATCGTTTTGTCTACTTTAAGTTGAGCTAGTTTCTCACGAACACAGTCTTCTGAAAATTGTTCAAGATGTCCCTTGCTTCTGTTCCTATTTGTGGGTGTTTTCTGAGGTCCTGCTCCTGGTTCTTCATCTGTGAACACAGAAAAAAATATTTGTTAAGCAATTCTGCTTTATCCTTATCAGCTTCTACATCAGGGGTCTCAAACTCAAATTGCTTTGAGGGCCAAATGAGGACTTGTAGAGTAACCCGGGGGCCGCACAAGACGCAGGCCTCATTTGCATAAGGGAATCATTTGCATAAGGGCATCATTTGCATAAATATTTGCATAATGTTACCATACACCAGTGTTTCCCAACCCAGTCCTACGGGGCACACCGGCCAGTCAGGTTTTCGGGATATCCCTAATGACTATGCATGAGATATATATGCATTAGAGATATCCTGCCAACCTGACTGGTTTGTGGCCCTCCAGGGCTGGATTTGGAGACCCCTGCCTTACACCTCTGTCATTTAAGATTGTGAGTGGGCAAGGTGCAGATGTCCTAGACATCGAAAGGGTATATAGAATGTGACACATTCCTCCTCGATTCTCACCACCACCAAAATATTGTCTATTAGACAACTTTTTGGTGGTGGTGAGAATCGAGGAGGAATGTGTCACATTCTATATACCCTTTCGATGTCTAGGACATCTGCACCTTGCCCACTCACAATCTTAAATGACAGAGGTGTAAGGCAGGGGTCTCCAAATCCAGCCCTGGAGGGCCACAAACCAGTCAGGTTGGCAGGATATCTCTAATGCATATATATCTCATGCATAGTCATTAGGGATATCCCGAAAACCTGACTGGCCGGTGTGCCCCGTAGGACTGGGTTGGGAAACACTGCCATACACTAACTTTTAGTAAACATGCCTCTTAATGAGTGTATGGATAAAGAAAGACTAAAAGATTTCTGCTTAAAATGGTGGAGGCAGCCAAACAGGAGCAGCTTTGTGAAACTTTAAACACTAATATCCCCTCAGGAATGAAACATGAATCAGAACTTAAAAGCAGGAGCTTAATGATTTTGTGTAGCTGCCAGATGCATTATCTAACCTTTTTTGGTTTTGCTAATAGTGCTGCTGACTTAGCAGCGTCCCTCTGCGGTAGCCCAAGAGATAAAAGAGTGCTGGGCCTTGTTACAAAACCATAAATGGGGAAGTAAAAAGCAAGAGTAACCGCAGTCACTTCCATCTTGCTGCTCCCTTGAAATCTTTCTCTGTAACTGTCCAAGCTCAAGGACTAACGATTACCTGCCAGTACTGAGGAGGTGACAACACATGACTAGCTGGACATTTGAGCCCTGAACTCCATTGTATTGGCCAGTTAAAGCAAAAAAAGAAGGCATCCCAAGCTCATGGGTATGTGTACAATTCAGCGAGTGACGGTAAGACACAATCGGAAAAGTGATGGCAACCCGTAAAAAAGTGTCCAATTTAAAAGACTTTGGGCTTGTTTACAAAGCTGCGGTAGCGGTTTGCGATCGTAATCGGAGCCGCGGCCCCATTGATTTCAATGGGGCCGCGGTTGCGATCGCGATCGCGAACCACTACCGCGGCTTTGTAAACAAGCCCCTTTGTTTACCAGGGCAGCAAACAGGCGCCCTGTGAAGAAGGAAGCATGGCAGAGGTGAAGCCATATGCAGCAGAGTACAACAGAGAAACAGAGCGCTGCAGATGAAATTAATAGAGGGTATGTCCCTGGAAACGTTCTGAGAGAAAATACAGACCTGGTTTGGTGAATTTAAAAAATAATTCATGAAGGTGAGCTTGAAGATTGCGGCACTGGGAGAAGAGCTCCGTGCAGAGATTATGGTGATGAGTCAACACGTTGCAAAGTGTGATGGGCATATTTAAGAGTTGGAGAAGACCTGTTGGCTGTTAACCAAAGACTGGAGGTGCAGGAGAAAGGGAGGGAACAGCTGGCTAACAGAGCCGCGAGAGGGAAATACTACTTACTCTCTTCGCGGCCCTGAAAGCTGCCGCTGATGGGAGTAAAATGCTTTGCCGGGCAGACGGGAAGGCGCCGCGGGACAGTTGATTCTGCCGCTGCCACGCAGCGGCAGCAGAAGCCGGGGGAGGTTTTTGTTTCTTCGGCATCGCGGGCCGCACAAAGGTCTCTCGCGGGCCGCATGCGGCCCGCGGGCCGCGTGTTTGAGACCCCTGTTCTACATATTCCCCCCCCCCCTACACCCTTGAGTCTGACAATACCACTTTTGCCCTTCCTCTTCTCACTAATATATCTGAAAAATGTCTTATCCCCCCAATTTATTGCATTGGCTATTTCCTCCTCCTTTTGAATCTTTGCCTTCTTGACTACTTTGCTAGCTTCTCTAAGTTTTTCCAAATATAGATGCCTGTCTTCCTCTCTCTGTGATCTCTTGTATTTCATGAAGGCCTCCCTCTTTTTCTTCACTTTTTCAGCAACTTTATTAGAAAACCATAGCGGTCTCCTTTTCCTTTTGCCTTTATTTACCATTTTAACAAAAAGGTTGGTTGCCCTTAAAATATCCCCTTTCAGTTTTGCCCACTGTTTTTCTACATCCCCCAGCTGTTCTCATCCCACTAATGACTCCCTGAGGTATTGGCCCATCTTCGCAAAGTTAGTCTTCCTAAAGTCTAAGATCCTCACCTTGGAATGGATTCTAACAGCCCTAGTCCTAATACTGAACCACACCATCTGGTGATCACTGGATGCAAAATGATCTCCCACTACAACATCAGAAACACTTTCACCATTAGTAAGCACCAAGTCCAGTATGGCCCCTTCACGTGTGGGGTCTGTTATCAATTGCCTGAATAGTTCTCCCTGTAGAGAATCCAGGATCTCCTTACTTCTAGATGATACTGCAGCAGGAATGTGCCAATCAACATCTGGCATATTGAAATCTCCTATCAGTAGCACTTCCCCTTTCCTAGCAATGCTGCGTATGTCTTCAATTAACTCTCTGTCCACCTCTTCCTCTTGTGAGAGAGGTCTGTATATCACACCAATGCAAATAGATTTCTCTTTCCCTCTTTCTAGTTTAACCCACAATGCCTCCTCTCTCCCTTTTAAGATCTGTAATTCCAAAGCTTTAATAGTAGTTTTTACATGTAGTGCCACTCCTCCTCCCCTTCTTCCTACCCTGTCCTTTCTGAATAAAGTATAGCCAGGTATAGTTACATCCCAGTCATGGTTTTCTGTGAACCATGTTTCTGTAACTGCCACTAAATCCAAGTCAGCCACTCCCACCAAAGCTTCAACATCAGGGATCTTATTTCCCATGCTACGGGCATTTATACACACTGCTTTCCATATGTTACCCCTGTTACCCATTTCCATAAAGGTATTTAATGTATCACCTACCTGGGGGCTTTCACTTACCTGGGGGTTTTCTTCACCTATCCCCAACGAATCTAGTTTAAAGCCCTCTTCAGTAGATTAGCTAGTCTACTACCGAAGATGCGTTGACCTTTCTTGGACAGGTGGATGCCATCTCTGCTCTGCAACCCTTGGAACAGCATCCCATGGTCTAGGAAACCAAAACGCTCTCGATGACACCATCCACGCAGCCATGCATCCATCTCCAGGATGCGAGCCTCTCTGCCTTGGCCTTTACCCTCAACAGGGAGGATTGAAGAGAACACCACCTGTGCACCTAACTGCTTCACCCTCTGTCCCAGAGCCATGAAGTCACTTTTGATACATTCCGAGGTATACCTGGCAGTATCATTTGTTCCAACATGGATTAGCAACATTGGGTAATAGTCAGTGGGCTTGATGAGTCTCTGCAAACTCTCCGTAACATCTTGGATTTTGGCACCAGGCAGACAGCATACCTGATTTACTAAGGCTATTTTTCCCATTGCATGTCTGAGGAAAAATAAAGTAAATCTGGCCCTTAAACATCCCTGCAGGCTACTGGCAGAAATCCAGAGCCATCAGCCTTCCTCCCCACCTAATCTTGTTCTTTCTCACTGCACCATGCTGTTAACCAGTCTTTCCCTTTTAGACATTCCTCTCCATCCTACCATCTCCCTCTTCCTTAAAATCAGACCCCCCCCCCCCCCAGCCATTACTCCAATCAACCAGGCTCCCAGCTCCTACCCCAACAAGCCCAGTTAGCCATCCTCCATCCCAGCCCTTAGCCCAGCTGCAAGTTCAGAATCAGTGACTGCTGTGCCGGAACAGGAACTGTCTGTCCTCTGTACTGTAGCTTTCTTTCTGCTAATCTATGGCTTTTATTCTTTGGAGAGCCACCTCAGCCATGTACATAAGGCAATAGGAAGTGCCCAACACATCATCCTGGTAAGTTTTTAATAAGTGTCTATATTAGTTAACCTGGTCTTTAGTTACTGATGAGTTGAGGAAGTGTTTTCCTTCCCTGTGGGTGGAATATGAAAAAAGAGGCTTGCTGAGATCTCCAGAGTTCATGTGCAAAATCCCCTCTGGATACATTTTATGATGCAGCCTACAATGAATGTTCATGTAACCTATAAGAGAGTGAAAGGTGCTGATGTCATAAGGGGGCATTATGACAGCAGAATCCTAGCAAGAGAAAGTGCCTCTCTCACCACAAAGATTCATTGGTTTGTTTCCCAACACTGAGGATTTTGAAGAGAAGAAAGATAAACTATGGAAATCCTAAAGCAGGAGTTCCCAAAGTTGCCTCCCAGCCAGTTGGGTTTTCAGGATATCCACAATGAATATGCATGAGAGAGATTTGCATGCACTTCCTCCATTGTATGCAAATCTCTCATACGTATTCATTGTGGATATCCAGAAAATCTGAGAGGCTGGGGACGCCCCAGGACAGGTTTGGGAACCGCTGCCTTAAAGAGTAAGAGGACTTGGAGCTCATTTTATTTTATTTATTTATTTATTTGTAAACTTTTATATACCACCCCCCAGAGATCAGGGACGGTTTACAGAGAACAGAAAAACAATGACATTGAACATTTTGTAACATAATTTCTATTTACAATAAACAGTAAAACATATCAACTATTTACAGACTTGAATATTAAACTTTGGAATTCAAGTTTAATTGAGTACTTACATTGGTATGAAGTGAGGAAAAACTATGTGGAAGAATGACGTTATGACTGAGTTTGTGTAGGAGGGATAGTAGGTAGGATGGTCAGATTGGGCTTGATGGTCAGCTTGCTATTGTGGGGCCAGTGCAAAGTAGGAGCTGGAAGTGATGCCTGGTCAGGTTGATCACATGAATCAAAGACAGCTGCACTGTGTCAGAGCCAGTACAGCCTCCCAGAACCTCCCAGTACATGAACTGGAGCAGCCTGGCCAGCTTTGCCCCCAAAACTGTAGCAAGATCCTCCAGGACCATTTGGCAACAGTTGCCCAAACAGAGTTGCCATCTTGGCTTCATTTCTCTTCCAGCGGGGCTCATAGTCATTGGTTGAATACGTAGTCAGTGGTTTCTCTTCATCTCTCTGTCTCTATACCCAACCTTTCTCCTTCTATCCTGACTTCCCATCTAATGTAGATCCGTGACAGCCCTGAGCACCAGCATCAGCATGAGACAAGTCTGAGGTAACCTCAAGAGCCCCTGAAATCTGCTCCATGCCAGACCCGATCTGGATGATGTTACAGTGCGGAGGAGTTCTTCCTTCTTAACACCATACTTTCCAACTCCATTAAGAATAATGATTTCTCTAGGAACAAGCAGGACGTCAGTCCTAACATATGGGTGACTTCGGCGCCAACAGAGCCCGTGCAGAGCATTTTTCCAGCTTTCAAAGAAGCTTTTGGGAATGCTACCACGCATGCGTGGTCCCCTTCCCGCCCAAGGGTGCCATCTTGCTCAGTCTCCTTTTTTCTGCAGAGCCCAATGGATTTGTGTCCTGTCTTCCCAGAAACATCCTTGCTAATTATCCTTAAAGTTAGCTGTTCCCAGTTTGCGTACCAGTTCCTCTTCCCGCCTTGAGTTGGCACCGAGCCCGGTTCTGTTCTCGGCTTTTTTCCCATTTTTTTCATCGAGGTTCGACTCAACCGGAGTTTGCATCCTTTTTCGCCTGGGGGTCCTCGACCCTGGCCGGATGTCTCCCACCATATCTCCTGGTGGATTCAAAATACTTGACCGCTGCAGTCAAACCATGTCTGTCACCAACACCCATGACAGCTGCTTACGCTGCCTGGGACCGGACCATGATAGCATCTCCTGCAACCTGTGCCAGGCCATGATGCCCAAAGTTAACCAAAAAAAGTTGGAGTTGCAGGAGAAACTCTTTCCAGGGTCCGACTTGGCACTAGCTTCCCAAATGCCGAGCTCCATGCCCAGCACTTCCCATGAGGCCTGAGCATCCTCAGAGTCCTGCGGTGGCGGATCCTCTGAGAAGACCTCAGACCCTGAGCATAAGAAGAAAAAAATCCTCGAAGTCTGTCAAGTTTCCACTGGGAAACCTGGTAAAACCATTTGAAGGGACTCAGGCAATTCTCAGAAGCGTCCCATCAAGGTCCTCAAAAAGGATTCCTTGGCCGGCAGAGACTGTGCGAGATTCCTTGAGACCATAGTCTTCATCGAGGATGCACTGGAAAGAATTCCAGTGCCGGGCCTGAAATCCTCTGTGCCTGTGCCAAAGGCTGCGGAACCTTCTGACATGGAGACCAGAATGGTGGCCATGGAGCAGAACATCACTGCAATCCTGGGTATGCAGCAGGCAATGATGGCAGGTTCGTCTGCATCATCTGCCCCAATGACCAGCCCCCCGACTGCGGGGGATCCCCGGTTGTCAAACCAAGCTCCGAGCACCATCAGCCTCGGGTAAGCCCTCGGCCCCGGTCGAGGTCCTGGTCCTGTTACTCAGGAATCCGGTCCTCCCAGCGAGTTTCTGAGACTCCGATCCCAGGTCCTTGGGAGGGCCCTGGCCCCTCAGTGTTGGCCTCGAGGCCAGAAGTCAGGAAGCCTCAGACTCATTGTCACCCCTCGACTCTGAGTAGGAGACCAACAATATAAGAAATGTTAAATAAACAATGAGGCATCCCTGGAAACCAGGCGGCACTGAGACCTTGACTTGGATCCATCTCCGCCGACCTCCCCACGCCACTCTTCTCAAGAGGATGTTGTCTTCCATGACTTTGTCAGGGATATGGCCCAAGACCTCTCGATGCAAACTCAGTCAGAGGAGGACCCACGCACTGAAGAACTGGAGATCCTCCAGTTTGACTGTCCACTTAAGGAAACTCTCATGGTGCCAGTGCAGCCAATTCTCGAGAGCCTCATGCTGCAGATGTGGGAGCCCCTGGTATTGGTGCCAGTGGTCAGCCAGCATCTCAACACCATGTACCATGTCAGGAAGGGACAACCAAGAGACAGCAACCAAGTACCTACAGCGTAATACTAGGAACCAAAGTTGCTGGTACACAGACTGGTGGATTTCAGGTTTTTATTAAGCCCCAACGCGTTTTGGCCGGTAAGGTCTTTTTCAGGGGGAAATAAAAATAACAAACCTTTTAAAATCCTATTGTTGTATAAAGAGAATAACCACTAAGAAATGCGACGTAGTGATTCCTCAAGTCAAATGACCAGAAGGCCTGGCTTCCACAAGCCCCAATTCCTGCATAATTTCATGGTTGTTGAGTCAACCATACAGAAATTGAAGAGACAGAAGTCTTATTCTTTTGTCCCTCCCAGGAAAGATGCTAGAGCCCTCGATGCCCTCGGGCATAAATGTTACCAGGGCTCGATGCGGGGGTGTTGGATCCAGGCCTATGAACTGTACATAGGCATGTATGTCAAGGCCCTTACCCAGGAATTATTTGTGTTTTCAGCAGGGCTTGCCGGAGAACCACTTCAATGGTTCCAGGCTCTGACTGCCGGTGTCAAGGACTGCTCGAAGTTCCTTTCCTGGGCAGTCTATAATGACTTTGAGTCAGCAGCCAGGGTAGCAGCAGCCAGCATTGGGGTTTGGTGCCAATACTGGCTACAGTCATCGGACCTCGAACAATGGGTCCAGGACAAGCTGCTCGATGTCCCCTGCACCAGTGAGAACCTGTTCGGCAAGCCTATGGCCAACAAGGCGGCTGAGATAGAGGCCGAGTTGGTGACCAGCTAGAGGCTCTCAAAAAAGGCCTCTTCTTTTACCCGAAAGAAACTCTTGTGGAAAAAACCCCTATTCCAAGGAAAAAAGGGACACTTCCATCAAGGTCACTGCTGCCAGCCCTTCTTGGGCCAGCAACAGGGTTCTCACCCTAAAAGACAGGGACAACGGGCTCAGAAGCAAAATTCCCTGAAGCCCCAGGCCACAGTTCCAACCCAACTGGGAGGGAGCTTTTGACTCCCAGGGCAAGGCCTCCCCTCTGCGGGAGACCTTTTCCAGCCCACAGGGGGCCGCCTGGCACTCTTTGCCCACAGGTGGGCCGAGGTCATTTCCGACCAGCAGGTGCTAAAAGTAGTAAGGGAAGGATATCTCCTCCATTTACAACAAGTACCACCCAGGTTCTTCCAAAGAGAGCCAGTACAACCTCTCCTTCACCAGACCGTTCTGCTCTCAGAGCTGTCAGGTCTGCTCCAGGACAAGGCAGTAGAGCCTGTACCCCAGAATCTGTGGGGACAGGGCTTCTACTCCAGGTACTTCCTTGTCCCCAAGAGAACTGGGGGCCTCAGACCCATACTAGACCTGAGAAACCTAAACAAGTTTCTGGAGAGGGAGAAGTTCAAAATGCTCTCCCTTGGAACATTGCTGCCTTACTTCCACCAGGGAGATTGACTGTGCTCCTTGGACTTAAAGGATGCGTACACTCGCATCCTGATCCACCCCTCACACCAGCAATATCTATGCTTTTTGGTGGGAGGAGGGCATAATTAGTACAGGGTGCTACGCTTCGCCAAGGGTCTTCACCAAATGCCTGGCAGTAGTAGCCGCCCACCTGCGCCTACAAGGGGCCTCTGTCTTCCCCTACTTCAATGACTGGCTCATCAGGAGCGGTATGGCCTTAGAAGTCAGCCAGGCCACAGAACATACAACCCTCCTCCTACAGCACCTGGGGTCCATCATCAACTACCCCAAATCTTATCTTTCTTCAGCCCAAAGTCTGGAGTTCATAGGTGCTCACCTGGATACGTTAAAGGTCAAGGCTGTCCTCCCTGGAGACAGGGAAGAACGCCTCATACAACTGGCAGGAGAGGTGCAGTGCCACCAGTTAATACTAGCTCGCCTCCTCCTCCTCCTGCTAGACCACATGACCTCAATGATCCATGTCACCCCCTCAGCCTGCTTACACATGAGGACTGCCCAGTGGGGCTTACACTCATAGTGGACACAGGTCATGGGCAAGCTATGGGACAGGGTCAGAGTCACCCACCAGTAGTCAGAGTCCCTCAACTGGTGGCAAAACCTGTGCCACCTCCAGGCAGGAATGTGCTTCCAGGCACCCATGCCACAAAGGATCCTAACCAGAGATGCCTCCCGCCTGGGTTGGGGGGGGCACATTGCAGAGATCACTGCACACAAGGTTGATGGTCTCAGAGGAGTCACTCTTGCAAATCAATCTTCTGGAGCTCAGGGCAATCTTCTTGGCCCTACGAGTGTTCTGCCACTGCCTGCGTAACTGGCCTGTGCTGATCCAGATGAACAACCAGGTCGTCATGTTTATGTCAAAAAGCAGGGGGGCATGGCTTGTACTCCCCCTGCCAGGAGGCGGTGGCACTCCTCTCCTTCGCAGCACAGAACAGCATGCTCCTTTGAGCAGTGTACTTCTTGGACCAGGATGGCTGAGCAGAGTCCTATGGCCACATGAATGGCGCTTGCACCCCAGGGTCACGAAGAGACTCTTCCACCTCTGGGGCAGGCATATGCTGGACCTATTTGCCTCTCTGGACAATGCACAGCTACCCCGCTTCTGCTCCCACCAGCCACATCTGGAGAGAGTGACAGCAGATGCCTTCCTGATCTCATGGTCCGAGGGTCTACTCTATGCATTCCCTCCAACCCCCTTGATCACCAGTGCTCTCTTCAAGGTCCAGAACAAAGGGGTATCTGTCATCCTGATTGCCCACAGGTGGCCCAGGCAACCTTGGTTTCTTCTCCTGCTTGCCCTGTCAGTGTCACTCCCAGTCCATCTGGGCTGAGCCCTGGACCTCCTACCCCAAACTGGAGTTGCTCACACTAACAGTGTGGCTGCTGAAAGGGTAGCATTTGCTCCTTTCATCCTTCCAGGGGAGGTTGAAGAGATCCTTCTGGCCTCCCAAAAACCCTCCACCAGAAGGGCTTATGCTTTCAAGTGGAGAAGATTCTCCACCTGGTGTGCGGGGAAGGAAGAGAATCCCTTCTCCTGCCATGTGCAGCTGGTACTCCATTACCTCCTGCACCTATTGTATGCCGGGTTGAAATGTAGTTCAGTAAGGGTGCATCTGAGAGCCATAGCCACTAACCATCACCCTATCGAGGATAAGCCCCTCTCTAACCAGCCCCTGGTCTCTAGATTCCTCTGGGATCTCCTGTTATTCAAGCCCCCTCTCAGCCCCCTGGCTGTGGAATGGGACCTCAATGTGATGCTCTCTCAGCTCACCAAACTGCCATTTGAGCCCCTAGCCACTTGCCACTTGTGGTACTTCTCTTGGAAAGTGGCCTTCTTAGTGGCCTTCACGTCGGCTCATAGAGTAAGCGAACTCCAGGCTCTGGTGGCTGATTCACCATATACAAGGTTCTATAACAACAGGGTAGTGCTCCGCATACATCCTAAATTCCTCCCGAAGGTGGTATATCCTTTCCACCTCAAACAAGAAGTGGTCTTCCCTACCTTCTTCCCATGGCCTCACACCAGCAGGGAGGAGCTAGTGCTTCATACACTGAGTTGCAAATGGACTCTGTTCTTCTACTTACAGCAGACTCAGATCTATCATCTTTTTTGTGTCATATGACCCGAGTAGATTGGGGTTCCTCATGACTAAGCAAACTCTGGCCACTTCGGTGGTGGACTGTATTTCCCTTGCCTATGAGTGAGCTGGCCTCTACTTTGAGTACTGACAGCATCCCAAACTCTTGGCTAATACATTGCCTTGAAATGTATTAAATATATTCTGGTGTGATAGAGCATATTAAGTTAACTATGAAAATGTAACAATCCACACTCTTTTTGAGATATGAAGATGGTCAGTACATCATTCCTAACATTGAAATCCAGCGAGGAATATTTCAGGGAGATTCCCTGTCGCCACTTCTGTTTTGCTTGGCGCTTAATCCAATGAGTGCTCTCATCAACTCTTTGGGATATGGATTTAACCTGAATTCTAAAGACTGTACCAACCCAGAAGCAACTTCCCATCTGCTATTTATAAATGATCTGAAACTCAACAGTTCCAGTGACCAACAATTAGCAGAGCAGCTTCATGTGGTGAAAAGCTTTTCTGACAACATCAGGATGACTTTTGGCCTTTATAAATTCGCTAAGGCAATTTTTTTCAGAGGAAAATTGAGCAAAACCGAAAACATCTCCCTTGTTGAGGGCTATGACATCAAGGACCTTGAACAGGAAGGTGTATATAAGGTCTCGCCCCTCACAACCTTGGTACTATCCTGGCCTTAAACTGCTCCGCACTCAGCTCCGTAGAGCTGAACGCTTATGGCGCAAGGCTCCCTCCCCAACCACTCTTTCATCCTTTAAGGCTCATCATTCCCACTACCGTTCTCAGGTGCATTCAGCCAAAAGGAATTATTTCTCCACTGCCATCTCGACTGCTCCTAATCAGACCCGACACCTCTATAACACACTCCGCTCCCTCACCTCCCTTCTTCCCCTTACCTCTACCTCCCCCACTCACTCATCTCCCTCCCCTTCGCTTCTAGCTATATTCTTTAGTGATAAAATCTCCAACCTCAGGTCCTCCCTTCCCTCCTGCCCTTCCCCCATCCCCCCTCCTCCCCCCATCGCATCTCCTCCTCTGTCCCCTGGACACTCTCACACCTGGTCTTCCTTTTCCCTTATAACCTCGGCTGAACTTCATCAACTCATTTCCTCTTCTAATAAGACCTTTTGTTCTCTTGACCCCATCCCCTCCTCTTGGCTATTAAATTCATCACTAGCACTCCTCCCCCCCCCCCCCCTTCTTTCTATGCTTAATTCTAGTCTCTCCTCTGGTGTTTTTCCTCACTCTTGGAAACACGCTCTCATTTGTCCCATCCTCAAGAAGCCCTCTCTTGACCCTATGATTCCCTCCCACTACCGCCCAGTATCCAACCTACCCTTTATCTCTAAACTTCTGGAAAAATTCGTATTTGCCCAACTCTCTCACCACTTAGATGATGTCAACTTTCTTCACCCACGGCAATCTGGTTTTCGTCAGGGTCACAGTGTGGAAACTGTTCTTCTTGCTTTCACTAATGCTCTTCATGTTGCTCACGATCGTGGTGATATCTCGGTGGCGGTAGCCCTTGACCTGTCCACTGCTTTTGACCTTGTTGACCACTCCCTTCTTCTCACCCGTCTTCGAGAGGCGGGTCTTCGCAGCACGGTGCATCACTGGTTTCACTCTTTTTTGTCTTCACGATCCTGCTCAGTCCTCTCTTCCTCCACTTCTGTTTCTTCCTCTGACCCCTTTCCTCTGTTATGTGGTGTTCCCCAGGGTTCTGTACTTGTACCTCTTCTCTTTAACCTTTTCTTGGCCCCTCTCACTCTTCAGATTCAACAGACTGGGATCAGTGCCTTTTATTATGCTGATGATATCATTCTCCTACATCACACCTCTCCTTCTCATCCCGATCTTACCCCACTTAACTCCTGTCTCTCCACTGTCGCCGATTGGTTGTCACAAAACTGTCTTCATCTCAATCTTACAAAGACTATTGCTATCTGGTTCTCCCGTGGTGGTCCCTCCCCTTCCCCAGCCCCATCTTTCTCAGGTTCCCCCATTCCACTGGTTTCCTCTTTCCATTACCTTGGCGTTCTCTTTGATTCTAATCTATCCTTCCACGATCACATTTCTCATGTTACTAAGACTTCCTTCTTCTTCTTGTGTCAAATTCATACTATTCGCCCCTTTCTCACCCCTCCAGCACTCGCTACATTACTCCTATCTCTGGTCATATCTCGTGTTGACTTTGCTAATTCTCTTTTTCTTGGTAGTTCAAAATCCCAGCTTCACCGCCTTTAACGCATCCAGTACACCGCTGCCCGTATTGCTACCCACTCTTCTGCCCGCGATCACGTCTCACCTCTCCTCTCCCGTCTCCACTGGCTACCTCTACCCTTCCGCTCCCACTACAAACTGCTCACGCTGGTACATCGGGTCTTTCATGATAGCACACCGCAATATCTGGCAGACCTTCTCACCTATCACACCCCCAGGTATACACCTCGCTCATTTCATCTCAACCGTCTCACTCTCCCTTCACCCTCTCTTGCCCACCTTCAGTCCACCCGCTCCTCCGCTTTCTTCTTTGCAGCTCCCGCCCTCTGGAACTCTCTCCCCCCTTCCCTCCGCCTTGAGCCCCACTACCTTACTTTTAAGTGTAATTTAAAAACCCACCTTTTCTCCCTTGCCTTTAACCTTCCCTCCCCTTTTGCTTAAGCTCTTCTCACTTTGGTTTATGTTATGATCTTTCTCCCTCTCTCCTGTCCAGACATTGTAATTTCCTTTTCCTCTCTTCTAGCTAATTTTTATTATTGTTTTTATGGTTGTTTTTATGATTGTTTTTATATTGTAAACTGCTCTGGTCCCCCTAAAGGGCGGTATATCAAGCTGAATAAAACATAAACATAAACATATCTTGGAATAGAGGAAGGAATGCCACTCGGTCAGAAACTATTGAGAGAGAAGATTAGTAAAGAATATTACAGGAGATTAAAACTGTTATTGAAAAGTGCTTTAACGTCACGAAATAAGATACATGCCATCAATCAGCTGGCAATTCCTGCACTCTCCTACAGTTTTGGGATTGTGGATTGGCCTCATAAAGAGCTTATAAAACTGGATGTGGGAACAAGAAAACTCCTCCATGCTCATGAAGTAATTTACAAAAATCAGTGTATGCCAAGATGTATATCCCTAGAGCTGAAGGAGGGCTAGGACTTATAGAAATTGACTACACCTACAGAGCTACTATCATAGGCCTCCAAGACTTTCTGACAGCATCATTGGATCCAAATACACAAAAAGTGCTGAAATATGAAAGTCAACATCCAGAATCTGTCTCCATCATCAAACTTGGACAATCGTTCCAATGATTAGAAGGAATGAGCAAGAATCCACAGGTGTACATGAGAAAGAAAGTAACAGAATTTGCAAAACAAGAGAAAAAACTCTTGAAAAATATAATATCAGCAGACGAGGAAAAACAAGCGGCAAATGCACAAATATAGTGGAAAATACAGAGTGTTACTCCAAGAAGCTTTTGTTGATCAAGAACAGACACATGAATGGTTGAGCAAAGGTAGACTGAAACCGAAGGATGAAAGATTGATAGTTGCAGCCCAGGACAGCGGGCTGCGGACGAGATGGTTTACGGCGTGTATTGAAAAATCTGGCACAACAGACCAGCACAGACTGGCACAACAGACCGGCACAACAGACTGGCACAACAGACCGATTCTGTAAGAAAGAGCTGGAAACAGTGACTCACATAATAGCAGGCTCTGAAGTTCTGATGGCGGAAAATTTCTATACGGAAAGGCACAACAAAGTAGCACGCCTCCTCCACTGGAAACTCTGTAAACACTACAACATCACTGTCCCTGAAAAGCACTGGGATCATGACCCGAAGAGAATAACAGAGAATGAAGAGGTTATGATCACCTGGGATATTCCCATTCCGACGGATAAGAAACTGGATGCCAGAAAACCTGACATAGTGGTAAAGGAGAAGAACACCAGAACGGCATTGATAATAGAAGTGTTGGTACCGAATGATTATTCTGTGAATTGCATGGAGAGGGAAAAGAACTTGAAGTATCAAGAAATTCAATCATAGACCAAGAAAATGTGTCAGAAAGATACAAAAATATTTCCCATTGTACTGGGAGCCACAAGCCTGATAAAAAAGAATTTCCAAGCACATCTTGACAAACTACCCATACATGTTACATCTTATGAATTCCAGCAGGAGGCTCTCTTTATTTATATGTACTTTTTTTTCTATACCGCCCCTTCCAGAGATCAGGGTTGATTTACAGCGATCAGAACAGTAATAATAAAAGAAATTACTATTATTTTACAAAGAACAGTTTGAAACATATGTTAACTATCAACATAAAACAAAATTAATCTGGTCAAACATCAAAAATTTGAGAGATTAAGATCATATTCCACATACCCTGGCTTAAAAGTGAGGTTCACGACTGCCATAATATGTGCAAACTAACCCATTAAGAGAAACAATCCCGAGTAAAACCGTTTACATGCACCATGTGTGATAAAAGCTTTAGTCGTAAAGACCAACTTAAAATGCACCAGATAATCCACAATGGAAATTTTGTACTGAAAAAAGCACTGGGATCATGATCTTAAGAGAATTACAAAGAATGAAGGAATTATTATCACTTGGGGCATTCTCTTTCCGATAGATAAAAAGCTGGATATGAGGAAACCAACATGCCGGTAAAAGAGAAAAACACCTTAACAGACTTGATGAGAGGTGTCAGTTCCAAGTGATTCTTCTGTGAATTGTGCGGAAAGAGTGAAAATCATCAAGTACCAAGAAATGCAATCAGAGACCAAGCAAACGTGACAGGAAGAGACAAAAATATTTCCCATTGTATTGGGAGCTACAGCCTGATTAAGAGCGATTCCCAATTACACCTTGACAAATTGACTGTACATCTTACATCTTATGAACTTCAGAAGGAAGCACTGTTTGGCAATATGAAGATATTAGGATGGGCTTTTGAGAGATTGAGATCATACTCTAAAATATCCTGGCTTAGGAGAGAGATTCATTTCTGTCATGATTTGTACAAAACTAACCCATTTGTAGAAAATGCTCTAAGGGATCAAAAGAGAGCACAATATAAAATTCAGCAGTCATGGCAGGTGAATTGCTGTGTATTTCTGAGTGAGAGGGAATAACGTTTTGTCCTCAAGTCTTGCTGTGTACCTTGACATGCTTACCATGTTGTATAAAAGTTAGAGAGATCTCAGCAAGGCGGCACTATAATAATATGGTAGGAGAGAAAAGGAAGAATGCATACTGGTCATGTGCTTCCCAGGATAACAAGCTGCCCACTCAGAGCCTACCTACTAGGGCTAGAGAGATGGTGGCAGTGATAATGCAGATGAATATAACATTCCCACTGCAGTATTAAATTGTAAACTCGGATGAGTATTAGATTGCAAGCTCGGATGAGCACGACTCTGACAAGCAGGGACTGTCTATTATATGTCTATTTATTTATTTTATTTATTACAATTTCTTCTATACCGCACTATTCAGCATCAGCGTGGTTTACATGGAACATAACAATCAGACAGGGTACATAAGTCTGAGTTTACAATTAACAGGAGAACCAACTTGGATAACAAAAAGTAACTATTTACACAACAATGTCCTATAAAGACATAGCAAGAGAGAGATTTAATGGTCAAGGACTCCTTGCATGGTGTGGTCGCCTGGCTGACAGGGTGTGGTGGATCAGTTGTAAGTATTTGAATGGGGATGTGATTCATTGTTCTCTGGGAAGTATTTGAGGAAAAGGAAGTGTTTAAGGGCCTTCCTAAACTGTGTTAGGTTTGTGATTGCCCTGATGTTTGTTGGTAATGAGTTCCAGGATCCTGGAGCGCAGAGTCTGAAGGCCCTATTTGCAGTTGTCGAGGTGCATCTTGTTAATTCTCTCGGCATAGCTAGCATATTTATCGCTGTGGATCTTCTTGGTCTGTTAGGAGCTGTTGTTTGGATAAGGTCAGATAGTGAAAATGAAGAAAGCTTATTGACTGCTTTGAATGTCAGCAGCACTGTTTGAAGAAGATCCTGGCTTGTACAGGAAGCCAGTGTAACTGCTTTAGAAGGGGCATCACATGGTCTCTCTTAGATGAACCCTGGAGAACCCTTGCCGCACTATTCATTGCAAGTTGTAAGGGGTTCAAGGTGGATTGGGGGAAACCTTGTAATATGGTATTAGCATAATCAAAATGTGGTATTATCAGAGCCTGGTAAATTGTCCGAAAGTCTTCTGGTTCAAGCAAGGGGCATATATCTTTTATATGCAAGTCATACCTGTACAGCGCTGCGTGCTCGGCGCTATATAAGTGCTAAATAGTAGTAGTAGTAGTAGATAAAGGCCATAGTGAATTTGTTCATAGAGGCACTACAGCAGGAGATAAACCACATAAGTTTAGGAAAAGTTAAGAGGATTAATTACAATTAAGTTGACCTCTGCAGATAAAGAGGAGATAATATACTGTCAACATTATATTCTAACCCCCATATACAAAGAGAGTCTGCCAAAACCTGGAAGAGACAGGAACAAACTGCAAAAAGCACAGGACAAACTGCAAAAAGCAGTCAATGAAAATGTAAGATTCCTAATTAGTAATTCTGTAGAGAGAGAGAGAGAGAGAGAGAGAAAGAAGAGACCTAAGCAGGAGCACAAGCCTCAAAGTATATAGAAACAAGGCAAAAGAAAAAGACCACATGGCCTTTCTCGTCTGTCCTTCCATATCAACCACTACAACAGTCTGCTTTTTTCCTTTAGAGATCCTCTGTGTTTGTCCCATGCTTCTTTGAATTCAGATACTGTCCTCATCTCTACCACCTCCACTGGGAGACTATTCCATGGATCCACCACTCTTTCCGTAAAGAAATATTTCCACAAATCACTCCTGAATCTATCCCCTTTCACCCTCATCCCATGTTCCCTCATAGCAGAGCTCGCTTTCAATCGAAAGAGGCTCTCCTCATGTGCATTTATGCCACGGAGGTATTTAAACGTCTCAATCATATCACCTCTATCCCGCCTTTCCTCTAAGGTGTACATATTAAGATCCTTAAGTCTGTCCTCATATGCTTTGCAATGAAAACCACTAACCATTTTAGTAGCCAACTTCTGTACCGATTCCAGCCTGTTTATATCCTTTTGAAGGTGCGATCTCCAGAATTGCACACAATACTCCAAATGAGGTCGCACCAGAGACTTATACAGAGGCACTATCACCTCTTTTCTTCTGCTGGCCATTCCTCTCCCTATGCACCCAAGCATCCTTCTAGCTTTTGCTGTAGCCTTTCCTACCTGTTTAGCTACTTTAAGATCATCAGACACAATCACACCTAGGTCCCGCTGTTCTTTAGTGGACAAAAGTACTTCACCCCCTATACTCTATATACAGAAGAAGGAAGAAGAGCCTCAGAATGGAACAACAGATGAAAGGGAAAGGCTAGTGCACAGGGAGAAGGAGGTGATCAGGAAAGGAGCACTGGAAGAAAGGTTGATGCAGAGAGAAAAGATCTGGAAAGGAACTTTAGAAAAAAGGTTGCAGGTAAGAGGGAAAAGGAGGCTTGGAACGGAGTACTAGAAGGAAAATTGATGTAGAGGTGGAGATGGGAGATTTGGAAATGCAAGAGAGCATAATAAACTAAGAGTGGGTAATTAGTCAACGGAAGAAGAAGAGGAAAGGCAGGAGGAAGACCCAGAGGTGGAGGGATTAGCTGTTGAGCTCCTGCCTATGTTGAATAAAGGACTACACTGGGTTCCAGGAGAGGGAAAGTTACTCAAGTTGACATAACACCTAAACTAAAGAATATGACAACTAAGATGAACAAGGCCACAACCTGTATAAAGGGATCATCAATTCATATCACAGAAATAAATCACATTCAATACCATGTGGCATCCTACTGGCAAAATCACAGGGCCAAGGGGAAAAGAAAAGATAAAAACTGAAAGATGAACACCTCAAAGGATTACAGTTGCCAAAGATAATGAGACAGACCAGAAGACTGAACAAGTCACCCAAAAAAAAGAGATGAGCCAATAAAATTAGCCATCGAAAAAATATTTAAACAGAGGAAAAAACCTTTTTTATTGGATTACTTATTTAAGATCATGAAGTAATCAATATTTGTATTTAGTTCACACCATTACAAAGATAGTTCAAGGCAAGTTATATTCTGGTGCATAGGTATTTTCCTGTACCCGGAGGGCATACAATCAAAGCTTGTACCTGAGGCAATGGAGGGTAAAGTGATCTTGCCCAAGGTCACAGGGAGCACCAGTTGGAATCAAACCCAGATCTCTTGGGTACTAGGCTGCTGCTCTAATTGGTATCCCATAATCCTTAACTTATGGTCCATTTTACTCATTGCAAAGCCTCTTAGTGAACTTGATATTTAATGGATTCAATCCTTTGTTTTGATATGATACTGTTGACCACCTAGGTTTTCACTTTCTATTTCCTTAATGCCAAAAAAAAGAGAGGGACAAAGCCACTGGAGAGTCACCACAGGACTCAATACAAAGCAAGGGAGTATTGAACCAGCAAATAAAAGAATAACAGCCATCTTATCTTCACCGATGGAAACTGTCAGAAGTCCGGGATGTTTGGTTGATTTTGTAAGGTCTCTTTAGCAGTCTTGGTCATTAACTTTAATAGGGGACATATTCAAAACAGTTCAGCCAGTTCACATTCCTGCTAACTGGCTAAACCACAGTCAGCAGGATGTTTAGTGGCACTAAAGCATCTTGTGTTACTGAATATCCTCTCCTACCTGGTTTGCATGTCCTGACACTAACCAATTAGCATTTCGGCGTTCCGGAGGTGGCAAACAAAGTTAACTAGCCAGAAACTATATTCATCTTCATGATACGTGTTATTGCTTACAGGATATTTAACACCCAGTATAAATCGATTTTCAGAAAACAGAGATGCTGCTGGTACAACCTGCCCATCCCAGAAGCTCTGGCCCTGAAGCAGCTGATGTGAAACGTAGGCCTTCATTGGGTGCTCTGAGCTGGGAAGTCATATTGATTGAATGTGCACAACAGATAGTTTCTCTTCAAAGGTATTTCAGAGGAAAATTATTTTTATTAAAGTATTGTTACAAAAATATAAAAATAAAATGTTAGGTTTTGGGACCAATGATTGAGAAAGTGCTTATTTTAAACTTGAGAATATGAAGCACAATTTCTGAGATCCCTTTTACTCCTTCTAGTGGTTCACCGTGTGATAAAAGCTGAGTGACTGGCCGTATAGCTCGAAGGCTTTCTGGGTATTATCTGAAGTAATTGTTCCTTTGAAACATCCCGAACATTTTGATGTACCTCAAAACGAAGCAGGAAAACACTGCCTACAACTGTGGGTGGGGCCCCTAAGAACCGCAGCAAGCAGTGATACCTGGGCCAGCTGAAGGGAGGAGTGGGATTTCATCTTTGACCCTCAATGAAAGCTTTATCTAGTCTTCAGTTTGGACAGGGAGGTTCACCTGCAACACTTGGACACTGGTTGGTGCTAGGGAGAGCCAAAAATATCAGCCTGGAGGGAATAAGGGAGGCAATTGCTGCACTTTCTGGGACAGCTACTCAATTAGCTCATTAAATTCAGGAATCTTTATAAGGACCAAGGATAATTAAGAATTGCAGCACCTGTGGGTATCTATGGGATACAGTTTAGTAACAATTCAAATAAAATAAAATCATCAAGTTAACATCAAGAAGTGAGCTATAGTCAAAAGACCTTCTGTCCCAAACAAGACACAACTGCTGAAGCTGGTGAAGAAGAATAAGGGGCACGTTTACTGAGGTTTTTGCCAGTAATGCCCATTGAGGTCTCCGTGCTAATTTTTGGAGGTGTGTGTGTTTGGCCCTCTGCTGTTAGTGTTGAGGTAATGCGTGACACTATGGGTGCATTTAACCCCACCCACTGAGGAGGTGTAAAGTGCACCCAAACTAATTGCTACCTTCACGGTTAGTGCCTGCCCAAAATGCCTATGCTAAGCACAAAGGACCATCAATGCCCGTGTTCTGCCTCTACCTACCCAATCGTGCACTGACTGGTTAGTAAGGAATTTTTATCATGGTGCCCCACAGTGTGCTTTCTATATGCTAAACCCCATGCTAACGGTTGGCCTACGTTAGTAAACATTCTCCTAAATACTGATTTAATGATATGAGAAATCTGATTATCCAGCACTTGACTAACTCTTCTGGCAACCTTCTAATGAAGTTACCACATGATTTATTGAAACACCAGCAGTTTTATTCTATGCCTAGATCCTGGATAAGAGAAACCACTGGAGCTAAATAGACAGAAAGGAGCCCTGGTGCACTCTATAGCCTAAGGACTTCTTGACAGAACACCCTTCTCTCCTAATTCTTCTATGAGCGTTATTGTAGAAGCATTGCCATGTCTAAATAGCAGCATTTACAAGTATAGATTAGCAATACCCATCTGCAATAAATGCCATTCTAGAACGGGCTACTGATGACCCCTTGTGGCAATCTTATGGTACTGCTGCAGTACCAAGCGATCATTGCTAGCACTCATTGGTGCCATTTTGAAACCCAGCACAGTAAGTGGCCATTATTCCTGCTTTCATACCAAGGACCCTGGTAAGGCCAGCAATAGGGATCAGGGGTGGGGGAGCCTTGTAGAGAGGACATTATTGCCAGGGTCATCATGCTGGGATGGTTTGCTTGTGGTGGTGATTAGATGTAGTGGGAACGTCAGGGCACATTCCAAATGGAACATCCAAGTGCAATCCGGGACGTCAAAGCCAGAACATCTGAAAAGAAAGGCAGGCCCATGCAAGTTCATGCACAATCCCAGAAACGTGGATGTGCCTGATATGCGTGTATATCAAATGTCTAGACAGACATCCCCCAGGGAAAATTTCAGAACCAAAATGTCCAATAGCATAATGGTTAGGATTGTGGCTTAAAAGCTGGATGACCAAGGTTTAAATCCAAGTGTGGAACTATATAATCTAAAGCTAGTCCCTTAATTCTCCATCTTCTCTAGATGTTTTAAAGTGAAAACAAACAATTTCCTGATACCTATTCATGCCTGAAGCGGGAATAAACATGCATTGCAGACAGCGCCACTGCCACACCCCCATGCCTACTTGAAAGTCCCCGTACTGGAGACATCTGCAAACAGCATTTGTGGAATGGTTACGGAGACGTGTCCATGATTTGGATGTCCACTTGCATGTCTGCAGATGTCCAAATCACAACTAAATGACCCTCTGTGTTTGCCTTGATTGAGGGTGGGAATGGAGCTGGGGGGGAGGGGGGGAGACTGGTGGGGCTGTGATAGATGGCTCTGCACAGCAGGAGCAGTGATTTCAAGAAATTGATCCTACACATAAGAGGGGGATAGTTTTATGTTTTCCTGCCATGTGCAGCTTCTTAAAAATCTTTGTTCCTGCTGGCTGTAAGAGAAATGTATGTACAGTCTTGTACCTATTTTACAAAAAGCTCTGTGTTTGGCAGAGCCTCTTGTGAAATACTATGGGAATTCTCCATGTTCTGCCCCAGATGTGTAAATTCCTCTCTCCAAGTCCTATCTAAAATATGCCTTCACATAAACTATCTGTATTTTCATTGCTTCAATGAGAATTCCCTGGTCCCCAGTTTGCTCTGTCTGTCTGAGCAGATTATTTATTTACATTCTCTTATATACTGCACTATTCTGCATCAGTGCAGTTTACATTGAACAGGGCATTATAACTTGGCAATAACTATTTTACAGGGAACATGGGCTATGGAGGGTTAAGTGGCTTGCCCAAGACCACAAGGAGTACCTGTGGGACTAGAAACCCCAGTGCTTCCAGCCCAAGGTTGCTGTCCTCTAGTGGGATTTGAACCCCCAACCTTCCAGCCTGAAGTACCTTGCCCCAACCACTAGGCCACTCCTCCACTCCTTTGACTGTAAACTCCATGGAGCAAGGACTGTCTTTTATGTATATTTATACAGCGCCGCATATACCTCGTAGTGTCTCGTATAAATGATAAGTAGTTATAGTTGTAAGTAATACTAAAATCCACACTCATATCACAAGGATCTAATATGCAACTTTTATGTTCAACAGCGTGAAGAATATTATTGCAATTAGACTAAAGTAGCTATTCGAAATTGTGCCCAAGAGTTTGTTCAGGTACTTAATACAGAAACCAACTGCCATGCAACAACATCTCAAAACTTTTGCCTAATTGCACTGGCCTCAGTTCAAAGTATGTGGCAAGTGTCAGCAGACAGAGCTGTGACTTGATGAACAACTGTAAAATGCAAAGTTGCTTTTTTAAAGCAAAGAGAACAGATATTTAGGGCAATTTGAGGCCTGAATTAATAGTGGTTACACTTTTGAATTTCAAGCTCATATTTTCTGAGCGTGTGCCTAAAGTCAATTTTTGCTGCAACTGTGGGATGTCGGCACCAATGCAATTCAGGTTTTCTTAATGATTTTTTCATATCATGCATATTTGCTGTGAACCATCATTTTACCTCAGTGCAATGGGACGGAACTTTAATCAGCTTTAATGAGGCAACGACATACATCGTGCGCTGCCACGATGATTCCCTCAAGAAGATCTGATCATTAAGGTCATCAATTGACTGTCTCAATGCACCTTCCTTTCATTCTAAAATATCAACAGGTGGTGGATGGAAGGTGTGGACAATCACTTCCCTTTTCTTAACTTTGCTCCCAGCATAGGGTAGTGTCAGTGTTACTATATTAGATCAGACCAGGGCAGTGAACACCAGGAAACTAGTAACCCCTAAAGGGCTTGGAAAAATGAAAAGGAATCATTGATCCAAGATATGACCCAACTCATGAGTAAGCATGCAAGTAGGACAATAGAATAGCCTGGTGGTGAGAAACTAACAAAAGTAAGAGACTATCTTGACTCTTCCACATTCCATTGATATTAAAATTGTCTTAGTGCTATGCAATGTGCGCCTTTTCAGTCAATGCTGACTTCTGACAACCCGGCAGCCCTTGGATTTTCTTGGCAGTGTGACCAGTAGAGAATTGCCAGGCCTTTCTTCCAAGGCAATGGAGATTTATGTGATTTTCCCAAGGTCACAAGGAGTGATAGTAGGAATCAAATGTTGGTCTCTTGGTGCCCAAGCCAGTACTCTAACCATTAGGCTATTCCTCCACTCTCAGTGCTTATAATTAGTCTGAAATCCCAACTATCCTGGGCTTCAGCTTTACCTCGTACTTGACCATGATCTGATATCATTTCAATAAACTTACTTTAAAAAGTTCAGTGAGAAACAGGACAATAGTTAGTAAAGTAAATCTACAGCCCTTCTTTTAACAATAGGTCAAACACTAGCTCTTTAAGATTATCAGGCATATTACCCAAGGATAAAGAATGATTCAGATAGGATTGTCACCAGTCACATAACAGGAAGGATCCAGTAAGCAAGTCGTGGCTTTCATCTATCTCTATGTGTTTATCATACAAAACGTAAAGGTACTATAGTTGAAATAATCTTGGACTCCTGGATTCAAGTTCCCTGGAGTACCATTAACAACTGCTTCAATGAGTTCATGCCCATATCCTCCCTTAGACCCTCCATTTCAATATTTCTAGTTAGCAACTCTTTAAAATTCCTCTAAGGGGCTCTTTTACTAAGCTGCAATAATATTCACACACACCAACAACCCACAGTTACTGCTAGCATATGTTGAGAACAGCCAGCGTAGTAAAAGCCTTGTGCTAACTGCTCTCAGTGCTTCAGGGCAGAACTGGGGCAGAGAGTGGGCCTGCTGGCCAGTAACAGCTAGCGTGTGGGATGTTGCTGCATGTTGTCTGTCATAAATGTCCATAGCACTAGTGCACTTAATGCCATCTCAAGAGACAAGTTCAGCCGAGCTCCTGGAAGTCTGCTAGAGTTCAGCAAGCATGGGGCCCCAAAACCAAAATGCTGTCTACAAATTGCCACAGCTGTGATTACCCTGCACCACCTACCTTCCCTGATCCTCCCACCAACAAATTCCCCCTACTGACCCTCCCCTCCAACATGCATTAAATCCCCCCATCAGCTTTTACTCCCCACAGCTCCCATAGACCATATCAGCATCGTTCTCCCACTGGATAGAAATAGGAAAATGAAAGGCGTCCCCCAGAAGACATCCCCTTTGCCAATCCAGGCACGCCATTACAAAAGATGACTCCTTCCCGAAATCAGACTCTCTATTACAAGAGATAACTCCTCCGAAGATGAAAACCCTCATTGTCCATCCTCCCACCCAACTGATGAACCCTCAGGACTTACCTGGGGAGTTCCTGGTGTCTAGTGGGTCTGGGACAAGAGTGGTCCCCCTCTGCTTCTGCTGCTTGGGGTTCCGAAATGGCACTTCACTGCTAGCAGTAGGACCATGGGGCTGCTGCTAGGGATTGACCCTGAGGGACAGTACTGTGAGACTACTGCTAGGGGTGAAAGGTGCCATTTTGGAACCTCGAGCAGCCAAGGCAGGAGCAGGGGCAGATGGTGATCACTCTTGCCCCCACATCCTTTGGACACCAGTTAATCCCCTGGGTAAGTTCTGGGGGTGGATTTGGTGGATGGGGGGAGGGTAGAGGGGTAGACAGTGGGGGCATTCATCTTCAGGGTGGAGTCATCATTTGCAATGGGGGTGGGGGGAGTCTGGAGTCAGGGAGATTTTGGGAGACAAGCATCTTTTGTAACCAGGGTTCTGGATTAGGGAATGGAGCTGTCTTCTTGTTGGGGTGGGGAGGGGGAGCCTGCTCCTTTACTTATTGCTGTCCAGTGGGAGTACGGTGCTGTCCAGCAGGGTGTAGGAGCTGTGGGAGGAGGGAAGGTGATGGGGGGGGGGGGGATTCAATGCATGTTAAGAGGGATAGAATCAGAATGGGAGAGGATTTCTTGTGGGGAGGATGCGATTGGGGAGGGGGAGGGAGGGGGAGGGAAAGGGGGGGAGATGCCCGGTACTAATAGCCACTGTATTTGTGAATATCACTTTGGCATAGGGGCTGTGTTCCTGCCTCTGCTCCCACACTACCAGCCAGTGCAGGGAATGTGGCGCCCTCATGTGGTAAGTGCCTGTTGTGTGTGCTATATGTAGAGCAGATGCTGTGACACCCCCTGTATTTATCACATGGACATTGCATTACCACAGCTTAAGTTTGCCAGTTAAAGTGAGGTAAGTGCAAATGCTTATTTTACTTTAGTAAAAGGGCCCCTCCAAGTTATTATCTTAAACTCAAAAAATCATGCAAAGTTGTCTCCCATTAATTCCAAATATTTAATGCTGGAAGTAGGTGGAAAAAACGGATCAAACTATGAAAAGCTTTAAATAATTCCCCAAGCTGACTGCTGGTGCCTTCAATTCTAGGGAAATATTTATTGCTAGCATATAATATACTTGTAACCTGTCTATACTGCTCGCCACTGACCCTTCTATTAACAGCTCTGTTCTTATGCTTAACTTCTGTACCACAATGTCCATTTTTCTGACATCAGATTTTTACTGGAAGAAACAGAAATGTCCCAGGTGCTCACAACCTCTTCATTCTCCACAGTTCTGTAACACGAGATGTGGTCTGAAACATGTTCATGGTAAACGTGATATGCTCACTCATTTCAGGGCTCACGCTGTACTTTTCAAGGCAATTTACTATCCAGAAGTATGAGATGCTATTGATCGCTCTCTTATACTCATCCCAGGGTATTCCGAGAACTGGCAAGTCCAATGTGACCATTTGGTGCTTTCTTAGAGCACAAGAGCAAATGAAGCTTCTACTACACTCAGTACTGTAAAAGATTTCAGTCAGTGGCAATGTCTCCACATGGGTTCGTTTTGCACCTAACATGACGGTACTGAACCTCACTCTTAAACCAGAGTATGTGGAGTATGATCTCAGCCTCTCGAATTTCCTGTTAATGTCTGCCATACTACTTGCCAAAGAGAGCGTCCCTCTGGAGTCCACAGGATATAATTAGTATAGCAACTTGCCAAGGTCTGCTTAGAAATTACTTTTATTCAGATCTGTAGCACCCAGCAAGATGGAAGCATTTCTGACTATTTCTGCCATATTTTCCAGTCTCTGACTCTGTTTCTTGGTACTTGAGGATCTTCTCCCACGCCACATGATTCACAGAATAATCACTCAACACTGACACTGCCACTATCAACACCATTCTCATGTTTTCCTTCTTTACTACAATGTCGTTTCCTGGCATTAAAGCTGTTAGTCAGTATGGGAATATCATCGATGATCACATCTCCATAATTCTCTTAAGGTCATTCATTTCTTTACATGTATTTAGCTCATGCCTTTTCTAGTAATATTTCAAGGTTTTGATCCCAGTGCTTTTCTACTACACTGACTGTGAAATGTTTACAAAGTTTCCATTAGATAAGACATGCCACCTTGTGTCTTTCTGTATAGAAATTTTCTCCCATCAGAACTACAAGATGAGTAACCATTTCCAGCTCTGTTTTACAGAATTTACATGTGTTAGTTTTACCAGCTTTCTCTATGCATGTTGTGAACCATCCTGTCTGCAATTCACTGTCTTGAGCTGCAACTATCAGACTCTCATCCAATGTGCATTCTTTGGTGCCATTTTAGATGTAAAAGCTGAGAGCAGTGGTAGCCTTCTGCCCTGAGCAGACCCTCTGTGCCCCCAACCCCAAGACTGCACCCCGTCCGGCTCATCATGCTGCTCGCCTCCTTACACTGAAGCGTCGGCAGCTGCGTCGGGCCTTTGTACCGGAGGATTTTCTTCCTCTCCACATGATTCACCGAATAAATGCTCAGAACGGAAACATCTATCACTGCTGTTCTGCTGTCTTCCTCCTTGAATACTGTGTCCGGTTTCTTGCATCCAGCTTTTTATCAGTCGGAATGGGAATGTCCCAGGTGATGATAACCTCTTTGTTCTCCATAATTCCCATATGGATCCTTCGATGCTTTCGTAAATCTGACAAGCAAATGTATCTTCTATTATGCTCTGTACATATAAATTCTTTCTGTGTGTATTTTTTAGTGAAATTTCAGATGTGAAAGCCAAGATTTTATTACACTCAGTACATTTAAATGTTTTTTTCTCTTGGGGAAAATGTCTGCAAAATGGGTTTGTTTTGTGCATACCATGACAGTCATAAACCTCAGTCCTAAGCCAAGGTATGTGGCGTATGATCTCAGCCTCTCAAATGTACTGCTAATGTTTGCCCTAGTACGTGTATCCTACCAAACAGAGCTTCCACCTGGAGTTCATAGGCAGTCTATCAAGGTGTGATGAATATTTTGATGCTTTCTTAGATCTGGCAAGTGAATGTATCTTTTATTACACTCAGTACAGTGTGGATGCTTTGATGAAATTTCAGATGTGACTGGTCATTGAAGCTATTATTACATTCTGTACATGTAAATACTTTTCTGGTCTGCACGCTTTGGTGCCTTATTAATGAACCATTACAACACAAACTTTTGCAAAATTCAGTACTCTGAAAGGTTTGCACTTGAGGGTGGATTCTCTGGTGTAATGTCAGGCTTGACTTCCACTTGAAGCATTTGCCGCATTCAATACACATAAATATTCTCTCCCTTGTGTGGGTTCTCTGGTGTAATGTCAGATTTGATTTCCACTTGAAACTTTTTCCACATTCAGTACATATAAAGAGTCTCTCTCCTGTGTGGGTTTTTTGGTGGGATAATAAATGACATTTCCTGTCAAATCTTTTTCCACAAATATCACACAGAAAAGATTTCTCTCCTCTGTGCTCTTTCTGGCAGAGGATAGATGTTATGCGATCAATATTATTTTGGAAAGGTCTCTCTGCTCCCAGGTGTCTCTGGAGCTCAGGGATATTAGTGACCTCCCTGTCCTTTCTCTCACACTCAGTGACTCTATCCAGTGAGTTTCCTGCAGGGTCTCTCTGCTCCTTCTCTGATTCCTGCTGAAGATTCCCTGTGTTTCTCCTCTCAGTCCCCTGGGATATATTCTCAGAGACATTTCCTGATTGTCTTGGGCTTGGTTCCATTTCTGCAGGATGTTCTTCTCGATTCTCCTTCCTCTTCCTGTTCTGCTTCATCTCCTGATCTGCTGGATATAAACAGAAGGCATTAATCAGGCTTTAGAGGATGGTGATGGTGGTTTCTGAGATATTACCTATGCATAAGAGGAAGGACAGGATCATCAATGCATGATTAAAGAGCTGGTGGATTTCTTTTTTCTATAAAACATTTCTTGAAGCATTTCATTCCTTCACAAATGACAGTGTGTGGAATGTTGAGTTAGAACCTGCCAGTGCTGGTAAGGAATCTGCTTGTGTAAGTATTTACCTGCTGGGAAACTGCCAAAACTTAGGAAAATGGAGATTGTAGATTAAATTGAAAAATTCTATTTATTAAAAATTAATTAAATGGGCTAGTTAAAAGCTTTCTGTCTGTGTTTGATTCACACCCACTCCAGATTTAGGGGTATGTTTACCAAACCATCTTAACGTCGCAGCGGTGGTATTATCGCGCGATAAGTGACAATAACCAAGCTGGCCAATAGTGATATTAATGATAAACATAAAGCTACACTACTGACAAAGCGTATAAATTAAGATATCATGTTTGGAAGGGTCTATGCTCTGACCCCCTACAAAATGAAAGATCCCACATTGAAATAGCGCTGATCAGGGTTTCTGTCGTTTAGATTGGGCAGGTTTGTTATGGCGTGCACATGTGCAGCAACAGCAGAGTGGGCACGTAGGCAAGGGCAACTGTACTGATGCTGTAAATGGGATACAGAGGGATGCAGGCGGCACATACTGTGGTACAGCTGGGGCACATTGCGGGATAGGCAGATGCCTAGGTGGCACATAGGAATGCCGAAACTGTGAAGCAGCAAGACAGCAACTGACGAGGGTCCAACATGGGCACGAGTGTGTGTCCCACAGTGTCACAGGGGATATTACCCAACAGGTAACCCCAAGGGCACATAACATTGGCAGACGGTGTGGGGGGGAGGGGAAGCATGCATGTCCATGTAGGCACCCCTACCCGAGAACCCACACCATAGGCAGCTGCCTACCGGCATACTGTATGGCCTGGGACTGCGCACCACCGGCATAATGGCATGGTAGCATGGTGGCGGAGGGGTGCTAGTGGCGGAGGGGGCAGTGGCATCTGCCCACAGCAGACCATTGCCTAGCCCCGTTTAGATGGGTGCCGTGCAATGCAACAGACACTTTTTCCCCTTACGTGTTCAGAATATTCTGTGCATATTTTTTAGTTCGTATGGCTTTTATTTTTTACGGTTCATTGGTCCGCTTTCTGCAGCGTTCTATCGTCTTTTCTTCCCTGGTGATCTGCTATTATGTTTGTTATGGGTATATTTTTTAAGGTTTGTTTTGTAACAAGTTATATTTCATTGTTTATTCATTTATACTCAAGCAGCATCAGTTCGTAGCTTCTTTGTTTTTTTGAGTCTGCGGTTTCCTTCCGAACTCATGCTTTAGAATCACACGTGTGTTTGGGTGACATTAAGTTAATACCATCGATGTGGACATGCTTTGGGATGCCATTTCGAGCATTCCCCTCCCCCCCCCCCTTTTTAACAATAGATATCCTTATTTATATTTTCTTTATAGCTTTTTACCCCCCCCCCCTTTTTTGTGCTCATTTATTGCAGAAGTGAGTTTTTCTCTTTCTTTTCCCTTTCTTTTTTAACTGCCATGTTTTTATTATTTATTTTTTTACACTTTAGTCAGACTGGCTTGTATTCATTTATGTGGTGACAGTACTTTATATGTCCATATCTATACTTTTAAGCGTGTGTCATCACATGGCTGTAACATTTTTAACATATTTGAGTATCTCCTCTTACATTATGTTTTTACTTATTCATTTGTTTGCTGGTTTGATATTTTAATCTTCATATTTAAAGGTTTATATCTGTTTTTAATATGGCACCTATATGCGTTTTTTAATTTATTTATTTTATTTATTAACACTTATATACCGCTACTTCCAGCGATCAGAAGCGGTTTGATTACATCTTTGGGATTTGTCAAAAATCAAGACAGAGAAGTTGGGGCATATATACAATAGTTCAGAGGTAAATCACATCACACAGAATATGGTATTGAGAATAGCCTAGACATATTTACATAATTTTACAAAAGGGATTCTACTTAGACATATTTACATTTTTACATATAGCTTATTCACTTCATCTTTTATCCCTTTGGGATTTACAACTGATTGTAGTGACATTGGAATAGATGCGTTTTTAATTTCTTCCTGAAATCAACTATGGGGTATGTTTACTAAAGTGCGTTAGTGCAAATCGCGTTAGGAGCCGCGTTAATGAAAGGAAAGCCAAAAAAGGACATGGGCGGGACATCGTAACCACTAACGCGTGTTACAAAAATAACGAGCGTTACAAGGCGCCGTAGCGCGTTACTGCGCGTTAAGCATATGAAGGCGTACAGACACAAAGCACTGAAACAGAGCTGTAGCACAATGGTTAGTGTACGGACCGTTCTTATAGGCAGCATGGGTTCAAGTCCCCAGTGTGCCTAACGCAGAAGGCTGTGCCAGGCATCACCCTGTACATTACCTGGGAATGAGGAGGCCTGTTTTTCTTTACGTTGAGTAGTGGTGTCAGAAACACACCCTCGGAGTGTGCCTAGTCACGTACATTGGTGCGTGCGAGGCTGCGCGCGAGGCTGCGTGCATTGGTACGTGCATTGGTGCGTGCGTACAATCGTGCGTGGGTACGTGTGTTTTTACCAGCATGGGCACCTAATATTACAGACTCTTTAGGGTGTCCTGCACCTATGCATTATGCTAACAGATGTACGTGTGATGGCCTATGGTGTATCTGAGCCTGTGAGCAGGTGCTGGATTTACCCAGGGTTGGATTGTGCCAGTCACACCCATGATGCACTGCACATGCAAATCAGCCGTCCACAGATACACACCATGGGGAATGTACCCCCACAGCACCTCGGCCTGGTAGGGGGGAAGTGATCATGTGCACCCCCACAGTACCGCGGCCTGGTAGGTGGTACTGACCGTGTGTGGTACTGGCACAGAGTAGCTACACACCGTCACATTGTGCGGGTACTGTGCTCACCCTGAGGGTGCAGTGAGGCGCCCAGCACCAGGTCCACGGCTAAAAGAGACCATGGCGCAGGTCCAAAGCAGTGTGAATGTGTGAGATAGGTAGCTTCTGCAGAAACACCTTGGACACCTCTGTCTGTTTCTGTCAGGTGTAGCCCCCATGGACTCCTAGGTGGCCCATGCACCACCATCCCCCTCCCCCAGGGCTGAGGGTGGCAAAAGATCCACAGTCTACCTCCCTGCAAAGGTGGCAGTAGAGGGGAACATCAACCCCAGTCCTGCTGCGGAACAGACATCCCACAGGGCAGTCTATGCAGCTCTGTACACATCCATAACACAATAGCAGACAGACATTAGGCCTGGATATGGTATGCTGCACTCCACCACTATCTGACATGCCTGCCCCTGGTGCAAGCCATCAGCCACTGCACCCTGCAAGCCACACCATCAAAACACATACCAGCTGCAAACAGTCTGCTAGTGCCCAGTGGAGATGCCTGCACCCTGAACTGGGATGTCAGCATACACATCAAGCAGATAAATCAGTGACTGGGCCCCAAAAGGAGACCCATATCTATCACATGAGAGAAATACAAGAAAGCACTATTGGGGGTGCCTAGCCATGCTGTGGTCACTGCACAGTCAGGGTGAGAGTGATCTCTCAGCAGGATATACTGAGGTCACCCTGTCTGTGTAGGTGGTGGCCGGGCACTAACATGTGCCTGTCACTGCCCTATGCCCTGTGCAGATGCACCCTGGCCAGGCCACCCTGTCCGGCCTATACCCATGGTACCTTGCTCCTCATTATGCACATTGGCAGCCCGATACTGGCAACATTGCTGGCAGTGTGGGCTGTGGAAGGTGTTTGCAGCCACCACACACTGGATAGACAGACAGCCACCCCCACACCTATGGCAGCATTGTGCTACTATAGAGGTGGTCAGCAGCCATACCCACCACACCAGTCCTGGCCATAGTACAGGCATGGATATGGTACACAAGACTGTTGAGGGTCACTCCCCCGGGTGGTAAACACTGTCAGAGACCAGACCTGCAGCACACACCGCAGACATCAGAATGATTGGTAGGAATTGATATCTGCCAGTTATCATAGGAAACGTTTGATAGCTGTGTACCATATACCCAGGTGTAGGGTGGCACTGCTAAGGTATGCAACTGCTAGTATTGGGAGATACAGGCAGGGCCCAATGTCCTGCCTCTCCAGGAGGCATTGGCCAATGGGGCCTGTGGGTGTGGGTGTAGGCCTGTTGGCTGCTGCTGTACGGCAGAGTTCCCCCAACTCCAGTCCTGGTGTTCCAAACACTGTTCGGGTTTTCATGCTGTCCCTCATACATATGCATGAGCTACATCTGCATACCATGTTGGTGGTGCATAGATATGCAGCACAGGCATCTTTATTAGAGGCAGCATGGAACCGGAATGCTGTGGGGCCCTCCAGGACTGCATTTGCGAGACTCTGCTTTAGGTAATGTGCCTGTTTCTGTCTGTGTTTGGTGTGGTAAAGTATAGGCATAGTAACCATGCGTATGTTCTCTGCAATAAAGGAGTGTCTTTACTATCACTGTTTAGTGGTGTGTAAAACTATGGAGACTAGGTTGGCAGGAGCCCCAGCTGGGATTTGAACCTGTGACCCTCTGGTCTTACAGGCACTGGCTGTGTCTGTTGCACCACACTGTGGCCCCAGAGACAGTACAGTCCCGGGAGTTAGTTAAACCGGCCTGACGAGTCAGAAACCCTGCTCTGCACAGGCTTACTGTGGGCTCATTTACCTTGTATGGAGACAAAGGTGCACATACACCTCAGAAAAGGGGCACACACCCATAACCAAGCTGGGCAACAATGATATCATTGGGCAACATTACACAACACTCCCAGGACAGCTCCATTACAATGAACTGATCTTTCAAAGGGTCTGCGGAGCGTAGACCCTTCCAAACATCATTTCTGTTTTTTTGGTGCTTTCCAGGGAGTGTTGTGCCTTGTTGCCCATTGCTATCACTGTTGCCCAGCTGAATTATGCTTTTTACAATGTTTCTTGTGGTCATTTTTAACGTTTTATGTGAAAGTTTGTTCTGTGCACATGTATCACACTGCTCACGTTTTGTGGGTTTCCCCGGTTTTGCTGTACATTGCTGACGGAAATGGTTTCTCTTCCCTTTAATATGCCTTTAACGACAGGTTTTCATTCGCGTTGGAATTGAGCTCAGGAATTCAGTGCGTTAGTGTGAGGGGAGCCTCTCCCCACCCACTCTCCGCCCATTGACCCCTTCTCTCTGCCCACTCTCCACCTTCTGCGCTGTTTTAACGCGCCGCGGAGGTTTACGATCGTTAACTGCGGTTAACGCGCGTAAAGTACGTTTAACGATCGTTCGCACGTCAGAACGCGCATTCGGACATGCGAACGATCGTTAAACGTACTTTACGCGCGTTATTCACGATTACCGCACTTTAGTAAACATCCCCCTATGTCTTTAATTGCTCGCAGCTCATATGGCAGGTGGTTCCATAAGGTTGGGGCATAGAGTGAAAATGCTCTGCGGCTAGTACTGGTTTTTACCTGTCTGATGATGTTTGGAACTTGTAGCGTGTCTGAGTTGATAGTTCTCCTGTCTCCTTTAATTGTTTGCTCATACATGATTCCTCCTTTATAATAACATGTCTTTATTTATTTATTCTTACAATAGTTTGTTTTTTAATTATCTATTCATTGTTTTTGTGCTTCATCCATTGTTTGCTAAAAAAAAATTTTGTTTGTAGCATTACCTGTTAGTGCCTCTCATTTCTATTAGGACTGCTGGAATATGTTATTCCAATAACAAGCTTTTACATTTCTTTTTATTTTATGCAGATTGGGAAGAGTGGTTTTTCCCTCTTACGTTTTTGTTGTTGCTTTTGCCTTGTGGTAATGTATCTGTTTTTAATACAGTTTTTCACACCAGTTTTCATATCACACTTATAGTATACATGTGCTTCGCTATTTAACCTTTTTAAACCTTTTAGTTGGGTCCCCAAATAAAGCTTTTTTTGCATATACTACACCCCTGTGTTTGGCCTGGTCTTTGGATAAAATAAACATGCTTGAAACGCCTATATTTTACCCTACAGAGGACAGACACCATAAACATGTGCAATCCCTAGAGCAGAGTTTCCCAACTGCAGTCCTGGAGGGCCAAACACCATTCAGGTTTCATGCTGTCCCTAATAAATATGCCTGTGCTGCATTAGTATGCGCCACCCCCATTGTATGTAAATGTCTCTCATGCATATTCATTAGAGGCAGCATGAAAACTTGAACAGCTAAATATTATTTATTTAGCTAAATACAGCTAAATAAATAATAACAGTGTTTGGCCCACCAGGACTGGAGTTGGGAACCTCTGCCCTAGAGCAGCGGCCAACAGGGGCATAAACACCCACACCCACACCCACAGGCTCCACTATCCAAAGCCTCATGGAGAGTCAGGCTGTTCGGCCCTAAGCACAGCAGCATCTCCCAATACTAGCACTTGCATACCTTAGCAATGCCACCCTAAACTTGGGAACACGTTACACATATATCAAAAGGTTGCTATAATTAATGGCAGATAACAATTCCTAAATTAAGCTGATAGAGCTGCATCATAGCAACCTTTCTGATATCTGTGGAGTGTGTTTCAGTTTTGGTTTCTGACAGTGTTTACCACCCTGGGGAGTGACCCCAACAGTATTGCGTACCATAGCCATGCCTGCACTGTGTCCAGGACTGGTGTGGTAGCCAGGGCTGCCAAAAGCCTCTATATTTGCACAATGATGGCATAGGTGTGGGAGTGTGTGTCTGTCTATCCACTGTGTTGTGGCTGCCTACACCTTACGCAACACACACTGCTTGCACTGTTTCCAGTGTTAGCCTGCCAATGTGCATAATGAGGAGCAAGGTACTGTGGGTATGGCCTGGGCAGGATGCATCTGCACAGGGCATATGACAATGGCTGGGACATTGTAGTGCCTGGACACCACCTGCACGGACTGGGTGGCCACAGCATGTCCTGCTAGGAGGTCACTCTCACCCTGACTGAGCAGTGACCACAGCATGGCTAGGTTCCCCCATAGTGCTGTATAGAATTTTTTTCAAGTGATATTTATGGGTTCTCTTTTCTGGGTCCCAAACAGTGGCTTATCTGCTTGGTGTGTGTGTGTACACATTTTCTCCAGGAACCTGCACTATGGACTAGCTAGCAGACTGTCTGCAGTTAGTATGTGTATGGCTGGAACTCCTTGCAGGGTGCAGCAGCTGGAGACTGTCAGATATTGGTGGGGGACAGCTGAGCATTTCCAGGCCTACTGTCTATCTGCTATTGCCTTATGGATGTGTACAGATCTGCATTGACTGCCCTGTAGGGTGCCTGTTCCTCAGCAGGACTGGAGTTAATGGTCCTTTCTACTGCCACCATTGCAGGGATGTAGAATGTGGATCTGTTGGTGGGAGATCCTGTCCCCCACCCTGAGCCCCAGGAGGCGGGTTGGGTGGTGCTACATAATCCGCCTATGAGTCCAAACACCCCCCCCCCTTTCACTTAAATCATGTGGCCATGGCACCCACACAAGATATGCAGTATTCTGGGTGCATCATAGTCCAAAAAGGCTAGACGTGACTGGGAAATACAGATAGACACAGGTGTATCCTAGATGTGTCTGCAAGGACTACCTATCACACACTGGCACTAATGGCGACCTGCAGCATAGTCTATCTCAGCTAAGCCAGGTGCTGCGGACCTGGTGCTGGGCGCCCCACCTCGCCCTCAAGGTGAGCACAGTACCCCCACAATGTGTCGGTCTGTAGCTACTCTATGCCAGTAACACACAAGTCAGTTCCCCCTACCAGGCCAAGGTGCTGTGGGTGTGCATACCCCATATTGTGATCATCTGTAGACTGCTGATCTGCATGTGCAGTGCATCATGGGTATGGGTGGGTTAACCCTATCCTGGTAATCACAGCAGACAGTTTGTGTGGTGACCTGCAAACCTTCTGTAGCCAGCCAGGGGCTTATTAACAGCTATATAGATGTAGCCCACCGGTTGCTTTACTGACTGTGGAGGCAGAGGTCATGGGTTTGATCCCACAGAGGTGTTATTTGATAGGGCTGTCTGAGGCATTTCCCTTTTTAATTTAAATTAGCGCTGCCAGCAAAAACACCCTCACAGTGCTGTAACCTTAAGGTGCCTCATAAGGCGCCCTATAAAGCGCCTTATAAGGCGCCCTATAGGGAACATTATAAGGTGCCTTGGCGGACAGTGCACTTTATAATGTGCCCTCTAGAGTGCCTTATAGAGCGCCTTATGTGGCACCATAGGTTACGGCACTATGAGGGTGTGTTTGCTGGCAGCACTAATTTAAATTAAAATTGAAAATGCCTCAGACAGCACTGATTTAAAGTAAAGGGTAATGCCTCAGACAGGCTTACTCATTAAGCCCACTGGGGGATTGAATTCATGACCCCTGTTTTATAATTCAATACATTAACCATTGTGCTATACCTCTGCTACTGTGGTTTCAGGTCAGCGCGTCTAATTAAGGCTAACGCATGTTAACGTGCCATGACTCCCTCTATTGTGCGATAACGGACTTTATCGCGTGATAACCCGAAATGCTACCTTAAGACCAGAATGCCCACTACCTTATATGGCATTCGTCACAGTAAGACTGCAACTAATGCCGGTAACATTAAGACGGTTTAGTAAACATACCCCTTAGTTTTTTATTTATAGGCTTTTAGGCTACTTAAGAAGAATGAGGGAAAATTAGGCCCTGTCATGAAAATATTTTATTATTATTTATTTTTATTTTAGCTCAGGCCTTTCCAGCATTACATTCAGGTGGAGCAGAAATTTGCCTGTTCCCGGAGGGTTCACAATATAAGGAATCATGGTTACCCCAAGTCAGGCAAAGATCCCATAGTGTGCAGGTCTACTACAGGTACAAAATGCTGGTCTCTGAGTTGGGAGTCACACCCAAGAAAATGATACTGGACAATATGTTGAAATTTTCAGCCCAGTGTGCTCTGGATGCTAAAAAGGCAGAGAGAATATTAGGAATTATTGGGAAAGGAGTGGAAAACAAAACTGAGAATATCACATACTCCCAAAACTCAATCAACCTTCTTCCAACATCAACGACATGGTTGCTACCTGGAATGAAACCATCAACCAATACGCCAAACTACCTCCAGCCCACAAAAACCCAACAATGAATAACCATGTAGTGAAAAGACCTTCTGCACCATGGTTCTCCCCGGAACTAAGGAAGTCTCTTATTCTCTTGAGGAAGCTTGAAAGAAAGTGGCGTAAATCACATAACCCGACACATCAAACAACATACTTGACCCACCTGCGAGCCCACTGTGAAGCAATATGGGATACAAGAAAAACCTTCCATTCCGAACTCCTCAACCGATCCTTAAACAAACCACGGGAGCTCTTCAATCTAGTAAAGACACTAACCACAGAACCTTCACCACCACAACATGAACCTATACACCCTCAAAGATATGCCAACTTTATACAATCTAAAGCCATAAGAACAACAATTGCATCCTCCCCAAGTCCCACCCAGCAGCATACGCAACAGAATCCTCTCCTTCAGCTCTCATCGCCCTCAGCAAAATGCGTTGAAGACATTATCATCAAAATGAATACCACCACAGCACCTAACGACCCTTGCCCAGCACACTGGCTAAGAGCTATGCGCTCTGATTTTAGCCCAATCATAGCAAAAATCATAAATATGTCCTTCTCAACAGGCATTTTCCCATCTGCCCTAAAGCAGACCTCCATAAGACCACTGCTAAAGAACAATCAACTAGACCCAACAAGAGAAGAATCATACCATCCGATCTCTAGTATACCTCTACTATCCAAAATAATTCAGAAAGTGACCAACAATCAGATCCAACAACACATAGACACCTCCTCACCACTTGACCCCAGTCAACATGGATTCAGGGAAGCCCACGGAGTTGAGACACTGCTGACCACCTTAACCAACATACTCATCAGTGGGATGGACGACATCAAAAAGGGCTTTGCACTAATTTTCCTCGACATCTCCACAGCATTTGACTCCGTGGACCACGACATACTACTAACCCGACTATATGACAAGGGAATCCACGGGTTAGCATGGGAATGGTGCAAATCATACTTGGAAGATCGCTGTCAACAAGTCAGAACGGTTGCCGGCACCTCAGAACCTTTCCAGCTAAAACAAGGAGTACCTCAGGGCTCCTCCCTATCAGCTCTGCTATTTAATATATACATGCAGCCCCTATGCAATATCACTCGCTCCTTTGGCATATCCTCCCTAATCTATGCAGATGATGTGCTAATATTCACACCAATCAACGTCTCGCTCCCAGATTACACAGCATTAGTAGATTGCTTTAACGCTATAGCAGACTGGCTCCTCACCCAGAATATGCGAATAAATTTTAAAAAAAAACGAGGTCCTGATCGTCACGAAAAACAGAGAATTTTCACCCCTAGTTACTCTAAAAGTACGAGACGCAGACCTCCCAATCAAGTCCTCCATAAGATACCTTGGAGTAATACTGGACCATCGACTGGACTTTAAAGAACATGTCAACCGCATGGTAAAAACCATTTATTTCAAGATAAGGAACCTCCATCATCTGAAAAATATGCTCGACCCAGACAACTTCCGGACCATATTCCAAGCCATAGTCACACCCCACTTCGACTATGCGAACATAATACTCCATGGCCTCCCAAAAAACACCCTAAATACATTACAACTAGCCATGAATGCCGCTGCCCGGGTCCTGTACGGCGCCTCAAAAAGTGACCACATTACACCCATCCTAATGGAACTACACTGGCTCCCCATAAACTGCAGGATTGCGTATAAAGCCCTTCTCATGACCTTTAAAGCGATCAACACGATAGCCCCTTCAGCAATCTCAAACCTCCTCAATCACACTCCCAACATCAGATCCAGGAGATCAGTAGCTGCAAATACCCTAGCCACACCGTCAGAAGCCACAAAATGCACACACACAACCACAGACAGGGCTTTCGCACACTACGCACCCAGATGTTGGAACAACCTACCTCCCACCATTAGAGCAATCACGGACCTCAAGCAATTCAGAAAAGCCTTAAAGCACCACCTCTTCCTTCTACACTTCTCCAAATTCCAGTGCCCATCATCAACCCTCTAACACATTCCAAGTCCTCATAGTAAAATTGTAAATATCTTATTTACTCAAGATGTTAATAAGAAATTCTATTCATTGTATATAGGGTTCATAACATATATGTACAAAGTTTCCCAAAGTTGAATCCCAGTTGAATTATCCTGTTACATGTAAACTCACAACAGCCTGTTGCTTGCTATGAGTATTCTTGTTCAATGTAAACCGCGCTGATGAAAAAGAGTGCGGTATAAAAGAACTATAAATAAAATAAAATAAATAAATAAAATCATGATGTTTCTGTTCAGGTCTCAGGTGCGACTACACCTGGAGTATTAGATGCAGTTCTGGTTGCCCCGTTCTGAAAGGTTACAGCAGAACTAGAAAAGGTTCAGAGATAGGTGACCAAAATGGCAAAAGGGTTAGAACACCTCTCTTATGAATGAAAGGCTAAACAGGTTCAAGCTCTTCAGCTTGGAGAAATGATGACTGAGAGGCGATATGCTAGATGTTTTAAAAATCTTGAGAGGGATGGTAATACTGTAGTTTAACCTGTAAAATGATGATAAAGCAAGAGAACAGTCCATGAAACTAATGACCAGATTGAAAATAAATCAAATAATTTTTTTTACACATTAAGCAAGGTCATAAGAAGTGACAGTGGAAATCAAACCCTGATTTCTTACTGCAGGTACTAGGCTGTTGCTCTAACCACTAAGCTACTCCTCCACTCAGCAAGGTGACTGACATAAATAGTGGTATATGGATCACCTTGAGAGAGCCATTGCTCCTCCCTGACAATGAGTTATGAGAAATAGGTTTACATTTTGGGATCTGCCAGGTACTTGTGACCTGGACTGGCTCCTGTCAGAGGCAGGATGGTGGGCTCGATGGATCCTGGTCTGACTCAACATGGCTTTTCCTATGTTCTTCTGATGAGATTTCATTTGGAAATGGTGCAAAAGCTTTGAAGAATATGTTATAATCTCTTCTTGTCAGAGATTCTCTTCCATAACTATGTTTATAGAGGAGACTATGGGAGTTATTTTAGAAGCCTTATTCACGATATACGAATTACACGTAAATATCGTTGCTTACAAGTGCAAGTGGTGATTTTAGAAAGGGCTGAGGCAGATCCTGATCAGACTTGAAAGTTTCTGGAGTGGAGGAGGAACAGCAAAATATAAATAAATAAATACAGAAACTTTCTCAGATTACTTCTAATACATCAGATGCTGTGTCTGCTAAAACTGCAAATAATGCAAAGCTTACCTAGGGAGATCAGCATCTCATAATTCTCCTTCATCACCTCCTTGTAAAGCTCCTTCTGCCCTTCATCTAAATACCTCCACTCCTCCTGGGAGAAGGAGACAGTGATGTCCTCAAATGTCACCTGCATCTGAAACACAAACCAGAAACCCACTCAGAGACATGTGGTCATGCCCAGAGTGCATCAGATGTCAGCTGGCTTTATTATCCTGATAGTTTATCATGGAAGCACCCTCTCCCCCAGGAACCCAAATAAATGAGAAATCTTGCCCCATGCCCCAAATTAAAAAGTATACATGTCTGTAAAATGTTAAGCTTGCAAGCAAGAGCTTTGTGCATCTGTGGATTGTACATATTTCAGCAGGTTCCTTTACAGCTCCGTGTGACACTGAAATTGCGACAGATCTGTAGGGCGAACCCTATAATAGCACCCACTGCAGTCCATATATTTCCGCTTGCACCTTTTCTGTTGATCTGAAATCCAAATGCAATCTGCCTGTTAATTCTGTTATGTATTATTTTTAAATTAAGCTTATATATTGTAATACAACTACCTTTGCCAACTACCTTCGCCAACAAGATACTGGGCTTGATGGACCTTGGTCTGACCCAGTATGGCATATCTTATGTTCTTATGTTCTTAACTCAATACCCAATCATCCCATCTAGACATAAGTGTTCATTGTATAATTTTGTTAAATACCCTCATACTAAATGTAACCCTCCAATCGTGCTGTCTATATGTTGTTAAATACCCTCATGTTAAATGTTGTAAAATACCCCCATGTTAAATGTAACCCTCCAATTGTGATGTAACCACTTTGATTGTAGGATAAGGTGGTATATAAATCTGTCTAAATAAATATTTTCTTTCTCTCACTTAAAACAAAGTGTACAAAGGAAGGGGAGAATAAGAGAGAAAGGAGAACGTAAGGAGATCACAGGAAGCAGAAAATGAGAGCGTCATAAAGCTGGGGATGCGGCTGCTCTAAGACGGGAGAGGAACCAGGAAGCAGAGACTCAGGGGCTGCAGGGAATAATGAACAGAACTTTCTCTTCTGAAGTCCAAGTACTGGATTGAGCAGTGCCAGACTCATTTCTACTTCTGCTTGTCCCATGCATATCTCATAGGCTGGATGGCATTGCCTGGCACTGCCTCCCTTGCTGCCCACCTTCTTCCAGTCTCCTACCTGCTGAGCAGAAAGCCCTGCAGCCATTCTCCTGCCCTTCCCCACAGCACCAGCTCCGACTCCCTCTTTCTCAGCAGGAGCCCCCTGGGGAACAGTTCTGGGCTTTAAGGGATCAATGCTAGTGCTCATTTTCTCTCTGATGCTGCGGAATCTCAGAGCCACTCTGTACAACAAGCTCTGCCCCTTCCGGGAGAAGGTGATGTCACAGGAGGAGGAGAGGAGGGGTCTGCTGCTGAAAGGATGGATGCTGGGAAATGTAGTCTTACCAGCCAGGTCTTTTTTTCACGAGAAAGGGAAACTGGGAATGATGGGAAATACAGTCCTGTAATGTTTTAAATACAAGTCTGGTAGTGCATTAGAGATCAGGAAAAGGCTGGGGTTTTAAAGCAGAAAAAGTGGATAGCAGGAGAGAATGAGGACCAACATTTCTCAAAGGTAACAGAGGAAACTGAAGACTGAATAGGAACACTTTGGGGTATGTTTACTAAACCGTCTTAATGTTACCGGCGCTAGTTGCAGCGATAATGTGAAGAATGGCATATAAGGAGTGGCTTTCCAGTCCTAAGGTAGCAAGAATCTGTATCGCGCGATAGTGTGCATCGTGACACGTTAACGTGTATTAACCCTACGTACATGCCAGCGCAGTGTAAGAAGCTATAGCAATGTAGCCCACTGGTTACTGCAATGACTGTGGAGGTAGAGGTCATGGGTTCAATCCTGCAGTGGTGTAATCTAAAAAGGCTGTCTGAGGCATTTTCTTTTAATTTAAATCAGTGCTGCCAGCAAAAACACCCTCACAGTGCCGTAACCTAAGGTGCCTCATAAGGCGCCCTATGAGGCGCCCCATAGGTCACATTATAAAGTGCCCTGTCCACCAAGGCACCCTATAATGTGTCCTATAGGCCACTGTATAGGGCGCCTATGAGGCACCTTAGGCTACAGCACTGTGAGGGTGTTTCTGCTGGCAGCACTGATTGAAATGAAAAGGAAAAGTCTCAGACAGCATTCCTAAATAGCACCAATGTGGGATCAAACCCATGACCTCTACCTCTACAGTCACTGAAGTAACCAGTAGGCTACATCTCTACAGCTGCTACCCCGCTGCTGGCTGGCTACAGAAAGACTGCAGGTCACCCACACAAACTGTCTGCTGTGGTTACCAGGATAGGGTAAACCCACCCGTACCCATGATGCACTGCACATTCAGATCAGCAGTCTACAGCTGATCACATAATTGGGTATGCACCCCCACAGCACCTAGGCCTGGTAGGGGGAACTGACCATGTGTGTTACTGGCACAGAGTAGCTACAGACCGTGACATTGTGCAGGTCCTGTGCTCACCCTGAAGGTGAGGTGGGGCACCCAGCACCAGGTCTGCAGCACCTGGTTGACTGAGATAGGCTATGCTGCAGGTTCTCATCAATGCCAGTGTGTGATAGGTAGTCCTTGCAGACACACCTAGGATATACCTTTGTCCATCTGTATTTCCCAATCACATCTAGCTCTTGTGGACTAGGATGTACCCAGAATAGTGCATATCCTGTGTGGGTGCCATGGTCACATGTTATAGGTGAAGGGGGGTGTTTGGACCCAAAAGCAGATTATGCAGCACTACGCAACCTGCTCTGTGTGGCTCAGGGTGGGGAGACAGGATCTCCCACCAACAGATCAACATTGTACATCTCTGCAATGGTGGCAGTAGAGAGGACCATCAACCCCAGTCCTGCTGGGGAACAGGCACCCTACAGGGCAGTCAATGCAGATCTGTACACATCATATAAGGCAATGGCGGATTGCTGGAGAAGCTCAACTGCCCCCCACCACTATCTGACACTCACCAGCAGAGGGCACATTCAGTCTCCACCCACTGAACCCTGCAAGATGTTCTAGCAATACACATGCTAACTGCAGACAGTCTGCTAACTAGCACATAGTGAATGCTCCTGGAGGAACTGTGTGCACCTAAAAATGGGATGTGAGCACACACACCAAGCAAGTATGTCAGTGATTGGGCCCTAGAAAAAAGAACCCATAAATATCACTTGAGAGAAATGCTGTATAGCACTATGAGGGAACCTAGCCATGCTGTGGTCACTGCTCAGTCAGGATGAGAATGACCTCCCAGCATGACAAGCTGTGGCCACCCTGTCCGTGCAGGTGGTGGTTGGGCACTACAATGTGCCAGCCATTGCCCTATACCCTGTGCAGATGCATCCTGCCCAGGCCACCCTGTCCGGGCCATACCCACAGTACCTTGCTCCTCATTATGCACATTGGCAGGCTAACACTGGAAACAGTGCAAGCAGTGTGGGCTCAGTAAGGTGTAGGCAGCCACAACACACTGGATAGACATACACACACTCCCACACCTATGCCAGCATTGTGAAAATATGGAGGTTTGTGGCAGCCCTGGCCACCACACCAGTCCTGGGCACAGTTTGGGCATTGCTATGGCACGCAATACTGTTGGGGTCACTCCCTGGGGTGGTAAACACTGTCAGAAGCAATAACTGAAACACACTCCACAGATATCAGAAAGGTTGCAATGATGAATCTCTATCAACAAATCGTATTTAACTTAGGATTTGTTAGCTGACATTAATTATAGCAACCTTTTGATAAATGTGGAACATGTTCCCAAGTTTAGGATGGCATTGCTAAGGTATGCAGGTGTCAGTATTGGGAGATGTTGCTCCGTGCAGGGCCCAACGGCCTGACTCTCCGTGAGGCTTTGGATAGTAGAGCCTGTGGGTGTGGGTGTTTCTGCCCCTGTTGGCCGCTGCTCTAGGGCAGAGGTTCCCAACTCCGGTCCTGGTGAGCCAAATACTGTTCAGGTTTTCATGCTGTCCCTAATGAATATGTATGAGATACATTTGCATACAATGGGGGCGATGCATACAAATACAGCACAGGCATATTTATTAGGGACAGCATGAAACCTGAATGGTGTTTGGCCCTCCAGGACTGCAGTTGGGAAACTCTGCTCTAGAGATTGCACATGTTTATGGTGTCTGTGCTCTGTAGGGTAAAATATGGGCATTTCAGGCATGTTTAATTTATCTGCAATAAAGGTTCTGTCTTATTACCACGGTTTAGTACTGGGTAAAATATGGGGACAAGGTTGGCAGGAGCCACAGCTGGGACTTGAACTTGTGACCTTCTACCCCTGAACACACTGGCAGTGTGTACTGCATCAAACTGTTGCCACAGGTGAAGATCATTCCCTGGGGATGCCATGACTGTTCGTCAGACAGACCCTATCTGTTGCAGTGCACGGCACCCACCTAAACGGGGCTTGGCTGTGGTCTGTTGTGGGCAGATGCCACTGCCCCCTCCGCCACCAGCACCCCTCCGCCACCATGCTGACATGCCCTTATGCCGGTGGTGCTGGTGGTGCACAGTCCCAGGCCATCCAGTATTCTGGTAGGCAACTGCCTATGGTGTGGGTTCTCGGGTAGGTGTGCCTACATGGACATGCGCGCTTCCCCCCGGCACCGCCTGCAAATGTTATGTGCCCTTGGGGGTACCTGTTGGGTAATATCCCCTGTGACACTGTGGGACACACACTCGTGACCATGTGTGTCCCTCGTCAGTTGCTGTCTTGCTGCTTTACAGTTTTGGCATTCCTATGTGCCACCTAGGGCGGCAGGGGATCCTCTGTAGAGCAGGGCAAAATATGGAACAGAACAGGAGCATGTGAGAATTGAACCTGCAAATAGGTATGCCACAGACCAGCTGAATCACAGCAATGCCAAGCCCCCAAGCGGACTATTTATGTGAACACTACAAAGAAAGAGACATATGTAACAGCTAATATGTGATGGTTAGGCAGCACAGAGGGCACACTTTGGTGTACAGTGAAGAGATGGAAGGGTGTGTGGAGAGGTGATGAATCTGCAGATAGCTCATGGACAGGTTAGCGCAACACAAAAAAATAAGAAAACCCCTTGTGTGAATCAAACCTGCAACCTATGGTGTTATAACACATGTCGGGAACCACTATCCCAAACAACCACAGCAAGCACAATGCAAAGATATTACCTCAAAGGGAATGTGTGTATTGGAATTCGTAACACCCAGTGATGTGGCAGATGACTGGCAGATAGACAGCTGGCACCGTACAAGGATGTGAGCACAGGTGGGCCATGTACATGACCATAAAATACTAAATACGTGTGTCAGTGTGGTCAAGCAGCAGCACAGACAAATGTACGTCCAACACATATATTTATTTTGGTTAATCATCAGAGATAGTGTAGATACCGCCTATCATAATATCAAGGTGATTGGATAACAGGGCAAAAATCGAAAACACATTTTGCAGGGCATCAATGCACATGTTACAGAAAAGTCACTGGCCCGTCTACAGATGATGGACAGGAGAGATAATGTGCATTAGGTGCATGGTGTGCAGTATGCATTAGCCCCCCAGCCCCCACATTCTGCTGCACTCCCCAAATGCATTAGTTACATATGTGTGCATGTAGACAGTAGGCAGTGCATGATGAGGGCCCAACATGCATCACCAATCAATCATGATCTGTTCATAAGAATATATCTTTCTGCCAACACAGGAGGCACAAAAATGAAACAGCATATGTTGTTAAGAGTAAGAAAGTGTAAACACAGATATCAAAATATATGTTACAGCTGTCTCATAATGCCTGATATAGGAATCAAAGCAGCAACAATTTAACCCAAAACAATGGTCAAATGCAAAATGAGGATATGCTAACAGATAGCAGAGGCACAAAAACACAGAGAATTCAAATGAAACAAACCACAGAAACATGCAGACATAACACTAAGCAGAAGGTCCCCTGCACTGGTAGGTGTGGCTACAGTGTCTGTACACATATAGCACAGTACATGGAATGCACAAATGAAGGAAGAAAATGGACACCCACACTGCCACACACCAAATATAACGGGGCAATGTGAGTGCCGGAACCTGTAAACGGGGGCGCTGGGCGTGAATGTCCACAGTCTTGGCAAAGGCAAAATACTATTATGACTTGCAAAGGATTGTGGGGGATGTAGTCCATTCATACCAGAATCAACCGTTCACAAAATAATGAGTTGTGTTGCTCGAGTGTAAGCAAAGAAAAATATATTTTATTCATGGGGTTAACTCTCCCATACAGATTTACTTGGTAACACAAAAGGACACTTGCTTTCAGTATTGTACTCAGGAAAAACAAATCAAATCATGATATAAGGTAACTGAACTTCTTAAGCAATCAAACAATAAAGACCTTGATGGGAAACATAAAAGGTCTTTTTGAGAGCTCCTGCTAATAACTTTTAGCAGTGCTCCAAAAGCAAAAACAAAACCCAAAAGTAACAAAAACTGTTCTTTTTCAAGGATAACTTTCTTCTATTTTCACACATAATCCGAAGTTTCCTTTCAGAGCTCACGTGCAATTGTGAATGGCTCAATTACCAATAATTAGCCAGCTGCAAACCCCTTTGCTGGTTCACTTTCTCTACGTGGCTCAAATCCTACCCTAAAGCTTTCTTGCAGACTTTTCTGGGTAGATAAAAGAACAAGTTATAGTTCCTTTTGATGGTTGTTGTATTAGTGAAAGTATTTTACCACAAAAGCCTAGACAGAGAGCAGTCCATGTATTCTAACTGATCATTTGAAATATCTCCTTCTTCTTCAAATATCATAGAATCAATATCATGGTCTGGCTCAGAGGAATTCCTTAATGGATCACTCTCAGGATAATGTTTGTTTCCCTGCTGTCTCCCAGGTGAAGAGCTAGGGCATAGATCAGAGTTCATACCTGAGCTTCCTTTGCTGTTAGGTTTCCTCTCCAGATATCCTGGCCAGTAAGTAGTCCAGCTTTTATGTCCAGCCTTCCAATCAAGATCCCTGGACACTGGGTCTCTCTTCACATACCTTCTTGCACTGGTCTTAGGGCCCCTTCCAAATGCAGCCGTCTCCTTCAAAGGTGCCGTCTGGGAATTCCTGGCTCTGTAACCCCACTCCTCTGGCTTCCTCCAGTCCAATGGAGTATGCTTGCCTCTGGAATGACTCCCAACACACATACTGCTGTGGGCTCCTTCTTTAGACCTCCAAGATGTCTTTCTCTTATTCCTTCCACATTGCTGCTGCTTCCTGATCCTCCTCTCCATCCGATTCTGTGTAGAATATGTTTTACTTTTAACTTGTTTAGAGGGATACTCCACCCTAGCACAGCTCAGCTGTGTTGAATCAAGCCCTGCCCTTGCAGATGAGTGATTGGGGATTACCTCATAGCTCTCCTGATTGAACACATGTTTCCCCACTTCAGCTCTTCTAGAGGCTGTTTGAAACCTGGTGCATTCTGGGACTGGTAGTCTTTTATGAAAACATTCTGTTTTAGTATTTCTACCAGCAAAGACAGGTTGCTTGTTCAGAGCCAATTCACCTCTTTTATAGCTCCTTCCTGAACTATGATAAGCTTCCTTATCACAAACCTCAGGGGATAAATAGTACTGTGCAGACATGCAATGCTAGGTTTGTAAATCAATGCAGAGCGTCACGTCTGTACGGTAAACAATCACAATAACCTGTATATAGAGATGGAAAGAAAGGTCAAACATGTCACAGTAACCCACACAGAAGCCATATTGACACATGCCGTGTTGCACCAACATAGTCAGTCACATGCACATGCACCGGGTACATTGGATACAGTGATGACACACATGCACTGTGACACCCTTGGTGAGTGCAAACATCAATCCAAGATGTTGATGTACAGTAAAGTGGTATGATGGCAAATACTGGGTCATGTCCAAGTGGAGGGTTGGTGGACATGGGCAAGAGGACCTCTCCATTATTCCCCCTGTGCCACACGCATGGCTGTATGCTCGTGCTGAACCAAACAGATGTGGTATCCTGCGTTCCATGTCACACACATGGGTAAAACACAACAACACAATGTCAGAAGGATGTACAACATACAGCGACAATGTCAGTCCCTGCTGCACACATGGAGACCAGTACACAGTGTCCACAGTGCAAAGGGTGTCTGCAACCCAACAAGTCCCATTAAGACTGTCCTTGAAACCCTGGGCATGCATAGTCAAGTGTGACATCCCAATATGCCACAGTACTGGAAAGGTCATGTGTGTCTCCTGCAATGAACACGACACCCAGCCAGAGCACGGCAGCAACGGTGTGTTGGACAGGCCTGTCATACCCAAAGTAGAAGTCCAACAATAATACTGTCCATCCTAGGCATGTGTCCCACTCGCAAAGGTCAAACATCCTATGGAACCATTTCCCAGGGATAGTTCCATGGTGTTGTTGTGTCCTCCAATAGGTGGGTGATGGTGACGCCGGACGCACTGCAGTAGATGTGCTTTGTGTGTCCTCTGCCCTGTGTCAGAAGAGGATAAACAATGTATTGGTATGCTGCTTGCAACATCAGCCCAAATTGCAGAGTCAAACATCAATATGTACGTAATGAAACGTCACACAGGCAAACATAACATGAACACAATACAGAACACAGTGCATGTTGTGGACATTTGGAATTCGAACTGCTGACGAAGGTGTCACATGGATATGGTCATGTCCATGCCCATGTTACACAGGTGTATCACAGCTCCACCCCATGTGTAGCAGCATTCGTGTACAGAGACCCAACATGAAATGTCCATGAAACAAACAGTAAATCATTAACATGTAAAGGCTGATGTCATTCCCAAAACACCAAAAGTGCAACCTACCGTGTGTTTGCATCAAGTGTCTGTTTGGGATCCCCTGAGGCTCTCAAAGGCCCAACACGTCACAGTGAAGGGAGAAGATGTCATCAAAATGTGTAGAATCACCATGTCCCCATGTCCAGCCACTGTTGATGCATGTCCATATTATGGTGATATCTGTGATATAAAAATGCTGTTGCACAGTGGTCTGTCAGCACACAAGAGATAGGTCAGCTCACAACATACAACACATGTCCACAATATTCACAAGGTAAACAGCAGTAAGGTAGAGATAGCACAGTCACCACCGCTCCCCAGGTGTACAGACCCCTCACACCACATGATAAAGCAAAATGCCTGCACGCTGTATCATCACACAGCCAACCCAAAAACACACACCCATACAGTATGCTAAGGTGAGCGTGCCAGCAGTAGCATATGGCCTGTATGTGCACAATTGGAGATTAGTGGAGATAAAGGCTTGTCAAATGCAATGATACACTGCTGTTGGCTGATGCTACAATGTCAGGGAAGGGTGTACGTGCAGCCCACCACCCAAACACTTAGGACCTGCACACACTCGCAACTCTGTTGGACGTGTCACAAAGACAGTGTTGGAGAAGACGAACTGAACAGGAACACGTGTGGATATGTGTGCCAACAGCAACATATGGAGTAAGGGGGTTCAGGGCAAAGAAGTGAACAACAACATATGTACAATATGGCAGATCACTGCAGACATGTACTCCCACTGACTGTCATCACAGACAAAGTAGCTGTAGGTCCACCTACCACAAATTACTGCATGTTGGATGACGTACAGTCACCTGCCAATGCACCACAGCACCAGGAGGGTCACCAAGTATGTCCTGTGGATTGAGGAACACAAGAGAAACATACATATGTCATGTTGGAGCTGTGCAACACACACTGCACCTTCACGTCCTCAGCTTGCAGACCCCCCAAGATCCTTTACAGACTGACTGTTTCCCATCACAATGTACAGATTCGCTTCATGCTAAAGTTATCACTGAAGTGTGTGTGGCAAACTACAAGGGCCCGTACTCTGTCCGTCCCCTTCCTCACCTCTCTGCTGCTGTAAAAACTATTGAACAGAACCGTCTCCTTGCTACCATATCCCTGTTCGGCTCTAAGGCCGCAGTACTATCCTGTGTCCCCCATATCGCGCCCACTGCCCCTTCAGTGTGTGTTCTGGTGTCTCAATGTCCTCTGCTACCCTGCTGTCAGTTCCTGTACCACAGGGAAATATCCAGGGGCCTCTTCCTTATCCTCTGTCGATATATATTTCCTTGGTGTGGCTATCTCATCCCTTGACCTATATTACCAGCTGTGTGCTGATGATTTGCAAATATATCTCTCCACGCCTGAGTTATGTCTGCAAAACCACACCCTGATATTTGCCTGCCACCTGACATTGATGGCTGAATGTCATCCCACTGTGTGAAAGCATGGATATCCTATATGTGCACCTAAACCTTCCCCTCCCATCAGAGCGTCTTTGTGTGTGTGGCCATACCTTCCTTTCTCCAGGGTTAGCAATGTAGGTGTTGTCTTGGACTGCACTCTCCACCTCTACACACATACCCAGCTTGTAGTTGAGGCTTGTGGTTTCTGTCTAGATGTCATCAGCTATATTTCCCCAGTCCTTCCTGAACACACAACTAAAACCCAAATCCACCCCCTTAATCAGCTCCCGGCTTGCCTACTGTAACCTACACCTTGCTGATATGGCTTTGAATCATCTTTGTCTGCCTGAAAATATGCAACACTGCACTGCATGGCCATTCTAAAGCCACACACATAGTGGCTATAATATCCCCCCTATCAGGACACCTCACAGGTTCCCTATCCGTCTCCGCATCCATGTCAAGGCTCTCCTGCTCACCTATACATGCAGGCACACTGTGGTGTTGCATTAACTTCCCTTACTGATTTCAACTACCAGTAATCCAACTACAACTGAGCATGTATATAGTGCTTCATGACACATGTACAGAAACAACTAACACACAGTCCCTGCCTATCAGATTATACCAACCAATCAACAGCTCATATTACAAAATGAGAAACACACATGTCTAGGCAACTGGTCCCATCTATGGGCCGCCCTCCTACTGTTGACCCCATACTACATGCCTTTCACCTTGCTGCACCCAAAACCCCAAACTAACTAACTGTGGCTGTACAGCAGCCCCTATCCCAATCAGTCACAAATCATGTGTGACAACTTAACACCTCCCACAAGCCTACTACACCTGACACACATAATCCACCACTACCCACTGTTGTGCCCTGCTCACATCACCTGCGTTTCAGTCATGACTAGATTGTAAGCTGGGATGGGCAGGCAGTGTCTTTTATATGTCAGTGCAGTGTTGCATTTATATGTCAGTGCAGTGTTGCATACAAATGTTCACTAGTAGTAGTAGTACACACATATCTAAACAAATGTATGTGGCAACATATGCAGTACTTACATGAGAACACCTCCTCAATCACCTGCCGCCTGACTGCTGTGCCCTCACATGTGTCACCACGGCCACATACAGGAGGGCACATAGGATCATCCTCCAGATCCTCATTAATTTGGACAGGGATATGGTGCCTGAGAGCAATATTGTGCAGGATGCAACAGGCTATAATGATCTCTGCCACAGTCTGTGGCTTGTATTGTAAGGCCCCGCCTGTCCTATCCAGACACCTGAAGCAACTCTTTAAAACGCCAAAGGTGTGCTCTATGATGGAGCGGCTGGAGGCATGGGCCTCATTGTAACTCCTCTCTGCACATGTCTGTGGTTGACGCACAGGGGTCAGCAACCAGGGGCGACACCCATATCCTGAATCACCTGCAGAAAGAGATGTGGAACGTTAAAGCAGGAGCTGATGTCCACCCAAATGGATACAAGTATGTACGTGCAAACCAAATGCACAAAACATCTTGACAGAAACATATGGCATCACATGATAGGACACCACAACTATGCATCAGCGTGTGAAGTTATGACACACAAAACAAGGGGTAGGTGTACGGATTGCAATCAACATAATCTGTAACCACGACACAAATGCTAGCGTCCATTCTACCATCATCACACAGCACCATAGCAAGGTACAGCTGGAGGGCACTACCCCCCCCCTCCCCCAACGTTAGGTCATACACAGACAGATGAGACACACACACAACTAGGGATACACTCCAAAGACAGACATGTGCACATACGGTTAGTCACAGGATCACCATGTGAATGTCAGAGACGAGAAATACACACCCAGCAGTATACAGTCCTCATACTGGCCTGCCTCAAATTGTCTGAATAGTGCCGAGTGATGCAGGATATAAGAGTCATGGGTGGACCCTGCAAACCTAGGGACCACATTCAGAATATGCATATTTGCATCACATACAACCTGAACATTCAGGGAATGGTAGTGTTTGTGGTTGCGGAACACTACCTCCCTGTCTCTGGGCGGGACCAAGGCAACATGTGTGCAATCAATAGCTCCCATCACGTGTGGTATCCCGGCAAACGCCTCAAAGGCCTGGTTCAGGGTCCCCCACTGTTACCTAGTGTTGGGAATGGCAATGTAATTCCCCACCCGACTGACCATGGCACGCAGTACCTGGTGGAGACAGCATGAGAAGTTGGGGGGGCTCATGCCACCCACTGTGGCCACAGATGACTGGAAACAGCCAGAGGCAAAGAAATGTAGGGCACCAAGGAGCTTGACCAAACCCGATATGGCATGTGACCGACCATTCAGGGGCTCGAGGTCAGGTCTTAGATCCTCATAGAGCTCCCTAATAGCCCCCATACTCAAGCGGTAGAGGGAAATGACCTGGTCCTCACGCATGCCGTGGAGCTAGGCCCTGGGCCTGTAGAGGCGAGGCTGGCGAGCCTGCAACTCCGCACGCCTCCTGCGCTGTGCCGGCACAGCCTATGCCTGGCCTGCCCCCACAGCTGCAGGACTGTGTTGCAGCGGAACTACACCCATGCCCTGTGCCTCAGCCCCATGGACACCATCTCCCCCGTCAGGCAACTGCAGCCCCTGATCACCTCCCACTGCACATGCATGTGTATTTATAGGTTTTTTAATGTTGCGCACATTGCACATGCACAGTGGCGCGAGCGCGTTGGCTGCGTGCATTGCACATGTTTCGCGGAGATGCAGAAGGTGCGTGCGTGGGACACCATGTTACACATGCACTGTGCATGAGTATGAGACATGCTCATGTGCTGCATGATGTTACGCGCATGCACCAAGCCTCACACTCATACACAGCGCATGCATAACATGGTGTTCCATGCATGCACCTTCTGCAGCACATGCGCAACGCACGCAGCTGACACGCTTGCACCACTGTGCATACGCAACGCGCACAACGTAAAAAAACCTATAAATACACATGCACACCTGGTACACATTGAGGGGTTTGTGTAGGTGAGGGATAGAAGGCATGCACTGTTGGTTCTTGGTGAAGCAAGGAGAGTGTCAGAAACAGGTGTGCCGTGGAGAGTGCCTGGGTTAGTGAGTGGTGGTGGAGAGTGTCAGAGGCAGGTTTGGTGTGGAGATGTGTGTGGCAAAGCAGGCGAGAGAAAGAGGAGGGGAGGCAAGGAGAAGGCGAGAGAGACAGGAGCTGAGTTGAGGAGCAGGCAGCAGGGAGAGGAGGTGGGGCGAGGAGCAGGTGTGAGGTGTAGCACAGGAGCCGAGGAGCATGGATGTGTGACAGGGAGGGAGAGGGCACAGAGGGCAGGGAGATGGAGCGACAGGACATGGCAGGAGGGGAGGAGGGGGTGCACCTGTTCAGCAGGACCCAGAGCCGGCAGGGAGTGTTGGTCCTGTGGTGGTGGCTGCAGGCCCACCAGGTGTGTTGCAGCCCACACAGGGTCCACTCAGTGCCAAACGAAGGCGTATACCGGTCCCAGCTGAGGAACAGAGGAGGGCTGTGAGATTCAGTCAGCAAGAAAACCACATCCTGCTGGCCAGTGTGTTGGAGCGGTATGAGATGCTCTATGGCTGGCTCAGCAACAGCACCACTATGGCAACACATACACATATGTGGGAGGAGGTACAGGAGGCCATAGCCCAGGCAGGGGGACCAACCAGGGATCTGGACAGCCTGAGAAAGAGATTTAATGCATTAAGCATGGTGTCCGTGCACACATGGTGGCAGAGAGGCAACATGCCATGGGCAGTGGTGGGGGTGCCCCCTTTGCCCCAACTCTCACACCCCTGGAGCAGGAGCTTGCAGACCATCTTGGGCCCATCTACCTGCATGGACTGCCAGAAGCGCTGGACACCGCCCAGCCACAGGCAGGTGGGTATGCACCTTACACCTTGCTGCTCCTTACGCTTGGAATAAACGTCCTTTGTCTATGCGTCAGGCATCTTCTATGGCCCTCCTCCCACTTGAGTTCAAAGCTCATATGTTTGCCTCTGCCTTTGGCTCAAGAGTGTGCTGTTCTCCATTCCTCCCCTTTTTAATCTCACCTTTCTGTCTTCCTTTCACACTTGTTCCTACCTCCTTCCTTTGTCCTGTCTGCCCTGCTCTTGTCTCTTTGCTCCTGTTCCAAATCTCCTTCCACACCTGTTAGTGCATTGTCCTTTTAGATTATAAGCTCTGTTGAGCAGGGATTGTCTTTTTGTGTTTTCACTTTTACAGTGCTGTGTGCGCTTGGTAGTGCCCTATAAATGCTTAGTAGTAGGAGTAGGAGTAGTAGTAGTAAATATGCAGCACACGTACAGGGCATGCCCAAGCACATGTGGCACATGGAGGGGATTGGTGGGGGACCATGTCCTGAGAGCATGCGTGCCTGAACACATGCAACTATGGGGTGATGACACAGCAGCACATGGCAGGGTAGGTACAGGATGTGTGTGACAGGTACCTGGGCCTGTGTGCATGATAGACACAGTCCTGAACGTAGTTGAGGACCGCAAAGCCGTGGAGAGGCAGGGGGCGTGGTGGACAAGGCCCATATCTGATTGAACACTGCATACATTAATGGTCCAGAAAACATACATGCAGAGCTCAGAGGGTTAAGCTGCATAGCAACAATTCACAGCACTACAGATCATCAATGTAACAGAGATGCAAAGGACCTATCTTAGGAGTGGCTAATGATATCCCACTGTAATCAAAGAGCATCACAGCATACATGAGCAGCAATGTAACAGTAAAGAGCCATATTGGGATATCATTTGACAGTATTCAGATAACCTCCTTGTATCATTTCTACATTGTTGCTTTCTAGTGCTATGAAGTTTGGCTGTTCTGCTGGACCCTCTGGGCTGTACATATAGGTGAGTTTGGCCACTGATGTATGCAGAGTTCATGCGATTACAGGGCCTATCTGTCCTTCGAAGTACTCCACCTCCTAAGGATATGTGGTTGGGGGACTAACTGAGGTCTGATTCCTCTACTACTGGAGTTGTCCTATCCAGATTGGACTTGCGTTCCTTCATCACATATGGCTTATGAGGGCTTACATTGAGTTATTGTTTTGTGCCTACTCCTTTTGGGTGTGTTCAGCATTAGCAGCCTGCGCTCTCTGTCCCCCTAAGGTTTACTTGTTAAAATAGTACCTGGCATATACAGTAGATCACAGCCAGTCTTCATACCTCTGCAGCCAGTCTCCAAGCACATTGTGACAGGGGGAGACATACAAGAGGGACATACAACTAGCTCAGAAAACATTGGCCTGGGAGTACCCACACACACCAACAAAACACATTTAACGTCGGTATGCACCTACCTATCCAGGGACATATCACAGACCTCTGACAAGGAAGGGACTAACACATAGGGATGATGACGTAGACGCAAACAAACACCAGCAAACACATCACACACATGTCACAAACTTAACACTCTGTCGGGGCCCACATACAGGGGGGATACCCCACCCACACTCACCAGACATTGGAAGGCACATTACCACACCCATACCAAATGCACATAGCACAACCCCCACAACACCTGGAATCAGCCCTTATACACGTCCCACAGTGCTATATACACATTTCCATACCCCCACACACGGTGCAACCCCATACACAGCAGTGCTCCACCCATCCCCCCAGACACCCCACCACACCCATGGAGTATGGGATAGCTGTCCACCCACACCACACAGTGTCTTGCAAAGCAGAGGGCCCACACACACGTCTGGCTGACACAGACACATCCTGCAACACCTAACGTGCATACCACTCAGAGCAATGCAAGCACATCGCTCACACACAAAATGACGGCACACAATTCCACTCATGACTCCCACATGCACCATGGCCACATGTATTGCTGAGGCCACATCCAAGGTCAGGCGGCCAGTCCATACCTGATACTGCAGATAGAGGGTGCAACACTCAAAACACCCTCCCCCACACACTGCTCCCATGTGATACAGCTACACCAGGGAATGAGGCTACTACCCCCCCCCCCACCTGTGCTGTCCCTATTGTAGGCATACCAACAGCAGACACAAGCGCACAACACATTGATTATGGCAGGGATGTACTACACAAGTGTACATAGGTGCACTGCACAAACTCATCTGTGCTGTGTACCCTTTTCCAACCCCCAGGTGACTACAGGACCATGGAGGCACATGAGGAGGAAGATGTGGCAGGGCCTCAGGATGGTGAGGGGCCAGAGGCCGCAATGTATGGGGACACCACCAGCAATGGCAAAGGCACAACAGGAAACAATGTGCTGACCGAGGCAGAGGATATGCCACCGGATGTCAACGCTACAGTGGAGGCCACTAGCAGCAGCTCACAGGCTCTAGAGGGTACGGAGATGGAGGGGAGTCACCACACCATGCAGGCACCAGGGACATCAGCCACCCCTCCCACAAGCATGGCTACAATCTTGGTGGAGCTGCGGGCCCACAGTGCCTCAGCAAGGCACGATGCCGAAGGTGGGTAACAGCATATACAACAATCCCCATGGGGGTGGACGTAACATCCGCAATGAGATTGCATGTGCACCACAATATGTTGGCAACATAGCAGATCATTTCTTATGTGCGGGGGGGTCTGTGTCATGTGCGTTCCCCCCTCTTGTAGCATGGCTTGTCAGGTGTCAGCATGTGTGAGGAGCTCAGACACACACACACTGTTCATGGCCATATACCCCAAGGAAGCGCACAGTGGAAAACACCTATCCCAGGTCACCTAGACAGCTTACATGACTGACCCCTCCCCATGGGTATTGTTACCTAGCATAGTTTGTCAGCGTAATCTGTACTGTGGGCCAGAGTTTATAGAAAATAGGGCCCCCCAGATATATGTATGTGTGTGCCATGACTCCTCATGTCATCTGGCTTATCTCATATGATCAGTGTGCAGATCAAGCATTGGCACATTGAATTGCGACACTGTACCATGTGTGAGATCTGTGATTCACATGACCCTTCATCAGGACCCTTTCCTGGCATGAGAATGCCTCATGGGACACACAGATGTAACCATGGTCATGCATTGCTAGTTGTTGCGTGCATGATTTTTCTGCAGACTGATCTGGTGGGATATGCCTGACATGTGCATGTGTCACAGTGGGGGCTGTAACAGGTATCTCAAACATTACCTTGTGTCCCACCCACGGGCACTCATCAGGCTCTGTTGGCCATTCACCAGGAGATCCACCAGCTGCGTGCAACCAGCAGACACAATGGCAGGGGTGCTCCTCCATATTGCGGATGCCCTGGAGGCCATAGCTGCCCGTACCAAGCAGCCAGCACCAGAGGCAGCACCAGCAGTCCAGGGACAGAGGGGTGGGTTGGGCCGTGGTCACTGTGGCCAGCCACGGAGGATGTGAACATTAAAAATAAAGATATCACAACCTATTACAACCTATGTGTTGGTTTCCAATGTGTGGCACTGTGATCCCCTACATACCCTGCACCCCATGTTGTCACCCTGCCCACATGTGCCTACCCATATCCCTCAGGGGTGGGGTGTCTGTACTGCCACCAATCATCACACATAGGTTATACCTCCTGGAGTTAGGGCAGAGCTGTGAGAATGAAACAGATGCAGGTACCCTGACACCAGGATCTCTAATTGACCTGTGTGATCAGGTCCAAGGCCTCCTGGGGTTAGGGCAGAGCTGTGAAACCCCAACTGATGCAGTTACCCTGACACCAGGATTTATAATAGACCTCTGTAATCAGGTCCAGGGCCTCCTGGGGTTAGGGCAGAGCTGTGAGAATGAAACAGATGCAGGTACCCTGACACCAGGATCTATAATAAACTTCTGTGATCAGGTCCAGGGCCTCCTGGAGTTAGGGCAGAGCTCTGAGAATGAAAGAGATGCAGGTACCCTGACACCAGGATCTCTAATGGACCACTGTAATCAGGTCAAGGGCCACCTGGGGTTAGGGCAGAGCTCTGAGACTGACACAGATGCAGTTAACCTAAAACCAGGATCTATGCTAGACCTCTGTAACCAAATGTGATGCCTCCTGGGGATAGAACAGACATTTGGGACCACATCACACACAGGTAACATAATACCAGGATGTGTAATAGACCCATGTGATCAGGTCTGTGGGCGTTCTGGGGATAGGGCAGGATTGCAATCCACAACATACGCATTTGCAGTGGCAACAGCTTGGCCCATAGACTGGTATGTCCACCATGTTCTCCATGTATGATATGTGATGCTTGCTGTATTTGTGTTGGACAACCATCATTGTGTGACCTGTCCCCATACACTTACTTCATGGGGGTAGTCAGCAGATCTGTTGTACCGCCTGGTGAGGCGCACCCATGCTCTCCTCACCCGTGCAAGGTCCTGCCTCTTTGCTGCACCCAGGAACAAACGACTCTGTCTGGTGCAGATCAGTTCGCTCAGGATCCTGAGCTCCCTCTGGGTAAATGCGGGCTTCCGTGAACGCCTGTCCATTTTTTCACTCTCGCGATAGTACGCGTTTGTGCGCAACGATGCACATGGTGCATGCGCCGTGTTGTGCAAGTACACGCGCTATCTCGCGGTACTACGCGCTACCTGGCAAAATTATGGCGCACAGTACATGTGGGATTTTGACAGCCAGATCACGTCATAGTATTCTTATTGTAACAGTGAAACGCGCCGCTAATGGTATGGGCCGCTTCTCCAGTCCCCATACACCTGATCTCGCCGCTACGCCACCATTTATTAATATAATTGGTGAATTGGTATTTAAGATAAGGCGGTGAGGCTCCCCGGTGTTGGCCAGTGAGCCCATTATAGGGCGCCTTCTTCGGACCATGCTCAGCGCCACCGTAGTCTACAGGACTAGGGTGAGTAGGTATGTTGACGTTACCCGCACACTACAGAGATGTGTCTAACTGTTACAGCCATGCAAAAAGGTGCCACTTCAGATGCTCTTTCTGATGTTGTTGCACTGAAGGATTTGAACCTAGGAGAGCAGGCTGCATAGTCACTGTACTAACCAGTGTGCTATGCCTCTATGGCCATTGTTATAGCTAGGACTGACTACAGAACAACTGCACGTCAATGCACATACATTCTGCTGTGCTTACTGGGATAGGGGAGACCCACAGCTAAGGCAGTTTCCAGGCCACACTACCGTAGGGAAATGACTGTGGACGCAGAGGCCATGGGTTTGATCCCACAGTGGTATTATGTAAGAAGGCTGTCTGAGGCATTACCCTTTAATTTAAATCAGTGCCATCTGAGGCATTTCCTTTTTTAATTTAAATTAGTGCTGCCAGCAAAAACACCCTCCTAGTGCCGTAACCTAAGATGCCGCATAAGGCACCCTATAAGGCACTCCATAGGGCACATTATAAAGTGCACTGTCCGCCAAGGGCGCTGTATAGGGTGCCTTATGAAGCACCTTAAGGCTACAGCACTGTGAGGGTGCATTTTGCTGGCAGCACTGATTTAAATGAAAAGGAAAAGCCTCAGACAGCCATCTTAAATAACACCCCCTGTGGGATCAAACCCCAAACCTCTGACTCCACAGTTAATGAAGTAACCAGTGGGCTACTTCTCTATAGCTACTAATACCCTCCTGGCTGGCTACAGAAAGACTGTAGGTCACCACACAAACCGTCTGCTGTGGTTACCAGGATAGGGTAAACCCACCCGTACCCATGATGCACTACACATGCAGATCAGCAGTCTACAGCTAATCACAAGATGGGGTATGCACCCCCACAGCACCTCTGCCTGGTAGGGGGAACTGACTGTGTGCACCCCCACAGCACCTCAGCCTGGTAGGGGTAACTGACCATGTGTGTTACTGGCACAGAGTAGCTACAGACCGTGACATTATGTGGGTCCTGTGCTCACCCTGAGGGTGAGGAGGGGTGCACAGCATCCTCCCCCCCTCCCCCCTCCCCTGCTCAGGATGGGGGACAGGATCTCCCACCAACAGATCCACATTCTACCTCTCTGTAGTGGTGGGTAAAATATGGGGACTGGGTTGGCAGGAAACACAGCTGGGACTTAAACCTGTGACCTTCTGCTTCTGAACACACTGGCTGTGTGCACTGCACCACCGTGTTGCCACAGAGACAGTGTATTCCCTGGTGATACCATGACTGTTCATCAGACAGGGCCTGATGAACAATAGCGAGATCGCTATTGAGCATGCGCTGGCGTCTCACTTTTGGATCAGCAACGACGAAGGAGGTCGGTGTAGTTGGTGAGCGTTGAAACAGGGCGTATGGATTTGGATCGCCCAAAACGCAGTGCTGTGTCTGCTTCTCTGCTACTTTCAAGTGCTGATGTGCTACTTTCAAGATTTCATCTATGATTTTGGCTCCTTGAGATTTTTCCAAGGGGAGCTTTTCAGGGCCAATTGCCTGCTTCGGTTTGAACGGGGTCGAGACTGCCATTTTGAGAGTCTTCAGATAAGTACCTTTTTGTGGTGGGTCACTGGCCCTGTGTCTTAAAGCTTTTTAAAGTCTTTTTCCAAGTAATTTCATGACTTTTTATGGTTTAGTGGTGACACTTTGAAGTGGTGTTGCACCTTATTTATTGTACAGCTCTTATATGGGCTTAACAAATTATTGAGTAAAATGGAATAATAGCTTCAAGAGGTAGTTTCACTGTCTGAAGGCTATACTTCCGACATTTATTGATTCATATACGTCAGATGGTGACTCCGTTTTCACATATTTCTCTATTTTGAATTGGGATTGAAAAAAAAAAGGGGAGAAATTTTTGTTAGGTTGCTTGTTTGGATTTTCAAGAAAAACAAGGAGCACCTGTGGGACTAGAAACCCCAGTCCTTCCAGCCTGAGGTTGCTGTCCTCTAGTGGGATTTGAAACCCCTGACCTTCAGCAACTTGCCCCAACCACTAGGCCACTCATCCCATAAATGCTCTAAATGTTATCCCTAAATTCACTATTTTCTTCTCACAGCTGCCAATCGCCATCCCCATGAAGATCCTGCAGAAATGACAAGTAAAAGTTCTCGAAATTCATCTGGGGAGGGAAAAGGGCAAAGATAAACATAATTTGATTATCTCGAGACAAAGAACAGGGTTGAGTTAAACTTCCAATATTGAAAACATATTATAGGGCAGCCATGCTGCAAGAGTTGCAGGTACACCACAGCTCTCTGGTAGATGCACTTTGGGTACCTTTGGTTCGGGCAGTACTAACCCCTGTGGGAATCTGGGACAGACTACTGGGGGAGGGGAAATGTAGGCACTCCACCACCCCTTTGTGGCTCCACTGCTAGCCCAAGCAAGATATTGTATGAAAATGAAATACTTCCCTTTCATATTTTCAAAATGGTCACAGATAAGGGACTTCCATCCCCTCACAGGTCCAGAATATAGAGTGGTAATACAGAAGCTTGAAGGACTAGAAAAGGGGACTGTTACTTCTGGAGAGAGATCTGCAATTGTGAGTATATACTTCTGGGAATTTTCTGAAAGGACCTCTTTGTATTAAAGCTAATTAATCTGTGAACCCACTGTTTTTTGTTAAATCAGTCAGGGCCTAGTAGCAGCAGTTTAAGTTTAAATTTAAAACACAGAAGAGAACTTTCTGGTTACATTTCATACCCAGCAGAGAGCTTGTAGTTTACATTTAATAGTCACACAGGGCCTAGTATCAGCAAAGTACTTTTAGTTTAAATTTAAAACACAGAAGAGAGCTTTCTGGTTAAATTTGGAACCCAGCAGAAAGCTTGTAGTTTAATTTTAATAGTCACTCAGGGCCTAGTATCACCAAAGTACTTTTAGTTTAAATTTAAAACACAGAAGAGAGCTTTCTGGTTAAATTTAGAACCCAGCAGAGAGCTTGTAGTTTAAATTTCATAATAAGTCAGAGCCTATCAGCAGCAAAGAGCTGTAATTAAAATCAAATCAGAATATAGCTTAGCATAAAAGGCAAAACAGGGTCAGTACTCTTTGAGCAACAAATAAACTCTTCTAGAGACCTTTACAAAGAGGCCTTCTACCTAGGGGGCAAGAGACCTGTGAAACATTTTCAATAAGTGTTAACACCAGGTGGCAGGTCAAAAGGCCATTTTGAAAGACTCCTTCTATCCAAGCAAGTACTGTTAATCACCCACGAAGTTGGTCACAACTTACCTCAGAAGCACAGGACAGGGTACTGTGTAGCAGCCCTCTTTTAATAAGTGTTAATTCCCTCCCTCCAAAACACCCACCCATCCCTGGGATAGGGGTAGCTTTATAGGTACTTACACATCTTAAATGAAAGGAGGTGCTCTCAGGTGAAGCTCGTTATCCAAATCAGTCATACACTAAGGACCTGAGATTAATTAAGCTTCAGGTGAACAAGGTATATTAAACATATTAGATACAGTTTTATTAGTATAAATATCCATAGCAACCCTTAGTAAATAAAGAACTTAAAGATCTAAACACAAGCTTAAAACTAAGATGCAGACAGCAGTCCAGCAGCGAGATGGGGGCTTTCCAGTCTTTTGCATTGAGTGTCACATATTTATTTATTTTATTATTTATTTACATTTCTTATATACCGCACTATTTGACATCAGCGCGGTTTACATCGAACAAAACATTTCAGTACACAAAAAATGTCTGAGTTACATTAAACAGGGTTAACAACTTGGATAACAGGGTAATTTTAAAACTCAGGTAAATAAACTTTGATTGTAATGTAAACTATTTACATCTATAAGTTAGGGCACCGTTGAGACGTAATGGTCAGTTGAGCCTTGAACTTACTAAGTGGGGAATTCAAGGTCAATGGGTGATTCAGAGTTTCTATAACTAACAGAGATGGGTCGTGATTCTGCACTCACTGGGAAGTATATAAGGAATAGGTAATGTTTGAGGGCCTTTCTGAATTGGAGTATGTTGGTGATTGCTCTAATATCAGGTGGCAACATATTCCAAAGCTTTGGGGCACGGAGACTGAAAGCCCTGTTTGCTGTTGATGAGGTGCTTTTTGTAAGTTCACGGGGAACCAATAGCGTATTTAATGCCATTGATCTTCTTGATCTATTAGAAGAAATGGGTTTGATGAGTTCAGTTAATGATGTGGATGAGAGACTGTTTACCGCTTTGAAGGTAAGTAGTAATGTCTTGAAAATGATCCTGGCCTGTACAGGAAGCCAGTGTAACTGCTTCAGAAGGGGCGACACATGCTCACTCCTAGATGCCCCATAGAGAATCCTCGCAGCGCTATTCATTGCAAGCTGTAAAGGGTTCAAGGTGGATTGAGGGAGGCCTAGCAAAATGACATTAGCATAGTCAAAGTGAGGCATGATCAGAGCCTGGTAGATGGTACGGAAATCCTCAGGTTCAAGCAGTGGGCGAAGATGTCTTAGTGACCGGATTTTGTAGTATATGGATCTTACCGTGTTAGCTATATGCGCCTTCATGTCCAGGTTCTGATCGAGTGTAACACCCAGATAACGTATTTGCTGTTTTGATTGTAGCTCAGCATCTTTCACCTTAAGGAATTGTGGAGGGCTGAAGTTCGGGTTCTTTGACATGAAAAGCACCTCTGTCTTCTTATGTTGAATCCGGAGGTTTTGTGATAAGAGCCATTCCGATATGGCGTCAAAACATTTGCTCAGAGGGGACAGGTCCAAATTGTCAATGTTGAAAGGCATATAAAGCAGGACGTCATCCGCATATATCATGCAACCTACATTGAAAGACCGGATGATCTTGCAAATAGGTTGCATATAAATATTGAACAACAAAGCAGAGAGAGAGGAACCTTGTGGGACCCCTTGCCATTGGTGGAATGGATCAGACATCACTCCCCCAGCACGAACATGTTGCCATCTTTCGGATAAGTACGATCTGCACCACTCAAGGGCAGTTCCGCCTACTCCTTTCTCCTTCAGCCGTAATAGGAGGAGGTCATGGCTCACAGAGTCAAAAGCAGCGGCTATGTCCAGGAACACAAGTGCGAAACCCTGTCGGATGTTGTTGATACCAGAAATTATGGTATTGAGGAGAGCTGTGAGGAGAGTCTCTACACCATGTGACTCTCTGAAGCCATGTTGGCAAGGATCCAATGGAGCATTGGTATCGATGTGGTCTTGCAATTGACATTGTACCTCCTTTTCTATTAACTTCGCGAGAAAAGGAATACTTGAGATGGGTCTGTAGGAGTCTACCTTTTGAGGATCTAACTTACAGTTTTTCAGGAGAGGTCTGATGGAAGTTTGCTTGAGGGCAGATGGGAATGTACCGGAGTTGAAAGACAGGTTTACTATTTTAGTTATTATTGGGCTGAATTCACAACGCAGTTCCCTTATCCAGAAGGCTGGGCAGGGGTCCGTCTGAGCAGTTGTGGAATTGAGAGACATGATCAGATCCTCAATTCGCTTCTTGGTAGGGGTAGAAAAAATGGTTAGAGCTGTTTGGCAATCTTGATCTGTGGGGGTTAATTTTAATGGAGGTTTATTTGTTTGTGTAAGCTTGGATTGTAGGTAGGCTGCGAAGTCTTGAGGATGGATCTCGCCTTGCTTTTCAGGGGCTGGCTCTTTAGATAAGGTCTTGACTAGGTTAAACAAATCATGAGGTTTGTTTAGTGCACGCCTCAAGGTGTCCGTGTGGTACCGCTTCATTTTCTCTGAGATGGCCTTGCGGTGGATGGATAGCTGATTGAGGTAGGCTGCCTGGTCTGCTGTTGAGCGAGACCGACGCCAGCGCTTCTCGAGGTTCCGTAGTTGGGATAGTGATCCTCTCAGGTCATCTGTGTACCATGGTGCAGAAGCTCTCTTTCTAGGCAGCCTGTTGAGTGATGGTCGTATTGCAATCGAATTAAGACTGGTGTTCCAGCAGGTGATTAGATCTTCTATTTCTAGGGAGGCCTTGTTACGAAGTGAGCATGTTCCAGCAAGGATGCGATCTCTGTTGAAAGGAAGAAAACTCCTAGCCAGAGATTTGGGGCTGTTATCCGGAGCATTGTTGGTCATTGAATGTCTGTTGTGCGTAGGGATTTGGAAAAAGATGAGTTTATGATCTGACCATGGTACATCAGTAATAGATATCGCGGCAGTGTAAGATTGGGTGTTTAAGGACTGTGGGGCAAAGATAAGATCAAGGGTGTTTCCCTTTACATGGGTAGGTTCATGGATTAGTTGTTGGTATCCCAGGGATTCAAGTGCTTCGAGGAAGGCGGAAGAGTGACTATCTTGGAGAGCTGGCAGGTTAAAATCACCCACAATCCAAGTTGGGATATTAGGATTCTGAATGTTGGATGCCAGATCTATAATGGCTGGAAGGACTTCTGGGGAGGATGAAGGTGCTCTGTATAGAAGGCTTATCGTGCATAATTTGTTGGAGATAGAAACTAACTCGAGGTGGTCAGATCTAGGGGTATCTTTCAGCTGGAACTGAAGGTCTGATCTGGAGAGAATGAGCACGCCCCCTCCTCGCTTGTTTTGTCTGTGACTGGCAAACACTGAGAAATTTGGTGGAAGAAGTTGGTTAAGTAGCACATTGTCTTCTGCAGAAAGCCACGTTTCAGTAACCATGAGAATATCAAGGTTATGTAGGGAAATAGTATCCGCAATCACCGGCCATTTCGTACGAATTGAACGGGCATTGATGAGAGCACATTTCAGGCTTTGTGAGTAGAGGCTTTCGTCTTGTTTGGCTCTCGTCGAAAGTTGGAGTGGAATGTATATTAGATGCTGGTGATGTGCCCGAGAGTTCCCATTATAACTGAACTTGGGTGTACCTGACGCTCTTTTTCCTTGGCCGTATAGGATTGGTATCCGGTTGCCCTCAAGGGTTAGAGCTCGGGAGAATGAGAGGCAGAAGGAGAAGATTAGGTAACAGCCCGTTAAGGTAATAGGGGAACCCATCTTACTCACTCTGAATGTAGTCGCAGAGACAGTGAGATATTACTAGTGAGTGGGAGAGATTTGTGAGAATTCAGTAGGGCTATTTCTCATTGGCAACGAAAACAAGCTAATTCTCTTATTCTGGGTATAGATTGGTTATGGAATACAGATCAATTATTCAAGTAACACAGTTTATACAGGCAAGATTTAACATTAGCAGACTAGACTAACCTAGATAGCATACAGGCTGCCTGCAAGAAGGTAAAGGAAGTATCTATTCAGAGTGAAAAAAGCACAATCTATTGATTTAGGTATAGATTAGTTATTATATGCATATATAATAGGCCCGCAAGTTATTATGCATATATAATAGCACAAGTAATACAGATTAGGCAGGCAGGATGATATATAGAAGATTAGATTGCGCGGGATGTTTACATGGCTGTCTGCAGGAATGCAAAGAGAAGTATCTGTTTAGAGTGGATACAAAGTTAACAGATCACTAAGTATAGTAATACAGAGTTACCAGCTTGTTGTCAGACAGCATTCATTGATGTTTCAGGTTGAACAGGCTGCTCTTCGCTATTTAGTCAGCTCTTCCGGAGGACCTGAGCAGCTCTTCAGTGATCATTAAACAATTGTAGATGGTGCTGACAGAACATAGAGAGCTTCCTCAAAGAATTCGGCCACAGTCTACGAAACGGCGCCACGGACCTCGCCTAAGGGCCGCGCCAAAGGGCCCTCTGGCGAGGCCCTCAGGCGCGGGCCCGCTAGGCGCGGGCACGCCCGCTTGGCGTTCTTTTAAACTGTGCCGCCGCCTGCCCGGATTGGGCAGTGATCCCTGGTGGGGGTGGTTGTTGCTCCGGCCGGCTCGATCCCCGCCGGGAGAGCTGTTGAAGAGGCCGGAGTGCAGGAAAGGACCTCGCGCCCGCTTGGCGCTCTTTTAAACTGTGCCGCCGCCTGCCCGGATTGGGCAGTGATCCCTGGTGGGGGTGGTTGTTGCTCCGGCCGGCTCGATCCCCGCCGGGAGAGCTGTTGAAGAGGCCGGAGTGCAGGAAAGGACCTCGCGCCCGCTTGGCGCTCTTTTAAACTGTGCCGCCGCCTGCCCGGATTGGGCAGTGATCCCTGGTGGGGGTGGTTGTTGCTCCGGCCGGCTCGATCCCCGCCGGGAGAGCTGTTGAAGAGGCCGGAGTGCAGGAAAGGACCTAGCGCCCGCTTGGCGCTCTTTTAAACTGTGCCGCCGCCTGCCCGGATTGGGCAGTGATCCCTGGTGGGGGTGGTTGTTGCTCCGGCCTGCTCGATCTCCGCCGGGAGAGCTGTTGAAGAGGCCGGAGTGTATGATTATCTCCCAGTTGGTGAGAGGTCTTACGTGTGCACTAGATGCAAGGAGCTCTTTGCCCTCAGGGAACAAGTCCGTTCTCTGGAGGCTAAAGTAGCAGACTTGGAAAACAAAAGAAAGACAGAGAGGTACATAGACGAGACCTACAGGGATATAGTCCTGAAGTCCCACCTCCAATCTGGCAGCATCCTGTTACCATGGAGGAGAGAGGTCACGTGACAGGAGAGCATCACCCTGGTGTGGCAGGAAGTGATCCTGTAACTAGGAACTGTCCTCCAGGTGATGTAAAACCCTCTCGCACTGATGAAGTTTCTCCAGGGCCATGTGCCCATGAGGGAAGGGTTAGGACAGCCGTTATAGTGGGTGATTCAATCATTAGGCATGTAGATAGCTGGGTGGCTGGTGGACATGAGGATCGCCTGGTAACATGCCTGCCTGGTGCGAAGGTAGTGGACCTCACGCGCTACCTAGATAAGGTCTTAGATAGTGCTGGGGAGGAGTCTGCTGTCTTGGTACATGTCTGTACCAATGACATAGGAAAATGTGGTAGGGAGGTTCTGGAGGCTAAATTTAGGCTTTTAGTTAGGAAGTTGAAATCCAGAACTTCCAGGGTAGCATTCTCCAAAATGCTTCCTTTTCCATGTGCAGGACCCAAAAGGCAGGCAGGCTATGGAGTCTCAATGCGTGGATGAGACAATAGTGCAGAGATGAGGGTTTTGGATTTGTTAGGAACTGGGGAACATTCTAGGGAGAGGAGGGGCTCTTCCGAAGGGATGGGCTTCACTTTAATTGGGATGGAACCAGGCTGCTGGCATTAACCTTTAAAAAGGAGATAGAGCAGCTTTTAAACTAGATAATAGGGGAAAGCCGACAGTCGCCCAAGAGTGGATGGTACGGAAGAATGTATCCTTGAAGGATACAACCAAAAGCAGAGAGGTTCCAAAAAAGAGTAAAGTAGCCCAAATGCCCTTGAGTATGGAGCAGACAGAGCTTAAAGATCCCAAATTACCCTTGTCTAACAATAGCCAAATTAATATGAATAAAATACAGTCTCTAAAATTCTTGTATTCAAATGCTAGAAGTCTAAAAAATAGGATGGGAGAGTTAGACTATATAGCATTAAATGAGAGGTTAGAAATGATTGGAATATCAGAGACATGGTGGAAGGAGGACAACCAGTGAGACACTGTGATACCTGGGTACAAACTAAATGATAGAGCTGATCAAATTGGTGGAGGGGTTGTGCTCTATATTAGAGAGGGCTTTGAGTCAGAAAGGATTAAAGTTTTGCAGGAAACAAAATTTGCTGTAGAATCTCTATGGATTGAAATTCCATGTAAAAAGGGGAAGGCGATGGTAGTGGTGGTGTACTATCGACCGCCTGGCCAGAATGAACAAATGGATGATGAAATGCTCAAAGAAATCAAGGAAGCTAACAAAAGTTACAGCGCAGTAATAATAATGGGTGATTTCAATTACCCCGTTATCGACAGGGTCAGTGTCACGGAAGGACATGCTAGGGAGATGTTACCCATGACAGAAGTGATATTTAAAGGTGTGGAAGAATTGAAGGAAATATTGATACATCAGGAAGATGTATTACAACTATTAGATAAACTGAAGAGTAGCAAATCACTTGGGCCGGATGGTATACATCCAAGGGTGTTGAAAGAACTGAAATATGAGATTGCAGACCTGCTATTAGTAATCTGTGAATTTTCATTAAAATCAGCTGTAATACCTGAAGATTGGAGGATTGCCAATGTAACGCCAATTTTTAAAAAGGGTTCCAGGTGTGTTTCGGGAAACTACAGACCGGTGAGCCTGACGTCAGTACCAGGAAAAATGGTAGAAACCATCATAAAGAATAAAATTACTCAGCATGTAGATAGTCATGGCCTAATGGGAGACAGCCAACATGGCTTTAGACAAGGAAGATCTTGTCATACTAATCTGTTATGTTTTTTTGAAGGTGTGAATAAACATGTGGACAATGGTGAGTCGTTTGAAATAGTGTATCTGGACTTTCAGAAAGCCTTTGACAAGGTCCCTCATCAGAGACGTCTGGCAAAACTAAAGAGTCATGGGATAGGAGGCAGTGTACCATTGTGGATCAGGAACTGGTTAAAAGATAGAAAGCAGAGGGTAGGGCTAAATGGCCAATTTTCCCAATGGAGAAAGGTGAATAGTGGTGTACCCCAGGGATCTGTGCTGGGTCCACTGCTTTTTGACATATTCATAAATGACCTGGAAAGGGGAATAACGAGTGAGATTATCAAATTTGCAGATGACACAAAATTATTTAAAGTTGTTAATACCCAAGAAGATTGTGGAAAATTGCAAGAGGATCTTGATAAATTGGAAGACTGGGCATCAAAGTGGCAGATTAAATTTAATGTGGACAAGTGGAAAGTTATGCACCTAGGGAAGAACAACCCAAACTATGGTTAAACGATGCAAGGTTCCACATTAGGAACCACCACACAGGAAAAAGATTTAGGCGTCATTGTGGATAACATGATAAAACCCTCGGCCCAGTGTGCAGCGGCGGCCAAGAGAGCAAATAGAATGCTAGGTATCATAAGGAAAGGAATGGAAAATAAAACAAAAGATATTATAATGCCTCTTTCTCATTCCATGGTGAGACCGCACCTTGAATATTGTGTGCAATTCTGTTCGCCGTATCTTAAAAAGGATATAGCGTTATTAGAAAAGGTTCAGAGAAGAGCCACCAAAATGGTAAAGGGGATGGAAGGATACTCTTATGAAGAAAGGCTAAAAAGTTTAGGGCTCTTTAACCTGGAAAAGAGACGGCTGAGGGGAGATATGATTAAAGTCTATAAATTAATGAACGGAGTGGAATGGGTAAACATAGAACGATTGTTTACGTTATCAGAATATAGAAGGACTAGGGGACATGCAATGAAGCTACAGGGTAAACTATTTAAGACTAATAAAAGAAAATATTTTTTCACTCAATGTGTAATCAAACTCTGGAATTTGTTACCGGAGGATGTAGTAAAGGCTGTTAGTGTAGCTGGGTTTAAAAAAGATTTGGACAAGTTCCTAGAGGAATTGTCCATATACCATTATTAAGAAGGGACTCAGGATATCAATGCTTGACCCAATACAAGCATTGTGGAACCTGTGTCTTTTGGGGAAACTGTTAGGTACGTATGACCTAGATTGGCCACTTTTAGAAACAGGATACTGGGCTTGATGGACCTTGGTCTGACCCAGTATGGCATATCTTATGTTCTTATGTTCTTAAGCTGGAAGAGAAGGGTATTAGTTTTTTCTCAGGTTTGATTTCAGAAGGGACCTGCCGCTCACTGGCAGATCAAGAGACGACAGGCTCAAAAATCCCATACTATGAATACTTTCAACTCAGACACTTCTTAGGGCATAATAGAGTCTCCACACAAATAATTCATATCCCAATGTGGTTGGAACAGTTATTGCTTGAAGGAGCTGGATAAAAAGGCCCTCGTATCTAAAATATACTGTGGATTATTGCAAGAAACTGAACCCTTGGTGCCAGAACATGTAGCGAGCTGGCATAATTAACAGAGAAGGCCTGGAAAAATATCCACACAAGGTTCCATAAAGGGATGTGGGAATTGGAAATAAGTACAATTTCAAATAATCCATCCAGCTATACAAGGCAGGTAGGATATCCTCAGATAGATGATGGTGGAACTGTGGGGACTGGGGCACTTTCTATCATATGTGGTAAGAGTGCCCGCAGATCAGTAATTACTGGGAGGAGGTGACAAATACACTTGGGGGCACCCTAGAGGTACCCGTTTTATGGGAGCCAATAGAATTTCTGTTGGGAGGGGATGCATCCGCTCCGAAGGCTTATCAGTCCCTTAAGGCAAAACTATTGTTAATGACTAGAGTAAATTTGGCCTGGAAATGGAAATCAGTAAGTGGGCCCTCATTGACTGAGTGGGAGACCAAGGTGTGGGACGCGGCCACATTTGACAAAATTAGATATAACCTGAAAGGGGCACAAATTAGATGGGAGATGATCTGGTCGCCATGGGAGAGATGGATGGAGAGAACGGGGAGGAAATATAGTGAGATCCTGTAGACAGCCCCGGAGGTAATATCACAGAGCCACAGGGATCAGACAGGAGTGAGCACCCCCTGAAAACAAGGTACCTAGGGACAAACCTAACAAAACAAAAGGTTTTATACCCCACTGAGTAACAGAAGGAGTGTTTAAATAGAGAAGAGGTTCATTCTGCTATAAAGTTGTACATTTATAAAGTTGTAAGTTTGTAAGATTAAGAGAAATATGTATTGTTACATTATTATGCTGTACAACTCAGATGCGGCCCTCCCTCCACGACACCCGCCCACCCCTGGGATAATCATAGCTTTATAGGTGCTTAAACCTCTTAAAGGAAAGGAGGTGCCATATTCACTCTCAGGTGCAGCTGTTTATTCTCATCAGCACACATTAAAGACCTGAGATTAATTAAACTTCAGGTGAACAAAGTACATTAAATGTATTAGGTATAGTTTTATTAGTATAAGTATCCCTAGCAACCCTTAGTAAGTAAAGAACACAAATATCTAAACACAACCTTAAAGCGAAGATGCAGACATTAATCCAGCAGCGAGATGGGGGCTTTCCAGTCTTCTGCATTGAGTGTCACATGTATGATTTTCTCCCACTTGGTGAGGGGTCTTATGTGTGCACAAGGTGCAAGGAGCTCTTTGCTCTCAGGGAACGATTCCACCCTCTGGAGGCAAGAGTAGCAGACTTGGAAGACATAAGGAAGACAGAGAGGTACATAGACGAGACCTGCAGGGATATAGTCCTGAAGTCCCATTTCCAGTCTGGCAACATCCCTGTTGCCATGGAGGAGAGAGATCATGTGACAGGAGAGCATCACCCTGGTGTGGCAGGAAGTGATCCTGTAACTAGGACCTGTCCTCCAGGTGATGTAAAACCCTCTCGCACCAAGGAAGTTTCTCCAGGGCTATGTGCAAATGAGGAAAGGGTTAGGACAGCCGTTATAGTTGGTGATTCGATCATTAGGCATGTACTGTAGATAGCTGGGTGGCTGGTGGACATGAGGATCGCCTGGTAACATGCCTGCCTGGTGCGAAGGTAGCGGACCTAGATAAGGTCTTAGACAGTGCTGGGGAGGAGTCTGCTGCCTTGGTACATGTCGATACCAATGACATAGGAAAATGTGGTAGGGAGGATCTGGAGGCTAAATTTAGGCTTTTAGGTAGGAAGTTGAAATCCAGAATTTCCAGGGTTGCATTCTCCGAAATGCTTCCCGTTCCAAGCGCAGGACCCAAAAGGCAGGCAGAGCTCCGGAGTCTCAATGCATGGATGAGACGATGGTGCAAGGATGAGGATTTTGGATTTTTTAGGAACTGGGGAACATTCTGGGGAAAGGAGAGACTCTTCTGAAGGGATGGGCTTCACCTTAACTGGGATGGAACCAGGCTGCTGGCATTAACCTTTAAAAAGGAGATAGAGCAGCTTTTAAACTAGATAATAGGGGAAAGCCAACAGTCGCCCAAGAGCACATGGTTCGGAACAATGTATCCTTGAAGGATACTACCAAAAAAATGAAGTAAGGGCACATCAGCAGAGAGGTTCCAAAAAAGACAGAGGTAGCCAAAATGCCCTTGAGTACAGAGCAGATAGAGTTTAACGATTCTAAATTGTCCCTGCCTACTGATAACCAGATTAATATGAATAAAATAAATTCTCTAAAATGCTTGTTTGCAAATGCTAGAGGTCTAAAAAATAAGATGGGAGAGTTAGAATATATAGCACTAAATGAGAAGTTAGATATGATTGGTATCTCAGAGTCATGATGGAAGGAGGACAACCAGTGGGACACTGTGATACCTGGGTACAAATTATATCTCAATCATAGAGGTGATCAAATTGGTGGAGGGGTTATGCTCTATGTCGCAGAGGGCATTGAGTTAAAAAGCATTAAAGTTTTGCAGGAAACAAAATTTTCTGTAGAATCTCTATGGATTGAAATTCCATGTAAAAAGGGGAAGGCGATGGCAGTGGGGTTGTACTATCGACCGCCTGACCAAAATGAACAAATGGATGATGAAATGCTCAAAGAAATCAGGGAAGCTAACAAAAGATACAGAACAGTAATAATAATGGATGATTTAAATTACCCCGGTATTGACTGGGTCAGTGTCACAGCAGGACATGCTAAGGAGATAAAGTTTCTAGATGAAATAAATGACTGCTTCTTAGAGCAGCTGGTTCATGAACCGACCAGAGGGGAAGCCATTTTGGACTTAGTCCTTAATGGAACACCAGATCTGGTGCAAGAGATAAGGGTGTTGGGGCCACTTAGCAATAGTGATCATAGCATGATCGTGTTTGATTTAATTAATGGAGGAGGGATGGTAAGGAAGTCCACAGTACTACCTTTTAACTTTCAAAAGAGAAACTATGATAAAATGAGGAAAATAATTAAGAAAAAACTAAAAGAAGCAGTTGCAAAGGTCAAAGACTTACGTCTTTTTGCTGGGTTGAGGAGCCCACTGTGGGAACCTCTGCACACAGGGCACCTGGTCCTGGGCCGAAGCCCAACAATGGATCAACTTCTTGAAGCTCAGGGCCATATTCCTGGTGCTCTAGGCCTTCCGCCACCATCTCCAGCATGGGACAGTGCTCATTTGGACCGACAACCAAGTGGCTATATTCTACATGAACAAAAAGGGAAGCTTGGGCTCCTACACCCTCTGATCATATGAATAAAATGGGTAAGGTTGGCGGGAGCAGAAGCTGGTAAGCTGGGCAATGGCCAGGCAGGTGAAGAGGTCCATCTGGGGGGTCCTCCAGAGCCGGAATAGCCTGTGGGCTACTCCAGGTTTAGCCACACCTCATGCAGTTGCTTAGCCTGTCTGCGTGGACAGTGTCTTGGCCCAGCAGGTGGACCACTCTCAGGAGCATCCCCTGGCTGATTTCATATGATCAGAGGGTGTAGGAGCCCAAGCTTCCCTTTTTGTTCCTGAGAACATCAGGTGTTCCATCACTAGGCAGAGCAGCCATGGAAATCACGGCTACCTGGGCCACTGGGGGCTATCAGGATTAGCAACACCCTGTCCCAAAAGACCTTGAATAGGGTCTTGGCAACCAGCGGCATGGGTGGGAAGGCATACAGAAGTCCTTCAGTCCACGAGATGATAAAAGCATCTGTATGCCTTCCCACCCATGCCGCTGGTTGCCAAGACCCTATTCAAGGTCTTTTGGGACAGGGTGTTGCTAATCCTGATAGCCCCCAGTGGCCCAGGTAGCCGTGATTTCCATGGCTGCTCTGCCTAGTGATGGAACACCTGATGCTCTCAGGAACTCACTGGGGCTGCTGACTCAAGAGGAGGGCTCCCTCCATCACCCCAACTTGGGGTCTCTGGCTTTAACAGTATGGCTACTGAATGGGTAGCCTTAGCTCTATTTAACCTCTCGGTGAAGGAGGTCCTGCTGGCCTCTCGCAAGCCTTCCACAAGACATGCCTACGCCTTCAAATTTATTTTATTATTTATTTAGTATACATTTGTATACCGCTACTTCCAGCGATCAGCAGCGGTTTTGATTACAGATTGGAAATTGTCAAATCATGACAGGAAATTTTTGAGGTATAAACACATTGATTAGACAGGAAAGCACAGCACACAGAGAACATGGGCTATGGAGAGTTAAGTGGCTTGCCCAAGACCACAAGGAGCACCTGTGGGACTAGAAACCCCAGTCCTTCCGGCCCAAGGTTGCTGTCCTCCAGTGGGATTTGAACCCCCGACCTTCCGGCCCGAAGTACCTTGCCCCAACCACTAGGCCACTCCTCCACTCCAAATGGCAAAGATTTTCCATGTGGTGTTCGGAGAAACAAGCAGACCCCCTTCTGCATGATGCAGCTAGTCCTGCAATACCTGCTGCACCTTTCCCATGCTGGACTCAAGTCCATCTCAGTCAGGGTGCACCTGTGTGCCCTTTCAGCACACCACCACCCTATCGAGGGCAAGCCTCTCTCAGCTCAGTCCCTCGTCACCTGCTTCCTGCGGGGCCTACTGCAAGCTCCCAATCCGCCCACCCCCAGGGGAATGGGACCTTAACATAGTGCTGATGCAGCTGACCTGGCTGCCATTTGAGACCCTGGCCACCCACGGTACCTTTCTTGGAAGGATGCCTTCCGGGTTGTGCTCACCTCCGCTTGCAGAGTCAGCGAGCTCCAGGATCTGGTGGCAGAGCCACCATATACAAGGTTCTAAAAACAGGGTCTTGCTTTGCACACATCCCAAATTTCTGCCAAAATTGGTCTCCTCCTTCCACCTCAATCAGAAGGTGGTGCTGCCCATCTTCTTCCCTCGGACTCATGCCAGCAACGCGGAGGCCATATTTCATACTCTGGACTGTAAGAGGGCCCCGTCCTTCTACCTGCAGCATATCCAGGGCCACCACAAAGCCTTTCAGATTTTCGTCTCCTATGACCCCAGCCTGCTGGGGGAGGCAGTAACCAAGCGGACCCTGCCTACCTGGGTTGCAGACTGCATTGCCCTCGCATACGAACAGGCTGAGCTCTCACTGGAGCGCTGAGTCACGGCTCACAGCGTCAGGGCTATGGTGACCTTGGTTGCAAACTTGCTCTTTGTCCCGATGATAGACATCTGCCGGGCCACCACTTGGTCTTCAGTCCATACGTTTGCAGCTCACTACTGCCAGGAGAGGGAGTCCCGATGTGACAGCACCTTCGGCCAGGCTGTACTCCTTGATCTTTTTGGGGTTCAGACAATTCCGACCTTCTGACCCTTCTGTGTTTAGGCTACTGGAGTGATGGTTCTCCCTGGACACTGGGATACTTTCAGAGTCTGTCCTTTGGACTTGTTGCTATTCAGGCTTGACCGTGTCTTTTCTACAGGTTGTTGGTAGCCAGTAACTAGGGAGTCCCATATGTGAGGACTAACTTCCTGCTTGTTCCTGGAGAAAGTGTAGTCAGTCACCTGTAACTACTGTTCTCCAGAGAGAGCAGGAATCGGTCCTCACAACCCTCCCTCCTCCCTGTAGAGTTGCCTTAACTATATCAATTTATTTTTTGCTGCCTTAGCTATGTCATATGACTGAGCAAGATGGCACCCTTGGATGGGAAGAGGCATGCGTGGTGGCATCTCCCGGGGGCTTTCTTTGGGGGCTGGAGAGATGCTTCTACACGGGCTCCATCAGCGCCATCACCCATATGTGAGGACTGATTCTTGCTGTCCCTGGAGAATACATGTTACAGGTGAGTGGCGGGTCCTTGATGCATACCTCTGTTAGTGGTTGTGGGGCTGCCTCCTCTAGTACATATTACTTCCCTTCCCCAACTTCCAGAATGGAGAAGCAGCATGTCATGTTGGTGCTGAAAGAGAATAAAAGAGCACTTGGGCAAGAGGCAAAACCAGAGGACAGAAAAAGCAACAGGAGCAAATTTGTTAAAATAAATGTATCTATCTTTTATTGAAGGCTATTAGTTTTCACTGGTTACTCATTGTGATGTTGCTGTTACCTCCACAGCCTGAGCTTGTGGAGATGGATGGCCTGATTCTCTATTCAGGAAGTTACTGGTGCTTGGGGAAAGCACTGCCTTCTGGGAGTTGAAGTTTTCACTATCCCAAATAAAGAGAGTTGTGGACTCGAGTGTTTCAGGCAAAACAGGATTTTTAATTCCCCTTCCCAAGTGGTTTCACATGTAGAACAAAAGGAACATTGGCCATCCACTTCTGGCACTAAATTATATAAGAAAGAAATTCAAGCTTCTTATCTCAGCATCTCTGTAATCCAAATGAAAAACACTTTTCTATTTCAAAACCCTTTTGTGCTTTTCTGGTCAGCTGCTACTTGCAGCACTCTCTCTTTCTCTGCACAGCTTAATTCTATTTCACAGGACTCATCTTCTCGGATACAGATATCGTACAATCCATTGGTTCAGTAGGCTGACATTCTAAAGGTGGTTCAGTGTCCATTGGTTCAATCTGAACCCCAACTGGAAATGTTTGCAAGTTGCTACAGGGTGTTTCCAAACACACATCTATCTTTTCAGCATTGCAGTTTTCCTCACAGCCTTTTGATATACACAGTTGTGAATTGCGACAGTATTCCCAGCATGTGGAGCCCCACCCTTCTGGGTTAATATCAGAGCACTTAAAAACAGCTTTCTGTTTATACCGATCACTTATCCTACCTCTTAGCTTCCTTACGAGAGTTTCCTTTTGTCCTCTAGGATCAACTGCAAACATGAGCCTTGGAGTTTCTCTGTGCAAACAAGTCTGCCTTTCCAGTACATTTCCCTTTTGGTTGCCTTTTACTCCCAGCACCAAACCCGGGTTACTTGTACCTGGCTCCTTGGTACCAACTCCCTGCTTGTTTCCTCTGCTGACTTCCTCTTCTGAGTCAAAGGTCAGAGAATCCTCAATTACCATAGATTCCTCTGAGTCTTCATTCCTAAGGCAATCCTCTGTTTCTTGTGACGGTTCTAAGAGTTGTGTTCTCAGCCATGCTCTTGGTTGAGCTCTCCTCTGAGCTACCGACTGTGCTCCTCCCGGCTGTGTTCCTCCCAGCTGTGTCCCTCCCAGCTGCGTCCTTCCCAGCTGCCTTGCCTCTCCTCCTAATGAGCTTCCCTTAAATCTCTGGTTTCCTGGGTTTACCCTGGCTCCTCCCACCAACAGGTGTTCTGGCTTAACTCGTGACTGCTGCACTGAACTACAGGAGGGCCGTGTTTTCCCTTCTTCTGACCTGCTCTGTTTATGGTTGCCTGGGAAACCAGGAGCCATGTGCATTTGTTTTCTTTCCCAGCCTGAAACTGGATCCTGTGTTTTATCTCTCTCTAAGGGGTCAGAGGGACCTTCTCCATCATACCATTCAATATTGCATTCAATACAAGATTCTTACATTGGTTCATAATATCTTACTCTCGCGTTCACCTTATCTCTCATCCTGCATGATTCTTCATACCACTTCACGTATCCTATGTTCTATTCACGCTAACAGTCTTCATCTCTCCTCTCTATCCTGTGCACGATATGAATCTACCTGGCATTCAACTTTTAATTTTTTATTTATAGAATTTTATATAATAACAAATAGCTTTTGTTTGCTTATTTGTTTATCTTCAAATGGTGTATATAGAAAAAGCTTTACTACAAGCCAAAGGGAAAATAAATATAAACAGCCAACTCAAGTCCACCACAACTGGGGAGCACTGTTCCCTCTAAGCTGTGCATGTATGCGCACGCACACACCTCGCCAAGTGAGCGCACATACTTTACAACAGAGCGCACAAAAATTATGGTTCTGATTCTGATAGAAAACAACACGGACGTCTTAAAATTTAAAAGTTGTGATTGTAATTACTAGAAATTTTCCACTTCATTTAGTAATCGTCTATTTTCATTTAATTTGATTAAAATCAATGTGCTGTACATACTGTATTCTGACGTGTAGTCAAATTTTAAAGTATATAACTCTGAGGGGTCTGTTTACTAAAAACCGCCAATGTGCGCAGCCGCACAATAGCGCACTAAAAGCGTATTTAAGCATGCTTAAGCGGCCCGCACACGTGCGATGAAGCCCCGCACCCTTGCGCATCACAGTAACGGGTGCCGCACAAGTACGGGCCCGCAAATGTCCGATAGAGGCGTGGAAAGGCTAACGGAGGGCGGAGGAAGGCCCCGGAGGGGCGGAGAGAAGGGGTTAATGGGCGGGGAAGGGGAGGGGAGAGGCGCCCCGCACATTATCGGGGCTGAATTTCAAAGGAAAAATAGCGCGAGTGAATCACTCGCGGTAGAATGCATTTAAAGGGAAGAGAAACCATTTACGTCAGCAATGTACAGCAAAACCGGGGAAACCTGAAAAACGTGAGCAGTGTGATACATGTGCACAGCCCAAAAGTGGAATTAAAAATAGAAAAGGACCACAACAAAAATTGCAAAAATAGGAATTCAGCTGGGGAACAGTTATAGTAATGGGCAAAACTAAAAAACACACCCAGGAAAGCTCAAGCAAAAATAAATGATTTTTGGAAAGGTGTACGGAGCGGAGACTCTTCCAAAAAACATTTCCTTTTTGTTGGAGCTTTCCTGGGAGTGTTTTCTATGGTTGCCCATTAATATCACTGTTGCCCAGCATGGTGATATTGTGTCCCCCATTTTCTGTGGTCATTTCCGTGGTTTATGTGCACGTTTGTCACAAGACAGGGTGCATGTGCCCACAGTAAAAATGCGTAGAGCAGGGTTTGCGACTCCATCCTGCCAGGTTTACTACCTCCAGGGGCTGCACAGACTCTGTGGGCATAATGTGGTGCAGTGGACAGAGCCAGTACCTCTAGGACCAGAGGGTCAGAGGTTCAAATCCCAGCTGGGGCATTTGCCAGCCCAGTGCCTATATTTTACCCACCACTAAACAAAGATAGCGCAGACACCCCTGTATTGCAGGGAACATAAGCATGGGGAAAACACCCATATTTTACCCAACAACGCACACACACCACAACAATGGGCATTACCGACAGCCAAGTCCCCCAAATGCAGTCCCGTACTGCCACATTGCATTCAGGTCATCTGCTTTTTCTGAGAGAAGCTCATGCCAGCATGTTGGCGGACGAGTACATGTGGTGCAGGGGGCAGTGGCTGCTAGCCACAGAAGACAGAGGCCTAGCCATGTGCTGGCTGGCACAGTCCACTGCAACAGACAGGCCCTGCCGGATCCACAGTCATGGACATTCCAGGGAATCCAGCCAATCTGTGGCTACACGGTGGTGCAGTGCACACAGACAGTGCATGCAAGAATAGAAGGTCACAGGTTCAAAGCCTAGCTGGGGCTACCACCAATCCTGCCCACATATTTTTCCCACAACTAAACAGTGATAGTAAGGACACACCTTTCATGGCGAGGACATATGCAATGGTACTACGTCTATTTTTTACCCCAGTGAGCACAGACACCATGAACAGGGGCAGTACCTAGAGCAGAATCTCCCAAATGCAGTCCTGGTGGGCCACACACCAGTCAGGTTCCATGCTGCCACTCATACAAATGCCTGTGCTGTATATCTATGCACCACCCCCATGGCATGTAGATGTAGCTCATGCATATTCATGAGGGACAGCAGGAAAACCCGAACAGTGTGATGCAAACCTGGACTGGAGTTGGGAATCTCTGCCGTAAAGCAGCAGCCAACAGGGCCAGACACACCCACACTCACACCCACACCCACACTCACACCCACACCCACAGGCCCCATTGGCCAATGTCTCCTGGAGAGGCAGAACATTGGACCCTGTGTGCATCTCCCAATACTAGCACCTGCATACCTTAGCAATGTCACCCTACACCTGAGGTATATGGTACACAGCTCTGAGACGTTTGTTAGGAGTACTGGCAGATAGATATCCATACGTTACGCACATACTGCTAGTTGACCCCATCCGAACAATCTGTTAGGTGTTTGCGGTGGGTGCTCCAGGCCTGGCCTTTGATGGTGTTTACCACCCTGGGGAGTGACCCCCAGCAGTACTGCGTACCATATCCATGCCTTGGCGTGCCCAGGACTGGTTTTGTGGGCAAGGCTAATTACCTCCTCAATAGTAGCACCATGATGGCATAGGTGTGGAAGTGTGTGTCTGTCTATACAGTGGGTGTTGACTGCAAGCCCCTTCCACAGCCCACACTGCCAGCACTGTTGCCAGTATTGGCCTGCCAATGTGCATAATGAGTAGCAAGGGACCATGGGTATATCTCAGACAGGGTGTGCTGACCAGGATGCAGCTGCACAGGGCATAGGGCACTGGCAGGGACATGGTAGTGCCTGGCCACCACCTACACAGACAGGGTGACCTCTGTATGTGCTGATGGGGGATCACTCTCACCCTGAGTGTGCAGTGACGGCAGCATGGCTACGCACCCCCATAGTGCTGTATTGTGTTTCTCTCATGTGATATATATGGGTTTCCTGTGGGGGCCTCTTCACTGACTTATCTGCTTGTGTGTGCTGCCACCCCAGTTGTGGGTGCATGCATTTCCATCAGGACCAACCTGCAGACTGTGTGCTGATGGTATGTGTCTTGATGGAGTGCTGTGCAGTGGCTGATGGCTTGCTGCAGGAGAATATCAGATAGTGGTAGGGTGCATCTGTGAATATGCCTTGAACTGCCCTGTGGGGTGTCTGTTCCCCTGCAGGACTGGGGTTGATGGTCCACTCTAGGGGGGGTAGGAGTAGGATGGGGATCTGTTGGTGGGAAACCATGTTTTGTGCAGGGGGGGGGGGGGGGGGTGTCCATGAGGGTGGGTTCAACTAACTGAGACAGACAGAGCTTTCCAAGATGTTTATGCAGCACCTACCTATCTCACAGGTTATTGCTGCTTTGGAGCTCTGGCCTGGCCACATTCAACCATGGAAGGTGTTGTAGACCTGGTCCTGGGCGCTACATCACAAACTCAGGGTGAGCACAGTAACCACACAGTGTGATGGTGTTTAGCTACTCTTTGCCGTTTGTCCACCCACTCAGGACACCCTACCAGGCCGAGGTGCTGTGTGTGTGCACACGGACACGTCCCCCTACCAGGCCGGGGAGTTTTAGGGGTGCATTTCCCATCCTGTGTGCATCTGTGGACAGCTGATTTGCATGTGCAGTGCATCATGGGTACGGGTGGCCTAACCCTATCCTGTTTACAACAGCAGACTGTCTGTGAGGTGACATGCAGGCTATTTGCAACCAGCCAGGGGCTTGTTTAGAGCTGTAGCCCAATGGTTACGTCACTGCCTGTGCAGCCAGAGATCATGGGTTCAAACCCACAGTGGGGTTCTGTGATAGGGGTGTCCAAAGCATTTTTTAATTTAATGTACATATGTTGATGCCAGCAATAACACCCTCAGCGTACTGTACCCATAAGGTGCCTCTGAGGGTGCTTTATGGGGCACCCTATAGGGCACTTTAGGGTTGGCATCCATATAGGGTGCACTATACATTATCCTGTGTCGCAACATACATGCTGCCCTATAGGGGACATTCTAGGGCACCTTGGCGGACGGTGCACTGTAACATGTGCCTTATGGACCGCCTTATGTCAACATGCTGTGAGAGTGCGTTTGCTAGTAGTTATCACAAAATAAAATTAAAATGCCTCCTACAGCACTCCACAACATAAAACACACTGCCTCAGCTAGCCTTTTTCACTGGGCATTGTGAGGGATTGAACCCCTAGTCCCTGCACCATTGGTCAGTGTCTTAACCATTGTGCTGTGGCTGTGCTCCTTTGCTTTAGCATTAGCACGCCGCCTTGTGCCCATCAGCGCGCCGTCTTGTGCCGCACAAAATTAACAGCACACCAATTAACATACACTGCTTCCTAGAGCAACAATGCCCATAGCAGGTCATATTTCATCAAGCTGTGATCATTGGGCACAGCAGGGGATTGAACCCATGATCCCTGCACAGGTGGCCGGTGTCTTAACCATTGGGCTATGGCTCTGTTCCTGTTCTTCCACATCAGCGCACCACTTCCGCCGCCCACTGTTAAAATGCCTCCTCACACATCAGCACGCAGCCTTATGCCCATCAGCGCGCCGCATCCTGCTGCCCACAATTAACAGTGCGCCACCTTGTGCCGCCCAAAAAGAACAGTGTGCCGCCTTATGCCGTACAAAATGAACAGTGCGCCGCCTTATGCCGTACAAAATGAACAGTGCGCCGCCTTATGCTGTACAAAATTACCTTGCCTCCTGACACACTTTTCCACATTCAAGGTGGTGCCTCACCCAGCCTTTTTGGGTTGCGCACACTGGGGGATTGAACCTGTGGCCCCTGCACCATTGGTCATTGTCTTCACCGTTGTGCTATGGCTCTGTTCCTAGATGTGCCCAGCTGCACCCCACTTAGCCTTTCCACGCGCTAATGTGGGCCCCGCACATTAGCGCGACGCGCACACGTACGGTCGTTTTTTTTCCTTTTTCAGCCTGAACCGCCCACTCCTTATATGGCACACGCACACTAACGGGGCCCGCACAATTCTGGGATCTTAGTAAACATACCCCTGAGTGTCGTTATGTGGTGCACAAAAATTTAACCATCCTTCAAAAGCTGCACAGCTGATATTTTATGTGCACACAGCTTACAGAAAATTAGAGGGAACATTGCTGGGGAGATCCAAATACAACTGGACAGAAGAAAAAAACTCAGATATAGAACAATAGGTAATTAAACTGCAAGTTACACAAATCAAGAGCATAAACATCAATTGCAGGAGAGAAGTAGGGGGGGAGGGACAACCAGACAGATTCTAAAGATGAAATTTGTTTAGCAGCAACATAAAAACATAAAGGCCATACTAGGTCAGACCATGGTCCATCAAGCCCAGTATCCTGTTCCAACAGTGGCCAGTCCAGGTTGCAAGTACCTAGCAGTTTTCCAAAAAGACACACAGGTTCCATAATGCTTGTATTGGAGCAAGCAGCAGATTACCTGGGTCCTCTTTAAAAATAGTTTATGAGGACGAGGTCACGTGATGCGAGCAGAGTAGTGGTCGCATCCTGAGAGCGTTCTGCGCCCCGCTGCCCAAACCGGCGATTTAGCACCCTGTAATTCCCGGAGACAAAGGAAGAATAAGCATTCCGGATACCTTGGAGAACATAGAGAGCTCTGGTACATCGTTCCTGTGGGCTGATAGCATGGCGGCAGCACCTAAAACAACCAGGAGGGAGCGGGAGCGGGTGGCTGGCCCCGGCAAGATGGCTGACGTGGCTGCGGTGCCCAACTCGCCTAAGTCCCCCGCCTCCCTAGATGCGATGTCAGTGGCAGTAGCCGTGGCTCTGTCACCGCAGTTTGAAGCACTCCACAAAAAGATGGATGGACTACGTACCTCGGTCGATAGCCTTGGAAATCGACTGCGGGAGGCGGAAGACCGTCTGGGGCAAGCCGAGGACAAGATCGAGGTGCTGGAGACAGAGATGGCTGGCCTACGACACCAACTTGTAATGCATGAAGCTATGCTCGATGACCTGGAAAACAGGTCACGACGCAGCAACCTCCGATTCATGGGTATACCCGAGAGTGTGGCCGATAAAGACCTGCAGGGCTACCTGGAGACGCTCTTTGCACAGATCCTGGAGGGCGATGAGTGCGGCGGCCCGATTCGCATTGAGCGAGCACATCGTGTTGGCGGCAAACAGCCAAGAGACTCCCGGCCCAGAATCGTGCTAGTAAAGTTTACCTACTTCCCGCAAAAGGAAAGATTATTACGTGCGGCTCGACAGAAAGGGGCAACTCTTTATAGCAACTCCAAGATTCGTGTTGCACAAGATTACTCAGCGGTTCTGAGTAGAAAACGCCGTGAATATGTCCCTCTCTGTGAGAAACTTATTGGGGCTGGAATCCGGTTCACAGTACAATACCCGGCTAAATTGCACATAACGCATGGAGGCTCCCATCACGTTTTTGCAGCGGCTGCGGAGGCGGAGGACTATGTGAACCAGCTGATTGTCCGGGGACAGTCACCTCCAACACCACCTCGCTGAACATCCCAGCATTGACTGCTGAGTGGTGCCTGGTTTCTCAATTGAGAGCATAGCACATGGCGGCGAGGGAAGAAAGAGCAGGCCATAGTATCGATCAGGCCTGTATCACTGACTCCTAGCCGAGTAACAATGTACCCGTTAGATAGTTCGTTTAGCTACAAACTTGCTTTGTGGTATCCGATTGTTCATGGTTGCTAAGAAATGTATCCTGATAACTGTGCCGCTTCCTCTGCCTTTTATTATGTCTTTCTCCTGGAGAGCCCTTCTTTAGACATAGGCCTGTTTCACAGTTTGTAGTATATGGGGCACGACGTACATTTATCTATTTATTTTCTTTCTTTTATTTTCTTCCTTTAGTCTTACTGCAGTTTACCCCGGGAGGCTAGGGACCGGGTCCAGAAGTTGGGTCCCTCCCTATGGGGATGGGATTGTGTTTTTCTTTTTTTTTTCTCTCCCTCCCCCGCTTTCTTTTATCCTTCTGCGGCCAGGCTGAAAGCATTATGCGGTGGGAGGAGGGCCCGGTAGACTGCAGCCCGGGGGGTTCGCTCATGCCTTGTAATATTGTGAGATCAGTTGACTGCGTCTCATGTAATTGCTTACATTGGCATTAAGCCTTCTATTGATTTATATTTCTATGTGCTCTGATGGGTAATTTATCAGCCTTGAGCCTGCTATAATGGCCCTTCCCTAATTGAGGCCTATGGTCAGCCTTAGCTCGCCAGCAGATGGCCTTGGCCCTTCGTAGTCCCTTAGACCCTCATCGGGGGTCTGGGGGGTTTGGGGTTTGGGAGTATGGGATTGCCTGAGCGATGGGGGGCTGGCCACTGTTAGTGGTATTGCAGGGAGGAGATGGAACTGCCCGTGGGACTAAGGGTCTGAGGGTGGATGGGCGGCGGGTGGGGCGTACTCAGTGGGACCTGGGCTGGACTTCTCGAGAGTGGGGAGGTGGAGAAGGCCCTGAGATTAGAGGGGAGAGGGGGTTGGGGAAGGACTTGGAGTGGGGAGGGACGGCTAGGGGGGGCTATGGGGGGGAAGGGGTTGGGAGAGCAATGGGATCACGAGGTTCGGTGGGTGGTATCTTCTGAGGAATGGGGCTGGTGCAGGGGTGGACCCCAGGCTGGGGGGGTTCACTTACAGCGGATTCATATACCGGTTTCTGTGCGGTGTTACAACCCGCCTTAAGCTGAAGATTGTGTCCTGGAATATTTGTGGAATAGGCACCCCTATTAAACGTTATAAAGTGCTACAGGCCCTAGCCCGGCTGCAATGTGATCTTGCTTTCTTACAGGAAACCCACCAGACCGCTGAGGAACATGCGAAACTACGGAGGGATTGGGTAGGGCAGAGCTGGGGGGCCCCAGCGCAAGGGAAAAAAGGGGGAGTGGTCTTGCTGATCCATAAGCGTGTGCGCTTCGAACGCGAGCACCAGTATGTTGATCCCAAAGGTAGATATCTTTTGGTATGTGGCTCCTTAGAGGGCAGGAGGGTGGTGATGAGCAATTTGTATGCCCCAAATGTCCTCGATAAATCCTTTTACGCTTGCTTGGCCTCGCAGGTTGAGCAGCTCCCAGATGCCCCTCTGATCTTAGCGGGCGACTGCAATGGGGTACTGGATATCGATTTGGATAGGTCTGGAGGTGGGCGGGAGGGGTGGCGAGTCCCGACCACTAGAGCACTTCAGGGTTTCCGACGTCGCCTTGGGTTGGTGGACCCGTGGCGCTTACTTCACCCACTGGAGCGAGACTTTACACACCAGTCGCGGGCTCATGACTCCAGCGCACGGATTGACTACGTGTTGCTTTCAGAAGGATTATTTGCACAAGTTGAGGCAGCAGAGATCAGTCCGGGTGTGATATCTGACCATGCACCAGTGTGGGTAGACTTGCGCTGGGGGGACCCAGGTCCCTTACAGCGCATTTGGCGATTTCCTTTGGGGCTGTACTCGGATGCCGAGTTTCATGCCCACTTGGAACAAAGATGGGATGAATTTATGGACAATCATCGGCAGCACAGAGATGAGCCTGAATTGTTGTGGGAGAAGGCGAAAGTGGTTCTGCGCGGTGACATTATCGCCTATGGGGCACGGAAACGAAAGTTAATTGCGTCCCGCATTGTGCAATTAGAACGACAGGTTGTAAGGGCTCGTCGGCGGTGTGCGGGGAACCCCACGGTGGTTAATCGGCGCTTGCTCAGTGAGTTGCAATCTTCTCTCAATGAATTTCTTCACCAGCGGGCAAAAAAATCGCTGTTATACTACCGGTATCAACTCTATCGATTCGGGAACAAGCCGGGGGGACTTTTGGTGTGCTGCCTGCGTGGTGGCAGGGGGCCCCGTTCTATAGCGGCATTGCGTGATGACCAGGGCCAATTGCATACCAATAGTCAGGAAATTGCCCGAGTATTTCGCGGCTTCTTTCGGAAATTGTACCAGGGAAACGTGGGATCGTTGGCGTCTATGGAAAGTTACTTTCAGGAACTGAGCCTTCCCACGTTGACTGCAGAACAGCGCTCGGTGCTGGGTGCACCGGTGACAGCAGAGGAGGTCCACAAAGTCATCAAGGGGGCTAGCTGCTACAAGTCGCCTGGCCCAGACGGCTTTGGAGCAGAGGTCTATAAATTGCTGGCAGGTCGTCTTGCCCCTGTTTTAACTGAACTATACCGCAAGAGGGTGGAGCAGGGGAAGTTTAATTGGGGAATGAATCACGCCTTCATCACTTTGATCCCTAAGCCCGGTAAGGACCACCTGCTGGCTGCTTCCTATAGGCCCATCTCCTTATTAAACTTCGACTTGAAGGTGTTTGCGAAGGTTCTAGCAGATCGCTTGGCTGCCGTCCTGGGAAGTCTGTTGCATGAGTCGCAGGTGGGCTTTGTGCGAGGGAGGTACGCGGTGCGGAACCTGCGCAAGATTCTGGCTTCTATGGAATGGGTACGTGCGCGAGAGATTCAGTCCCTGTTGATCAGTTTTGACGCGGAAAAGGCGTTTGACCGAGCCAATTGGGACTATCTGCGATTCCTCCTACCCCGCTATGGCCTGGGCGCCCCCTTTATCGCAATGGTGCAGCTATTATATACACACCCTACCGCTAGTATTATATGCAATGGGGCCCAATCGGATTCATTCAAACTTGAACGGGGCACGTGAAAGGGTTGCCCGCTCTCCCCGTTATTGTTTGTGTTAACTCTCGATCCCCTGCTGCGGCGCATAGCGGGCTCCAATACGATTCGCGGTGTCCCCGTCGGGCCCGGTGGTTTCAAAGTAGCCGCCTTTGCAGATGACATTTTAGTACATCTATGCGACCCGCAACACTCGCTCCCAAACTTACTTGCTGAGTTTGCTCGCTATGGTGGATTCGCGGGCTTACGGATCAATCGGGACAAGTCGGAAGCTTTGGACATTGGGGATCAATTACGAGGGTGTTGGCGGGGGAGCTTCCCGTTGCGATGGGCGGATACCGCCTTCATTTATTTGGGGATCATACTCACTAAAGATATATCGGTGTTGTATAAACAGAATTTCGAGCGTCTTTGGACTAAAGTGCGCGCGCAGCTGCGGGCCTGGATGCCTCTTCCCTTGTCCCTTCTAGGCAGGGCGGCAGTCCTGGGGATGATGATATTACCGAAGATTCTTTACTGGCTACAAACCCTGCTGGTTTGGCTGCTCCGTTGCGATCTCATGCGTATCGAACGGGAACTTTGTGGTTTTCTATGGCGGGGCGCCAGGGCGCGTATCCCCCTGCGTCGCTTACGAGGGGGCTGGCGATCTGGAGGGATTGGCGTGCCTGACCTCGGGACCTACGCTTTGGCTTGCCAGGCTAGGCACCTGGGAGACTGGCTTGGTGCCACGGAGCACTATACCCCACGGGAGCTGGAAGAAGCCTTGGTAGCACCGCACTCATTATTGGCGGTTCTTCACCTCCCTCGAGTATGACCTGTGCCCTCGGATTTCTTCATTCCCATACCGGCAGTTATTACACTATGTGAACTCCGTGGAGAGACAGGACTTGCAGAGTGACCGCTCTTTACGGATTTTAGAGTTCTTTGCCTTGGGAACCGGGGACGTACCAACTATTACCTACTTTAAAAAAGCATTGGAGCCCTATGTGACGCCGGTAGACTACTCGGCGGAGGAGGCCTCCTGGGCGCGCGAACTGGGCTGTGAGGTGCCCCCAGGTTCCATAAGGGTGGCGTTATGCAGAGTGGCCAGTTTAGTGGAAGGAGCTCGTTGGGGGAAATCCAGTTTAGGAGTATTGTCCGAGCTCATTTCTCTCCGAGGAGGGCACTGCGGAGTCATCTTACGGACAACGGGGGGTGCCCGAAATGTGCATGTCCATTAGCGGATCTCGGTCATATGTGGTGGGGTTGTCCGCATATTCACCTTTATTGGCTGAAAATAGCAACTTTTCTGAGCAATATATTGCAACAACAGGTTAGCTGGACGAGGCGGCTCATAGCGCTGGATCAGCTGGGACCACTCCACCCGAAGGGTAGATGGCCGCAATTATTGATACGGAAGGCATGTCTGGTGGGGAAAGGCCCTGTCCTAAGGCGGTGGCTGGAGCCTGTAGCCCCCTCTTTTTGGGAATGGCGGAATGGATTTCATTATTTTATGCTTTTGGAGAGGAGGAGTGCACAGCGACACCCCCGCAGCTGGGCCTCCTTTCTTATGGTGTGGACACCCTTTATTCAGACACTGGGGCCCAAAGTTCGTAGTGAGATTTTATGCTTGGGGTAGCAATTGGGGAGGTTAGTCCTATAGCGGAGAGTACCTCCGATGGTCTCGTAGATCCCGGGAGGGGGGGGGGTGGGAGGGGAGGGGAGGAGTGGGGGGGGGGATGGGGAGGGGGAGGTTGCGGGGGGGGGGGGGGAAATTTTAGGTTTGTACTGTGACTACACCCTCGGGCAGAGGATAAGATACAACCCAGCCCAGGGTATGCAGGCATTTCATTTGGACAGTGTATTATAAAACTTTGAAGCAACTCTGTAATTGTTCTTGTAATCTTTTCAGTGCTTCTAATAAACATTTTTGAAAAAAAAAATAGTTTATGAACCTTTTCTCCAGGAACTTGTCAAAACCTTTTTTAAATCCAGCTGCATTAACTGCTTTTATTGCATCCTCCGGTAACAAATTCCAGAGTTTGATTTTGTTGAGTGAAAAAAATATATATTTTCTTTTATTAGTCTTAAACAGGTTACATTGTAGCTTCATTGCATGTACCATAGTCTTTCTACTTTTTGATGCCATAAAGAATCGATCTGCGTTTACCAGTTTCTCTCCATTCATTAATTTATAGGCTATCATATCTCCCCTTAGCTGTCTCTTTTCCAGGTTGAAAAGCCCTAATCTTTTAAGCGTCCCCTCACAGGGGTATTCTTCCATCTTCTTTACCATTTTGGTGGCTCTTCTCTGTACCTTTACTAATTCCGCTATATTCTTTTTAAGATATGGCGACCAGAATCGCGCACACTATTCAAGATGCAGTTGCACCATGGAACGATACAGAGGCATTATAATATCCTTTGTTTTATTCTCTATTTCTTTCCTAGCATTTTATTTGCTGCCTTGGCTGCCGCTGCACATTGGGCGGAGGGTTTCAATGTGTTAACCATGATAACACCTAAATCTTTTTCCTAATGTGGAATCTTGCATCGTTAAATCATACTCTGGGTTTTTCTTTCCTAGATGTATAACTTTGCACTTCTCCACATTAAATTTCATCTGCCATTTGAAGTCCAGTCTTCCAATTTATCAAGGTTGTCTTGCAATTTTTCACAATCCTCTTGGGTTTTAACAACTTTGAATAATTTTGTCTTATCTGCAAATTTGACAACCTCACTTGTTCCCATTTCCAAGTCATTAACGAATATATTAAAAGCAGCAGACCTTGTACAGATCCCTGAATACTCTGCTATTCACCCTTCTCCATTCGGAAAATTGGCCATTCTGCCCTACCTTCTGCTTTCTATCTTTTAACCAGTTCCAGATCACAATAGTACACTGCATCCTATTCCATGACTTTTTAACTTCGCCAAGAGTCTCTCCTGAGGGACCTTGTCAAAGGCTTTCTGAAAATCCAGATGCAAGCAAAAAAATTGTGGATGCTCTCCAAGATGCGTTACTTAGACAAATGGTGATGGAACCAACCAGGGAAAGCTCAACGCTGGATTTAGTGCTCACCAACGGTGATAGCGTGTCGAATGTCTGCGTGAGTGCCCCTGTGAGCAGCAGCGATCATCACACGGTGTGGTTTGAGATAAAAGCCATGGTACAAGTCAATCATAGCAAGATCAAAGTCCTAAACTTCAAAAACACCAACTTCAATAAAATGGCCGAGTACCTAAAGGAGGAGCTGACAGGGTGGAAGGAGATAAGGAAAGTGGAATTGCTATGGGCTAAACTAATGTGGCAATAAAGGGGCAGCAAATAAATATGTAACAAAAGTAAACAAAAAGAAGAGGAGAAGAAAACCCATTTGGTTTTCCAAAGAAGTGGCTGCTCAAATAAAGGCAAAAAACACAGCTTTTGCAAGAATCAAAAGCTCGCAAACAGAGGAACACAGAAATGAATACAGGATTAAACTCAAAGAGACAAAGACAGAAATAAGGATAGCAAAATAAAAGGCAGAAGAAAAGATGGCTAATGATGTTAAGTGTGGCGACAAAACCTTCTTCAGGTATATTCGGGAAAGGAAGAAGATCAGAGGTGGAATTGCAGGACTCAGAAGTGCTACGAATGGACTGGTGGAAAGTGACATTGAAAAAGCGAAATTGCTAAATGAATACTTCTGCTCTGTTTTTACTAAAGAAAGTCCTGGAGAAGGACCACCTGTGACTCCCAAATATTATAAAAATGGGAATGAAGTAGATACCACACCATTCACAGAAGATGATGTGTTAGAACAACTTGTAAAACTGAAAGTGGACAAGGCCATGGGACCGGATAGGATACATCCCAGGATTCTGAAAGAGCTCAGAGAGGTTCTTGCAGGGCCGTTAAAGGATGTTTTCAACAGATCCTTGGAAACAGGAGACATTCCTCAGGACTGGAGAATGGCTGATGTCATAACTCTACACAAAAGTGGTGACAGGGAAGAAGTGTCAAACTACAGGCCCGTGAGCCTTACCTCGGTGGTGGGAAAAGTAATGGAGGCACTCCTGAAAGAGCGAATAGTGAACTTTCTCAAAACCAACAGGTTGCAAGACCCGAGGCAACATGGTTTTACCGAAGGACGATCTTGCCAAACAAATCTGATTGAGTTCTTTGACCAGGTGACCAGGAAGCTAGATCAGGGACATGCGATGGATGTCATCTACCTGGATTTCAGCAAAGCCTTTGATACTGTTCCTCATAGGAGGCTTTCCTACAGGAGCTCTCCAGATCAACCAACAGTAAGGATTTAAGGGTTTGTTTTATTATATTAAATTGTTAGCTCTCTGACTGGGAGCTCTTAAAATGTTTTTTTGTACATTTTTAAAGCAAGGTTACTTTATTTTTGGTGCTTTAGTGGGACTTTCCTTGAGCACAGTAGGTGGTTGAACTCCAGGAACCTCTTCAGCTTTGGGAACTGCTAACACCTAATCAGATTTTGATAATCTTGATTTTTATGCAAGTATTCCGTTTTTTAAGCAAATTGTTTGGGTTTACATTCTACCATTTGGCGCTACTTTTAATTCTTTACAGCACATGCGTTAGCGTCTTAGTTTTCATGCGGTTTTTCAATCCGGTTGGTTAAAGCCTTTATGGGGAATGGGGCGTCCTTTTTATTTGCAGTTGGTTTCTATATATGACCCCCTTTTTTAAAATGGATTTGATTTGCAGGATCCACTTGTGAGCCCTTGGCGGTCGGAGGGGTAAGCTTTTTATATCCCTTTGGTTCATGCTGTTTTGATTCAGGACATTGTGGTCTTATTTTTAAAGAATAGTGATACATATGGTTTGGCAGCACGCTTTTTACCGTTGGGTCCAGCATGATATCTCTCTGGTACCTGCTTTGTCTAAGGTTTCAGTGATTGTGATTGTTTATAGCTTCACGGTCTCATTTCCGTGGCGACAGCCCTACAAATGCATAATTTACTTTTAAATTATTGTTTAAGTTTTTTATGACACGTTTTAATGTAGTCATTTTTTCTTTTTTCCACTGTAGTCACATGTTTTTTACAGATTGTCTTTTGTATATGTTTGAGTTTTATATGCCTTTGTGCCAAATTTACATTGGTATTGGTCTGTATTCTGTGGTGCCATCACACATCATTGAGGTAATCCTCCGTTTTACTCCTGCTACCAATGCATAACTCGCTTTTAAATTATTTATGGTCTTTATGACACATGTTTTTAATGTAGTCATTCTTTCCGTTTTACTCCCCCCTACAGATGCACAATTTACTTTTACATCATTATTTATGGGTTTTAAGACACCCGTTTTAATGTAGTCATTTTCCCTTTTTCCTCTGTAGTCACATGGTTTTTACATATTGTCTTTTACATATGGTTTTATTACAGCATACCACGGCTATTTTAGTTTTATATGTCTTGGTGCCAATTTTACATTGACACTGGCCTGTATCCTGTGGTGCCATCACACATCATTGAGGTAATTCTCCGTTTTACTCCTGCTCCATTTTGTATTCGTTTTTTGTGTTCCTCCTCATCTCTTAGTATAATTCGATATGGGTTGTTAAAGGTACCTCCCTCTTGCTTTAGAATACTTTATTTATGTACCTTTTTTTATGTACCTTTTTTATGTACCTTTTGTTTTGAGCCTTTTTTAATCTTGTTTTGAGCCTTTGATTTTGCATTCTCTTGTCACTCATATGTTTCATTCATTTAGAATTGTTTATATGATTGGTTTTTATGTACATAATTTTAATTATTTATTACACTGTTCATTTTGGTGTTTTATTGATATTTTATTTTAAGAAATGTTTTTATTTCTTACGTTTCATCATTATACTGTTTTGAATGATGGTTTTAGTCCAGGATGTTACAATTCATTTATTCATATGTTTTATTTTTAAAAAATTTAATTATTTATGTCTTTATATGTTTTTAGTGTGCCCAAATAACCCCTGATGAAGTTCAATACGAAACACGGTCCTGTGCTGGGTTTAGGCCACTGATTTTAAAGATTAATAAAATTGTTGTGTGAACTTTCTGCCCACTTTTTCCAGTTTGGTTCTTCTCTCTCGCCACTTATTGCACAGAATGCACTTGGCATTGGCAAATTGAATTATCAATACTGTTGTCTTTTTCTCCTTCACCACTATGGCTGATTGGCCTGTATTAAACCTTTTATCAGTTGGAATGGAAATATCCTAATTGATGATAATCCTTTCAGTTTTCATAAGTCTTTTAGCATTGTGATTGCAATGTTTTTACAGTATAGCACAGCACTACTGTAGCGTCTACAAAGTTTCCAGGGGATGAGACGTGTCATCCTATTGTGCCCTTCTGTATAGAATTTTCTCCCAACTAGGGCTGGTGCAAAGTAGTGGGTGCCCTAAGCAAACCATCAGTCTTCACACCCTAGCCCAAGACTTTGATATTTGAACTCAACAATCATGATCATACAAATGCAACCCTTCCAACAAATGGTCCTGTAAAAATGCATAACAGGACATCATGGTTGTAAATATGAAACTTTGCTTTGTATGTATGTGTGTGCCTGCTCTTCCTGCAAGTAAAAGAATGTACTGAGAGCTCTTTGGCGCGTGTGGCTGTCAGAATCTCTTATTTTGCTTTAACGGATGTTGCTCTTTGTTGCCTCCAGAAGTTGTTCTAGGCGACTGCCTGATTTTGCCTAATGTTTGGAGCTGGACCTGCTCCCAAGAGAACTTTCCAGCCAGGTCAGCAATGAGTAACCATTTCTAGTTCTTTCTCACTGAATCTACACAACTGTTTTACCAGATTTTTCCATGTTTGTGGTGAACCATCTCATCCATAATCCCTGTCTTGGGCTGCAACTATCAGTCTCTCATCTCATGCTACCTATGCCCCCTCCACACCCCCATCTGCCTTTTTCCCCTTCTTGGGAACATATTTTTCTAATTTTCTTTCCTGCTTCTAAGTTTATTTTGTGAACCATCCTGCTGATCCCTCTTCTCTAAGGACAGTATAGTAAATGGTAAGAATAATAATTCCTTCAGCTTCAGTTCACCTCTCCTTAACCATTCATATGCCTGGTTTTGATCAACTTATGGTTCCTGGAATTACATTTTGCATTTCCCACTATATTAATGCATTTGGCACTTTTTTCCCCTTGTTTGCTGATCTAATTCTTTGAAGAGTTTTCTTGTTTTGCAAATTCTATTGCTTCCTTCCAGGACTGGCTCCAGAGCTGATTCAAGATGTTGGCACTTTAGGCAAACCTTAAACCTTATGCCTCGCCTGGCTGTCAGAATCTATTGCTTATCTTTGAATATCCTGCTCTTTACCACCACCACTCCCAGAAGTTGCCATGCTAGGTGACCACCTAGTTTGCCTAATTGTTGAGCTGGCCCTTCTTCTTTCCCTGTGGATACTGGCGGATTCTCACCTCTTCCTTCTACTTGTCATAATGTTTGTCCAAGTTTGATGATGATGGAGCCAGATTCTGGACATTCCTTTCATATTTCAGTGCTGTCAAGTAGGCTTCTAGTCCTATGACAGTAGCTCTGTATGGTGTAATCTACTTCTATAAGGCCCATTCCTTCTTGAACTCAAGAAACATATGCGTTTGACATGCTGATTCTTATAAATTACCTCATGTGCATGGAGACGTTTTCATATCTTACATCCAGTTTTTCAGAATATTGAAGAGACCATTCTACATTTCCAATCTGTATGAGAAAATGGAACTTGCAAGCTGATTAATGGCTTGTTCTGTGCTGTTTAAGCACTTCTCAGGATCAGTTTTTAAAAATTTTATTGTAAGTCCAGAAATAAGGTAAGAGTTGAAAGAACATTTTTATACATAAGAATCATTATCAAAATGAGCACATAAGTATCAGTTGGCCTCCTTCTATCAAGCCCACAAACACATGGGGATCTGAAAATCTGGGAAGTATACATAAAGCAAGCAATTGCTTCTTAAATCCAGAGAGTTATTCTAGAGAACCATATAGCCATGCTAGTTAGTGAAAACACTTTTCAATAGAAAATTCTTCAATTGTCCAGGGTTATAAAATACATAACACATACTAACAACTTTTATCAAACATATTATAGGAAATTTAAAGAAAACTTTTCCATTGAGATGAACAATATCTTGCCAGACCTGGAGAAAGAGCTTCCTCCTTCTCTAAGGGGCATATTTACTAAACGTTAACATGCATTAAGTAAAGATAGCGCACGTTAAGTGCTGTCACTGCCCATTCATTCCTATAGACCATTGCAGGACTTAACGTGCATTAACTTTACTTAATGTGCATTAATCTTTAGCAGGCATGGCCCTAAATCTCCTGAAAAAGATTAGGAAGATGTCACACATGTTGACCCAAAATGAAGTTTCTCTCTATTTAAAACAAAAAAAACTCATAGGGGGTCATTCCAAGCCACGAATAGAGGGGATGGATGTCCCAACCGAAAATACATTCCCGCTATTTGTATCCCTTCCCGCTGGCGTCTAACTTCCCCACCGGTTGTATGGGTAAATTAGAAGGGAGCGGGAAAGGGGCGGCTCGGGGGCAGAGTTAGGGCAGGTGGTGGGCGGTCGCTTGCACTGGACGTACAGGGCTGATTCTAATGTTAGCCCTGTATTTCCAGGGCCGGCGACCTGCACGGGGAAGTTATTCCACCTCCGAGGTGGAATAACTTCCCTAGTTGCTAGGGATTGGCAGGCCCGGGGCCACAAAACGGCAGGCGGGGCAGTAAGCATTCCCCGCAGCCCGACCCTGGCCTTGGGCTGCGGGGAATGCAGTGCAGGAGCTAGCGGCTGGGATCGCAGCTTTGCAATGGAGCCACGGTGCCATGGCAACTAGGAGCCATGGTGCTGCGGCTCCATTGTAAAGCCAAGACTGAGTTAGTCAGGCATAGCCTGTACATTCAGACCAGGCTGAATCGCAGTCCCAATCTGCACGTACTGGCCTGATCACGATTCTGATCCCGCAGGGCTAGATATGCCCTGCGGGATCAGAATCGCAAAGGCCTGTGTACATCCGGTTCAGACCGGGCGTACAGAGGGCTTATAAGTCCAGGACTGAATCAGGCCTACGATGAAATTCTTATCAGCGTCAAAACACAAAAGCCACAAGGAAGGTGACCCGCTCTTGTACTTCTTCCAGTGAAAATTCAAACATTGCTGCTACTCCAAATTATCTACTGAGACTTGCACCAAATCTTCCTCAGGTCTAACATCTCTCACCACCTCTACCTTCTTCTACAAGGAAGATAGATCTTTTATCTTTATCTTTTATTCAAACATTTGATATACCACCCAGAAAGAAGTACCAGATGACCTTACTCATTGGAGAACTTGCCTCTGAGGCTATTTTCATTATTATTTGCTACAAATTCCATTATATGTTGGAGATTTAAACAATTTTGTTATCTTAAACTGAACAAAGTGCATGGTATTTTGTTCAGCCTCAAGGGCTCCCAGCTTCCTAGCCTGATCTTCCCCATGGGTTTCAACTGTCTCCAATCGTAATTTGATATTTTCCAAAGAGCCTCCAGTAGTCCAAGTTGGACATGCAATAAAATCTAACTGTTCGATGGCCTCCAATGTTTTCTTCTTTTTGATTTGAATTATGGGCTTTTGTGGAAGGGGATATTACAGGGTTTTCACAAGTGGGGGAAGCTACGTCTTTCTTGCTAGGGATATATTGCATGTTTTAAGATGGTTGCTTTCCCTGTATTCTTTACTTGTTTCAAACGTTACTGGTGTGGGTTCCTGACTCATTTTTTTTTATATCCCTGCAGAGTAGGATGTCCACATTATCTGGCAGTGCAGACCTCCTAGGGTGAGTAGGAGGGTCTTGTAGAATGGGTGCCTGAGGAGAGACTGAAGTTGCCCTTTTGGGATTATTACAGGGATGCACAGTTGAGGATTGTATATTTGTGGCAGCAGGAACACTCTAAATAGTGGGTAATGATAGAGCAAGATACTCTCAGGAGGGTTCCTCTTTCTTCGCTTGTGTGTGTGTGTCAAACACCAGGAGCAATGGGATCGCTTAAGAATCCTTTTGTAAGATGTATGGTTAGGGTTTGGGAGCAATGCAGGAATAAATTATTGGAGGGTAAGAAAATGTCATTTGTTTCTTGTATTTGCTACAACCCAGGTTTTAAGCTGGGAGGGGCCATATTTTGGAAATGGAAGGGGGAAAATCATCAGACATTGGGGCAACTATTCACTGAGGGTTCATTGAAGCTTTCAAGCACTTCAGGAACATTATGGTTTAGCTTCTAGGGATTTTTATGCTTCTCTTCAGATTAGACAGTATGTACATTCATCTGGGGTTAGGAAAGAATTGGAAGCAGATAGGACCTTTTTTTTGAGTGCCTTTATATGGAGAGGTGGGGGTCTAAGGGATTGTTGTCCCAAATTTACTAGGCATTGGCTGATAGGACTGAGGTGGTTCCAAAGCATTTGGAGCAGTGGGAGCAGAACTTGGGAGTCACTTTGGAAGACTGGTACTGGCTGCAAAAATGTAAAAATATTTCTTGCTGGTCTGTCTCTTCTAGCTTGGTTGATTTGGGTTTTAAACTCTTGTACTGGTGGCATTCGACCCCAGTGCGGTTGCATCACATGTTTCCCTCTGGCTCTTCTAAATGTTGGAGGAATTGTGGGGCGGAGGGGAATTACTACCATACCTGGTGTATTTGCTCTAAGGTGCAAGAATATTGAGAGAAGGGGTTTCCGTTTTTGGAGGAAGTTTTTAGGCAACAATCCCAGAGAGTCCTCAGTTGTTTTTGCTATCTTTTTGGCCCCCTGGGGTACCTAAGAAAGGATGGAGATTTTTGTCTCACGGGATCACTGCCTTGCGGAGTGAGATTGTGAGTCACTAGAAAGGTGAGAATCTGCTGGGTTTTAGGGGGGCCCGTATTATTTGGCCGGCTGAATGCACTGAAGAAGTGTAGGGTTGAGAAATTTAAGGATGTATGGGAAAAGTATGAGGAATGGCTTCAAGTGCATGCCTGAGTGGGGGAGGGGGAGAGATGAGTGGGGGAGGGGGGAGAGATCAGTGGGGGACTGGAGTAGGGCTGTTGAGGAGTGTGCAGAAGAGCACGGTATAGGAATTGGTTGGTGCGGCAGGCTGTGAAGGGGGTGGGGGGGAAGTTTTAGTTATTCTCTTGCTGGGGGTGAATAGATTTTGCTGGCTTTGTCTAGTTTGTATCTTTTGTAGATTCCTCCTTCGGATGGTTTCTGTGAGAGAGAATTGTAGCTGTACAGTTGCTTTGATGCTGATGTTGTTGTTGTTGTTAAGTGCTGTCGAGTCGGAGTCGACTCATGGTGATCCTTTGGATAGCTATCCTAAATTGTGTTCGGTCTTGAGTCAGGTGGCTCATTGTTGACAGACTGGTACCCATAGCTGCTGTTATTGTATCGATCCATCTTAGTATAAATTTAAGAACAAAAAAAAAAGAAAAGCTTTTCACAACATGGTGTTGCTCTGCTCAGGATGTTACCTCTGGGTTGTTACCTTCTTTAGGATTCAGGCTAAATCTGTATTCCAAAGAGCTGATTAGAGAACTCATTGGATAACGCACCATACAAAACAGAAGTGGCGACAGAGAATCTCCCTGAAATATACCTCGCTGGATCTTAATGTTAGGAATGATGCACTGACCATCTTCATACTTCAAAAAGAGTGAGGTTTGCCACATTGTCATGGTGAACTTAATGTACTCTATCAATCCAGGATTTATTTTTACATTTCAAGAGTGATCCAAGAGTGTGGGATGGTATCAAAAGCTTTCTTATAATCAATCCATGCTATATTGAGAGTCCTGCTTTTCTTAGCACTGGCCATTATGGCCTTATTTATCATTAACTGGTCTTTTGTTCCAAATTATTCCCTCTTATTGCCCTTTTGCTCTGCTGTTATTGGACTCAATATGATCACATATTCTGTCTGCGTCTATTGCAGTGAAAAACTTGTACATTGTAGGTAGACAAGTTATTGGTCTGTAATTTTTGGGAATGTTGCTTGGGTCTTCCTTTGGAAGGAGAAATGTTCTTCCTATTGTTACCACCACTGGCTGCTTGATCAGTTAGTTTTTGCAGTTTGCCAGGTCTTAGTGGAGGGATGTTAACTGCTTGAGCAAAGCATGGTCACTCCATCTTGGCCAGATTCTTCCATTTTGTTTTGTTTTTTTAACCTGCTTTTCTGCTCTTTTGTTGTTTCTACTAGACATTCCATAGGTTTGATATTTCTAAATGTTCCTGTATGCAGGGTAACCACAGTGCTTCTTGACTGTGCTCCATGGGGTCCTGATATAGTTTTCTCCAGAAGGTTTCTGTTTCTCTTTTGGTTGGTGTTCTTTTTACCATATTAATGTTCTTTTGAACTTCACTGTAGACTACTTTGGGTTCTTTTTAGTCTATTTTGATTGCTTTCTTTTCTGTTTTATTCCACGGGCAATTTCTCCAAATGGGTGAGGTTTGCGCATACCATGCCAGTCATGAACCTCACTTCTAAGCCAGGGTATGTGGAGTATGATCTCAACCTCTCAAATTTACTGCTGATGATTGGTGTAGTACTTGCATCATGCCAAAGAAAGCCTCCCCTCTGGAGTTTGTAAGATGTTACGTGTATGGGTAATTTATGTATAGGGGTAATTATTCATGATAGGTAATTTATCATGGGTAATTTGGAAGTTCCTCTTAATTAGGCCTATGGCATCCAACATGATTAGAAATGACTCAGTATCTTTCTGCAATATTTTCTTGATCCCTGACTGCATTCCTTGGTATTTAAAAGATTTTCTCCCTCGGAACGCGATTCAGAATAGTTGCTTGCAACTGACACCTCTATAATCAATGCCAGTCTGGTGTTTTTCTACTTTACCACTTCATCTGGCTTCCTCGTATCCATCTTTTTATCGGTCAGAATGGGAGTATCCCAGGTGATCATGACCTCTTCATTCTTTCTAATTCTTTTAGGATCATGACCATAAAGCTTTTCAGGCACAGTAATGTTGTAGTGATTACAGAGTTTCCAATGGATGAGGCACACTGCTTTATTGTGCCTTTCTGTATAGACATTTTCTGCCATCAGAAAATTTCTATACAGCTATGAGGTGAGTCACTGTTCCCAGCTTTTTCCCACAGAATCAACATAAGTCTGTTTTGCCAGTTTTTTCAATTTGCGATCTTAAATTGGCATCTGTTGATTTTTGAAGTTTTCTTTCTTTCTGCTGTGTATCAATTGATGACGTTTCAGGTATGATGAGCATGTGAAACTTTTATTACACTCAGTACATATAAAAGGTTTCTTTCCGCTGTGTATCATTTGGTGCGTTTTTAGAGCCGAAGACTGATTAAAATTTTTATTACACTCAGTACATGTAAAAGGTTTCTTTCCACTATGTATTATTTGATGCGTTTTCAGAGTCGATGACCGATTAAAACTTTTATTACACTCAGTGCATTTAAAAGGTTTCTTCCCACTGTGTATCACTTGATGAATTTTCAGGTATGATGAGCATTTGAAACATTTATTACACTCAGTACATGTAAAAGGTTTATTTCCATTGTGTATCATTTGATGCGTTCTTAGAGTCGATGACCGATTGAAACTTTTATTACACTCAGCACAGGTAAAAGGTTTCTTCCCATTGTGTATCACTTGATGAATTTTCAGATGTGATGACTGATTGAAACTTTTATTACACACAGTGCATGTAAAAGGTTTCTTTCCGCTGTGTATCATTTGATGTTTTTTTAGATTCGATGACAGACTGAAACTTTTATTACACTCAGCGCATGTAAACGGTTTCTTTCCACTGTGTATCATTTGATGACTTTTCAGATGTGATGACTGACTGAAACCTTTATTACACTTAATGCATTTAAAAGGTTTCTTTCCGCTGTGTATTATTTGATGCATTTTCAGAGCCGATGACCGATTGAAACTTTTATTACACTCAGTGCATTTAAAATGTTTCTTTCCACTGTGTATCACTTGATGACTTTTCAGATGTGATGACCGAATAAAACTTTTATTACACTCAGTACATGTAAAACGTTTTGTTCCATTGTGTATCATTTGATGACTTTTCAGATTTGATGACCGATTGAAACTTTTATTACACTCAGCGCATTTAAATAGTTTCTTTCCGCTGTGTATCACTTGATGAATTTTCAGATATGATGAGTGTTTGAAACTTTTATTACATTCAGTACATGTAAACGGTTTCTTTCCACTATGCACTATTTGATGCTTTTTCAGAGTTGATGACCGATTGAAACTTTTATTACACTCAGCGCATTTAAAAGGTTTCTTCCCACTGTGTATCACTTGGTGAATTTTCAGATATGATGAGTGTTTGAAACTTTTATTACACTCAGCACATGTAAAAGGTTTCTTCCCATTGTGTATCACTTGATGAATTTTCAGATGTGATGACTGATTGAAACTTTTATTACACACAGTGCATGTAAAAGGTTTTTTTCCGCTGTGTATCATTTGATGTTTTTTTAGATTCGATGACAGACTGAAACTTTTATTACACTCAGCGCATGTAAACGGTTTCTTTCCACTGTGTATCATTTGATGACTTTTCAGATGTGATGACTGACTGAAACCTTTATTACACTTAATGCATTTAAAAGGTTTCTTTCCGCTGTGTATTATTTGATGCATTTTCAGAGCCGATGACCGATTGAAACTTTTATTACACTCAGTGCATTTAAAATGTTTCTTTCCACTGTGTATCACTTGATGACTTTTCAGATGTGATGACCAATTAAAACTTTTATTACACTCAGTACATGTAAAACGTTTTGTTCCATTGTGTATCATTTGATGACTTTTCAGATTTGATGACTGATTGAAACTTTTATTACACTCAGCGCATTTAAATAGTTTCTTTCCACTGTGTATCACTTGATGAATTTTCAGATATGATGAGTGTTTGAAGCTTTTATTACATTCAGTACATGTAAAAGGTTTCTTTCCACTATGCACTATTTGATGCTTTTTCAGAGTCGATGACCGATTGAAACTTTTATTACACTCAGTGCATTTAAAAGGTTTCTTCCCACTGTGTATCACTTGATGAATTTTCAGATATGATGAGTGTTTGAAACTTTTATTACATTCAGTACATGTAAATGGTTTCTTTCCACTATGCACTATTTGATGCTTTTTCAGAGTCGATAGCCGATTGAAACTCTTATTACACTCAGTACATGTAAATGGTTTCTTTCCGCTGTGTATCATTTGATGTGTTTTTAGATTCGATAACTGATTGAAATTTTTATTACACTCGGTGCATGTAAACATTTTCTTTCCACTGTGTATCATTTGATGACTTTTCAAATGTGAAGACCAATTGAAGCTTTTATTACACTCAGTACATGAAAATCGTTTCTTTCTGCTGTGGATCAGTTGGTGGGTTTTCAGTTGTGACAGATAAATGAAGCTGATGTTACACTCAGAACAAGTGGAAAGTTTCTCTCCAGTGTGTCTCCTTTTCATTTCTGATAGACCCATAAATATGTTCTCAAATGCGGAAGATGACAAATTTCTCTCTTCTATGTTTATTTTTTGTTTTATGAATTGCCTGATATTGCTAGATTTCACAAATTCACTACTTTTTCCAGTATTTTGCTGTTTAATTAATGATTCCTTATGACAGAACCTTTTGTCAAATTCAATATATGGAATAACTTCAGCATGAATTCTCTCATGAAATTTCAGATTTTCCTTCTGTTTGAAACATTTTTCACACTGAGAGCATGAAAAGCGTCTCTCCCTAGTGTGGGTTTTCTGGTGCAACAGTAACTGATATTTCCTATTAAAGCTTTTTCCAGAGGCATCACACAGAAATAATTTCTTCCCTTTCCTCTCTCTTTGGTGGAGTTTGGAAGCCATTTGGTCACTGTTACTATTTTGGAAGATTCTCTCTACTCTCAGATGTCTCTGGAGCTCAGGGATGTCTGTGAGCTCCCTGTCACTTCTCCCACACTCAGTGACTCCATCTGGTGAGTCTCCTGCAGAGTATCTCTGCTCCTTCTCTGATTCCAGCTGCTGATTCCTTGTGATGCTTCTCTCAATCCTCTGGGAAATATTTTCAAGGGCATTTCTTGAATGTCCTGCTATTTGTACTCTTTCTACAAGATGTTCTTTTTTATTTTCCTTTCTCTTCTCTTCCTGGATGGTTTCAGTAACTACTGGATATAAACAAAAGATATTAGCCATGTATTAGTGAATATGGAAAGCTAATAACGATAAGAACAGAATTTTCTGGCCTCACACAATTACCACATGACTTCTCTGATATAGTAAAATTAGGCCTTACCTGCTTATTGGCTTTCCTTGAGGAACTCCAGTCCAGTCCCACACCTCAGGGTAAGACACCTCTTCTAGCAGCTTGGAGACTGAGCATGTCACAATCTTGATGACCTCAGGATACATAGGCAGCTGGCACCACCCACCAGCCCCCAGTAACATATTGACAAAGCAGACTCACAGGAGCATCAAATAAGAAGTCAATAAGCAACCAAACTAACCAGAAAAACTCTAAGGGATCTCCCTCAGGAAAAAGATCCCTTCTTCCCCAGGAGCCCCCTCCCTTGTCCCCACCCCAAACACGGGAGCCTTCGAACCAAAGGAGCTTACCTGACCACCTGCCGGGTTCACACCCCCACCCAGAGGATGGGACAAGTATCTCACCAGGAAAACCAGCACAGACAATCCTGTGTCTTCTCCTTAAACATGCCATGCGGTTTGCTCTACTCACAGGCTCCCTACATAAGCTGAAATTCTTCTTGCCTGGGGTCGCAGACAATACGCAGGTTCAGAGAAGGGGGGGAGGTTCTGGGACTGGACAGGAGTTCCTCAAGGAAAGCCAATTAGCAGGTAAGACCTAATTTCACCTTTCTTATTGTCCCTCCAGTCCAGTCCCACACCTCAGGGATGTAACAGAGCCATCTAACCATGGAAGGGACCTGCGCTGAACTGAGCCTTGCATCCCCCGCAGCTTGCACATCCAATCGATAGTGTTTCACATACGTATGCAAGGACGACCATTGGCCACCCGACAGATGTCTCCCGGCGGAACAAAGCTCCACTCCACCCAAGAGGCAGCATGTGCCCTGGTAGAATGGGCCTGCAGGCCCTGCGAGACTCTCTTACTGCGCAACAGATAGGCCGATGCAATTGCTTCCTTAATCCACCTCGAAATGGAGGACTTTGCCACCACTTCCCCCTTACGCGGCCCAACGAACAGAATGAATAACTGGTCTGACTTCTGAAATGAAGCCATCCTCTTCAAATACCTTATCAAGGAACACCTGACATCCAGGAAATGCAACTGCAGATCTCATAATTCCTTGGCCAGACCTGACAAAACCAGTAGGTTTACCAGCTGATTCAAATGAAATGATGAAACTACCTTCAGCAGGAATGCGGGTACCATTCGCAAAGTGACCTTCTCCCTGGAGAAGGACAGAAAAGGTTCCCTGCATGAAAGTGCCTGGAGCTCAGAGATTTTCCTGGCTGAGCAGATGGCCACCAAAAACACTGTCTTCAAAGTCAGATCCTTCAGGGTATACGACACTATTGGTTCAAAAGGCTGTCACGACAGCACTGAAAGCACCAGACTGAGGTCCCAACGCAGCATCAGTGCCCATGACAGTAGGTGAAGCTGCTTCATGGCCCACAGGAACCGAATGACATCCGGATGAGTTCCCAAGGAAACCCCCCAGATCCTGCCCCGATAACACGCCAATACCTGCACCCTTAGAAAGCCACAGGCCAGCCCTTTATCGAGCTCCACCTGCAAGAAGTCTAGCATTTCTGGAACCAAAATTGACAGCAGCCTGTAATCTTTCTCAGCACATCAGCCCTCAAATACTCTCTACACTCGAACGTACAACAAGGACATGGACCTCTTCCGGGCTCTGAGAAGCGGGGATATCACTTTGGCAGAATAACCTCGCTTACTTAATCTAGCTCTCTCAAGAGCCATGCCATAAGCAAGAACCAATCCACCTGTGGCAATAGGACTGGCCCCTGAACCAGCAAATCCGGCCTGTTGGGAAGCCTCCATGGTTCGGCTGCCCTCCGTTGTATCAGGTCTGCATAAAATGGCCACCTCGGCCAATCTGGGGCAATGAGAACTACTAATCCCTGATATGCCTTCACTCTCTGCACCACTCGATCTATGAATGTCCATGGAGGGAAGACATAGAGCAGCTCCTGGCTGGGTCAGCGCTGCACAAGAGCGTCCAAGCCTTTGAACATTCTTTCCCTCCGCTGACTGTAGAACCGGCTTACCTTGGCTGACGCATACGTCGCCATCAGATCCATGATCAGCTCCCTCCACTGGAGCACAATTTGCTTGAAGACCGACTGGTTCAGCTGCCATTCCTTGGGGTCCAGTCATACCCGACTGAGGTAGTCGGCCATGGCATTCTCTGTGCTGGCCATGTGCGCCACCGAAATTGCCTGTAGGTGGGTCTCTGCCCAAACCAGCAACATTTCTGCCTTGCTCTCCAGCTTGATGCTGCCCATTCCCCTCTGCCGATTGAAGTACGCTACTGTGGTGGCGTTGTTGGAGAAAACCCGCATGGCCTTCTCATGCACCAGGGGGTGAAACTCCTTCAAAGCGAAGCGAATGACTCTCATCTCCAGTCGATTGATAGGCCATGTCCGTTCCTCCACAGACCACTGCCCCTGAGCAACTCTCCCCTTGCAGTGGGCTCCCTAGCCTGTAAGGCTGGCATCTGTCGTTAGGGGGACCCAGCTCTGTGATTCCAAAGGAACTCCTGTCACCAGATTTCCCTCGTTCAACCACCAACTGAGGGCCACTTGGACCTCCCTTGGACAGATCAACATTCCGACAGGGGGTGACGCTGATGTGACCACCGAGGGGCTATCACAAGGCTGAACGGTAATGCCTGAAATTGAAAATGTCCCATGGGCACAGTGAAACGTAGGATCTGTATGTATGGGAATGTGCAAGTATGCTTCCGCCAGGTCTAGAGAGGTCAAGAACTCTCCCTCCAAAATGGACATCACCACCGACCTGAGGGTCTCCATATGAATACATGGAACCCGCAGACATCTGTTCATGTGCCTGAGGTCGAGGATCGGACGAAAGGTACCTTATTTCTTTGAAATTATGAAATAAATGGAGCATCAACCTTCTCCGCACTGGTCCCCAAGAACTGGAACCACTGCCTGCAAACGCAGTAGCCACTCGAGCATCTGCTGCACGCCTCATGCCTTTGCACGTGCCTTGCAGGGGGAGCGAATGAAGGTTGGCTCCAGAGGTCTGGCAAACTCCAGCTCATAGCCCTCCTGAACCACTTGCAGCACCCACTAGTCTGACATTACCTAGACCCAGGCAGGATAGAAGTCCCGCAAATGACCTCCCATGGGCTGCACCCCCACCTGGGCCTCCCTCGTTTCATTGAGGCTTCTTTTGAGCCGAGGAGAAGGCCGAAGACCTGAAACAGCCTCTGCCTGTTCCTCAAAACCCCCAAAACTGAGGAGCCCTGGCTGAGAACCACCCTCTTTGGTACGAAGCGAATCTCACTGTCCAGAAATAGCGAAACTCCTAGGGCTGCCCTCTGCTTGCCCCAGCGGCCCAACTCTGCTTTGGCTTATCCTCAGGAAGGTGACCACTTTTGGACTTCCCCAACTCCTTTACCAACTTTTCCAAATCCTCTCCAAACAACTGCTTTCCTTTGAACAGCAGCTTGCTCAAACGGGCTTTCGAGGCCACATCTGCTGACCAATTATGAAGCCACAGGTAGCGATGCGCCGCCACCATCAAGGCCATATTGTTGGAGAGAGACCTAACAAGGTCAAAGAAGGCGTCGGTGAAGTAGGCTGCCCCCGTCTCCAGCCTTGCCGCGCCCCTTGATCCTGGGCCTCCTCTGCCCCTTCGGGGATGCTCTGCACCCAACGCAAGCAGGCAATATCTACCAATGCCACGCAAGCCAAGGCCTGAAGGGACAGTACGCCAATATCAAAGGCCTGCTTCAGCAGGGTATTCAGCGTCCTATCCTGGATGTCCTTAAGTGCTGCGCTCCCTTCCACAGGAATGGCTGTCTTCTTTGTTGTGGCTGACACCGTGGTATTAACCCTTGTGGAATGGAACAACTCCTTCCCCCCCTCTGCCAAGGTATACAACCGGGCCATGATGCGCGACCCTCTGAACCCAGACTTTCGGGAGCTCCCATGCCTCCAAAATCATGTTTAATGACTCTAAGCAATGGGAATACTTTCTGAGGCTTGCGAAAAGCTTGCAGAATCGGATCCTCCAGTGTCTCGTCCTCGGCTGCCCCTGCCATGGGCATGTTAAGCGTCTTAAGTGACTCCGCTATGAGTATCGCCAACTCCTCCTTCTGGAAGACCCTAATGACCTGAGACTCATCCTCCTGAAGGATCTCCCCCTCTTCAAGCTCCTCTAAGACCAAACCGCCTTGGAGGAGAAGGAACTGGCCTCGTCCGAGGCCTCGCCCCCAAGGCGCCTCTTAGTGAGGGTCTGAACTGAGTCTGACCCTGTACTCGGTATGGGCCATGGAGTCTTTCTCGTCCCAGCACTGTGCCCCTTGCCCTTGGCCTGTTGCTTGAGGCAGAATGCCTTATGCAGTAACAACACAAACTCGGGGGAGAAGTCTCCCAGGACCCCACCGCTCTGCGCAGGAGGAAGGGCCTGGAGCCTCCAAATCCTGCTGGCAATGCTGCAGCAATGGTGGTGTCAGCTAAAGCCCCCCATCCCCCTGTGGTGAGGGACCCAAAATCTGGGGAACCGGCAGCTCGGGGGCTCCTGCTTCTTACAGCATGGACTGTTCGGTCGTGAGCATCTCAGCAACGCACCCCCAACAAATCCCTTCCACAGAGAGCATGCTCCTGCATGCCACACACGCTCCACACTGTGGCCTTGCCGACATGGCTCCACAGCAGCCCTGGAGTGTTGCCTCCTCCCGATCCCTCCCGGCACCTTCTCCTCCCTGGGACTCTTCCATACTCCTCACTTACTCTTTATTTTTTCTCTTTTTGTTTTTTTGACAACGGCAAATCTATCTTGAAAAAGATCCAAAAAAGCGTGGACAAGCAAGGAAACTAAAGAAACTATACAGGGAAAAAAACGCACAAAATGCATGTTAACTGGCTCCATGTCTGACAGGTTGCTGCCGGAGATGCTCGTATGGACGCCCAGCGCTTATTCCTCCTCACAATAATATTCATTTGTACTTTTTCTGAAGGGGTTAGGACTGAGGGTCCTTTTACCAAAGTTCGCTATGCAGTTAGTGCGGGATTTGCAATGTGAAAAGTGCATGCTGAAGCATGCGGTAACTGATACTGTGGGCTCAATGCAGTGCAAACAGATTTCCTTGCTGTAAATTGCATGTTGGGTAGTAAAGGAGTGGATTAGGGGTGGAGAGTGGGCATGGTGAGCACTGCATAATTGGTGTGTGAATAAACGCTGTGTGCTAATTGTGACTCTTAAAATTTGCACGGGTTTCTCCTAACTTCACCTCAATAGGTGGAATCAAGTGCACCTGCAGTAATTGTGCATACTGCCATGACGCGCTAGAGGATGTTCTTTACAGTAATAGTGCATGCTGCCATGATGCGCTAGAGGATGTTCTTTACAGTAATTGTGCATACTGCCATGATGCGCTAGAGGATGTTCTTTACAGTAATTGTGCATACTGCCATGATGCGCTAGAGGATGTTCTTTACAGTAATAGTGCATGCTGCCATGGTACGTTAGGGACTGTTCTGAGCAGTAAATGTGCCTGCTACCACCACGTGCTAGCAGGCACATTAAGGGACTGTTCTGTGCAGTAATTGTGCATGCCTCCATGGTATGTTAGGGGAGCAATCTGTGCGATAATTATGCATACTGCCGGGGTGGGTTAGGGGACCATTCTGTGCAGTAATTATTCATGCTGCTGCAGTGTGTCAGGGGATCGTTCTGTGCAGTAATTGTGCATGTTGCTGCAGTGCATTAGGGAACTGTTCTGTACAGTAATTGTGCATGTTGCCACAGTGCATTAGGGGACCGTTATGTGAGGTCATTGTGCATGCTGCTGTGGTGCATTTGGGAACTGTTATGTGCAATAATTGTGCATGCTGCCGCAGTGTGTTAGGTGACCATAAGAACATAAGATATGCCATACTGCGTCAGACCAAGGTCCATCAAGCCCAGTATCCTGTTTCCAACAGTGGTCAATCTAGGTCATATGTACCTAGCAGTATCCCCAAAAGACACAGGTTCCACAATGCTTGTACTGGGTCAAGCATTGATATCCTGGGTCCCTTTTTAATAATGGTTTATGGACCTTTCCTCCAGGAACTTGTCCAAACCTTTTTTAAACCCAGATACACTAACAGCTCTTACTACATCCTCCGGTAACAAATTCCAGAGTTTGATTACACGTTGAGTGAAAAAATATTTTCTCTTATTTGTCTAAAATAGTTTACCCTGTAGCTTCATTACATGTCCACTAGCCTTTCTATATTCTGATAGCATAAACAATCGATCTATGTTTACCTGTTCCACTCCATTCATTAATTTATAGACCTCTATCTTATCTCCCCTCAGCCGTCTCTTTTCCAGGTTGAAGAGCCCTAACCTTTGTAGCCTCTCTTCATAGGAGTAGCCTTCCATCCCCTTTACCATTTTGGTGGCTCTTCTCTGTACCTTTTCTATTAACGCTATATCCTTTTTAAGATACGGCGACCAGAATTGCACACAATATTCAAGGTGCGGTCGTACCATGGAACGATACAGAAGCATTATAATATCCTTTGTTTTAATTTCCATTCCTTTCCTTATGATACCTAGCATTCTATTTGCTTTCTTGGCCGCCGCTGCACACTGGGCAGAGGGTTTTAACATGTTATCCACGATTACTCCTAAATCTTTTTCCTGGGTGGTGGTTCCCAATGTGGAAATCTTGCATTGTGTAACCATAGTGTGGGTTGTTCTTTCCAAGGTGCATAACTTTGCACTTGTCCACATTAAATTTCATCTGCCGTTTGGATGCCCAGTCTTCCAATTTATCCAGATCCTCCTGCAGTTTTCCACAGTCCACTGGTGTTTTAACAACTTTAAACAGTTTTGTGTCGTCTGCAAATTTGATAACCTCACTAGTTATTCCCTTTTCCAGGTAATTTATGAATATGTCAAAAAGTAGCAGACCCCGTACAGATCCCTGGGGTACTCCACTATTCACCTTTTTTCCATTGGGAAAATTGGCCATTTAGCCCTACCCTCTGCTTTCTATCTTTTAACCAATTCCCGATCCACAATAGTACACTGCCTCCTATCCCATGACTTTTTAGTTTTGCCAAAAGTCTCTGATGAGGGACCTTGTCAAAGGCTTTCTGAAAGTCCAGATACACTATATCAACCGACTCACCTTTGTCTACCTGTTTATTCACACCTTCAAAAAAACATATCAGTTTGCTAAGACAAGATCTTCCTTGTCTAAAGCCATGTTGGCTGTCTCCCATTAGGCCATGACTATCTACATTCTGGGTAATTTTGTTCTTTATGATGGTTTCTACTCATGGAACCCTTTTTAAAAATTGGCGTTACATTAGCGACCCTCCAATCTTCAGGTATTACAGATGATTTTAATGAAAGTTCACAGATTACTAATAGCAGGTCTGCAATCTCATATTTCAGTTCTTTCAACACTCTTGGATGCATACCATCCGGTCCAGGTGATTTGCTACTATTCAGTTTATCAAATAGTTGTAATACATCTTCCCGGTGTACATAACAACATAAGATATGCCATACTGGGTCAAACCAAGGTCCATCAAGCCCAGTATTCGGTTTCCAACAGTGGCCAATCTAGGTCATACGTACCTAGCAGTTTCCCCAAAAGACACAGATTCTGCAATGCTTGTACTGGGTCAAGCATTGATATCCTGGGTCCCTTCTTAATAATGGTTTATGGACCTTTCCTCCAGGAACTTGTCCAAACCTTTTTTAAACCCAGCTACACTAACAGCCTTTACTACATCCTCCGGTAACAAATTCCAGAGTTTGATTACACGTTGAGTGAAAAAATATTTTCTTTTATTAGTCCTAAATAGTTTACCCTGTAGCTTCATTGCATGCCCCCTAGTCTTTCTATATTCTGATAATGTAAACAATCGATCTATGTTTACCCATTCCACTCCATTCATTAATTTATAGATTTTTATCATATCTCCCCTCAGCCGTCTCTTTTCCAGGATAAAGAGCCCTAATCTTTTTAGCTTTTCTTCATAGGAGTATCCTTACATCCCCTTTACCATTTTGGTGGCTCTTCTCTGAACCTTTTCTAATAACGCTATATCCTTTTTAAGATATGGTGACCAGAATTGCACACAATATTCTATTTGCTCTCTTGGCCGCCGCTGCACACTGGGCTGAGGGTTTTAACATGTTATCCAGAATGACCCCTAAATCTTTTTCCTGGGTGGTGGTTCCTAATGTGGAACCTTACATTGTGTAACCATAGTTTGGGTTGTTCTTCCCTAGGTGCATAACTTTGCACTTGTCCACATTAAATTTCATCTGCAATTTGATGCCCAGTCTTCCTCTTGCAATTTTCCACAATCCTCTTGGGTTTTAACAACTTTAAATAGTTTTGTGTCATCTGCAAATTTGATAACCTCACTTGTTATTCCACTTTCCAGGTCATTTATGAATATGTCAAAAAGCAGCAGGCCCAGCACAGATCCCTGGGGTACACCACTATTCACCTTTCTCCATTGGGAAAATTGGCCATTTAGCCCAACCCTCTGCTTTCTATCTTTTAACCAGTTCCTGGTCCACAGTAGTACACTGCCTCCTATCCCATGACTCTTTAGTTTTGCCAAAAGTCTCTGATGAGGGACCTTGTCAAAGGCTTTCTGAAAGTCCAGATACACTATATCAACCGACTCACCTTTGTCCACCTGTTTATTCACACCTTCAAAAAAACATAACAGATTAGTTGTAGTACATCTTCCCGATGTATCGATATTTCCTTCAATTCTTCTGCACCTTTAAATACCACTTCAGTCTTGGGTAACATCCCTACATCTTCCTCAGTAAAGACCGGAGCAAAGAATTCATTCAGTCTCTCCGCTATAGCCTTGTCGCCTCTTAGTGCCCCTTTTACTCCTCTATCATCTAATGGTCCAACTGACTCTCTCACAGGCCTTTTGCTATGAATGTACTTGAAAAAGTCTTTATTTCGTGTTTTTGCTTCCGTAGCAAGTTCCTTCTCAAATTCTCGCTTTGCCTGCCTTATCAATGCTTTGCATTTAACTTGCCAGTGCTTGTGCTGTTTCCAGTTTTCGTCGTTTGGCTCTTTTTTCCATTTCCTGAAAGATGCTTTTTTGGCAGCAACAGCCTCTCTGACCTCACCTTTAAAGCATGCTGGCAGTTTTTTGGACTTTCTTCCACTTTTCTTAATGTGTGGAATATAGCTGGTCTGGGCTTCCAGGATAGTATTTTTAAACAACACCGAAGCTTGATGTAGGTCTTTAACCTTTGCAACTGCTCCTTTTAGTTTTTTCTTAACTATATGCCTCATTTTATCATAGTTTCCCTTTCGAAAGTTAAAAGGTAGTACTGTGGATTTCTTTATGATCCCTCCTCCACTAATTAAATCAAACACGATCATGCTATGATCACTATTGCCAAGTGGGCCCAACACCCTTATTTCTTGCACCAGATCTGGTGTTCCACTAAGGACTAGGTCCAGTATGGCTTCCCCTCTTGTCGGTTCATGAACCAGCTGCTCCAAGAAGCAGTCATTTATTTCATCTAGAAACTTTATCTCCCTAGCATGTCCTGCCGTGACAATGACCCAGTCGATACCGGGGTAATTGAAATCATCCATTATTACTACTCTGCTGTGACTTTTATTAGCTTCCTTGATTTCTTTGAGCATTTCATCATCTATTTGTTCATTCTGTCCAGGTGGTCGATAGTACACCCCCAGTGCCATCACCTTCCCCTTCATACATGGAATTTCAATCCATAGAGATTCTACAGCAAATTTTGTTTCCTGAAAAACTTTAATCCTTTCTGACTCAATGCCCTCTCTAACATAGAGCGCAACCCCTCCACCAATTTGATCAGTTCTATCATTACGATATAGTTTGTATCCAGGTATCACAGTGTTCCACTGGCTATCCTCCTTCCACCATGTCTCTGAGATTGCAATCATATCTAACCTCTCATTTAGAGCTATATATTCTAACTCTCCCATCTTATTGTTTAGACATCTAGCATTTGCATACAAGCATTTTAGAGACTGTATTTTATTAATATTAATCTGGATATTGGTAGGCATGGGTAATTTGGAATCTTTACGCTCTGTCTGCACCATACTCAAGGGCATTTGGGCTACTTTACTCTTTTTTGGAACCTCACTGCTTTTGGTAGTATCCTTCAAGGATACCTTCTTCCAAACCATGCGCTCTTGGGCGACTGTTGGCTTTCCCCTATTTTCAAGTTTAAAAGCTTCTCTATCTCCTTTTTAAAGGTTAATGCCAGCAGTCTGGTTCCATCCTGGTTAAGGTGAAGCCCATCCCTTTGGAAGAGCCCCTCCTTTCCCCAGAATGTTCCCCAGTTTCTAACAAATCCAAAGCCCTCATCCTTGCACCATCGTCTCATCCACGCATTGAGACTCCGGAGCTCTGCTGCCTTTTGGGTCCTGCACGTGGAACGGGAAGCATTTCGGAGAACGCTACCCTGGAAGTTCTGGATTTCAACTTCCTACCTAAAAGCTTAAATTTAGCCTCCAGAACTTCCCTACCACATTTTCCTATATCATTGGTACCGACATGTACCAAGACAGCAGACTCCTCACCAGCACTATCTAAGATCTTATCTAGGTGGTGCGTGAGGTCCGCTACCTTCGCACCAGGCAGGCATGTTACCAGGCGATCCTCACGTCCAACAGCCACCCAGCTATCTACATGCCAAATGATTGAATCACCAACTATAACAGCTGTCCTGACCCTCCCCTCATGGGCACATGGCCCTGGAGAAACGTCCTCAGTGCAAGAGGGTTTTACATCACCTGGAAGACAGGTCCTAGTTACAGGATCCTGTCCTGCCACACCAGGGTGATGCTCTCCTGTCACGTGACCTCTCTCCTCCATGGCAACAGGGATGCTGCCAGACTGGAGGTGGGACTTCAGGACTATATCCCTGTAGGTCTCGTCCATGTACTTCTCTGTCTTTCTTATGTCTTCCAGTTCTGCTACTCTAGCCTCTAGAGAACGGACTTGTTCCCTGAGAGCAAAGAGCTCCTTGCACTTAGTGCATACGTAAGACCTCTCACCAATTGGGAGAAAATCATACATGTGACACTCATTGCAAAAGACCGGAGAACCCCCATCTCGCTGCTGGACTGTTCTCTGCATCTTGGTTTAAAGCTTGTGCTTAGGTCTTTAAATTCTGTATTTACTAAGGGTTGGTGTAGATGCTTATACTAATAAAAGTGTATCTAATACCTCTAATATACCTTGTTCACCTGAAGCTTAATTAATCTCAGGTCCTCAATGTATGACTGATTTGGATAAAGAGCTGCACCTGAGGGTAGTCCCTTTCCTCTAAGACGTGTAAGTACCTATAAAGCTACAATTACCCCAGGATTGGGTGGGTGTTGGGGAGGGAGGGAGGGAGGGAAATAAGACCTATTAAAAGAGGGCTGTTACAAGGTACCCTGTCCTGTACCCTCAGCAGGGGGGGAGGGAGTTAGTCCCTCAGGTAGGCTAGAGCAGGAAAAAAGTTTAAAACGCAGCAGGTTCTGGGGACAGAGCAGGGAGAGATATTTAATTTAAAGTAACAGTTAACCTGGCTACCACACAAAGGCCAGTTAGTTGAGAGAGGCAAGGTAAGTTATACAGCTGAGAAAGCTGAAGTGCAAAACTAAATGGAACAGGGAGGTGAAGTAGCACACCAATAAAGACAACAACTACTTTCAAACTTATCCATAAGGTAACGCCCTCCCACCTCAACAGCTTGATTTCCAATCCACCCAACAACAGAAGTAGGAGAGCAGTGAACCTCAACACCCTCTGCCTCCCGAAGTCATTCACAAAGGTTAATGCTTGTACCAGTAACAGAGCCTTCTCATTTATAGCTCCTGCACTCTGTAACCGGTTGCCAAGTAATCTGCGTGAAATCTGTGATCTAAAGGACTTTAGAAAAGAACGCACCTCTTCCAATCTCATTACAACCTAACCTCATGAATTACACGCGGCCGCGTGTAAATATGTAGATACGGATCACTTGTAAAGTTGTATATCACTTGTAAATATGTATATAAGTACCCTGTGTGAACCCCAACAACAATCAACTGTAAGCCTGTAACCCGAGTTTTTGCTGTGCTTCCCCCCCCCCTCCCTAATCAGATTGTATATATCCTTAATTCTGGCCGGTACAGCCAACCTTACCATGTGTAACAACCGCTGCTGATCACTGGAAGCAGCGGGATATAAATGTACGCTAAATAAATAAATAAATAAATAAATAGACAGCTAGAACTCACAGCAAAGTTGTCACAGGAGTTAAATATCCACCTCTCTAGCAGAGCACTGTTCAGTGCGGTAATTGTGCATGCTGCTGTGGTGTGTTAGGGGACCATTCAATGATGCAAAAATGCATGCTGCCACAGTGCGTTAGTGGACTGTTCTGTGTAGAAGGTGTGCATGCTGCCACGCTGCGTTAGGGGACCATTCTTTGTGGTAATTGCACATGCTGCCACGGTGCATTATGGGACCGTTCTGTGCAGTAATTACTGGGAAGATGCTGGATGCACTCCCGACATGTAGTGCACAGTAGTTGCAACTACTATGCTTTAGCGCTAAATGCTCATTGCTTGGAAAACCCTAGCGCACTTTAGTAAAACAGTCCCTAGGTATATTGCATGGCTATTCATCTAGAATTTTTTAAAATGCATTTTCTCATCCATATTTTATCTGAAACCCACTTACTTAGGGACTCTTTTACTAAATGCTGCTACCTGGTTAACCACATTTAGCAAGCAGTAATTAGCCACAGTGAACGCTAATGCATGGGCATGCCTGCGACTGGTCACCAAAATGCATGTTAACTGGCAATCACATGCTATTGCAGAAGGGCCGGCTTAAGAGGTTGTAGCACCCTGAGCCAACTTTCATTTTTGTGCCCCCAAGGAATGATCTTGCAATTTAAGCTGCACAAACAGGGGTAAACTTTCAGCCAGCAGGGTTACTGTCTTATGTTAACTGCCAGCACTGCCATTTATTCTGTATATTCCAGGCCACTAGCCATATAGGTAGCAATGTTGAATATACAGAAAGTGCCAGTGTGGTCACTGTACTTTCTGTTTAGAATAGGCCTGCTATTCGTCAGAAGTAAAACAAGGAGCGGAGGAGCAAAATAAGCAGCGATAAACTTTATTGAGCATGACACGGCTCAGTGTTTCAGCATCCCATGCCTTGCTTTGGTCTTTACTGAAGAAGATGCAAGGAAATTACCCATTCCTGAAATGTTATTTAAAGGTGATTTATTGGAAGAATTGAAAGAAATATTGATAGACCAAGAAGATGTATTACAACTATTTGATAAAGTGAGGAGTGGCAAATCACCTGGACCAGATGGTATACATCCGAGGGTGTTAAAAGAACTGAAATATGAGATTGCAGACCTATTAGTATCTGTAAACTATCATTAAAATCATCTATTTAGAAGCGATAGAGAGGGTAGAAAAGGAAGAGGAATAGCCCTATATGCCAAAAGCAATATTAAAGCTGCTGAAATGCAGGGGACATGTGGAAAACAAGAAGCGCTGTCGATTGTGCTGGAAAGAGGAGATGGCACTGTCATCCATACTGGTGTAGTCTATAGGCCTCCAACTCAAACCGAAGAAATGGATAGCAAATTAATTATTGATATTGCAAAGATAGTCATGAAGGGGGAAGGGATCATATTGGGTGACTTTAATCTACCCGATGTGGATTGGGGTATTCTTTCTGCAAATCTGGAAAGAAGTAAAAAAATTGTGGATGCTTTCCAAGATGCATTACTTAGAAAAATGATGATGGAACTGACAAGGCCATGGGATCAGATGGGGTACATTCCAGGATACTGAAAGAGCTCAGAGAAGTTCTTGCAAGGCTGTTAAAGGATGTTTTAGTAAATCCTTGGAGACAGGGGAGGTTCCACAGGATTAGAGAAGTGTTAACAGAGAAGAAGTGATAAACTACAGGCCAGTAGGCCTTACCTCGGTGGGGGGAAAAGTAATGGAGGCGCTCCTGAAAGAGCGAATAGTGGACTTTCTCAAAACCAAAAGGTTGCATGATCCCAGGCAACATGGTTTTACCAAAGGACGATCTTGCCAAATGAATCTGATTGAGTTCTTTGACTGGGTGATCAGAGAGTAGATCAAGGGCTTGCGATGGATGTAATCTACCTAGATTTCAGCAAAGCCTTTGATACTGTTCCTCATAGGAGGCTTATCAATCAACTAAACAGCTTGGGGATGGGTCCCAAGGTGGTAAACTGGATCAGAAATTGGTTGACTGACAAGACGACAGAAGGTGATGGTAAACGGAACTCACTCGGATGAAAGCAAAGTGATTAGCAGTGTGCTCCAGCGTTTGGTCCTAGGACTGGTATCGTTAAATGTATTTGTGAGTAATATTGCTGAAGGACTGAATGGAAAAGTCTGTCTTTTTCCAGATGACACAAAAATTTGCAACAGATTGGACTCCCCTGAGGGAGTTGATAACATGAGGAAAGATCTACAAAAGCTGGAAGAATGGTCTAATGCTTGGAAGTTAAGATTAAATGTGAAGAAGTGCAGTGTCATGCACTTGGAAAGCAGAAATCCAAGGAAACTGTATGTGATAGGGGTGAAAGGTTGGTGTGCACAGACCAGAAGAAGGACCTCAGAGTGATTGTTTCTGAGGATCTCAAGGTGACAAAACAGTGTGACAAGGTGGTGGCAAAAGCCAGAAAATGCTGGGTTGCATACAGAGAGGAATTACCAGCAGAAAGGAAGAGGTACTAATGCCACTGTACAAGTTGCTGGTGAGGAATATTGTGTTCAGTTTTGGAAATCATAAATTGCAAAGGATATAAAAAGACTGGAAATGGTTCAGAGGAAGGTGAACAAAATGATTTGGAGCCTGCATCAGAAGACGTATGAGAAGAGACTTGAAGACCTAAATATGTATACTCTGGAGGAGAGGAGGGACAGGGGAGATACGATTCAGACCTTTAAATACTTTAAAAGGGCATAATATGAAGCTGCAAGAGGGTAAACTGGAAGGCAATGTCAGGAAATACTTTTTCACTGAAAGAGTGGTGGATGCTTGGAATGCCCTCCCATGGAAGTGGTGGGGGCAAATAGAGTGACAGAATTCAAAATGGCATGGGACAGATACAGTGGATCCCTTTATAGCGACAGGATAAAATCAAAATAAACATATCTCAACAAACAGGGGAAACCTACACGGAGCGATAGGTACACCCCTAAACAAAGGCATGGGGAGGAGTGGCCTGCACTGAGCGGCAGGTGCACCTACTCTTGCCACCTTGTTGGACAGACTAGATAGCCCATACTGGTCTTTATCTGCCATCATATATTATGTTATCTATGTTACTATATGTAGCACCTGAAGATTGGAGAATGATCATTGTAATGCCAATTTTTTAAAAAGAGTTTGACGGAGGATCCAGGAAACTACAGACCAGTGAGCCTGGCATCAGTACCAGTCAAAATGGTAGAAATCATTATAAAGTATAAAATTACTGATCATGTAGATAGTCATGGTTTAATGGGAGAAAGCCAATATGTCTTTAGCCAAGGAAAGTCTTGTATTACTAATCTGTTATATTTTTTTGAAGATGTGAATAAACAGGTAGACCAAAGTGAACCCGTCGATATAGTGTACCTGGATTTTCAGAAAGCCTTTGACAAGGTCCCTCATGAGAGACTCTTGGTGAAATTACAAAGTCATGGGATAGGAGATAGTGGACTATTGTGGATCAGGAACTGGTTAAAAGATAGAAAACAGAGAGTAGGGCTCAATGACCAATTTTCTCAATGGAGAAAGGTGAATAGTGGAGTATTGCAGGGATCTGTGCTGGGCCCACTGCTTTGTAACATATTTATAAATAATCTGGAGGTCCACTTACCATCTTGCTCCAGTCTGGGTCATAGCTCCTCCTTCTTGCTAGCTACAGGGGATAAAGGTTGGACTGCACCGCGGTATGTGGCTGTGAACGGATGGCCGTGGGTGCCTTCCCAAAGGGGCGTGGCCTAAGGGGCATGTGTGCCCCTTAGGAGCCCCTTTGGAGCACCTGAGAATGCCTGTGGAAAGAAGCAATCCTCTATACCTTGTGAATAGGCAAGCGGAAGGTAGAGTAAGGGGCCTGGTGTTGAGAAGTCAGTGAAAGGTCTGATAGACCAATAGGTAGTGAGTATGAGGCCTCCTAGAACATCAGCTGCACAAGTATTGGGGAGTGTTTCTGTCTCGGATGCTTCCTTGAGCTCAGGGGTTCATACTCCTCCCCCTCAGTCGAGCGTTGTTAACAGTCTCCCTTTGTCCGATGTTGCTTCCGTAGTTGGAGGTACTTTTCTATTTGCCTCTATTATGCTCCCTGTGGAAAAAGCTATCCCTTTAAGTACTGCTACAACTATGGATGTATGATATACAGTTCCGGTGACTTGGCCGTCTGCTGTAACTGATTTGACTGTATCGGGCTCAAGCTCGGGTGATATCTCATTAAAAGATATTTGGTTGGCAATTAACCGGGTGGAGAGGGTTCTTAAGAGTACGCTAACTCAGCTTTGCGAGTTCTCTCATGACACTGCAAGGAAATTGCAGCAGCATGGGGATTTTCTCTCTGGCTTAGAGCAATTTCTCTTAATTTGGAGGGCACTGTCAGCAATGTCCAGTTTTTGGGCAATTCCTTCACTAGGTGAAATTAGGCCTTACCTGCTAATTGGCCTTCCCTGAGTATCTCCAATCCAGCCCCACCTTCTGGGTAGCCAACCCCCACTAGCAGCTTGGAGACTGAGCATGTCATCTTTTGATGACATCATAGTACTTGGCAGCTGGCACCACCTACCAGCCCCAGTAACCTATTGACAAAGCAGACTCATAGGAGAAACAAATAAGCAGTTAATCTTTGAACCAAGGACATACGATCCTCAACAAAATAAAACCATATCCCCCAAACTGACCATGGACCTTCTTCCACAAGGAAGATGAAGCTTACTAACTCAACCTCCAAGCGTCTGTCAGACACGAGCTGTGTTGTCACTACTGCTTCTGCAAAATATCAAAAAATGTAAAATTTCTGTCTTGTCATTATGGTTTTGCTTTATCTTTCCTTTTTTTAACAAAAAGAAATGCGGCTTTGCAAGAAGGGCTCCCAAGCCTCTAGCACCGTGTAAAAACCCTTGAAATGTTCACGCAATGATAACCTTCTTCAGGTCCGGAGTCTCTACACCACCTAGATTGCTGAATCAGGGAGGGTTCCGGGACTGGACTGGAGGTACTTAAGGAAAGCCAATTAGCAGGAAAGGCCTAATTTCATCTTCCTTATTGTCCCTCCAGTCCAGTCCTGACCTCTGGGATGTACCATAGCAGTATTAACGATGGGAGGGACTCGCAAGCCTGGCCTGAATCACTGCCACTCCAAACCTCGCATCCTCTGCCACCTGAACATCCAAGCAATAATGCTTCACAAAGATAAGAAGTGATGACCATGTGGCTACCCTACAAATATCTCCCAGCAGAACTAAACTCACTCTGCCCATGATGCAGTCTGAGACCGGGTGGAATGGATTCATTACTCTATGGATACCAACCTATGCCGCAACAAATAAGCTGATGCAATAGCCTTTTTAATCCATCTAGAAATGGAGACAATAGAAGCCGCCTCCCCCTTACGTGGTCCTCCAATCAAGACAAATAAGTGATCCGACTTCTGAAACTGAGCACTTCAATTAACACAGCAACGCCTGCTGCACATCCAGGAGGCGTAACTACGGACCTGAGACCCCCTCGGACATCCCCGCGAGTACTCGCAGGGTGACCGGCTGGTTCAAATGAAAAACCGAGAGTACTTTAGGCAAAAACGATGGAACCGGATGCAGTACCACCTTCTCCTTTGAGATGGAGAGAAAAGGCTCCCAACATGACAATGCTTGGAGTTCCGAGATTCTCCTGGCAGAGCAGATAGCAACCAGGAACACCATTTTAAGCGTCAGGTCCTTCAGCATGCAGGACCCCAGAGGCTCAAAAGGCTCGTCCAACATCACTGATAAGACTAAATTGAGCTACCAAGAAGGTACCACTGACTGCTTTACTGCACTTAAAAAACGCATCATGTCCGGATGAGCCCCTAAGGACACTCCTTAGATCCTGCCATGGTAACAAATAATAGCTGCCACCTGCACCCTTAAGGACCCGCAGGCCAGATCCTTTTCCAGGCTGGACTGCAGAAAGGCTAGCACTTTGGGCACTGACACCGACAAAGGTCAGCATTGTCATTCTGCACATCAGGGTTCAAAGATGCCGACAATTGGATATATGATGTGGAGTTCAATAATGTCAAAATAACTGGTGCCGAGTAGCCATGCTTCCTCAACTTAACCCTTTTAAGAGCCATGCCTAAGTGAAAATTGATCCACTTGATGCTTTCGGACTGGCTCCTGGGTCAACAGGTCAGTCCGGAACAGCAGGCACTATGGCTGATCCACCGTCAGCAAGATCAGGTCGGCATACCACAGCTGCCTCAGACAATTGGGGGCAATGAGAATGACTTGCCCCCGATGCATTTCGATTCGTTGCACTACACACCCAATGAACGCCCATGGGAAAAAGACATAGAATACACCATCCATGGGCCAGCACTGCACTAGAGCATCCAAGCCTTCTGACATTCTTTCTCTCCTCCTGCTGAAGAAGTGATTCGCCTTGGTCAATGTGAAGGTTGCTATGAAATCCATAATCGGTGTGCCTCACCTTTGAATGATCTGTGAGAAGATGGCATCTCTGAGTGTCCACTCTCTGGGGTCCAGATGAACCTGACTTAAGTAGTCGGCTGACATGTTCTCTGTACCTGCGACATGTGCCACCAAGATCGCTTGCAGATAGCTCTCCGCCCAATCCACCAGCACCCTGGCCTTGCTTTCTAGGAGCACGCTTCCCATACCTCCTTGTCGACTAATGTAGGTTGCTGTGGTGGTGTGGTCAGAGAAGAACCGATCGGCCTTTACATAAAGAAAGGGGTGAAATTCCTGCAGGGCGAGGAAGATCACCCTCAGCTCCAGCTGGTTGATGTGCCAGTTGCTTTCCACTGGCCCTGAGCAAAGTGGCCCTCTCAATGAGCCTCCCAACTGGAGAGACTGGCATCCGTTCTAAGCAGCACCCAGTGTGGTAACGCCAGGGGCATCTCGCCTGATAGTTTCTCTAGATGTAGCCACCATCGGGTTGCCCACAGACAAGGCAACAGATGTGTCAGAGGATGCTGTTGTGGCAACTATCGGCATAGCAGTGCCCTCTGCAGCGGCCTCATATGGGCTTGAGCCAAAGGGATGAACTCGATTATAACTGCCACGGTCCCTAACACCTATAGATAATACCAAGATGTTGACACCTGCATTTTGAGGAACTGTTGGACTCACTGACACAGTGCCTGCGCAAAGTGGTGAAAATTATGATGCTCCTGGCGTCTTCCCGCGCTCCTGTAAAATGGCTCTGCACACACACAAGGCCCCAGGCATCTAACCGAAGCTGCAAAATTGAAAGTAAATGCTGCTGCTAAGTTCCCTTGCCTCCTGAAAGGTTTCTGCTGCCGGCATGCACACGTGGTTCTCCTCTCGCTTTCCCCCTCATACTCAGCCCTATTCACCAGCTTCAGCACCAAGGTGGGAGCCTGTCTGAAGAGCCGCAAAGTGATAGGACTTCTCTGTGTTAGTGGCTCAACACCCAATGACGGGTTTGGGAGTTGCTGCAGCCACTACAGAAGCCCAAAAGCCTCCTCCTGCTCCAGAGAGAGAGAGCCCCTGCCCCTAATGGTACCCGATTGTTCTTTCTCCATTACTTTTTTTTTTTTAACAGATTTATTGAGCAGTCTCAAAAAACCCCTTTGCCTCTATCTTCCAGGACCAAGGGTTAGCCGGGAATGCACTATATAGCCAAGGAAGGAAAATAAGACTGAAGCTAAAAATGAAAAAAGGCTCTTTAGTTGTCTCTTCTGGGAGTCCAGAATCCTGGGATCACCTGCTCCAGCTCCTTGGAGACTGAGCTTACTGGGGCTGGTAGGTGGTGCCAGCTGCCTAAGTACACTGATGTCATCAAAAGATGACATATATGGTCTCCAAGATGCTGGTGGGAGTTCACTACCAAGAGGTCAGGACTGGACTTGAGGGACGATAAGGAAGAATGGGATTATACTTTCCTGTGTCAGAGACTGTCAGAATGGGGAACTGGGCCATCTTACATGAGATAACTCTCAGAGACATGTATTTGGTTGGAAAAGACAAGGTCCTCGCAGACAAACTGAGTTGAGTTCTACAATCACATACTGAAGTGGAGAACCTTTTCCCACTTCTTCTGAACAGGAAAGTTCTCTAACCATTATCAAGCAGCTTCAGGGAACTCTGCTACATCCCAACATCAGGACCCTGGTCCTCACAGCCTGGATGCTGAGTGGGTAACTGCATGATAATAGGGGGTATTTTAAAAACACCCCATGTGTAAATTGCAGTATTTACATGTAGAGATTGACACACATGTGTACATACCACTAAAAAAGCTGTATGGGAGCTATTCCAAATGACATCAACAATCACGCGCTCCCAACCTAAGCTAAACTCAAGTACTATCTCAAACCAATTCTAATTCTTCCAACAACGTTCCCATAAGGCAATCAGACCTCAAAATGGCTAGTACCCCACATGCAGCGAGAAACTCACTGTAGGGAATAGCTGATGCTCACATCATAGGTCACAGCCTTTCCAATTTTCCTAATACATACAAATTAGTATCCAATAACACCTCACCTACACACCAATACAATATCACCCTGGGATCCTAAAACAACACACTACAAAGTATCTCCATATACACATTCTATCAATCTATCGATCTATCAATCATTCAACAAAAACACACACACTGCTCCAAAGCATCAGAATTAATCAGTATATGTACAAAATACACAATAAACAGCCCAGTAGCAGTCAGGAACAATCCTACAAAAGTAAGAAAAGTGTAAAAACCTCTACCCTAGCGGCCTGAAGTGTGCACTCATTAACGCTTGCTCACTTCGTAAAAAGTGGCCAGCAATCACTGAAACAATAACATCCCATAAATTGGATATCATCATGGTCACTGAGACTTGGCTCTCCCCGGAAGACAACACCATTCTCAATCAACTACTTCCATCCAATTTTGTTGCTTTCACCAGCCACAGGCAGAACAAAAGAGGTGGAGGAGTTGTTGTAATCACCAGAACTGATCTCCAGTTCAAAATGGTCGAATCCAACAGCATTAACAACCTGGAAACTGTATCAATTTCCAACAACACATGTTCTATAAACCTACTCTACAGAGCACCTACTGCGGATCCAGATAACCTGTCCACCATCATAAACATAGCATCCAACACCCATGGTCCAAATAAACCCAATTGGATCTTAGGTGACTTCAATCTCCCATCTTTACAGGACAATCAAGCATCTGCATTTATAGAAGCCCTAGATATCCTGGGATACACTCAACTGGTGCAGAAACCTACTCACGCAAAAGGGAACATTCTGGACCTCATATTCGCTCTGCAAGCAGTTCTGGAACAACCACAAAATATCATGCTATCATTGACATCAGTACCATGGTCAGATCATAAGCTCATCACTTTTCGGATGCCTACCCTCAACAAGCCACAAAGGCCCAAAATGGATTCAAGCAAGACCTCTAACCCAACGGCCAGAAGTTTCCACCCATTTAATAGAGAACGCATCCTCGCCGAAACGGGCACGCTCTTTGATACGACTTCCCTAGACCTAGAGGAGCTGATCACTACCTGGAACAGCAAACTCAGCACAATCGCAATCCGTTCCCCAACAAAGAAGGACCCAAAGAAAAGATCATATGCCCCATGGTTCACAGCCGACTTGAAGGCATCACTAACCCTTCTACGGAGGCTAGAAAAGCGCTGGAGGAAGTCACGCACCAGTAGTGACCAAGCAGCATACATCCAACACCTGCATACACATCGCAAAGCCATCACAGACAAGATGAAGCAACACCACACAGACACCCTGAAACGGTCATTGAATAAGCCGCATGACCTGTTCAACTTAGTCAAATCTCTTGCCAAAGAACCCACCCCTAAGCAACTTGGCGGTATACACCCGCAGGACTATGCCGTCTTTATGCAATCCAAAATGTGCAAGACCGACAAAATAGAGATACCTGGCCCCCCCCGGCGAACAAGAGTACCCAGCATCTCTAACTTCATTTTCTACAACTTCAAAGAGAATTATCGAAGACACCATCTCAGCCCTAAACACCACCACTGCACACACAGATCCTTGTCCAGCATTCTGGATAAAAGAATTGCGCTGTGACCTCGCCCCAATCATAGCCAATATGATAAGCCTATCCTTTAGCACTGGGTCTTTCCCCTCTACTCTCAAGCAGACCTCCGTTAGACCTCTTTTAAAGAATACCAAGCTAGACCCCCAAAAGGTGGCGTCGTACAGGCCCATATCCAGTATCCCAATGCTTGCAAAAATCATTGAAAAGATAGTGTACAAGCAATTACAAGATCATATCGACACCAACGCCCCACTAGATCCATCCCAACATGGATTCAGAGAGTCACATGGAGTTGAAACACTATTCACAACTCTTTTCAACAATATAATTTCAGGCATTGACAACATACGACATGGTTTTGCACTCATCTTTTTAGATATAGCAGCGGCTTTCGACTCGGTTTGCCACGAGATTCTCCTATGCCGGTTTAAGAGAAAAAGGCATCAGCGGAACAGCGCTCGAGTGGTGCAGATCTTACCTGTCTGGAAGATGGCAACATGTTCGAGCAGACGGGGCTACATCCGAACCATTTCCACAAAGTCAAGAAGTGCCTCAAGGATCCTCCCTATCATCCTTGATGTTTAACATATACATCCAACCCATCTGCAACATCATTAGATCGTTCAATGTGAGTTGCATGTTATATGCTGACGACGTGCTGTTATACATGCCAATATCCCTTGATTGCCCAGACCTTACCCCTCTGACGAAATGCTTCAACACCATATCCGAATGGCTACTATCACAAAATCTGCGAATGCAACACAAGAAAACGGAGGTTCTTTTCATCTCGAGAAATCCCAACTTCACACCACCCAGCTGTTTGAAGGTAAATAATGCCGAGCTACAAGTAAAATCAGCTATACGTTACCTTGGGGTGACGTTGGACCAAAATCTCGACATGAAGCAACACATAGTTAACACTGTAAGAGCGGTCTACTTTAAAATCAGATCCCTCAGACACTTACGCCCGTTACTCGAACCAGACGATTTCCGCACCATTTACCAAGCCCTTATCATCCCTCATTTTGATTATTCAAACGCCATCCTGCAAGGACTCCACCGAGCAACCTTAAACCCCCTGCAACTTGCTATGAACAGTGTAGCGCGGGTACTCTTCGGAGCCTCCAGAAAAGAGCATATCACACCCCTCCTGAAACAGCTGCACTGGCTCCCCATTCAAGCCAGGACCAGTTTTAAGACCTTGTTGATGATGTTCAAAGCTACCAAGGGGCTCTCCTCCTCCTCTCTATCTGACCTCATCCAACCACTTGCACCTAGCAGACTAAGAAGAACCGCTGAGACCAATATGCTATCAATACCAAAAGAAACGACAAACTGCACCAAAACAACATCCAACCGAGCCTTCAGTCTCTGCGCCCCAAGTCTGTGGAACACCTTACCACCTCATATCAGAGCAATCCCCAACCTGAGCCAGTTCAGGAAGGCCCTGAAACATTTCCTCTTTATCAAATATCTCACTAACTGCGCGGAACCCCAGTCACACTCGAATAGTGTGTCCCCAACAATGTAAAACACCAAACAGTATCCTTTCCCTTTCAACTTCTTATGTATATAGTTTACCTTGTTCTCCAAATTCCATTTCCTGTTCAATGTAATGACCAGACATATGTATATTGTCGGATGTTGTTGTTCTATGTAAACCGCGCTGATCGCAAATAGTGCGGTATATAAGAAATGTTAATAAATAAATAAATTAATTAATTAACATCAAAAATCAAGATTAGAGCATAGTAGCCCACACAAACTTATCTTGTCATATCGTGATCATATCCAATAATCTGCTCCGTAGCCGTAGCCACCTCAGATAGTCATCTCAGTAACTCATCTCAGTAAACTGCTTTGGTGGCAGCGAACATAACAAACAGCAACCGGGAACATTTTCCCAAAATATAGCTCGGCGGGGAAAAAGCTTCACCTTTCATAAAAGAATAACTTCATAAAACCCTACAAAAGCTTTCGTTTCGCCAATGCAGGCTTCTTCAGGGGTTTAAATTCCTGTGTCTCAACTACTAGTAAACTGAACCCGCCACCCCAAAAGACGGCGTCTAACGTCACTTTTAAACCATCCCGACAGCCAAGCAAAAACTTGCATAATCCCAGCGTCACAGTTTCAATATTAACCTGTCATTCCACTAAACAACTACTTAAACCCAATAGACATAAATACAAAAAGAAATAAATACAAAAAGAAATAAATGAGGAGGAGCTCCACAGAAGCCACTCAAAGATCGCAAAAAAGCACATTGCAATAGCCTCACGAAATTACTCCAAGATCAAAAAAAAGTTGTCCACTCTATTTTGTCATTCAAACCCGAAGGGTATAAAGTGTCCAAAAAATAAATCCATCGTTGCTCTTTTTGCAGCAAAACTTTACCACGATCTCCCCGTCGAATGTTAGATGGGACATGTTCTATAACAGTGCAACGCAAATCCAAAAACTGATGGCCAAAGTCCAGACAGTACTGAATCAACGGTGTATCAATACGTTTCTTATGAAGACAATATTTATGTTCAGCTAAACGTGTCCGAAGAGGCCGGGTGGTTTTTCCAATATAAAGTTTTGAACACGGACACCAAAGGCCATAGATTATATGTGTTGTAGCGCAGGTAGTATGAAAGAACAAGGCACGAACTCTCGCTCTATAAACTGCACAAATCTAATGAGACATAACACTACAATAAGAGCAGCGTTGACACGCAAAGACATGTGTACATACCATTTTACAACAGAGGCTATGTAAACCTGGGGATGCTTAGTATGTTTAGATGTCAAGAGGTTTGTGGGCAGGGCAGGGAGAGGGAGAGGGAGAGGGAGTGGTTTGGGCAGGCCTAAAATATAGATGTGGATTCCCCATTTCACACAGGGAATCCATATCTCTAGGAAAAAGCATAGATGTCGGTATTTACAGCTGTCCTGAAAGTCCACCCTCCCCAAGTCACCCCTGCCAACATCCAATTCCCTCTGGAACCCTCTTGAGAGGCAATTATCCTGTCCATTTCAGGCTAGCACCCCTCCTCCCTTACATCCAATCTTCCCTGTAAGAAGCCCCCTACCCTATCCCCCACCCTCCAATCCCATCCTTGGCCTTACTGGATGTCTCTTGTGCATAGTGGAGAAGGAGAAGGAAAAGTACCCAGTCACTTCTGATCTTGGTGATTCTGGGTTCAAAATGGCTACCAGGACCTCCAGAGGTAATCTCACAGTTTTATTACTAGGGTTAAGATTGCATTTTCTCCTTATCTATGGAGGATCAGACAGTCTAGGGGACTGTCTGAGGGACTCAGACGATGGGAGTACTGGTGCTACAGGACTGGCTGCCCATCTATAGCAGTAGTGATTTTAAAAGCTGCTCCCACGTATATATTAGAGGGCTATGTCTATGTTTTTTAGCCCATGTGCAGTTTTCTAAAATCACTGTTCCCATTGGATGTGGAGAGACATACATATGCAGTCCTGCACCTATTCTACAAAAGGCTCTATGTTTGGCAAAGCTTCCTGTAAAACACTATAGCCAGCAATCTGAGGCACGAATAGTGGGTCTGGACGTGCGGGCTGGATGTCCAGCCCGCACCTAGCCCCCAAACCCTATTCTGCTGGCAGCACTCCCCGCATGTACATTGCATTTGAGCGGCGAGCACTGTATGTGGGCGGGAGGTGGCGGAACAGAGGCGGAGCGGGGGAGTGGCCAGCTGCCAGAATATACAGGGCCTATTCAGGACAGGCCCCTGTATGTTCCCCAGCACAAAGATGCATGGCTGGCTTATTCCACTCCGATGGTGGAATAAGACCCGGGTGCCCCTCCCCATCGTGCGCCGCACACCCCCACACCCTATTGCTCTGGCCTCTCTGTGCCCCTGCAGCCACAATCTGGGCTATAGGGGCTGCCGGTGTGGCCTGGACAGTGGTCTGCCGGGGGAGATGTGGGCCATGGTATTCTGAGCTGTCCGGTGGATGACTCGTGGCCATGGTGCTAGATTGCCACTGCTCCCTCACCCCAGCAGTGGCATTCTGACGTGGGGGGCAGGCAACGTCCTGTACATCGATCTCCTCGGCATATGAGGAGCACCCGGACGTCTATGTCCCCATTTCTGCCATCGCGGGTACTTCTGGGCCCCGCAGCGGCAGAATTGCGTGCGTATACCTCCAGCATGTCTCTGTTGGGTGGGCAGGGCAGCCAGACATCTAGAAAGCTGAATTGGCCTCCACGGGAATTCTCCTGGTCCTGACTTGAACATGCTTATTCCCCTAGGTTCTGATGAATACCATCACTTACCTGTGAGGACTTATATTCTCGATATGTGAGAACACAGGGTACAGGTACAGAACACAGGGTACAGGTGGATTACTCAGCTGTACTCTATAATATCTCCTATTACCCAGTACAGTATTTATTATTACTCACGTGGGTATGAGTCAGTAACTGCTCTTTCTCCTGACTCCTGGAGATTCCAGACAATTGGCTCTTCCTCTTGTTTAATCCTTGATAATATATCAAGATTGATTCTTTCAAAGCCTGGTTCCATGAAAAAATATGAAAAATGAATTATATGTCCCTTATATTCACTGAAAAATACACAGCAGTAGCTCTCAGGGAAAAGTACATGATGGAGGAGGGGATGGAGGGTCTACTACTGACGTTCACCATAAAGCAGAAGGATCTGGGGAGATTATTATACCTCACTCCGAGTAATTTGGTAGTGGAACAAGTCAAACATTTGTTTAATAAATAACTTTTATCGCTGAAGAAAGGGGGGCTGTGATTGTTTGATATTGACTAAATAGATTTTCAAGAAGCTGCACATTAGGAGGTCCCTTAGTATTAATGGTCGATTCCAGTGACCATCTTGCAGGATGACTGCTGAGCCCTTCAGCACCTTCTCCCCTCAGAATCAGATGCAAGATTTTACACCCCATCACTGTGAGAGTATGAAATTCTAAGAGAATTAAAGAGGAGAAACACTTGCTGATGAAAGGGAAGTCGTGGCCTAGTGAGGGCAGGGTTCATATTTTACTCTCCCCCATCATTTCTTCTGACTTCGGGCAAGTCCCGTTGAGAGTAATTTTCTAACTGCAGACAGTGATAAATGTGTAGTGTGCTTTTCAAAGGTCTCACTTAAGTGCAAACTCCTCCATCAGAAATCGCTCCTCAAACAGCAAGTTAACTTAGATACATACAATCCCTACAAACATAATCACAGTATATACAACCCATTTCCACAGGGAAAGCACTGCTTAATCCAAGGAAATGGCTTGGAAAATTACCCTCCCTATCTCCCCTCACCTCAAGTGCCCACTTAGATTGTAAGCTCACTGGGGCAGGACAGACTGTGCCTCAATTATAAAAATGCTGTAAGTCCCCTTGAGCTAAAACTCGAAGGGGGAAACTTCTAGGACACAGAGGATGGCCTTATTATCCCTCAGACCTGGATCTCATCCTGCCATCTTAAGACAGACAGTCGAGCTGAGACAGATCCTGTTCATATCTGCAAGTTCCTGGAGTGGAGGATGTACACAAAAACACCTCCTATTCCTGTGTCTGCTAGAAATACAGATTCAATCCTTACCTAGGGACATCAGGGTCTCATAATTCTCCTTCATCACCTCCCTGTACAACTCTTTCTGTCCTTCATGTAAATACCTCCACTCCTCCTGGGAGAAAGAGACAGCGATGTCCTCAAATGTCACCCGCAGCTGAAACACAAATCAGAAACACTCAGGGGCAAGAGAAGGTGCTCAGAATATCTTAGATTTCAGCTGGCAAGGACGGTGCTTCAATTGCAGGGGCAGGGGGCAGGCAGGATCTGCAGGACTCCTGGGGAACTGCCTGCCCCTTGTGATTGAAAATGTGACATTGATGTGCCATCTCTACCACCAGGAATGTGGGTGCAGGACTCATGCCGCTTAGAAACATAGAAACATGATGGCAGAAAAAGACCACAAGGCCTATCTAGTCTGCCCTTCCATATCAACAGCCCCCTTTTTTCCTTTAGAGATCCTCTGTGTTTGTCCCATGCTTTTTGTGAATTCAGATACTGTCCTCATCTCTACCACCTCCGCTGGGAGACTATTCCATCGATCCACCACTCTTTCCGTAAAAAAATATTTCCGCATATTACTCCTGAATCTATCCCCTTTCACCCTCATCCTATGTCCCCTCATAGCAGAGCTTGCTTTCAATCGAAAGAGGTTCTCCCCTTGTGCATTTATGCCACGGAGGTATTTAAACATCTCAATCATATCACCTCTATCCGGCCTTTCCTCTAAGGTGCACATATTAAGATCCTTAAGTCTGTCTGCTTTATAATGAAGACCACCAACCGTTTTAGTAGCCGCCCTCTGTATTGATTCCAACCTGTTTATATCCTTTTGAATGTGTAGTCTCCAGAATTGCACACAATACTTCAAATGAGGTTGCACCAAAGTCTTATATAGAGACATTATCACCTCCTTTCTTCTGCTGGCCATTCCTCTCCCTATGCACCCAAGCATCATTCTAGCTTTCACAGTCACCTTTTCTACGTGTTTAGCTACTTTAAGATCATCAGACACAATCATACCTAGGTCCCACTCTTCTTTTGTGGACAGAAGTACTTCACCTCCTATACTATATTGCTCCCGTAGATTGCTGCAGCCCAAATGCTTGACCTTGCATTTTTTAACACTAAGGGGCTTGTTTACAAAGCTGTGGTAGCGGTTCGCAATCGTTATCGGAGCCGCGGCTCCGATAACGACCGCGAACTGCTACCGCGGCTTTGTAAACAAGCCCCTAAATCTCAGCTGCTTCACCATCGATAAGCACCAAGTATGGCTGCTTCACATGTGGGTTCTGTTACCAGCTTGGTGGATATTTTGGACGTGTCCCCCTGTATGTTGTCCTAGAGTCCATTTCCCCTTTGGACACCTGGGTTTGCTAATCTAACTATAAAAACATCTCAAATACAGGAGACAGAGAATTTCAAATGCTACTGCCTGGATAAATCAGTGTATAATAAAACCAAGGCCTGAACTTTCAAGTCCAACTGCACAAGCTAAAGTAAATGTTCCCTTCTCACACTTTTATTTTATTTTTATTTATTTACATTCTCTTATATACCGCACTATTCGGCATCAGCGCGGTTCACATAGAACAAAAAGTCTCAGTACAATAACATGCATGAGTTTACAGATAACAAGGGAAGGAACTTGGATAACAGGGGAAACTATTTACAGTCTATTTACAGATATAATACTACAGCATGGCTACAAGTTATTAGGAACAGGTGCTAATAATATGTTCAATAAACAAAGCGATTCGTCCTATTTCTGTTATTGAGATACCATGGAACTGACTAGCTGGGAGGAATCACTGAAGTCGATGGGTGTAAATGGCTCAATAAGATGTTTGTTAAAGAGGTGGAATTTGAGGGCTTTCCTGAATTGTGTTAAGCTGTCAATGGCCCGTATGCCAGGAGGTAGTGTATTCCAGCACCTAGGGGCACAGAGGGAAAAGGCTCTATTGGCTGTGGAAGAAGAGCAGCTTGTAAGGGCCTTTGGGAGTTTTTAAAGGAGTTGATGGCTGATGATCTTCTTGCTCTGTTTGGTGAAGTGGTATGGATAAGGTCAGATAAGGAAGGAGCAGAGAGCTTATTGAGTGCTTTGAACGTGAGAAGTAGCGTTTTGAAGATAATTCTGGCCTGAACGGGTAGCCAATGTAATTGAATCAGCAAAGGAGTGACATGGTCAGTCCTGGCAGCCCCCTGGAGTATCCTTGCTGCAGCATTCATAGCCAGCTGTAATGGGTTTAAAGTGGATTGAGGAAGACCTTGGAGAATGACATTGGCGTAATCGAAGTGTGGTATTATCAGTGCCTGGTATATAGTCCTAAAATCTTTTGGTTCTAGCATGGAGCGTAGGTGTCTCAGGGAACGGATCTTGTAATATATTGTTCTGACTGTGTTTCCTATGTGGGACTTCATATCCAGGCGTTGATCCAGAGTGACACCTAGATAGCGTATTGAGGGTTTGGATTGCAGTTCCGCTTCCTTAGTTCTGATAGATTGTGGTGGGGTGAAGTTGGGGTTCCTTGTGATAAAGAGAACTTCAGTTTTCTTATGTTGAATACGAAGGTTTTGAGAGAGCAACCACTCAGAAACTGCGTTGAAGCAGTTTATTAGGGGAGAGAGATCCAAGCGATCAGTGGAGATGGGAGTGTAAAGTAGAACATCATCGGCATACAGCATACAGTCGACATTAAATGACCGTATGATCTTACAGATTGGTTGCATGTAGACGTTAAATAGAAGGGCAGAGAGTGAAGAACCTTGAGGGACTCCCTGATCTAGGCGGAAGGGTTCTGAGGTTCTGCCTCCTGAGCGGACATGCTGCCATCTTCCGGATAAGTAGGACCTGCACCATTCAAGCGCTGTTCCAGTGATGCCCTTCTCAGTTAGCCTCATTAAGAGGAGATCATGATTCACTGAATCAAACGCTGCTGCGATGTCCAGAAAGATGAGGGCAAATCCTTGGCGGATGTTGTCTATGCCAGTGATTATCTTGCTGAGGAGTATGGTGAGGAGAGTTTCGACTCCGTGATATTCCCTGAAGCCATGTTGGCAGGGGTCAAGCGGAGCAGTGGTGTCAATATGGTCCTGTAACTGTCGTTGGACCTCCTTTTCGATGATCTTAGCAAGTAGAGGTATGCTAGAGATAGGCCTATAGGACTCGACCTTTAGGGGGTCGAGTTTGCAGTTTTTCAACAGGGGTCTAATTTAGTGCAGGGTTCAGAATTTCAACTGACATTTTCTCGTGCATCTGACAGTTCCAAAATTCACCCTGTAGCAGAATTAAAGGAAGCATTTATGGGAAGCAGTAATGGTGCTGCTGTGGGGCCACAGGGAGGTAGATGCTTAGAATGCACTAATGTCATAAGCAAGTGAGCACATAATCTCCTTTATGACATAGGTGTACTTGCATTGGAATGTGTGCGTGTAATAAAGACCTAGATGAGAAAGTAGGAACCTGTGTAAATATGCAGTAGGACTAAGCAGGATGCCTTCTTTCTCTGTTATTATTCATTTTACAGATTAAACAAATAGCCTCTTCAGAAATATTTGGTTACAAGTTTTAAGGAACTACAAATAAAATGTTATTATTTACTGACGTCTTACTCATTTTGAGCAACTTCGCAAATCCATCAGCAATAGTAAGGAAGATATTTGATGAATATAGTGAAAAGTCCACTGATAAATAAATGAGAAATTTTTTTTAACTCTAAAGCACAAATTTCAATATGTGGATGTCCTGGTTTACACTGGAAGAGCACCAGGCTGAGAGTATGAGTTTCGGGTTCTCCCTTATAAGAGCACAAGGAGTAAAGCTACCGCGAGCAGTGAAGACATTTTAATAAATTCATTGGTAGATATTTCTCTGATCTTGGTATTGAGCTACATTTAAAATATTTCAGCTCACACCTTCTCTGCTCTTTCAGCTGTTTGGAAACAGAAAGGTTTAAACTTTATTTTTCATTTACAGAAAGATAAAACTTTTAATTATAGTTTGCTCATGTTACATTAAATCCAGTTAAGTTTACCTAGTCTGTTCTATGTACCTTTAAGTTAAATTGTTATCTGTAAAGCGCCTTGACAAACTGATAAAACGATATATAAAACCAATTAAATAATTAATAAATGATTTACTATGTTACTATGATTAATGTTGTGATCTGAAATTCAAAATCGATCTGCCTTTCAATTTTGCCATATATCATTTTTAAATTTAAGCTCTTTTTTTCTCAGGGTCACTCAAAACAAAATGCAGAAAGGAAAGAGGCAGGGAGGAAGGATAATCTAGACTAGAGAGATGACATGAAGCAGAAAGTGAGAGCACAATAAAGCCAGAGGAGCGGCTGCTGTGCGAGGGGAGGGGAACAAGGAAGAAGAGCCTCAGGGGCTTTTCTGGACTGAGCAGTGTCAGGCTTATTTCTTCTTCTGTTTACCCCATGCAATGTGTGTATCAGAAGCTGGATGGCATTGCCTAGCATTGCATCCCCTGCTATCTACCTCCTGCCATTCTCCTACCTGCTCATCAGAAAGCTCTGCAGCCATTCTCTTGTCTTTCCCACAGCACCAGATCCAGCCCTAACTCTGTGCAGGGTCCCCTAGGCTGCAGCTTTGGGCTTTCCAGGATCAGAGTCCGCTCTGAACTTTTCTCTGGTGTTGCAGGATATCAGCACTATACAGCAGTACTACTGTTGTACAGCAAGCTTCGTCCCTTCCAGTAGGAGGTGATGTCACAAAGGAGTGGTCCTGCAGCTGTAGGCATGGATGCTGGGAGATGTAGTTCTATGGTGCCCTTGAGATAAAGGGAGACTGGGAATGGTGAAAAATGCAGTCCTGTAATATTTTAAATAAAAGCTCAATTTTGCTGTGGCGATAAGGAAGAAGAGGAGAGAGGAAAGAAAGTGAAAAACATAAGGGGGGAAGAGAGAGAGAGACAAAGAACCATGTTTCCCAGAGCTGAGAGAGAAAATCAAAGAATTAACATGAAAAGCTTTCTACAATCCTGGGGATAAAGAGGAGATATAGCAACAAAAAATGTTCTATCTTGCCACCAGGCAAGAAATGTGAACTGACTCAGAACAAATATGGACTAGTACCATAACCTGGGAATTGCCCCATTATTACTATTTTATAAATTTCGACTTGGTTTTACCATAACCTCTGAATATAGTCGTAGGGCTCGATTTTCATCTAGGCAGGCTATGCACCGCATTGGCGCATAGCCTGCCCGCCGACCCCCTTACCCCGGATTTTAACTTCCTCGGTGATGGAAGTGAAAATCCGGGTTTGACTGGATGCGCCCAGAGCCATGGAGGCTAAACTGATAGCAGCAATTTTCTATGCTACCCGCTTAGCCCCGGCGCTGCTACCCATTTAACCGTTTCCTCTGACCTCGCTCCGCCCCAGAACGCCCCCAACACACCCCGATGCTAACCGCATAGCATCTGTGCGCGTTAGTGACCTATCTGGGATTTTCCAAAGGCACTACCCATATAGGTGCCTTTGGAAAATCTCAGATAAGGCATTTACACTGGTAACTAGGTCAGTTACCAGTGTAAATTCCCTTTGAAAATGTCACCCATAATGTAATTTGAATTGCAGGTTTTTATCTGCGCATTATTATTAGTGGTAGTATTTTACTATTACTACGCACAGTCTACTATATATTAGTGACTGGATTTGGTTCTCCAAGTATCAGATCTTTCCTAAGGGCCCAAGATACTTAGGGGTATGTTTACTAAACCGTCTTAATGTTCCCGGTGCTAGCTTCAGCGATAATGTGAAGAATGCCATATAAGGAGTGGGCGTTCCGGTCCTAAGGTAGCAAGAATCGGTATCGCATGATAGCGCTGTGGCAAGTTAACGTGCGTTAACCCTAAGTTAATGCCAGCGCAATGTCAGATGGAATAAAGATGTAGCCAACTGGTTATGGCAATGACTGTAGAGATAGAGGTCATGGGTTTGATTCTACAGTGGGGGTTATGTAAAAAAGCTGTCTGAGGCCTTACTCTTTAATTTAAACCAGTGCTGTCTGAGGCATTTTCTTTTTTAATTTAAAAACACCCTCACAGTGTCGTAACCTAAGGTGCCACATAAGGCGCCCTATAAGGCACTCCAGAGGGCACATTATAAAGTGCACTGTCTTCCAAGGCACCTTATAATGTTCCCTATAGGGCGTCTTATACGGCGCTTTATATGGCGCTTTATAGGGCGCCTTATAAGGCACCTTAAGGTTACAGCACTGTGAGGGTGTTTTTGCTGGCAACACTAATTTAAATTAAAAAAGGAAATGCCTCAGACAGCCTTCTTACATAACCCCACTGCAGAATCAAACCCATGACCTCTGCCTCCATGGTCACTGAAGTAACCAGTAGGCTACATCTCTATAGCAGCTAACAAACCCCTGGCTGGTTACAGAAAGACTGCAGGCCACCACACAAACTGTCTGCTGTGATTACCAGGATAGGGTAAACCCACCCATACCCATGATGCACTGCACATGCAGATCAGCAGTCTACAGATGATCACAAGATGGGGTATGCACCCCCACAGCACCTCGGCCTGGTAGGGGGAACTGACCGTGTGTGTTACTGGCACAGAGTAGCTACAGACCGTCACATTGTATGGGTACTGTGCTCACCCTGAGGGCGAGGTGGGGCGCCCAGCACCAGGTCTTCAGCACCTGGCTTAGCTGAGATAGGCTATGCTGCAGGTCACAATTAGTGCCAGTGTGTGTTAGGTAGTCCTTGCAGACACACCTAGGATACACCTGTGTCCATCCGTATTTCCCAGTCATGTTTAGCCCTTGTGGACTATGATGCACCCAGAACAGTGCATATCCTGTGTGGGTGCCATGGTCACAAGGTTTAAGTGAAAGGGGGGGGGTGTTTGGACCCATAGGTGGATTATGTAGCACCACCCAACCCACCATCTGGGCCTCAGGGTGGGGGACAGGATCTCCCAGCAACCGATCCACATTCTACATCCCTGCAATGGTGGCAGTAAAGGGGACCATCAACCCCAGTCCTGTTGGGGAACAGGCACCCTACAGGGCAGCCAATGCAGATCTGTACACATCCATAAAACAATGGCAGAAAGACAGACAGTAGGCCTGGAAATGCTCAGCTGCCCCCCACCACTATCTGACATTCTCCAGCAGAGTGAGTCTCCAGCCACTGCACCCTGCAAGGTGTTCCAGCCATACACATACTAACTGCAGACAGTCTGCTAGCTAGTCCATAGTGCATTTCCCTGGAGGGGATGTGAGTACACACACCAAGCAGGTAAGTCAGTGATTGGACCCCAGAAAAGAAAACCCATAAATATCACTTGAGAGAAATACTACATAGCACTATGGGGGAACCTAGCCATGCCGTGGTCACTGCTTAGTCAGGGTGAAAGTGACCTCCCAGCAGGACATGCTGTGGCCACCCTGTCCGTGCAGGTGGTGGCTGAGCACTACAATGTCCCAGCCATTGCCCTATGCCCTGTGCAGATGCATCCTGCCCAGGCCACCCTGTCAGGGCCATACCCACAGTACCTTACTCCTCATTATGCACATTGGCAGTCTAACACTGGAAACAATGCAAGAAGTGTGGGCTGAGTAAGGTGTAGGCAGCCACAACACACTGGATAGACAGACACACACTCCCACTCCTATGCCAGCATTGTGCAAATATAGAGGCTTTTGGCAGCCCTGGCCACCACACCAATCCTGTGCACAGTGCAGGCATGGCTATGGTACGCGATACTGTTGGGGTCACTCCCCGGGGTGGTAAACACTGTCAGAAACCAAAACTGAAACACACTCCACAGATATCAGAAAGGTTGCTATGATGCAGCTTTATCAGCAAATTGTGATTAACTTAGGAATTGTTATCTGCCATTAATCATAGCAACCTTTTGATATATGTGCAACGTATTCCCAAGTTTAGGGCGGCATTGCTAAGGTATGCAAGTGCTAGTATTGGGAGATGCTGCTGCACGCAAGGCCCAACAGCCTGACTCTCCAAGAGGCTTTGGATAGTGGAGCCTGTGGGTGTGGGAGTTTATGCCCCCTGTTGGCCGCTGCTCTAGGGCAGAGGTTCCCAACTCCGGTCCTGGTGGGCCAAACACTGTTCAGGTTTTCATGCTGTCCCTAATGAATATGCATGAGATACATTTGCATACAATGGGGGCGGCGCATACAAATGCAGCACAGGCATATTTATTAGGGACAGCATGAAACCTGAATGGTGTTTGGCCCTCCAGGACTGCAGTTGGGAAACTCTGCTCTAGGGATTGCACATGTTTATCTTTATCTTTAATCATTTGCTTGATTCATTTGCCCAAGCGTGTGCGTCAGGGCGGTGTACAATATAATCAATATAAGCAGGAAAGGAAAAGAACGCCATTATTTAGACAGGACAGGAAGAGGTGGAGAAAGACGAGTAAGCAGGAGAGAGATAAGTCAAGAAAGATGCCGGTGGAAAAACTGGTCTTAAGGGTCTGGGAGATCAAAGGCCTGCTGAAAAAGATGAGTTTTGAGTGAGCACTTAAATCTTTGAAAGGATAATTCGGTGCGGAGAGCAAACGGGAGTGAGTTCCAGAGGGCTGGAGCCAGAAAGTAAAAGGCGGAATGATGTGTCGTTTCTAGGTGAGCTGAGGATAGGGCAAGGAGATAGAGACGGTAGCCATGTGCCAAACGAAGAAGACGGGGGGAAGGCTGTAGACGGATGGAATCGGCTATATACTGAGGAGAGCCGGTGTGCAATGCTTTGTGGACGAGTATAAGAATTTTGTAATGGAAACGGAAGTTAAGTGGGAGCCAGTGTAAACGGAGAAGGAGGGGAGTGATGTGATCACGGGGGGAGGAATAGGTGAGCAAACGTGCAGCCATATTCTGTACCAGTTTGGAGACGCCGAAGCTGATATTGTGGAAGACCTGCTAAAACAGTATTGCAAAAATCCAACCTTGAGAGTACTAGAGAAATGACTAAAGAGGTGAGAGAGGAGGGAGGGAGAAAAGGGCGGACAGCTCGGATCTGACGCAGAAAAAAGAAGGAACGACGGATAAGTGAGGAAATATGATGGTGAAACAAAAGGGAGACATCAAGGGTGACTCCAAGATATGGTGTCTGTGCTCTGTAGGGTAAAATATAGGCGTTTCAGGCATGTTTATTTTATCTGCAATAAACGTTCTGTCTTTATTACTATGGTTTAGTGCTGAGTAAAATATGGGGACAGGGTAGGCAGGAGCCACAGCTGGGACTTGAGCTTGTGACCTTCTGCTTCTGAACACACTGGCTGTGTGTATTGCACCACACTGTTGCCACAGGGACAGTTCATTCCCTAGGGATACCATGACTGTTCGTCAGACAGACCCTGTCTGTTGCAGTGCATGGCACCCACCTAAACGGGGCTAGGCCATGGTCTGCTGTGGGCAGATGCCACTGCCCCCTCCGCCACCATGCTGCCATGCCATTATGCCAGTGGTGCTGGTGGTGCGCAGTCCCAGACCATCCAGTACTGCAGTAGGCAGCAGCCTATGGTGTGGGTTCTCGGGTAGGGGTGCCTACATGGACATGCGTGCTCCCCCTCCCCCCCCCCCCGCACCGCCTGCCAATGTTATGTGCCCTTGGGGGTACCTGCTGGGTAATATCCCCTGTGACACTGTGGGACACACACTCGTGCCCATGTTGGGCCCTCGTCAGTTGCTGTCTTTCTGCTTTACAGTTTCGGCATTCCTATGTGCCACCTAGGCATCTGCCTAGCCCGCACTGTGCCCCAGCTGGACCACAGCATGTGCCGCCTGCAGCCTCCTGTATCCCATTTACAGCATCAGTACAGTTGCCCTTTCCTACGTGCCCACTCTGCTGTTGCTGCACATGTGCACGCCATAACAAACCTGCCCAATCTAAACGACAGAAACACTGATCAGCGCTATTTCAATGTGGGATCATTTACGTTGTAGGGGGGACCCTTCCAAGCATATCTTAATTTATACGCTTTGTCAGTAGTGTTGCTTTATGTTTATCATTAATATCACTATTGGCCAGCTTGGTTATTGTGATTTTAGATGTGGTTCTGGTCATTTTATATGTTTATTTGCCTTTTTGGTCCCTGCACATGTATCACAACTATCACTTTTCTGGGTTTCCCTGCCTTTGCTGCACATTGCTGACTGAAATGGTTTCTCTCTCCTGCAAATGTGCCTCTAGCGTGAGGTTTTACTGGCGCTAATTTTCAGACCCTGATTTCACGGCGTTAGTGTGCATGCAGCCTCTCCCCGCCCACTCTCCGCCCATTGACCCCTTCTCTCCGCCCTCTGGGAAGCCTTACTCCACCCTTCAGGCCCGGATTTCACAGCGTTAGTGTGCCTTAACGCCGCCGCTGCTTTATCGCGCGATAAGTGACGTTATCGAGAGATAAGTGACATTATCAAGCGATAAGTGACGTTATCGTGCGATAAGTGACGTTATTGCGCGATAATATCATGCGATAATGTCACTTGTCGCGAGATAATACCACCGCTGAGACGTTAAGACGGTTTAGTGTGCTGCTATTTGTAGCTGATGGCTGGAAATGTTATTGACGCCTAATTTTTATTTATTTATTTATTACATTCTCTTATATACCGTGCTATTCTGCATCAGTGCGGTTTACATTGAACAAACTGAAATTACATTGAACAGGGCATTATAACTTGGAGATAACTATTTTTACAGGGAACATGGGCTGTGGAGGGTTAAGTGGCTTGCCCAAGACCACAAGGAGCACCTGTGAGACTAGAAACCCCAGTCCTTCCGGCCCAAGGTTGCTGTCCTCTAGTGGGATTTGAACCCCCGACCTTCCGGCCTGAAGTACCTTGCCCCTAATGTGTTTAGGTGGTGGTTTCAGTCTTTGGGGATTGCACCAAAGGTGTCAATTGTTGTCTTTTTCCTTCATGGTTGCCCAGTTTTGATGTTTATATTAGGAGCCTGTCACTTTACAGAAGTGATCCTCTTATATCCTTCTCTTCTTCTACTACTGCTATTACTCATCATTTGTATAGTGCTATTAGGCCATATGCAGTGCTGAACACATAAATGTAAGAGACAGTCCCTGCTCCACAGAGCTTACAGTCTAATCAAGAGAAACCAACAGAACAAATGGGACGAGGCTTTAAGGGAAATGATTAAAAACACCAAAAGGTATTAAAGAGGATGCCAAAACAGCCTTGAATAGGTGGGATTTTAGCCTGGATTTCAATAAGTTTCTTCTCAGGTAATGGTATAATCAGGACTTCAAGGAATGGAGGTGGAGGAAGGAAATTAAGTGCAGGGAAGTATTGTTACTTAACAGATTTTTTTCTGTATACCCCTATTATCATTTTTGCAGTGACCCTCACTAAACAAATACGCATTAAACATCTAACTTCCTGCTAATCTTTATCACTTTCTTTCAAACTCACTTTCCCTCAGACTGGAGCAGAAATTCTTTCCTGCAGCTGTTCCATATTAATTTTTACATCACTCATTACCCTTACTTATCACCTCATGATTATTACCAAAATATATTCACGCTTCCAGTCAGTCAAACAAGTTACTTCTTAAATGGTGAACTTTCAAGAGGTTTCACATGTGTTAAAGAACTTTTATTGTTGGCTACTGTTAACGTTCACTTTTAAATCATTTTTGCCTTACATTTTTCTCAGGAAACTCTTTAAAATCTAGCAGCCCCTTCAATACATCTCTCTTCTGTCCAGAGCATCTGTTTAGTATAACTGTCACTTTGCCCCTGTCTCCAGTCAACAGTTAAATTCCACTCAGTCATCTGATCGTCTGGTGCATGGAGGCAGAGGTCTGACAGAATGACTCCATTTCATGCTGTACTGTCTTTCCAAATTCCCCAAATAGAGGGGGCTTTTACTTTGTGCACAATTCCCTCTGTCTTCCATTGTCCCACACGAGATCTCTTGACATCATTGCTATCCCTCTATGCCCAAAGCCACACAACAGGGCTTACCCAAGGCTCTTGCTCCTGGTTCCAGTACCCTCAAGTCTCTCATGGTGGCCTGATGCCCTTTGCAACCACTACTGTCCCTATTTCCATTAGAGCAGGGGGAAGTTGTTCAAGGCCCCATCTCTCTCTGCAACCTCTGCCCCACTCATACTGTCCTAGGCCTCAGCTGCTCAATATGCTGTGGCCCTGTTGACTCACCTCTCCGGCCCCAGCAGTGACTCTTCCTGCTCATGGTCTGATATCCTGGACATGTGCATCTGTTGCCTCCGGCCCCATTTCCTCACTGCTACTGCAGTGCAGCCTCGACCTTCACCGTGCTTCTATCTGAACTTCCAGGTTCCCGGTGAGCTGCCAAGGTCAATGCCAGTCTCATTCTTTACTCTGTGCCTCCCAGAGAGGCATGTACAGGGCCCTAAAACTCTCTATTTTAATCAAAAACAAACAGAATTTGTTTTGTATTCATCATATTTGCATGCCTACTATGCACAAATCAATTGTGCGCACATTAATTCATAAGTGTTTCTGCACACAACCATTTGCGTGAACGCTGAATTTTTAGGCACACAAATGAGCCTGAAACGCACATGCCTACTCCCAGCAGCACCACATCCATCTCCAGAAGGCCCAGCAGTGTTGTCCTTGGCTGAAATGTGCACTGTCTGTGGGATCGTCTGAGGACGTTTTGAGCCAGGCTGCCCAGCCCTCCTCTCTCCTATCTCACTGTTCTGGTCTCTTTCGTCTTTTCTTTTTTTTCTCAGCTCTTCATCTAGCCCTCAGCCACTACGGGCAGTAAAACAAGAAAAAATAAAAGGGGTTAGTTTAAGCAAAGAAACTGGTACAAAACCTTCTCCAATACTAACCACATTCCTCCTCAAACCACGAGCTAAACTCCCAGCATTAGAAAGCCATGTTCTAAGCTCTTGGGTTTTGTGCGCACTTCTTAGAAAATCGAGGTAATAGATAATTCCTTCATTATCACTGAACAGAAATGAACAGCAAGCTAATATGAATACATGTATTTACGCAGAGTTTTCTTGTGTGCTAAACTTTTATGTGGGTAGAACGCCATCTCAGCACAGAAAACTCTGCACAGAAGCTGCAGTGAGCTGTGTATTAGCCTCTCACACTTTATTATAATCAGTCCCTCAGCGCAGCTCAGAGCCACTAGGCCACTGCACAATGTCCAATGACATAAACCTTCTGGAGACAAAAACACATTGAAACATAAGTATATACATTACATTTATTGATTTTGCTTGCACAAGGAAAAATGCTACAGGAAGATATTAATTGTTCTTTATTTTTATACTTTTAAAACATTTTAGGCCGCATATTCAGTGCCATTGGTTGCGCAATTACAGCAGCTGGCCACCAGCGCTGAAGAGTTATCTCGGACATTGAATGCCAGGGCCAGATCTGGCCACTGGTATGCAATATCTGGGTTGGCCGCACAGTCATGAGCCTGCAGAAGCTAACCGGGCAATGGCGATATTGAACTTCCATGTGTAAAGATAGGCCAGTTTTTGCTGTGCCTCTTTACCTGTGTGCCGCTAATCGGGCAATAGCTAAATATCGTCGCTGTCCAGTTATCAACTGGAGCCGCCATTGGAACGCCCAAGATATGCCCCGATGCTAAAAGGGTAACATCGGGGTGTGTAGCGGCATTCACACAGTTAAGGTCTATAAACCGTGTAAATGCCATTATCAGGCCCTTTATTGTGGCAGTCACCTCAGGATGAAAGGAATTCAGCCCCTGGCTAGTAATTATGCCTATGCAACAAATTGCATGGACAAACGGCCAGAGAAGGGCTGTGCTGTAATCCAAGGCCATTTGTACTATCTGTAGCCCACAGGAGGGGCTGCCCCCTTTCCCTTTCTCTTCTTTGTTCTCTTTGTTAAGTTTCTGGTTTCGATTCTGGTGCTGTAGGGGGAAGGGATAGCCCCTTACCTAAGGGAATATGATTGGACAGGCACCCAAGGGAGCACCAGTCAGAAACCTGAACGTAGGTATGAACTGAGTATATAAAGATTGTACAGCCCCTGACTCGGGGCTTAGAGTTTTTGGCAATGATTCCTCTGGGTCTGTGCTAGCCCAATAAACTGGCTTGTATTCCCTTGAGACTCCGGGTGTCCTTTCCTGACCCTTTCGCCGCAGCATTATAATTTATATGGCCCCTTTAAATAATATAAATAATACATAATAAGAATACACTTCTGATTATAAATGTATACATAATAACCCACAATTCACAATACAATTTGAATACATGTAGAGATTAAGGAAAAACTGAGAAAATTTGCAAAATAGTGATAAAGACAGTAAAATAAAATTCCAGTTTGCAGAGAGAACAATTTCCAAGTTTGGTGTTGGTCTTTTCTGTCCTTGGTCCGCCACATTGTTTGCCTGATGGCAGGATACAACAGATTTTGCTGCTGCAGCTGCTGCTTCTCCTCTTTCCCTCATTATCCAGAGCTTTTTCTGCTCATTCCTTTGTAGCAAGTCTGATTTTTCTCTGGCCAAGTTAGCTAGCTCTAGGAGGGAGATTAAACGACTATAGAGGACTGCATTTCCCACAATTACCACCATCCATCATCACAGCCGCAGGACTTTCCTCCTCTGACATCACTTCCTCCTGGAAGAGGCGGTGCTTGTTGTACTGTACTCTACTGTACGGTGCAGAGTTCAGATAAGACGAGAGAGAAGCTGAGTATCTGGATGGCTCTAGTAAGGCTCAAAGTTGCCATCGAAGAGATCCATGGCTGGAGCTAGTGCTGTGGGAAGGGGCTAGAGAATGGTTGCAGGGCTTTCAGCTCAGCAAGTAAGAGACTGCCAAGAGTTGGGCAGTAGGGGAGTCCGTGCCAGGCAATACCTTCTAGCATCTGGTGCATGGGGCAAGCAGAAGAAGAAATGAGCCCCACACACTGCTGAATCCAGAAAAGAGAGTTCTGCTTTTTATTCCCTGCAGCCCCTCAGGTTCTTCTTCTTGGTTCCCCTCAAGCTTTATGACACTCAATTTTTGCTTTCTCCCTCTCCTCTTTGTGCATTGTGTTTGAGTAAACCTCTAGATATAATAGTTTACATTAAAAACTAATACATAACAAAATTGACAGGCATATGATATTTGAATTGCAGATCACAACATTAATTACTGATATTTTTATCTTTCTATAATTGAAACAGACACATGACCAGAAAAGGTGCAGCAGAAATATATGGACTGTAGCTCAGTACTGAGACAAGAGAAATATCTTACGATGAATTTATTGAAAATGCCCTTGCCACTGCTTTCTATATCTTAATTCTGTGATATTATAGGGTTCACTGACCAAATCTGTCGCATTTTCAGAGTGTCAGGCTGAGCTGTGAGGAACAATCCTAAACTTACACCATCAACCTGGTGCTTTTCCAGTGTAAACCAGGACAAGTACATATTTGAAATTTGGGAGCTAGAGTAAAAATGTCTCATTTATTTATAAATAGATTTACATCTGTATTCATCTAAGTATTTATCTAACATCTTCATTACCATAACTGCTGACTTTGGAAAAGGTAGTTAGACATTAGGGCTCATTCTGTTGTGGGCATAGATCCCCTCTGTATGTCCAGTCTGAGCCAGACATACAGAGGGGATCTAGCATCTAGCCCCACAGGATCAGAATTGCAAACAGTCCTGTACGTGCAGGATGGGACTGTGATTCAGTCTGGCCTGCACATACATGAGCTTCCTGGCTAACATCATGTTGTCATGGCACTGCAACTCCATTGAAGAGCTGCAATGCCGGCCGCTGGAAGAAAAAGCTTATTCCCTACAGCCCGACCCACAATCTGGCTTCCTAAGGCCAGGGTCAGGCTGCAGGGAATGTCCTCCAGCCCCCCCCCCCCTGCCCCATCTGCACCCTGGCATTGAAAAAATAACAGTCCAGGGAAGTTATTCCATCTTGAAAGTGGAATAACTTCCCTGCACATGTCGCCAGCCACTACCTGCCCAGACGCTGCCCCTTCCCCACCCCCATCTAATTTCCCTGCACAACCTGCAAGGAATTTAGACATGGTGGGGGAAGGCATGAATAGCGGGGATGGACGTCTCGTTGGGACGTCCATACCCGCCATTCGTGGAACAAAATTGGGTCCATTGTCTGTAAATAATGGCATTTTATGGAGAAGTTCCTTAAAACTTGTAACCAAATTGAATAATAGCAGCATGTACAGGCCAAGATTTTCATCAATGAAAACAAATTGATTTTTGTTTTGTTTTGTGATCAGTGTACACCTGTGCACGTGCAAATTGTTGATGCATGCTTAGGAATTTACAGGTGCAGAATCGATATACGCACATGCAAGCAATTTCCACACATATTTAATATTTATGTATGCAAATGAATGCTTAAATGAGCCCGAAATGCACAAGCTTAATTTATTTATTTATTTATTTATTTATTTAACAGTATTTCTAAACCGCCTTATCATAATAATCAAGGTGGTATCACAGCAAACAATCTGGTAGTGTGAGTGTGTTATACATGCAGTGAGGGTGGAAATTTAGTTGGGTGCGTGTTGTATTGTGTGCTAGATTGGTTTGAGCTATGTACAATGTGGGCTATATACAGTGGTGCTAAAAACATTTTATATACATATAGTGTTAGGCGGTAACGTGTGCTGCTATACAGTTACTTAGTTTATGTGATGTGTCCATAGTGTTCTATGAACAGCATGGTTTTCAGCTGTTTTCTGCTAATAATAACAAAGAAAGAAACATCCTGCTTATCGTACTCCAAATGTAAGCAGGCTCCTACTTTCTCATATAAATGCTTAGTGCAGACACAAACTCAAATGCATGTCACCTGTTCCATAAGGGAGATTCCATATCATCCTGCTAGACCAGTCCAAACAAGTGGGTTGTGTTCCCCTACCAACAACTTGGTGGAGACAATGAAAAGCCAAGGTTTCAATAAAATCACTCCTATGCTTCTATTCACCTCAGTTACCCACGGTCTCCTCAGTATTTGTTTTTCTCCAGCAAACGGTGGATGGAGTTTCTCCTTACTGAAAGAAAATTTGGAGGATTTGAGAGGAACAGATTGTTTTAAAATGCTCATGAACGACAGTTTGTGGATTTCTCTCTCACTAAAGTATGTCGTGGGAGGCTTCACTAGACTGCAGTCTTTTCAGTAGCCATAGGAGGAGGGAAAATTGGTTCCTCTCCACACTCTTAGCCTGGATAACAGCCTGTTGAGCAGCCAGAAATTGGAAGAATCTGAGAGAGTACAACTGCCTCATACAACTTCAACGCCTGTTCTCTCCTCCTCTTTTCCCCTCTTGCTCTCTGCCGAAGATTGCAGAAGGCTCTCAGAGGGATCTGCCTGCCAGCCACCTTAAACGCAGTGCTGTCAAACCAGAGAAACAGTTTCTGGGCAGTAAAGCTGAACACAGCCCAGCTTTTCAGCCTGGGGCTTTCAGGGGGTGAGTATCAAGGCTTGACCTCATCATGGTCCTTGTTGAGGCCTCCCAATTCTGGCTTCCTGGGCACAATTTTAGTGTGGACCACTAGTGACCTTTGGTACAGTGTGGAGCTTTCCCACCATTTTCTGCACACATTAGTAGCGTTTTTAGCTATTGTGCGCTTGGTGGTCACGCATTCCTAATGCGCATTCTGCCCCAGTGGCTCTAACACATGTTCCTTCCCTAGCACCTGTAACGCATGTTACTGATCATTTGTATAGTGCTACAAGGCAAATACAACGCTGAACAGACATGTATAAAAGACAGTCCCTGCTCATCAAAGCTTACAGTCTAGTCAGGATGGAAACACAAACAACTGAGTACAAGAATAGGCAGGTAGAGATTTGGGCTTGGATTGCCGGAGAGATTTCCAGTGTAGAGAGGTGTATCTGAGAGTCATCAGCGTAAAGATGGTACTGAAAACCATGAGAGGAGATGAGTGTACCACTAGGCTGAGTATGGATGGAGAAAAGGAATGGGCCCAAGACACTCCCTTAGGTACACCAACTGAGAGAGGGACAGCAGTGGAGGAAAATCACTGACAAATGCTGACAGTGGACAGCAGTGGAGAAAAATTACAAACACTGACAGTGCGATGGGAAAGATAAGAAGAGAACCAGGATAGTACAGAGCCCTTGAAACCAACTGAGGATAAGGTATTAAGGAGAAGGTGGTGGTCAATAGTGTCAAAAGCAGCAGAGAGGTCTAGAAGGATGAGGATCGAGTAAAGGTCCTTGGATTTTGACAGGAACAGGTGGCGAGAGATTTTGACAAGAGCTCTTTCAGTAGAATGTAAAGGACAAAAGCCAGATTGCAGTGGATCAAGAAGGGCTTGAGAGGAGAGAAAGCCAAGGCAACGGTGATGAACTTGCACGTTCAAGTAGTTTAAAAACAAAGGAGAGGAGGGTCAATTGAGGGTTTCTTGAGGAGAGGTGTGATCACAGCATGTTTGAAGGCTGCAGGAACAGTTGCAGTGGAGAGCAAGAGGTTCAGAATATGAGAGATGGAGGGATGACAGTGGAGGAGATCGAGCTTAGGAGACAGGTGGGAATAGGATCAGAGGAGCAAGTAGTGAGTTTGGAGGAGGAAAGATGTGTGATTTCCTCCTCAGAGATCTTAAGAAAGGAAGAAAAGTGGCACACTGCAGTAAAAGCGCATTCCTTATCGTTCCTCCAGTTCAGTCCTCTACTTCTGGGTTGTCAACCTCCTCCTGCAGCTTGGAGAATGGTATGTCAGAATGATGACATCACTGGATATAGCCTGCTCGTCTCTCTCCTCAGTCCCAGTGTGACCAGTCTCCATGCAGCAGGAGGACGTTGTGAGCCTCGTCGGGGGCTCACTGGAGGAACAAAATAAGGAGCTTGTAGCTTAGTGTAGTTTGGGTCATTTAATTTGGATTGCAAAATTTTGGGTGCTATTCCTTTAAAAAAAAAAAAAACACAAATTTGAACCGGAGGTAAAGGCATTCTTGCTCCCTGTCTATGTTTAGTTGCTTCTATTAAAAAAAAAAAAAAGGAAGACGACAGACGAAAAGCCAAGGGAACGAACTGCCTCCCGTTGGCCGAGGGATCTGTCCCCCCGGACTTTACGGGGGAGAGCCCTTCCTCAGACATGCTCAGTTTCCCAGGCCGCGGGGGCCGCTGTCATCGCAGCGCGGGAAGGACGGCTAGAGAGCTGGGCAGAGCAGGTGAGTTCCTTGAGTTTCATTTCTGCTTCAGCCCAGCGAGCCGCGCCGATCTGGGCCTTGTCAGGGAGCAAGGCAGACCTGGCTGGTATGCTGGTCACCGGTTTCAGGCTGCTTTCAACGGGGGAGAGCTAAGCCAGGTCACGGAGCTCCGGCCTGGGGATTTTTTTTCGCGCCCTTTTCCCTCCGGGGCTCACGGTGGCCATTTTGAAGAGCGCAGTGCAGCTGCATGGCTGCCGGAGGATAGAGGGACCCAGAGCTGACAGGTAGACAGCCTTTCAACGTTTCTTTTTGGTTTCTTTGAATTCCTTGCTTTTTAGTTTAATGGATGTTTCTTCGGCATGACGGCCTCCGAGGGGGGGGGGCCTAGTGTTTAACCTGCTCTTAGCCCTGCAGAGGGGAGAGCTGGCCCTACAGAGCATTGCTGCTTTTGCAGAGCTAGGATTTTGAAGGGTGTTTAAAATTAGCTTTTTCCTTTGTTCGGGGGTTTCAAAAAAAAAAAAACTGAAGGAGAACTGCGGCTGTTCTGGAGGCACAGGAGAGCACCTTCAGTTCATTCAGTTAACCTGCCTTATGGCGGCACGGCCACAGTGTATGGTCTGCGGCACCCGGAGAGGTACAGTGGCCGATTCTGGCATTTGCCGTGGTTGTGCTACGCTGTCTTCTTCGGTGGAGCAGCAGACGGACCTTAAGGAATCTCCAGAAGCACAGCTGGCGCCGCCAGGTGTGGTGGCTGATTCTCTGCAGCCTTCTGGGCAAGGCGGGGCTGTGTAGGACGCGACGGGGCCCGCAGGGGGGCTGCCTGAGGTGCAGCCGGCAGCTCTTGGGGATTTTAGCCCTGATTTTATTTTAATGATGCACCAGGCCTTTTGTTTACAACATCAGGGTAAGATGCCAGGAGCATTGCCGCTTCCTGTCCCTTCTCAACTCGTGGGGCTGTCTGAGGCTGGCGGCGAGGATCCGCCGGCGCCTAAGAGGGCGAAGGTCCGCACTTCATCTTCGGCGGAAGGCGAGTGTCTGGACATTGAGGATACCGCCTGGGAGCATGAGGAGGCGGCGGAGGATCTGGAAGAAGGGGATATCCCTGAACTGGAAGATCAAGCTAAGATCATTCAGGTCTTCCATAGAGAAGAGCTCACGGCGTTGATCACAGAATCTATGCAGATGTTGAATCTCGCCACGCAGCCGTCCGCGGAAGAGGAGATTGAGGATCCGCTTATTCAGGCGGTGCGGCAAACGCAGGTGGTGTTTCCGGTACACAGGGTGGTCGATAAAATGATCCCAGATGAATGGGACAAGCCGGAAGCGGGACTCAGAGGGATATGGACTTTGAATAGGCTCTGTCCTCTGGCCGACAAGGATAAGGAAAGGTTCTGGGCGCCCCGGGTTGATGCGGTGGTGTCGGCAGTTACAAAGAAGACCACTATTCCGGTGGAAGGCAGTGCTGCCTTGAAGGATGCTCAGGATCGTAAGGTCGACGGGTTGCTGAAGCAGATCTTTGAAGCGGATGCCCTGTCATTGCAGGCCTCCATTTGTGGGGCTTGGGTGGCGCGGGCGTGCTTACGCTGGGTCCAGCGTCTGCGCCAATCATCTCGCCTGGACCTAGACGAGCTCCGGGAGTTAGGTCATCAGAACGGCGTATTTAGCGGATGTACATTATGACTTGATCAGAGCTCTCGCGAATAGTACGGCTTCCATCGTGGCTGCTCGCAAATCTGTGTGGTTGCGAAATTGGGCGGCGAACGATTCCTCCAAATCCCGACTCAGTAAGCTTCCTTTTAAGGGGAAATTGTTGTTTGGGGACGATCTGGATAAGTTGGTAAAGGACCTCGGGGAGTCCAAAGGGGGTAGACTCCCGGAGGACAAATCAAAACAACAGAGTAAGTCCGGTATAGGTTTTTGGGGCCAGTTTCGGGATTTCAGGAGGTTTTGTGCTTCCTGGTTCGATGGTTTTCAACGGGGCCGCCCCCCGTATCGGTCCCAGGGCTTTCGTGGGTTTCGGGGAGCGAGTAGATGGTTCTCCTCAGGTTCCGCAGCTGCTGGGCGCAAATCACAATGAGATGAGGCGGGTCCCGGCGGAAGGAACTTCCATAGGCAGGCGGCTCCTGGAGTTTCTTTCTGCTTGGACCCTCATAACCTCCGATCAGTGGGTGTTGGAGATAATTCGGCAGGGCTATGCGCTGGAGTTGGCTTGGCCCATCCGGGATTCTTTCGTCATGTCTCCCTGCAGGGGACGACACAAAACTCTAGCGTATCGCAGCACTCTGGGACGGCTTCTGCAGTTGGGAGCGGTCGTGGAGGTGCCGAAAGCGGAGTACGGCTTGGGGCGGTACTCCATTTATTTCGTGGTGCCAAAGAAGGGCGGAGCGTTGCGTCCCATTTTGGATCTGAAAGGCGTAAATCGTTGCCTGCGGGTTCCGCATTTCTGGATGAAGACTTTGCGATCGGTCATCGTGACGGTGCGTCAGGGGTAGTTCTTGACTTTGCTTGTTTCAGAAAGGCGGTTTATCAAATAAAACTACCATAACCATAACCATAACTTCTCTGGATCTCACGGAAGCGTACTTGCACATCCCCATCTGGGCGTCTCATCAGAAGTTTCTTCGGTTCGCCTTTCCTTGGGGTCACTATCAATTCCAAGCGTTGCCCTTCGGTCTTGCGACGGCGCCACGAACCTTCACCAAAATTATGGTGGTGGTGGTGGCAGCGGCGTTGCGCAAAGAAGGTATTCTGGTGCACCCGTACCTCGACGATTGGTTAATTCGGGCCAAGTCCCAGGCAGAGAGCGTCCGGGTGACAAGCAGAGTTGTAGCATTCTTGCAGAGTCTCGGTTGGGTAGTCAATCCGACCAAGAGTCGTCTGGAGCCCTCTCAAGATCTCGAGTACCTCGGAGTTCGCTTCGATACGGAGAGGGGGCAGGTGTTTCTGCCGCACAGGAGAACTCAGGCGCTTCGGAGTCTGGTTCACAAGTTCCAGTCCACTCCGGCCCCGTCGGCTTGGGCTTATCTTCGCGTGCTGGGGACTATGGCGGCAACTCTGGAAGCGGTGCCTTGGACCAAAGTTCATATGTGGCCTCTACAACGGACGCTGCTTCGCCGCTGGTCGCATCAGTCGGATCCTTTGAGCAAGAGACTTCCGTGTCCATTAAAAGTCCGGCAGTCCCTGTGGTGGTGGCTGCTCCCGGCGTCGCTGGCAGCTGGGATGCCACTGGAGCAGCCGGGATGGCTTCCATTGTTGACGGACGCCAGCCTGGCAGGCTGGGGTGCTCACTGCGGGGACAGGTTTGTGCATGGGGCTTTGGTCTCCCCTGGAGGCTTCCTGGTCCATAAATCATCTGGAGCTTCGAGCAGTAGTCTGGGCGCTTCAGGCATTCACGGAATTGGTGATCGGTCACCTGGTTCGAGTACTCTCTGACAACTCTTCGACGGTCATCTACATCAATCGTCAGGGCGGCACGGGAAGTGCAGCGATGGAAGAAGAGGCGGACGTCCTGTTCGCTTGGGTAGAGAGTCGGCTGACGGCGTTGTCGGCGGCGCACATTGTGGGAAAGGACAATGTGACGGCGGACTTCCTCAGCAGAGTTCACGTGGATGCCAGCGAGTGGGAGCTGCATCCCGACATCTTTGCACAGATAGTAGTTCAGTGGGGGACGCCCATAATGGATTTAATGGCGACCTTCCAATCGGCAAAGGTCAGACGGTTCTTCAGCAGGAGGTGAGAGAGAATGTCGGAGGGTATTGACGCTCTATTGCATCAGTGGCCTGTCTCAGGTCTCCTGTATGTCTTTCCTCCGTGGGCGTTGATAGGCCGTGTGATTCAGAAGATCGGAGCTCGCCCGGGAAGGGTGCTTCTGGTGGCACCCGACTGGCCAATGCAACCGTGGTACGCAGACCTAGTGCGGCTCCTAGACGGAGACCCCTGGCGGATCCCGGTGGGGGCGGATCTGTTGCGGCAGGGGCCTCTCTTCATGCCCCAAGTGGATCGATTCTTGCTTACTGTATGGCCATTGAAAGGGCCCGATTGAAAGTGAAAGGTTACTCGGCGTCGGTCGCTGCGACGCTGCTTAGAGCACGAAAGCAGTCCACATCCTTAGCAGATGTATGTGTCTGGCATATATTTGAGGATTGGTGTTCGAAGCATCAGATTTGTGCATCCTCGGTCTCTATTCCTTCTATATTGAGTTTTCTGCAGGACGGATTTGAAAAAGGTCTTGCAGCCAGTTCCTTGCGAGTTCAATTGGCGGCTCTTTTCTGTTATCACGGCAAGGTTCAGGGAGTTGCTCTCGGAGCTCATGCTGATGTGGTACGGTTTCTGAAAGCGGACTCTCGGCTGCGGCCGTCGCGTAGGGTGCTGGTTTCGCCGTGGGATCTCAATCTGGTGTTGGCAGCGTTAACCAAACCACCATGTGAGCTGTTGCATCGGGCTTCGGTGAAGGATTTGACGTTAAAAACCATATTTTTGGTGGCAATCTGTTCAGCTAGGCGCATTTCCGAGTTGTAGGCATTGTCGTGTAGAGAGCTGTTCTTGTCTTTCTCGAGGGAGAAGGTTATACTGCGTCCGGTTCCATCCTTTTTGCCTAAGGTGGTGTCTCCTTTTCACTTGAATCAGGCGGTCTGTTTGCCAGTTCTGGGGTCTCCGGGCGGCAGCAACCTGGACCGCGGTCTGCGTTTTTTGGACGTAAAGAGGGTATTGCATCAGTACTTGAAGGTAAAGCAGGCTTTTCACAAGTTGGACCGGCTTTTCATATTGTTCGGAGGTGTCCGCAGAGGGGAGGCGGCGGCTAAGGCATCCATTGCCCGTTGGGTACGGGAGACGATTGCTTCTGCCTGTTTGCTGCAGGGTCACTCCGTACCCGTGTGCGCACTCCACTAGAGTGCAAGCGTGTTCCTGGGTGGAGTACAGTTTGGTTCCGCCAGCAGACATTTGTAGGGTGGCGACTTGGTTGTCTCTGCACACGTTCAGTAGGCATTACCGCTTGGACGTCGCTGCAGCTAATGATGCCTGTTTCGGGGCGGCAGTGTTGGCGGCCGGCCGGCAGTGTCCCTCCCAATGATTACTGCTCTGGCACATTCCAGAGGTAGAGGACTGAACTGGAGGAACGATAAGGAAATGATAATTACACTTACCTGGTAATTGTAGTTCCTTGAGTGACGACAGTTCATTCCTCCATCCCACCCAGGTTTCTTTCAGGAGGGGTACCGCTTTCATGGTAAGAGGATCAGTGTTACAGGTAGGTCTGTCTTTGGTTGGTTCGAGTTCGCTCACTTTTGTTTTTGTATCTTAGTGTGGCAGTGTAGGGCGTTCGAAAGCCTTACCGGAATGGTTAACTAAGTTTAATGATAGTTCAGTTTTAAGTTGCGATTCTATTTTTTCTAGCTACTTATTTGTTGCTCCTTTGAGTCTGCTTTGTTAATAGTTCACACTGGGATTGAGGAGAGAGATCAGCAGGCTATATCCAGTGATGTCATCATTCTGACATACTAGTCTCCAAGCTGCAGGAGGAGGTTGACAACCCAGAGGTAGAGGACTGAACTGTCGTCACTCAAGGAACTACAATTACCAGGTAAGTGTAATTATCATGTTAACGTGTACCATAGTAAAAGTGCAGTTACTGTGCGCCTTCGGGCTACCGCAGCCTTAGCACATGCTGTTGTCATACTTGCCTTAATTCTCTATGTCTTCTTCCAGGAAACATTGTTTGATCTCTGGCAAGCGAGGTGCCTCATCTCTGGATTATGGATTCTGTTCTTCTTGCATGGCAGTTTCTGAGCATCCCTGAAGGCCTGCTCTTCCTCTCTCAGCTGGGAGATGCAGTTAGTCCGACCTTGCTTGCCCTAGGGCAAAAGGTGTCAGATGGTGCTGTGGGTAAAGATATCCAGTTGGCTAGAGGGTCTGGAGACTGCCAGTGAGCCACTTCTCATCTAGGGGATCTGTGGTGGCAATGCCCCCTATGTTGGGGAGTCTTTTCCAAGAGATGAGCTTCCGGACTCTGAATTGTCCTTCTCAGAATTCTTTTCCTTTTAACAGCAGATCATGTCCTTCTGGTTTGGAAATTCAGACCCTGCAGTCTCTGGACTCCCCCAGACGTAGTGGGAGGTAGACAGTGGAAGCCTTGTTCGATTGCCTTTGTCTAAGTATCCACGGCATAGGGTGCCCCCAGGGAACAGCTGGGAACTGTCCGAGATTTTGACTATGACTTGCATTCAGATACCTCGGTACTGGGCTCTGTCATGGATGTAGAAGTACTCTCCCCTTCAGAAGATCATAATGAAGCCAGTGTGATCTGTCTATTCTGGAAGGAGAAGCTGGTAGTGTTGATTGCTGGGGTATCATCTGCCTTAAACTTGACAGATGCTTCCGGAATGGAGCAAGAGCCGAAGGTAGACCCTTCAAGGGATGCAAATATCCATTACTGTCTTCCTGTTCCTGATTGTGATCGAGGATATGATCCAGTTGGAGTGGGACTCTCTCGACTCCCTGCCTAAAGGGTTAAGGGTCTGTAAGATCTCCGCTCTCCCAGAGGAGGAGTGCGTTGCGTGGTTCTGCATTCCCAAGATGGATGCGCAGGTCATGACGGTTACCAAATGGACCATCATGCCTGTGGATGACGAATCAGCCTTAAAGTATTTTCTGGACTGTAAGGTGGATTCATTGTTGAGGAGGCAGTTCGCCATGGGGGTATCTATTCTGCAGCTAGCGGTAGGTAACAGCCTGATGTCTTGAGCCCTGATCCAAAGAATTCATTTTTTTCTGCCACATGATACTACCCATCTTTGGAGTCGGCTATGGCCTTCCGTTCTGATGCCATGTATGTCCTGGTTTGGCGGCCATGGAAGGTGCCCCGATGACTGTGTTGTGGCATTGGATTTAGCTCTTCCAAAGCTCGGTTGGCCCAATTGACATTTCAGGAGAAGCTTCGGTATGGAGCCCATTTGGAGAAACTGGTGGAAGACCTGGGAAAGATAAAATCTTACCGCCTTCCAGAAGACAGGCCTAAGGGGCCTGTGAAGCGGGCTGGGGCCCCTTCTCATCAGCCTCTGCCCATCCGCCGAGAGCATGTTGGTTGGATTACACTCGTTCTCATTTTTTTTGTGGAGCGTGTGAGCCTAGAGACTCGGTCATCTGGAGGAGGAGGACTCTCCTGGGCTGTGCAATGGAGATTTGGGGGCCCATTCCCTGATTCCTCCAGTTGAAACATAGAAACATAGAAACATGATGACAGAAAAAGACCACGAGGCCCATCTAGTCTGTCCTTCCATAACAACAACTACAACAGTCCACTTTTTACCTTTAGAGATCCTCTGTGTTGGCCCCATGCTTTTTTGAATTCAGTTACTGTCCTCATCTCCACCACCTCCACTGGGAGACTATTCCACGGATCCACTACTCTTTCCGTAAAGAAATATTTCCGCATATCACTCCTGAATCTATCTCCCTTCACCCTCATCCCATGTCCCCTCGTAGCAGAACTTGCTTTCAATTGAAAGAGGCTCTCTCCCTGAACATTTATGCCACGGAGGTATTTAAACATCTCAATCATATCACCTCTATCCCGCCTTTCCTCTAAGGTGTACATATTGTCATGATGCGGGCACTAATAAAGTTGGTTTTAAGAAAAGAAATCCTGTTTTAGAAGAACTAGATGTGCAGTTACCTTCAGGCACAGCTAGAGGGAGCAGGAACAGACATACTGGTCTTAATGAACCTAATCTCACTGATGACCTGCAGCTGAAAGGGAACCAGGAATTCAGCAGTAACGGTTCACTTTATAAGCCAGAGCAGAATGCTTCTGGAGAGGAGTGGCATAAGCGGGAGTGGCATAAGCAGCAGTGGCATAAGCAGAGGAAGCAGCAGGAGCTGAGGAAGGAGGAGAAAGAGGAAGAAGGAACTGGAGCTGGACTAGAAGGAGAAACAGCAGAGAAGCCTGGAGGCTGTCAAGGACATAAGCCTGATTGCTGTGGAAGAAGCCAAGCTGGAAGCTGGAGGAGAAACAGACCTCACAAGGTGGGAAGCCAGAAAGCCCAAACTGGACCTGTTGTGCAAGGGGAGTTTGGTGGAAGTTGCTCCAAGGTGAGAGGCTCTGCCACGCCTAGTTCCTATACTCTGCCTGTTTGTAACATAGAGAGAAGAAAGCTAAGAACCAGAGAGGGAGGTTCTGACAGAAGCTTATCTCTAGAGGATCATTGCCCAGTTTCACCTATTCAGAGGGAAAAGCAGTTTTATAAGCAACGGAAGTTTTTACTCAGTGAGCCAAGGTATGAGGCATTGAAGATTAACTGTAATGATTGTACTGCTAAAAGTTATGCTAAAAGAAGTATTCCTCCTAAGGGAAACAAGAGTGCAGACTGGTTCACTAAACTACCGCCAGCCTTAAGAGTCCCTGGTTAGGTGAAGCCAAACTCCCAAGCTGGAGATTACCATGCTGAAATAGACAGGGACAGTGGAAGCCCTTTGAATCAGTATAGGGGAGAGGATTTGATGGAAGTGGATTCTCCCAGCACTATTCCCTCACCTTTGCCTGAGGAAATGGAATGTGATTGGTGCACTGCCTATGCTCCAAAGTGTGTATGCTCCACAGAAGAATAAATGAAGTATAATTTGATGTTTATTATACTGAATATTACTTTGAAGAAAACCTGCTTTAAACTGTGAAGTAACAGTTAACTAGCCAGTGAATATTGGTACCTTTTGAAACAAAGGACTGTTTCTGTTATCTAAAATATCTCTTAGTTGAACCTTGCTTTAAACGGGGAATAAAAGCCTTTATTACCCTACACTCGGACTCTTTGTTCTTTAATAGCGCTACCTAGTGGCGTATAATCTTTGTGTCACCAGCAACCGGGTGACAATATTAAGATCCTTAAGTCTGTCCTCATATGTTTTATAATGAAGCCCATTAATCATTTTAGTAGCAACCCTCTGCACCGACTCCATCCTGTTCACATCCTTTTGAAGGTGCGGTCTCCAGAATTGCACACCATACTCCAAATGAGGTCGCACCAAAGACTTATACAGAGGCATTATCACCTCCTTTTTTCTGCTAGCCATTCCTCTCCGTATGCACCCAAGCATCCTTCTAGCTTTTGCCGTCGCCTTTTCTACCTGTTTAGCTACTTTAAGATCATCAGACACAACCACGCCTAGGTCCCGCTCTTCTTTAGTAGAGAAAAGTACTTCACCTCCTATACTGTATTGCTCCCTTGGATTGCTGCAGCCCAAATGCATGACCTTACATTTTTTAACATTAAATCCCAGCTGCCAAATTCTAGACCATTCTTCAAGCTTAGCTAGATCCCTCCTCATGTTATCTACACCTTCCTGGGTGTTTACTCTATTGCAGATTTTGATATCATCCGCAAAGAGGCAAACCTTACCCGACAGCCCTTCCGCTATATCACTAACAAATATGTTAAAAAGAATCGGACCAAGGACAGATCCCTGGGGCACACCACTGGTAACATCCTTCTCCTCAAAGTTAGCTCCATTTACTTGTACTCTTTGTCGCCTCCCACCCAACCAATTTCTAACCCAAGCAGTAACTTTAGGGTCCATCCCTAGGGTGCTCAGTTTGTTTATAAGTCGCCTGTGAGGAACAGTGTCAAAGGCTTTACTGAAATCTAAATACACCACATCTAGAGCTCTCCCTCGGTCCAACTCCCTGGTCACCCAGTCAAAGAAATCAATCAGATTTGTCTGACAAGACCTGCCTCTGGTGAATCCATGCTGCCTCGGATCCTGTAATCCGCCGGACTCCAGAAACCTCACTATTTTCTCTTTCAGCAGCGTTTCCAATAATTCACCTTTTCTTTTAGGAATGGGGCTCAGCTTACTAATGTTCACTGGGTGCAGGAAACTATTCAGTTTGGCTATGCCCTGAAATGCAAAGAGTCAATTCCAGATGCCTTCGTCATCTTCCCTTGTGGGTCTGTGATCAAAAATGCTGCTCTTTGGACCACCTTGGAGAAGTTGCTGCGCCTAAAGGCATTGATACCTATCCTGCCGAAAGAGGGGGGCAAGGGCAGATACTCTTATCTATTTTATGGATAGTTCCTTCTGGCCTATTTTGGACCTCAAGGAGCTCAACGAACACTTGTGCGTCTTGTGCTTCTGAATGGAAGCCTTGCACTTCGTGATTCAGGCAGTGTGCTAAGGGGAGTTCTTGGCTGCTCTGGATCTGTCTGAGGTGTATTTTCATATCCCAATCCAGGTGGATCAACAAAGTATCTGCCTTTTGCCATGCTTGGCTCTCACTATCAGTTCACTGCCTCCCTTTCGGGCTATCCACTGCCCCAAAGATGTTCTCCAAGGTCATGGTGGTGGTGGCAATGCCAAGGGATCTGTGTCCATCCTTATCTGGATGACTGGTTCATCTGTGGACATTCCCATTTAGAAGCATCTCGAGTGGCATCCTGAGAGATGCTCTTCTTAGAAAGCCTTGGCTGGGATTTCAGTTGTGGAATGTGCCAGCTGCGGCCTTCCCAGCCCCTGGAGTTTCTGGGAGCACGTTTCAGCACTCGAGTGGGCAGAGTTTCCCACCTAAAGAGAAAGTCAAAAGGCTGTTGGATTGCCTGCCTCTGTTCTTTGCTTAATAGGCTCCCAGAGTCTGGAATTATGTTCAGTTCCTCAGATTGATGGCGGCGAGCATAAAGATGGAGCTGTTGACCACCACAGCACTCCTTGTTGAGGTGGTGGTCCCTGAGTTCTCAGGAATTTGAGCGCATCACATTGCAGGGCGGACAATGTAGAAGTGGACTTCCATAGCCAGCATGAATGGGAGATAGGTTAAGAGGCATTTATGTTGATTCTGTGACATTGGGGCTGCCCCTAAATGGATCTCATGGCAACCCGCTCTAATATCAAAGTTTGCTGCTTCTTCAGTCGCCACACAGAGACAAGATACGAGGGCATAGTCGCCCTGACCCAGTCATGGTTAAGTCAGTACCTGCTGTACATGTTTCCTTCGTGGCCCCTGGTAGGACAGTGCTTCAGCATATGAACTGCTACCCGGGCAGGATTGTTCTGGTGGCGCCGAATTGGCCGAGGAGAGAATGGTTCAATGACCTGAAATAGCTCCTCCTTTTCAGTTGCTTCCATCTCAGGGCCTATTGCGGTAGGGTCCAATTGTCCTGGAGAACCCAGTTACCTTCTCTTTGAGCAATGGTGCTGTGCTTGTCATTTGGCTCCTGAGGTGGTCAGGCTGCCATCTCTGTTGGCCTGTTTACAGAATAGCCTGGAGAAGGGCCTCTCTTAGCTCCCTGAAAGTTCAGGTGGACGTTTTGGCCTGTTTCCAAGGTCAGGTGGTTGGTTAGGCTCTAACCTTGCTCCTGGATGTCTCACGGGACATCTCCAGGGCTTCATCGTCTGTGCTCTCCCCTCCTCCCCTCTGGTCTGTGATTCCTCTTCCTGTTATCTGTGTCTGATGGTCAGTATCCTGGTGATGGTGCTCTTTGAGCCATTCAAGTGCCTGCTTTAAAGGACTTGATGCTCAGATGATCTACTTAGTCATGATTTGTTCTGCAAGGTGAATTTCTAAAACCACGGGCTCTGTCTTGCTGAGATATTTATCTGTCTTTTCAGAGGAGGCTGTTTCTATTTGGCATGTGCCTACCTTCTTGCCTAAAGTGCTGTCTCCCTTTCACGTGAACGAGTTAGTCTGCAAGCCCTCATCTCAAAGGAGCAGTGTCAGGGGAAAGATAAGGATCTCCACCTTAGGGATGTCCGGAGGGTGCTTCTCTGGTACTTGGAGGTTACGAATTCCTTTCGTAAGTCCAACCATCTTTATGTGCTGTTTTGCTGGCCTGCACAAGGGTGATGTGGCAGCTATGTCCTTTTTGTGGTGCTGGATTAAGAAGACCATGGCCTCAACATATCTGTAGTGGAACCGGACGATTCTGGAGGGTATGCGTGCCCATTCTTCCTGAGCCCCTGCAGACATTTATTGGGTGGCAATGTGGGCATCACGTTCCACTTTTTTCAAGCATTACCACTTGGATGTCCACATGTGGGCGGACATGGCCTTTGGCTCAAGGATTTAGTGAGCTGCTGTCTCTTCTTACAGCCCAGTGGAGTTGTAGTGCCTTTTTACATTCCACTTGTCTGGACTGGTCTAGCAGAATGATATGGAAGGTAACATTTTACTCACCAGTTAATGTCCTTTCCTGGAGTCCCGCTAGATCAGTCGAGGGATCACCCCTGAAACTGTATTTGCTGTGTTCTTCTGCTGTGGTACCGTTGGGTCCACTATGATTTTTATACTTGGCTTTGCAGGTTCATCTTCTACTGACAGTTTTCTGTTTATTCTTTCCTGTACATAGTTATCTACTGTAGAGTACTCATTGTTGCCCATGATTGAGGTTGTGTGAGGGCTTGCCACGTTTCTCCCATATCCTTTGGGATGAATACTGAAGAGACCTCTGGTGGCTGAGGCGAATAGAGGCATAGGAGTGATGTCATTGAAACCTGGGCTTTTCACTGGTTCTTTGTCTCCACCAATCTGCTGGTAAGGGAACACAACACACTTTTTTCTGTACTGGTTTAGCAGGATTCAAGGAAAGAACATTAACTGGTAAGTAAAATGTCACCTTATGTGTTCACTTTCCCTTATAAATTGACGTATTCTAAGTGTCTACCTCCTTGCACCTACACCATATCACCATTTATACTTTCCTTAAACTTCCATTTAATTTTGCTACGGGGTGAATTTTGGTACTATCAGGTACACCAGGAAATTACAGTTGAAGTCCCCCACCTTGCCCTTAATTAAGACTGAGCAAGTGTGGCAAGTGAGAATTTACTTTGTCTTCTGTAGTTAGACTTGAAAGGTTATCCCAGTTTTTATAACAGACCTTAACGAATTTTGTTTGGACTTAGGAACCAGGCCAAAATCTTAGGAGCCAGTGGTTGGGACCCACTCATGTACTTCCCCCCCTCCCCCCCCCCCATTATCTCCATTCTCAAATGACATTCCCCCATTTGCAAACTCATATATGTTTGAGGAGAGTGGAAGAGTTGGAAAGGAGGTGATAAAGTATGTCTTATTATGGTAGCAGGACTGTATGAGGCGTTGTTAGATAGACATATATAGATAGCAAGTGTTGAGTCTGTTTGTGTGGTGCAATGCTGATTTGCCTTTCTGTGCTTGGAATATGGCAGTGAGTGCCTTTGTGTGGGTGGGGTGCAGGACTTCAATACATGTATATGTGTGCTGCAGAGCTGGGGAACCACCCTGTGTGATGCAAAGGTGGGGTGTGTGTGTGGTTCGAAGGTGAGGTGCCTATGGTATGCATCTGTCGTGTGGAGCTGCATGTGTGTGTCTGTCGTGCAGAGGTGGAGTGCCTGTTTGTGTGTGTGCATGTTTAGGGGCGGTGTTTGTGGGGGGTGGGGGGGGGGATGCACCATTTGGCATATAGAGATTGTGTCCTTTTGTCCACATTCATTCATCTCTTTAACCTCCAACCCTTGCACTCTTCCTTCTCCCTTCAACTCTCCCTTTCTCCATCCCCCTAGCAGTCCTACCTCTGTCCCCCATCCTCCTTCCCTTTTATTTTGTATACTATTGTCAGGGCCGTACCAAGGACTGTGTGAACAGTGTGGCTGCACAGAATACTATTATGGAAGGGACTTCCAGAAAACTCAGAAAGAGTGAGTTACTGCACTTGGGTGAGGGGCAACAGATTAATTGATCGCACAGGGCACATTTCTAGCTTTGTACGGTCCTGACTATAGCCCCTTTAACTTTTTCCTGCCTCACTTCACCCCCTTTCCCCTTATCTAACCTTTTTTTCTGTAGGCCTGATCACAGCTATTCTTTGCCTAAAGAGGATGTGATCCTCAAGGGTAGCCTGCTCCCTCCCAGCTGCGATCACAACTTTTTCCTCCTGTTCTGCCCATGGGGATCTGATCTTTTCATAGTTAGACTTGCAAACCTAGGAGTCCAAAGATAAATGAACTCTAGGGCCACACATAGGGGGACAAATCCAACATTATCTCTGAGCTGCATGAGAGTCCTACACCCACATTCCTTCTGGTGGAGATGGTGCATCAATATCACGTTTTCAGTCACAAGATTCTGCCTATCCTTGCAATTGAAAACACAATATTGAAACATCATCCTTGCCATTAGGAATGTGGGTGGAGGAATCCTGTACTGGTTTCAGGGAATTTTGGACAAGTCTGGGAGTTGACAGGGAGAGATACTGGGGCATCTACCTCTTCTGTGATCAAATGACAGGAGAATACAATCAGCTGAAACCTAATGCATTCTGAGCACCTCCTCTTGTTCCTGAGTGTGTTTCTGGTTTGTTTTTCAGATGCGAGTGACGTTTGAGGACATCACTGTCTTTCTCCCAGGAGGAATGGAGGTATTTAGATGAAGGGTAGAAGGAGCTGTACAGGGAGGTGATGAAGGAGAACTATGAGACCCTGATCTCCCTAGGTATGGACTAAATTATCTGCATTTCTAGCAGACACAGGGATATGAGATGGGGGTTTTTGTATGTTCTCTACTACAGGAACTTGCAGGTATGATCAGGATCTGTTTCAAGATGCAGGATGAGATCCAAGACCGAGGGGCAATAAGACCATCCTGTGTGTCCTACAAGTCCCCCTCCCCCCTTCAAATCAGAGATGGATTCTCTTCCTTTTTTTGGATCAGGGCTGAAAAATAGCAGCAGACCTTCATTAAGGGTTACGACCTGGCTTCAATACTACATTGGAGCAGATATGAGACCAGTGAAAAGTGTGGTGCTGTGTTTATCGACCTCTCCCCAGCTTAGGACATCGTAGGCTGCTCCTAAAGATGCAGAACTATCTCCAGGCTCAGTCTATGAAAAGAATAATAGAAAAAATCATCACCAGCTGTAAGTTAGAGGAGGAGCACCACATCCAAATCCCTGAAAACGGTGTCCCCAAAGAATCAGTCCTGGCTCCTGCTCTTTTCAACCTTTATACTGCTGATCCTGCACAGGTCTTGGGAATGAGCCTTTGATAATGTCAATATCTTGACCATCCTCCATCCTGGCAGCTATTGGGAGGATTCCTAATACTCTCCAAAGCCTTAAGGTCAAGCTCCCTGGTTTCCCGTGATATCATGAGAAGAAGCACAAAAACTAACTGTTCTCATGGAATTCGCTGGGGCTGAACCAGGTCATTCCTCTTTCCTTTTCCCATCCATGATCCTACCTCTCACCTCTCCATCTGAAAACGAAGAAAAATAAATTACTGAAACAAAAAGGAAGGTTGTAAAACTACAATATTTTTATCATGTAGAATAAATGTACTCTCTTAAATATACATGATTCCAGTTTATCAAATAGGACACATAATTGCAACAGAATTTCAGAAAAGCACAGAATCTCCCCCTCCAAGCTGTGACAGGAAACTGTGGATGTAAATAAGGCTCTGCATATCTGTGTTACCATCAGTGGCAGCTCCATCTTAATACTCAGAAGACTAACTCTTCAATCTTGCACTGCAACAACAGGGAAGTAAAATTCTCCCCATGAGACTCATTGGATTTCTCTGCCAGCTTCCAGCAACCCAAAATTTGGGTGATAAAATTAGAACTCTCACCATCTGTCATCATATCAATATTGTGACTGACAAGGTAGCAGCCTGGATCAACTTGCCATGGAGACTGTGCAGATATCATATACTGACTTTTCTAATTGATGCTCCTTCACCCTGGTTCTTATATATGCTCTAGCAGAGTATTAGGTGTTTCCTTGGGACTGGAGCACATACATCTGAATTCTGTCCGTATGATAAGTAGCTGCCTATGTCCAACATCAGTTCCTTATTGTCCCTCCAGTCCAGTCCCGCACCTCTGGGTAGTCAACGTCTTCCAGTAGCTTGGAGACTGAGCATGTCATCTTTTGATGATATTAGCATACTTACACAGCTGGCATCTCCTACCAGCCCCCCAGTAAGCTCAGTCTCCAAGCAGCTGGAGGAGTGATCCAGAGGGCTGGATTCACTGAAGGGACAACTAAGGAGTTAGTTTTATCTGGCTAGTTTTTTTAGTTTGTTAAGCACAGGTTATTAACTTTAAAAAAAGTGGTTGATAGTGAAGGGGCCATTAAAAAAAAAAGAAAGATCATCCCCCCTCCCCCATGAGGAGGAGAGTTTGTTGGCAGCAAAACTCAGCATAGAGCTCCAGCGGCTCCTGAACCTGTTACCGGGTGAGAAGCTGCGAGGGAAACAAGTGCCAGCTGACAGCGCTGAGCTGTGAAGGGAACAGGCTGGCAAACAGCACTGTGGCAGCACTTCTGCCTCAATGCGGAAGCCTGGAACGGAGGCTGAGCATGAGGCGGGGGAGGACATTCAGACCGGTGAGTTGGCAGAAGCTGCAGGGAGTGCTCAAAGCAGTTCTTTCCCCTCAGGCGTTTTTCGGCGAGCCAGCTGCTGACCACGTGGCTGACAGCAGTTTCCTTAGCAGTGCGAGAAAAGCGCCATTTTTGAGCAGAGCACTGAATAGTTAGAGACAGAAGGGGGGAAGAGTAGCCGGGCACTGGGTGGGCCCCTTATGCACTTGTTGTTGTGGGACTAGGGGCCTCAATTTTTTGCTTCCTTTTTTGTTTGGAGAAAAAAAGAAAGGCCATTTTGTTCTGTAGCTTCTGGTTCCCACAACGGTTGCCCAAATATCACCAATCAAAGAATTACTTAGACAGCAGTTGCTTTATCTACAAAGACTTTTATTCCAACATAGCAAAATAATAGTGTCACGCAGAACAGCAAGGTCTGTCTATAGAAATGGCGGACAGTACTTTCTCTCTCTCTGTAAAGGGGGAGAAAACACTGCCCACCCTTCCTCCAAAATAACCGACTTATATGCATTTCTCCTTGTCTCAAATGTCTGCTTCAAATTAGTTTTAGTGAATCCATCATAACTTCTTAGGTGTCAGCAGGGCCTCAGGGTCCTGCAACACTTTTCCCCAGGGGAGAATCCCCCTACATTTATACATCTGGATCCGCTTTTAGATCTGCTCATTTATGCATGGCCTGTGACCTCTATACATCTGGATCTGCTTTTAGGTCTGCTCATCTATGCATGGCCTGTGACCTCTGCCCCTTCCTGTGCTTTTCTTCTTCTGGCACTAATTGAAACCGGGCAGGGTAAGAGAGTGCTTTTGCTCATTAGTTTGAATTTGTTGAATTCCTAGCTTGGCCTGTACTTTCTTTTGCTAGGCCCCAATATTCTGCATACTCCTATCCAGAATATGATTACCCAGAATCCTCCATAGCAGGCCACATCTATTATCTTATGGCAAGCATATACTCTCATATAGCTATTATCTTCTTGTCTTCTGTGCCATCCATCCTCCTGTGTAGTTTCACCAGGCAAGGGTGCAGTCATATAAAGCCAATATATACATATATAAGCAGACCCAAGGCAGACTTTAAGTCAAATTTCCCAACATTCTCAACTTTTTCTTTTCCTTTTTCTTTTTTATGTGGAGGGGCAAAAGTAATCCCACTAAGGGGCATTGGTAACAATAACCATTTGAGACAGAGAGGGATCATCAAGGGGCAGCTTTTGGTACTGTACTTTGCAATATCATTCTTTTACAGCATCTTAATAAAATAGGAAAAATACAGCAGGCAAGAATACCAAAAACAGCAATACTTAAATGAGTTATAAAGAAAGCTGTTAGGCCTCCTCCGAGTCCGGAATACCAGCAGGCAACATTCTAAGAGAATGGAAGACATATAGCATGCAATAATACTGGACACATCAAATATTCAACAAAGTGATAAAGAAAGCTTTGAAGATATTACAGTACAACTTGAGCTGGTGTGGGTATTGCAATTGCTGTAGCCCAAATGGCTTGTAGATTTTCCCAAAAGTCCCAATCAGTCTTAATAGTCTTTATTTTCAGATAATTTGGGCCTGCTTCTCAGCAGTTTTTTAGGACTGCATCGTGCGCTTCACCTGTCTCTGAAGTTTAAGTATGGTTGAGTTCAGAGGTCTTGGGGTGGTCTGTTCCATCTGGATTATGGCCAATTCCCTCTGTTGGAATCTCTGGATTTCAATTGATGACATGGCTCCAGGTCCCATTCAGAATTGCAGCAACCAATATTAAATGAAAAGACTAAATATTCTAGATTAGATTTTACAATGAGACAATGCAATGTGACAAACATAATTTCATCCACATTTACTTAAGATCACAACTATCTCATATGGTATCAACTGTGTCTCTCAGTTTGATTAACCTCTTATCTCTCCATCACTGGAGATTCATTTGCTGGTAGGAAATACTCCACCATACCCTTAACTGATCTTTACATATTAATAGATTAGACAAGTTGCACACACGTATTCTGCAAGTTTGGCAAGTTTCAGAATTACTCCAATTTTTATTTGTGAAAATTTGTCATCAAATCATCCCTCTTTTTACCCCTGCATGTCTGGCCAGGACATACAAAGGCAAAATGAGGCAAAAAGCATTTGGAAGTACCACATGGCCAGTGTGGATGTTCCAAAGCATATCAGGGTGTAAAATGCACCTAGCCTGTCTCCAGGTGTCTATTTCCAATTGTTGAGTATGTGTTGGGGCTTAAATGACTTCCTGAATTAAAGATTCTGGAGACAGCATAGTTGAATAAAATTTGTTTACATCTTCATTAGACAGATATGTCACTTTAAATAACCTTCATCAGTTTAATGTCCATCAGAGTACCACCTCTTAATTGGCATGCTAAGAACATCAAACAATTGTTTAAAAAACTTAGTATTGTGGTAAACAAATAGTATATAGAAAATATAAATTTGGATTCTTCTTAATAAATATAACAACATGAGTAAACAGTGTCCCTTTTGTTTTTTCACCAACTTAATTGGTATGGTTCAAAAATGGACATATGTGCTCATTCAAAATAGCAATTGTCTTAAACAATCTGAATAAAGTCCCTACAATATAAAAATATTATTTTTGTAACATTTTTATAACGGTGGTCCCATTAGGACAAAGTATTTTTTTTTTAACAAGACAGCCACATGTCTCTCTCTCACGTATGACTAGAATCTATTGTATATACTGTTCTCAGTGAGAGTGCTGAGCAAGGCAAAGTAATTATCCTGAGTCTTTCATTACACTGATACTTTTGCATGTCAGGGGGAGACCTCAAGTCAGTGTTCGGGCTAGCTTCACCTTACCGGCATGCTATCTTAAGAAATGCAAATGGACAACAGAACTAGACAGACATTTTAAAAAAAAAAACAAACCTCTGTATCAGAGAGAGTGCTGTAGGAGACTTTGTCCAATCAATTCAACTTAATGTTATTGTTTTATGTGTAAATAACTTTACAAATATTCTCATATTTTCTAGGAGCTAAGCTCCATCTTTCCACCATATTTGTTCTATATGCTTGGGAACAAAGCAATTTCAAATCAGCCTCTGACCAAAATTCTATAATTTCTGTGTATACTGGACCGTTACATAATATACTGCTACAACAAGTATTTTGATAACATAAGTGCCAGTGTGTAAACTAAAGTAAATTTGTATGTCAGAGTGCTACAATATAGTGTATTCCTAAAATTGAAACTTAAAAAAAAATCTTTCAAAACAAAGTACACTGTGGGGCATGTTTACGAAACACCGAAATTGTGCGGGGCCCCGTTAGTGTGCCTGTGCCATATAAGGAGTGGGCGGGTCAGGCAGAAAAAAGGAATAAAAATGACCGTACCTGTGCGCGGCGCGCACATTTGCGGGTCCACATTAGCGCGTGGGAAGGCTAAGTGGAGCGCTGCTGGGCACATATAGGAACAGTGCCGTAGCACAACGGTGAAGATACTAACCAATGGTGCAGGGGCCATGGGTTCAATTCCCCATTGTGCACCACAAAAACGCCAGCTTGAGGCAATAACATTAATGGTGAAAGGTGCACTAGAAGGCACATGAATCCTGTACGGCAGAAAGGGGAACCCTGCTAACCTTTTGCAGCAACAGGCGGCACACTGTTCATATCTGGGCGGCAGAGTGCGCCGCACTGTTAATATTGGGCTCAGAATGCTTTTCGCTGCAAATTGTGTGCATTAGGCGATGTGCTGTTAAGTCCTTGCGGTTTGAGCGGCAGAAGGCGGTGCGCTGCAAATATGGAAGGCCGAAGGCAGTGCGCCAACAGACAAACACAGGAAGAGAGCCACAGCAGAATGGTGAAGACACTCACCAATGATGCATGCATCAGGGGTTCAATCCCCCACAGTGCCCAGTTAACCAGCCTCACTGAGGCATAATTTTAGGAGGCATAGAAATAATGGGCAGCAATAGGCGGCGCGCTAATGTCTTACGAGGCACTTGAATAGTGTGAGGCTAAGGTGGCGCGCTGATGTGGAAGCATGTGAACAGAGCCACAGCACAATGGGGAACACACTCACCAATGATGCATGCATCAGGGGTTCGATCCCCCACAGTGTCCAATGAGTAAGGCGTGCTGAGCCATTATCTGTCATGATGAATATAGCTGAAGGAGGCATGTTAAGGTTTTATTGTAGTGACTGCTGTTAGCAAATGCACTCTCCAAGCACTGTAATATAAGGTGCTGCAGAAGGTGCCCTACAAGGTACCCTAGAGGGTACATTATAAAGTGCACTGTCCACCAAGGCACCCTACAATGTTGCCTATAGGCCGCTTTATAGGGTGCCGTATGAGGCAGGGCAAGGTACGAGCACTGTTTGTGCTGGCAGCACTGTGCATTGTGACGCATGGAAATCCTACGTAGGTGTGCACACGTGCAAGAAGGAACAGCAGTGCAGCACAATGGTCAGGAGATTGACTGATGGTGCAGGGGTCATGGGTTAACATCAGCAGTGAATAAGGTTGGCTGAGGTATGTATGTTCCCTGCATGCAACTGAACAGCAATCTGTGTTGCCATCTAAAAAGAAGGCCTTCCCAGTGCCATACATTAATGCACCCTCCACGGTGCAACAGAACGAACATCAGAAACAACCATGTCAGCAGAGGCGAGTTATAATGTTACCCAGCGGCCATGTGGAAAGGGTGGCAACTCCTAGGGCACCATAGTTGGTATCTCATAAGCTGCCTGAAACGAAGGTGTGACATAAGATGCCCCAAGGATGTATAGGTGAACCCAAAAACATTTGCTAGGAGCAGTAACATCCCACAATGTGAGGGGCAACAGAGGTATGTGCCAAACGCACATGTAACCCAAACACTGCACAGAGCTGAAAGGAAAGACAATGCAGAGGTAATAGAAGGATGTAGATCAAAGCTGCTGTACTACACAACTCAGCCCCAGGCCATGTGGCTGCTAGAGAAATGGACACACATATATATCCAGTTATTTAGTTATGTATATCTATGTCCATGTCACTATGTGGTAGGAGTGTGGTTTACAGAGAACAAAAGAAAGACCTGAACAACAGGCTGGTTGGTGTTACATATAACAGGAACATATACCTGGAATAACATGGGAAAACTATGTACATGGAATATATGATTGGTGAACAAGATAACATACCCAAACTATTTACACAAATTAGCAAGGATGCTAGTAAGAAGGAGACAGCTGTGGTTAAATATGTGCTGTGACTGTTTGGTTATGTGATCGGGGCCATCTGTAGCTATGAACAGAGTGATGGTAATGTACCATGCTATAATGTCAGTGTTTGACAGAGGATGGGAAGATGTGTGCAGCGAAGGAGGCTGAAATGGCAGGATAGATGAAATGTCAGGATGACAGTGGAGTAGCAGTGTTATGCAGAGCACACACACGAGAGGCAACCAGGGAGAGATGAAATGCAGGAATGTGTAGGAGTGCAGGACGTGGTGTAGCAGCATGCACGTCAGGATACGATGGCCAAAAAGCTGGGAGACATAAGATGGGCAGAAGGATGATTCCCATCTCAGATGAGGGTACAATGTTCTCGCAGCACAAATCTGCACATATATGACTGTCATACAAATCGAAACCACCTATGCAGGACAAGCATACACATCAAAGAGAACAGAGAGGAATCAAACCTATGACCACCACCACAAATGCCAAGGCAACAACTGGTAGGCCACACCACCAACATCAGTGCATTAGCAGAGGCTGCATACAGAAATACTGAAGCCCATCACACTAGACGCATGCTGGCTGCCAGGACAGGCAAACCCCCAACAGTAATCATGACCAAATGGACATGCAGGTCATCTGAGTACAGATCAGAACCTAGTCTGTATGTGGGACCAGGGACACATGCACACACACACAATGAAATGTTATGCAGTGCATACAGCATGCGAAAGAGGAAGGAAACCAAATCCTGAGGGCATCAGAGGATGCTCGCTGGAGATGGGTACCAATCTGGGACAGGACAGGAGAGAACACAACATGAAAACAGGTGTACCACACACCAGCTGAACCACAGCCAAACCCCCAGGTGCACTGCCATGTAAACACCATAAAGAAAGAGACATATATGACTGATAACATCTGATGGCTAAACAGCACAGAGTGCACACCTTGCTGTACAGTGAAGAGAGGGAAGGGTGTGTGTAGAGTTGATGAACCTGCTGGTACCAAATGGTCCAGGTAGCACAACAGAAAAACAACAGAACAACCACATGTGGGGATCAAACCTGCACACTACTGTGTTAAAACACATGCCTCTAACCACTACCACAAACAGCACACTGAGTACAAGGCAGAACAAATAGTCCAAAGGGAGGGTCTATGTGGGAACCTGTCAAACCCACTGATGTTGCAAATGGGTGACATATACACACCTGTCACTCTACAAGGATGTGAGCACAGGTGGGCCATGGACATGACCAGCAACCAGTCTATAGAAGTGCACATGTGCTCAAAGAGTGGAGGAGTAGCCTACTGGTCATAAACCTGTTGTGGACATCAAGTAACCAGGGCCCGATTCACACTAGCACTCCTTGTGGCCTTGGGCATGTCACGTAACCCCCCATTACCGTGGACGAATGACCAGAAAACTGACATTGACCAGAACACCCTGGAGTTTCACGGTCACAGGGAGTCAGGTCAGGACCGACTCGAAGGCACACATTGCATTGCATGTGTGTCACCATGATCAAGGAGCAAAAGAGACAGATGTGTGTCAAATACATATCTTTATTTGGGTCACCCCTCACAGACACTGTAGACCGTGTTATCATAATATCAAGGTGAGTGCAGCCCTGGTGAGAGACAGAAACACATTTAGCATGGCACCAACCCACATCCCACAGAAAGGTCACTTCATTGACTGTAAGTGAAGGGCACGAGATATAATGTGCAACAGGTGCACGCTATGCACTGGCCATCAGGTCCCCACCCCCCACCTGCTGCTGCATCCCTCAAATGTGTCACGCACATATGAGTGCATGAAAACCGTAGGCGTTGCTGGATGAGGACCCAAAACACATCACCTGTCCCTCGCAACATAGCCATCAGGCAACACAGGAGGCTCACAAATGAAAACATCATATGATGTCAAGTGAAAATAACTCCTGAACGTAATGTGCAACCTCTCACCTAATGCCTGATCTAGGAATCAGAAATGCGATAATGTAGATCACAGCAATCATCACCAGCACAATGAGTATATGCTAACAGGTCGCAGAGGCACATGAACCCAGAGCGAATACAAACAAAACAACCTGCAGAAAGCTCCAGAGATAACACCATGCAGGAGTGCCCCTTCCAGTGTTTGTTGGTTAGACAGTGTGTGGACACATATAACACGGTACATGGAATGCACAATTGAAGGAGGGCAATGGACACCCACAATGCCACACACCAAATATAATGGCGCAATGAGAGTGTCATTACCGCGGCGGATAAACAGGACCGTACAGATGTGCAATTTAAGGTGTGTACATACATGCAGAGTGTCACGTCTGTGCAGTAAGCAAACACAATGACCAGCATGTTAAGATGGACATGATGGCCAAACATCCTACAGTGAACTACACAAAAGCCATAGGTCCACATGCTGTGGCTCACAAACATAAGCAGTCAGAACCACAAGCACCATCCGTATACCAACATGATACAGTGATGCCACTCATACATGTAAACACCCTTGCCCATTGCAAACATCAATCAATGATGTTGTTGGGCATGAAAGGGTTGGTGTGGGAAAAACGGTATCATGTTCAGGTGGAGGGCAGGTGGACATAGATAATATGACCGCTCCATCGTCACCCCCATGCCACTAACATGGCTGTATGCTCGAGTTGAAACTAACAGATGACCGTATCCTGGGTGCCATGTCACACACATGGCCAACCCACAACAACTACACAACTGGGGAGGAATGTACAACATACACTGACAATGTCAGTCCCTGCTACACCCAGTGTCCAAAAAGCAAGGTGTATCTGTAATCCAACAGGTGAGGTCAAACGTCTCCATGCAACCCTGGGCTTGCATAGCCAAGTGTCACATTCCAATATGCCACAGTCCGTGAAAGTTCATCTGTGTCCCCTGCAATGCGCAGGACCCCCAGCCCCAGAATGACAGAAACAGTGTGGTGTACAGGTCCGTCATGGCCAAAGCAGTGGTCCAAAAGCAATACTGTCCATCACAGGCATGTGTTCCACTCGCATAAGTCAAACATCCAATGGCACCATTCCCCAGAAACAATTCCATGGTGGTCTGTTCCCCAAAAGGTGTGTGATGGCGACGCCAGATGCACTGTAGGAAATGTGTCCGGGATGCCTTCTGTCCTGTGTCAGGAGAGGATACGTATGGTCGTGTTGGACACCTTGTACAAACAACACAAATTGCAGAGAATCGCACCTGTGAAAATACAGATGAAACGGATGAAAAGGCAAACATGACATAATATGAACATGAAATAATATGCATATTGTTGACACATCAAATGTCAATGCAGAATGGGTGTCACATGGATATGGGCATGTCCATATCCATGTCACACTGCTACACACTATATGCATCTGTTCGTGTGCATAGACAGGCACCATGACATGTACATGAGACAAACAGTAACTCATCAACAGGTACAGCCACATGTACCCCCAAATAACAAAGGTCCAACATACCCTGTGTGTGCATTATGTGTACGTCATCGATCCCTTGAGCGACTCCACAGCCACATCAGGTACCAGTGAAGGGAGACAATGTCAGCCAAACAGGTAGAATCACCATGTCAAGTCACTGTTGATGCATGTCCACATCATGCCGATACCTGAAATAAAAAAAGGTTGCTCAACAGTGGTCCCTCAGAACACAATACACAGTTATGCTCACAACGCACACCACATGTTGAGAATGTTGACAATGTAAACAGCACTACGGTACAGGTAGCACAGTCACCACTGCCCCCCAGGTGCTCCCACCCCTCACAGCACATGATAATGTACCATGACTGGACACTGCATCAGCACACAGTCAACGCATAAACATGCACCCACACAGTATGCGTCGGTCTGCGGGACAGCTGTGATACATGGCATGTATGTGCACAACTGGCAACTTGTGGACATAAAGGCACAGTGACCTGCCCTGATACCCCGGTGATGGCTGAGATAACAGTGTTGGGGAGGCAGCAAGTGCATTTTCCTGTAAGTCAGACGAAAACACATACACATGTAGCTATGTCGTACAAATGCCATAAACAGTTTTGCAGAAGACATACTGTACACAAACACATAGGGATATGTCTGACAACAGCAAGATAAATAGGTAAGGGAGGCCTAAGGAAATAAAACCACCACAACATCTGCACAGTATGACACATACCATACGACATGTTGGGCCCATGACTGCAGGCACAATGTAGCTGTAGATCCAAGTACCCCGGACCGCAGCATCGTGGCTGCTGTCCAGTCAGGTGGCACTGCACCACAGAAACAGCTTCCTCACAAAGTATGTCCTGTGCAGTGGAAAACACAAGAGAAACAAACATATTTCATGTCCAAGGTGTGAAACACACACTGCACCTCTCTGTCCCCCAGCTGTCACACCCCACAACATGACCTATGGACTGGCTGTGCACTATCACACTGTACGGAACTGTGACATGGGAGAGGCAGCACGGAAGTGTCCGTTGCTATATAAAGGTAACCCCAATCCCCCTGTCATCTCCCTCACCACTCTGTTGTTGTACACACTGGTCAAGATAGGTGTTTGCTCCCCCATGTCTATGGCCCATCCCAAGGTCACAATATCAGGCTGTCTCCCCCATGTTGCCACCAATACCCCCTCTCCGTGTGTACTGCCCTTCTACTGTTCTATGTTACCCCACTGTACATTGCTGTAACACATGGAGATATGCAGTAACACCTCCTGTATCCATTGGCCAAAGACATATCCTGCAGTGTACCTCACACACCCCAAATATTATTGACAGCTGTGTGCTGATGATGCGCTCAAATAGATGGCAATGTCAGCGCCACGTCTGTAAAACCACACCCCCATGTCTGCCTGTGACCTGACCATAATGGCTGCATGTCATCCCACTGTGTGAGAGTGCGAATGTCAAACCATGGATGGCCTATATGTGCACCATAACCAAATAACTGTCATCTAGGTGTCTGTGTGTATGTGGACGTAACATCCCTTGCAAGGTCCGTAAGGTACTTGCTGATGTGGACTGTGCTATCCTGCCCTACACACATCCACAGCATGTAAGATATGCCATACGTCATACTGGGTTTTCCGAGCAGCAGACATCACAGTATCCTGTATCCAACAGTGGCCAATCTAGGTCATACGTACCTAGCTGTATCCCCAAAAGACACAGGTCCCACAATACCTGTACTGTGTCAAGCACCGATTATCCGGGGTAGCTACTTCTATAGTGGTCTATTAACCTGTCCTGCAGGAACATGTCCAAACCTCCATTCAAAGTCAGCTACAATAACAGCCCTTACCATATCCTCTGCATACAAATCCCAGAGTCTGATGACACATCCAGCAATGTGGCATATGTTGAGATAGCATCGGCTACACATGCTATGTTCCTCATGGACAACCTCTAAACTGAATATACACACACACATGCAGCGTACCACTTGGCTACTGTAACCCACCCTTTGCTGATCTGACGTCCATCACCTCTGTATGTGTGTACATATGCAACAATGCACTGACTGGCCACTCCACAATACAGCTGCTATCAATGATATGGCCTCCTGGCTGCACACAGCGCAGGTCCCCCTCCTGCCACACATCCATGTCAAGGCTACGTGATAAGGTATACATCAGGGCACACTGTGGGGTTGCATTAACAACCGTCGCACATAATTAATAACATCATTGGAAAGCAGTCATAAGCATGTGCTCTGTGCTATGTATGACATGTGTCACCACACCTAGCCAACATACACACATAGCCAGCTCACACAAGCATAACACCCACACAAGTGGACAAAAGGTGTACAATAGAAACAAATACCCCGCAGGGGAACTGTCCACAAACAGGGTCATCCCTCCCACTGTGACTACCGCAACATATGCCTGCCACCGTGCTCCATCCCGACCATGAAACCAACGAACTCTTCTTTTCACAGCAACTGCTATCACCACCACCAACTAACTGGGAATGTGACCCACAAAGTATCTGAAAGGTGTAGCAACACCCACACACATAATACACCAACAGCTGCTGTTGTGCTGTGGCCACATTGTTGGTCACACACGCATGGCTATATGTGACCGTGGGATGTTAAGTTGAATGACAATGCAGTGTTGCACCTGAAGGTGATATGTTCCGACACAAAAACCTTTATGACCATCACACACACAGAACAGCACATATATGTGGGAATATATGCAATACGTACCAGAGAAGATCTCTGCAATCAACCTCCGCCTGACCGCTGTGCCCTCTTGTGTGTCACCACTGGCACGTACAGGGGGGCATGGTGGATCATCATCCAGATCCTCATTAATCTCTGCAGGAATATTGTGCCTGAGAGCAATGTTGTGCAGGATGCAACAGGCAATGATAATCTCTGCCACAGTCATAGGTCTATATTGTAAGGCCCCGCCTGTCCTATCCAGACACCTGAAGCGACTTTTCAACACGCCAAAGGTGCGCTCTATGACAGAGCGGCTGGAGGCATGGGCCTCATTGTACCTCCGCTCTGCATGTGTCCGTGGATGACGCACAGGGGTCAGCAGCCAGGGGCGACACCCATACCCTGCATCACCTGCAGAAAGAAATGTTGCATGTCAATGCATGAGTGCATGTTACCTCTCATGTACACAGGTATGGACGTGCGAAACAAATGCAGAACACATCCTGACAGACATATATGACACACCAACTATGCATTTGTGAAACATATACATATGTTGATATAAATGGTAAACATGGCCTATGGAGCCTGTACATACTGCCATAAAAAAACCAGTCCCAGTTGTACCTATAGAAATCCTCTATGTGTGGCACATGCGTATTGTACTGCAGTTCCTGTCCTCATCTAGACCACCTCCAACGTTAGACTATACCACCAATGCACATATCACCTGTTCAACGTATATGTCAGCAATGTACACAACCCAAAACTGTGATGTAATCCGATGGAGCCTCGCACCCAGACCATGTATGCCAGGGAGGTCTGACAGGGTCACAACCACATCACCGCTATACCCCCTGTCCTCCAAGGTCCACATCTCAAATATGAGCATATTGACTCCATATGCTGGTTCCTGCTAATCACCTATCCTTCCAGTAGCCACCCTCTGCACTGTCTCCATCATGTTCTGAGCCTTTTTAAACTGTGGCCCACAGAGGTGCACACCGTAGCCCACATGAGCTTGCACCAATCACATGGACAGAGGCAGAGCACCTACCTGGGTATGTGCGACCAATACCTCTCTGTAATCACCCATGTAGTCCCTTGCCCCTGCTGTCACCTGTCCACAATGCTCAACAACATTAGGATCAGCACATACAACGTCGCCTATGTCCCACACATCTGCAGTGGCCAAAGGTATCTCTCCTGCGGTGAAACAGGCCAAATGCATGACCATCCATATGCAAAACTGTACTCGCAGATGCAAAGGTCAGGGAAACCCATCATATGTAGTCCCCCCCCCCCCCCCAGTATATACGCGACCCCCGGGGTGACAACCCAGTACTGAGTGAGTGTGTGGACCTCACACACACATGACAAGGGTTAGGTGTATGGATTGTCCAGAACATAAACGTTACATGAAAGAACAAAAGGACCAGAAAATGAGCCGCCATCACAGGTGTGTGTGAAGGGCAGCAACCTTCCCCCCCCCCCCACATGTGGGCAGATGTCACACACACACACTAGTACCAATCCACCAACAGGACACACATCTGCACCTGAGCTTAGTTCCCAGAATAACATGAGCAGGGTATGATCAAACCGTATCACAATCCTGATGTCTCAATGCAAATTAGGTCCCCTGTTAATCCACATATACACTCCTGTAACAATGTAAACACATAACAGTCATATGTCTTTTGAACGTGAGGTACGTTTTCAAATGCAAAGCTGGCAAACAGCGCCCTATATAACAGATGTTACATAAACCAATACATATATGCAGCACATAATAGGTTAGATGGAAATACTCACCCAGCAATATACAGTCCCCATATTGTCCCTCCTCAAAGTGCCTGAACAGTGCTGAGTGATGCAGGATATAGGAGTCATGGGTGGACCCTGCAAACCGCGGGACCACATTCAGAATATGCAGATTAGCATCACATACAACCTGAACATTCAGGGAATGGTAGTGTTTGCGGTTGCGGAACACCACCTCCCTGTCTCTAGGCGGGACCAGGGCAACATGTGTGCAATCAATAGCTCCCATCACGTGTGGTATCCCAGCTAACGCCTCAAAGGCCTGGTTCAGGGTCCCCCACTGTTGCCCAATGTGAGGAACGGCTATGTAATTCCCCACCCGGCTGACCATGGCACGCAGTACTTGGTGGAGACAGCGTGAGAAGGTGGGGCGGCTCATGCCACCCACTGCAGCCACAGATGACTGGAAACAGCCAGAGGCAAAGAAATGTAAGGCAGCAAGGAGCTTGACTAAACCTGGTATGGCATGTGACCGATCAGTCAGGGGCTCGAGGTCAGGTCGCAGATCCTCATAGAGCTCCCGAATAGCCCTTGTGCTCAGTCGGTACAGGGAGATGACCAGGTCCTCACGCATGCCCTGAAGCTGGGCTCTGGGCCTGTAGAGGCGAGGCTGCCGAGCCTGCACCTCAGCACGCCGTCTGCGTCGTCCACGCACCGCACCTGTGTGGACCACCCCCACAGCTGCAGGTCTGAGTTGCTGCGGGTCCACACCCATGCCCTGTGCCTCAGCCCCATGGGCACCATCTCCCCTGTCCTGCAACCGCAGCATCCGCCCACGTCTCAGGGCACATGCAGCAACATAAACAGCCGCCATGAACTACAGACACACACAAACACACACACAAAAACACACCCACACCTGCCTAAACACTGGACACCTTACAACCCACACATGAAAGGAGACACACAAAACAGCACAATACAATGTAACGTACAGCACAACTACAGCAGACAACACACAAGACTAGATCCACACAATACAGCACAGTAAACGGAGAAATACAGAACAATACCATACAGACACACAGAATCCAATACACTACAGCTGCCTTTCTCTCCCTGTAACTCACAACCAACATACACCGCGCCTACGAAACAACCCTCAATGTGGACCTAATCTGCAGTCATATTTATCCAGGTTATGTTGTACGTACCTTGCGCATGCGCGGTTATGGCCGTGCGCGGCGCGCATGTGCAGCAATGCCCTAATTTGCGTCTGTGTGTGTGTTGCGCGCATGTGCAAACCCTTACGCATGGGCGTCTGTCTGTGGGCGGCGCGCATGTGCAACTCGTTACGCATGGGCGTATGCGTCGCCTGTGCGTATGCGTCACGTGCGTGACGTCACACGCACTCAAACGCACATGCGCTAACAGCTGCACATGCGTATCGCGCACACACACATCCACCAACGCACGCCCATGCGCAATGTCACATACGCGCCGCGCACAAGCAGCGCCGTGGCACAGTTGCACATGCGCAATGTAGGTAACCGTCTAAAACGTATAAATCACCCTGCGCGCCTGTTGCACGTTGAGGGATGAGTGAGGAGTGAGAGGTAGGATAGCGAAGTGTGAGAGCAGGAGGTATTGGAGCAGGTGTCAGTGTAGTGGAGTGTCGTCAATTGTCTCTGTATTGTGGTGTGTACTGTTCAGTTTATTGTGTTGTGTTTGTAGTATTGTGCTCACATCTGTTTTGTCTGTGACGTGTGTGGCGTAGGAGTGGGAGAAGGGGTGAGGTGAGGTGAGGTTGTGTGTGGCCAGGGGAGTGGGGAGAGGAGGGCGATGGAGCGGCAGGGGGAGAGTGAGAGCCATAGGGAGAGTGGAAGTGGCACGGTGAGGGTGAGAGTGAGGGAGAGAGAGAGGGACATTGAGAGGGATAGAGGGAGGGTGGGAGAGAGGGAGAGAGAGAGGAGAGGGAGAGGGATAGAGGGAGTGATAGAGAGAGTGACAGAGAAAGGATGAGGGAAAGGGAGGGTGAGGGAGTGCAGGAGGTGCGGCAACCAGTTGCGCAGGAGGCAGGGGCTATGGCGGCTGAGCCAGACGCAGGGCCATCAACACAGGGCCAGGCTGCACCCAGCCGCCACACTGGGAAGAGGAAAAGGGCCCCTGTACCTGAGACCCAGAGGAGGAGGGCCACACGGTTCTCAGATTCTGAGAACCACAACCTCCTCGCTACGGTCCTCGAGAACTATGATGCTCTGTTTGGGAGGCAGAGCAGCCGCACAAGTACAGCAGGCCGTAATGCGGTGTGGGAGGAGATACGCAGAGCAGTTGCCGAGGTAGGAGGCCCCCTGCGGGACATTGACTGTCTAAAGAAGAGGTATTCTGATATCAAAAGAGGGGTGCGCCAGCACCTGTGTGCAGAACGACAGCATGCCAGTGGCACAGGTGGAGGGGGCCCCCTACCATCCATGCTCACGCCCCTAGAGCAGCAGCTTGCAGACAGGCTTGGGCCGATATACACATATGGCCTTCCTGTGGCCCTGGATACAGCAGATCCGCATGCAGGTACGTATGCTACGCATATATTTCACCTCTCCATACCTTGGTGAAATAGCCATTGTGTAGATGGCAGACATTTGCACATGCACCCCCATAAATCTCTACCAAGCCCCATCATGTACCCATGCTGGTGTCAGGGGTCTGTGCTGTACCCCTGCACACTCCTGTCCAACACAAACACACACGCGCACCCCAAAGGTAACATCAAGTCAATACAAAGACTCTGGGAGACCTGTAGGACAAATACATAGTTGTGGCAAACACAAATGCCACGTACCCAACATATGCTTGGTTGTGCTGGCAGCCGCAGGGGCAGTACGTGTCCCTGACATGTGCTCCTCCACCTCATTCATACATGTACACCTACACCCTGGCCACAAACCTTTAACAGCGGTCGAACGGAACGGTTCACCTACATCATGGAGCAGTTGGTGACTGAAGATATGGCAGGCGTAGAGGCAATGCAGATCACATAATCCGTTAAATCTATAACTGTGCTAGCACCCTCCCTCACCGCACACGTACATCTGAGCAAGGTAGAAAAGATGTGGACATATGTGACGTTGATGTAAAGGCTGTGGATAGCACAGTGAATGGCGGTAAAAGCGGTCTCCACAGCATTGTATGTACGCCTGGCATTACAGCAGTCCCCCAAGAACAGCATACTGTATGGGGACCTTCCCTGTCGCCGGCATATGACAATGCATTGGCAAGGTGTAGTAATACACGGTTGCGGATGCGATAACGGCAGATGTGTTGTCGACCCTCAGCCCCTGTGGACGTCACGGAAACATGGCCTGTGTTGGGACAATGACATATGTCTCTAAAGATAATATGTGTCTGTCCCTCAGAGCTCCACACGCCTTTGTATTGTCTGGCGTCACACTGTTTGCCTGCCATGCTGCAGGGACACAATCAACATGTGTCCCTCATCCCCTCAGGCCCCTGACCTGTCACAAACATCTCCACGTGTACCAGGCCCTTACCTACCCCCCCCCCCAACAGTGCTCCTCATCCCCTGTAATATAGCATTGGCCTGTGAGGGGTGCATGTTTATGTGACATACCATACGCACATTGATACATGTGCCTGTCAATGGGCACAAGATGCTTTACATTAGCTGCTCGATGCACAGTAGGTCACTGCCAGACACATGTAGCAGTATGCTCACAGTATGTCCCAGGGACATATGGCCTGCTCAATGGCATGCACAATCAAACACGGGGTAGAAAATACAGGTGGAAGTGTGAGAAAGGAGCAGCCGTGAGTGGACAGATGTTGGCCAGATGGGGTGACAGACGGCATGGGGGATCACTGCACAATTATAGCTGTAGCTGAGGCATGGGAAACAAACTAGGTGTGCGGACCTAAAACACACCTGTTCCCCTGGGGCACGTACATGTTGGCTACAGACAGGTATGGGGGTGTGTAGGGGGCCCTGTATGCAGCACACATGCTGGGTCCCCACACCATCAGGTATGTGTTGTCTGCAGCACACACGTGTACATAGCTGTAGTGCGTAAACATATGTGTGCTATCTGTGTTTGCCCACAATACAGGTGACTATAGCACCATGCTGACACATGCGGAGGAGGGTGCGGTGGACGAGGAGGGTGCGGAGGAGGGGGATGATGTGGCCGTCCCTCACATCCTGGAGGGGGAGGAGGAGGAGGCGGAGCCTGTAATGTCGGTGGCACGCCCATGTTCCGGGGTGAGTCCCCTGCAGCCACAGATGAGCACCTACCCACCAATGGTGTCTAGTCGAACAGGTACCGGCCTACCACCACAGCAGGATGATGTGGTCGAGGATGACCTCATGGGGGAGCTCAGAGCCCATGCAACATCCTCACGGCAGGATGCAGAAGGTGGGTGAGAAGCAATGTCACCCCCAATGTTCTGTATGCAGTGTGCCCATTAGATATCAGCTGTGCATCCCATGGCATTAATGTTAATGTGTTACACACCACAGAGAGGCAATGGGGTGTACACAACCTACCTGTGGAGTACATGTCCGGATGCAGTATGTGCAGCACAATGCATGCAGTACAAACTATGGTATAACCTGTGCAAACCATACCTACACACACATCTAGACATCTGAGCACGTAGTTGTTGCTGTTGAGCTGACTCACATACCTTCTCTCCGTGGGCTATGTCATACAGTAGTGTGATTGCTCGGCGAGTCGTGTGCGCACACACATGTGCACAGCTGAGAGGGACCACTGGTAAAAACGGAACGTGACAGGCACAACGCACAACCCACTACTCTCTGTGTGGGGTGTGTCTGTGCTGGATGTGACAATATACCGTCCAAAGCTGTCACATGTGTGTCTCCAGTAGACGGGATACATTTGCCCAACAAGCAATGTTACGACGTATGTTAGCGGATGTTAATGTGACACACACCATAACAGCCTAGGCACTGTTCCCTCTAAGCTGTGCGCGTGTGCACGCGCACACACCTCGCCGAGTGAGCGCACATACTTTACAGCAGAGCGCACAAAACGTATGGTCCTGATTCTGATAGAAAACAACATAGTCGTCCTTAAAAGTTAAAAGTTGGGATTGTAATTACTAGACATATTCCGCTTCATTTAGTAATTGTCCATATTCATTTCATTTAATTAAAATCAATGTGGTGTACATACTGTATGCTGACGTGTAGTCAAATCTTAAAGTATATAACTCCGAGTGTCGTTATGTGGCGCACAACAATTGAACCTTGCTGCAAAAGCTGCACAGCTGATATGTTATGCGCACACAGCCTACAGACAATTAGAGGGAACATTGAGCCTAGGGTGAGTGTACACCTATGGATGCAGACCTACTAGGTATGCAGTTTCAGCTGCATCATGTTGTGTGACATTACCCCACGAATAGCATAGCACTTGCACAACTGAGCTTCAGCACTGTAGCCCAGCCGTGGCCCAGTAACTACTCATGTTAACTGTCACATGGGCCATGGGGAATCAGAGATGACATACCTAGACCCAAGAAACGGACATTCGCCTTCTATGCCCCAAAATGTTGGTACGAACTTCCACCTGAAAGTAGATCCATCAAAGGCCTTATGCAGTTCCGTAAGGCAATGAAACACCACATCTTCCTACTTCACTTTGCTCATGCATCCACCCCACCTCATCTCACCCACCTGCCAATGTCTACAAACCGCACCCTGTCACAAGTATCTTGAACCCGCCTTAGACCTCCTGTATATACAATCCAAATCTACTTATATCTTGTACATATGTTCATAGTTCCCCTGTTGCTCGAGGTTTATGCTCCTGTTACAATGTATGTTCCAAGTTTAAACTCCTGTTACAATGTAAGCACAGAACAGGCCTCTGACTGTGCACCCTTGTTGTATGTAAACCGCACTGCTAACAAATAGCGCGGTATATAAACGTTTTAAAGTACTTCAAAACAATAAGTAAATAAACATACATGTCTGTCATGCACCGTCACACAGACCCCATCCCCTACGGTCTGCATCACCAGGTGTAGACCACTCCTACCACATGACACTCTCAGTTGGAATGACATCAGACACACATATAGCACGATGTACAGACAGGACACGGTCTAAGATCCTGTACCCATGGTTTGGGAGGCTTACAGGTCCCTGGAGGCAGCATGTATGTCCACAATTACGTTAGGCTGGTGGACATACAGACAGGGCTCGCAACATGTCCCGTTCATGTATATGTGACACTGAGGTGCACAATGCATGGTTTGTGATGAACCCCCCGGATCACACAGGTTATCTGGTGCCCCATGCTGGGTCCTGATGGACTAGACAGCTCACAGGTGGCACCCCTGCTGCCAAACACATTAAGGGAGGGCCCCCCCCTATCTCTGTGACTCACTCCTCCCGAGGGCTCACCACATGCTGTTGCATGCTCAGCATGACCCTGTAGTCGCCATTTTGCGTTGTGTCACCCTGTGCTGCACCATCTGGTCCTCTCCATGCACGTTGTGCATCCTCCACATGTGTACCAAGGTGTACATGCACTGTTATCTGACCCCAGATCCTTCACCACTGGGTGTATGTGGACCCCTCTGCCGTCAGACACATGTGGCATTGGTGGACCTGCCCATGTACGGGATGTGATCCTGCTGCATGAACCCCACCCTCATAGTCAATGGCGCTACACCTGTACCCTGTCCATGCTGTGTGTATCCCCCCAAATGTGCTCCCACATGGGTTGGCTGTGCACATTCTATCTCTCTGCAGCACGACGTATCCACAGGTGTGTTTGCTGTCCATCGAACACGCTCCGCCACACTGCACACTGGACATGTGTGTGCTATGTGTCCACAGGCCTATTCCAATATCTGCAGCACGTGGGGGTGTGTGGGCAACCTGTGTATCCCTGTGTGTGCCACCCACATCACATAGATCAACCATGTGCTGTGTGTGGCATTGACATACACCTTTCTGACATTGCGTGTTCATAACCATATCCGCGTGCATACTATAGTTTGTACAGTCACAATGACAATCATGTGTTATATGAGTCATCTTGTTGTGTGTTTCTTGGGAGGTATATCACACACCACCCTTGCTTCCCCCCTACAGGCATCTGTCGTGAATTGGCAGCTGTGCGCCAGTCTATCGATGCCAACACGCTGGAGATTTGCCACTTGCGGCAGGATATCAGGGACATGCCACTTGAAAGAATGTGTGTGGCCCTGGAGGGGATACGTGCCATACTGCAGAGTTATGCACAACCACCGCCACCACCACCGCCACCACCTCCACAAGCACAAGATGAGGGGGAGGGTGCAGCACAAGGGGGTAGGGTTTTGCGACGTGCCAGAAAGGGCAGGCCACGCCGTGGTTCCTAGGTGTGTAAATAAATGTTTTGAACAACATACATGATACGTGTCATTGCAATTTGTGTCCCTTTGGTCCCCTATGTGGTGTCCACATGCATGTCGTGTCGCTGATCAGCAGACCCTTGCTGTCGCATTAGCTGCTCCACCAGGTGTTGCAGAACAGACGGCACGACATGCTATGTGTCACCTACACAGTCCATAGTCACAGCCCCTTGGCTGTAGGGGTTCTCCACACACACACTGACCCATGTTGTCTCAGGTGTACTGTTCCCATACCTCATGGTCTGTCGTCAGCGGCATCACCCCCCTCCCCCCCTCTGCCAGCATACCTGGTTCCATATTTGTGGTCATAGCCTATATCAAAGACAACAGTGGGAACATGTCTGGCACCCCCCCAAGGCATGCATGTGGCACAGGCAGACATGCGTAGCATGCTTATGTTGGCTTCCTCCCTCCGCTGACACATTTGTTAGCAGTTCAATCCACCCAACAGCATGGCTGTTTCTGGGATCCCCCTCACACTTCAACATCCCATGCGGCTTCCCTGGCCCTTAGCCACTGCACACGTTTACGCCCCATGACGGCATGTGTAAGCAGTCCATGTCTGCCAGCCATGTCAGCCTCCACAGCCTGTCCAGATGCACAGACATATCCCAGGCATTCATCCATGGTGGGTGGTTGAGGGAGACACATGACCATGTTTCCACATAACAAAAACAAATGTTTATTATAGAACATTTAAACATTGGCAACATGCCACCACACAAACATCCCCATTTTGTGCGTGGAACACAGCACAGCACAGGGCACATGTGCACATCACAGGTGTTGTCAGAGGTGCCTGTGACGCCCTTCGGCAGATGCCCGCCGACATTGCAGCTGCGCAACATCGGCGGACACCTGCCGGACAGCCCCCGTCAGACACTGCAGTGCATGAAAGACTAGGCGTACGTCGCGCCGCACATCATCAATTGCCCCCAGCACATCATGCATGCACCTGCCAGCACATAGGCAAATGGTGCCCGTGGTCTGTGTGCTGGCATGTGCATGCAATATGCCGTGGGCCGTGGATGACATGTTTGTGCGACGACGCCTATCCCCAGCTTCCACCTGCAGTGTCTGACGGGGGCCCACGTAGCCCTGTGCTGTGCTGTGTTCCCCCGCACCCCCCCCACCCCGTCCTCTCCCCAACACACTCTCAGCCACCCTCTCTGCCCAACCCAGCACCCCCCCACACACAGGTTGCACATTGCCCCCCTCACCCGCAGCCGCCCTCCTGCCAGCAGCATCACCCTCTGGGTGTGCCTGTGGGGGCCTCTCCTCCTCTCCCATCTCGTCACCCCCCACCACCGTCCATTGCTCCTCCTCCCTCTCCTCCTCCCCCCCTCCCCCATCTGCTGCTCCTCCTCCGTCTCCTCCTCCGCCAGCTCGATCTGGGATCCCTCTTCCACCTCCGTCTCGCTTTCCACCACCACCACCTCCACCTCCCTTGCACGGTGGGTGGTGGGCCGCCGGAGTGAGTAGGCCGATGTGTGGCCCTCGCCGCTGCTTTCCTCTCCCCCTGTTAAAGTTAACAGACATATCAAAACGTACATGAGTGTTACGTTACACATCTACAGATGCATTAAACACACACGTTGGTGGGCCAATGTGACATTATAAACTGAGAGTCATGCCTGTCCAGTCTCACCATCATTGGGTGTCTGTGGCCCCCTGCTATAGCGCGCCAGGAAGTCTCCATGGAACTGCCGTAGTTCACGCACCTTCTTCCTCAGATCCTCCACCTGTTGATAAACAAACATTGTTTGGGGTCATTACCTACCCTTCTGCACAGGTGGATAGTTAACATACCCATATTCATGGTTGGCCACTGTCACCCTGCTCCGTGTGCCCTGCTGTGTGTTCTGTATTTCCTGCACAGTCACACACTTGTGACAGGTGATCCCTGGGAAATGTGTGCATAGGCCTGCCTATGAGTGTGAGGGCGGGACCCACGGAGCCTGTCGGGGGTCTGCAGGCATCATCATATGGGACACCAGCCAGCAGCATTGCCCAGCACCTACAGGCTTCCCCACCCCCCACCCCATATCATCACCCTAGGCACGTCATGTTTGCAATGGTGGGGGAGAGAGGGAGACAAAGGGGTGGGGTATAGGGGGTGGGAGAGTGTGAGAGGGACAGGGAGTGTGTGCGAGGGTGTCACATCCCCTGGGGGCAATGTTGTGTATGTGTTGACAGATCCCTTATTTTCAGGGTTATCAGCTGATACAGGTATGTAGGAATGTGTTGGACGTGGAGGTGTGGAACATGGTCCCCACTGGTGGGGGCACCCTAGTTGTGCGAGCATGGGAGAGGATCCCATTGTGTGTGGGCCCTGTGGAGGTGTTATTTGACCATCCATGGTTCCCTGGTCAACACAGTGCAGTGCGATTCAGAGTCCGGTATGGATGGGATACCTGTTGGACTGCGCCTGATCAAATATTGCACCCCTGTGTGTGTCTCCACATGAGTTGAAATGGCTGTGGGAGGTGTGAGATCATCACTATGTGAGTGCTCGTCAGCTGTCGTTCTCACAGGCCGACTGTCGTGCACCCCAAGGACTGTGTGAGATGTGCAACCTACCCACCATAGCCTAGAAACATATCCGACTGACATACCCTCCGTCACAGTCTGCTTTCCCACCCCCCTAGGTCTGGTGTGTCCTACAGCACCACATCAGCAAGATACAAACTGAGAACAGGGTGTTGCCCAGGAATAATTAGGCAGCTATCAGGTCCCCTGGTGATGGAGGGACAGGTTCCAACAGCATAGGCATACTGCACCATATCCCCATGGTGCTTGCTGCCCGACCCAGCTGGGCTCCGTGTACACCTGGTGATAGGGGGGATGGTTTAAACCACATTGGCAAACAGCCCCATATCCACAGGGTGATAGAGGGCCCACTTTGAAGGGTTCTCTGTACCCCTGGGGACAGGGATGATGGGTTAAACAACATTAGTAGACATCCCCATAACTCCAGGGTGGGTGGGAGTGTACTTTGAAGGGTTCTCTGTACTCCTGGGGACAGGGATGATGGGTTAAACAACATTAGTAGACATCCCCATATCTCCAGGGTGACAGAGGGCCCACTTTGAAGGCTTCTCTGTACTCCTGGGGACAGGGATGATGGGTTAAACAACATTAGTAGACATCCCCATATCTCCAGGATGACAGAGGGCCCACTTTGAAGGCTTCTCTGTACTCCTGGGGACAGGGATGATGGGTTAAACAACATTAGTAGACATCCCCATAACTCCAGGATGACAGAGGGCCCACTTTGAAGGCTTCTCTGTACTCCTGGGGACAGGGATGATGGGTTAAACAACATTAGTAGACATCCCCATATCTCCAGGATGACAGAGGGCCCACTTTGAAGGCTTCTCTGTACTCCTGGGGACAGGGATGAGGGGTTAAACACATACTTAGCAGGCTTCTCTGTACTCCTGGGGACAGGGATGATGGGTTAAACAACATTAGTAGACATCCCCATAACTCCAGGATGACAGAGGGCCCACTTTGAAGGCTTCTCTGTACTCCTGGGGACAGGGATGATGGGTTAAACAACATTAGTAGACATCCCCATATCTCCAGGGTGGGTGAGAGTGTACTTTGAAGGCTTCTCTGTACTCCTGGGGATAGGGATGATGGGTTAAACAACATTAGTAGACATCCCCATAACTCCAGGATGACAGAGGGCCCACTTTGAAGGCTTCTCTGTACTCCTGGGGACAGGGATGATGGGTTAAACAACATTAGTAGACATCCCCATAACTCCAGGATGACAGAGGGCCCACTTTGAAGGCTTCTCTGTACTCCTGGGGACAGGGATGATGGGTTAAACAACATTAGTAGACATCCCCATATCTCCAGGGTGGGTGGGAGTGTACTTTGACGGCTTCTCTGTACTCCTGGGGACAGGGATGATGGGTTAAACAACATTAGTAGACATCCCCATAACTCCAGGATGACAGAGGGCCCACTTTGAAGGCTTCTCTGTACTCCTGGGGACAGGGATGATGGGTTAAACAACATTAGTAGACATCCCCATATCTCCAGGATGACAGAGGGCCCACTTTGAAGGCTTCTCTGTACTCCTGGGGACAGGGATGATGGGTTAAACAACATTAGTAGACATCCCCATAACTCCAGGGTGGGTGGGAGTGTACTTTGAAGGCTTCTCTGTACTCCTGGGGACAGGGATGATGGGTTAAACAACATTAGTAGACATCCCCATAACTCCAGGATGACAGAGGGCCCACTTTGAAGGCTTCTCTGTACTCCTGGGGACAGGGATGATGGGTTAAACAACATTAGTAGACATCCCCATATCTCCAGGATGACAGAGGGCCCACTTTGAAGGCTTCTCTGTACTCCTGGGGACAGGGATGATGGGTTAAACAACATTAGTAGACATCCCCATATCTCCAGGATGACAGAGGGCCCACTTTGAAGGCTTCTCTGTACTCCTGGGGACAGGGATGATGGGTTAAACAACATTAGTAGACATCCCCATATCTCCAGGATGACAGAGGGCCCACTTTGAAGGCTTCTCTGTACTCCTGGGGACAGGGATGATGGGTTAAACAACATTAGTAGACATCCCCATATCTCCAGGGTGGGTGAGAGTGTACTTTGAAGGGTTCTCTGTACCCCTGGGGACAGGGATGATGGGTTAAACAACATTAGTAGACATCCCCATATCTCCAGGATGACAGAGGGCCCACTTTGACGGCTTCTCTGTACTCCTGGGGACAGGGATGATGGGTTAAACAACATTAGTAGACATCCCCATAACTCCAGGTTGTGTGAGCGCGCACTTTGAAGGGTTCTCTGTACTCCTGGGGACAGGGATGATGGGTTAAACAACATTAGTAGACATCCCCATATCTCCAGGGTGGGTGAGAGTGTACTTTGAAGGGTTCTCTGTACTCCTGGGGACAGGGATGATGGGTTAAACAACATTAGTAGACATCCCCATAACTCCAGGGTGGGTGAGAGTGTACTTTGAAGGGTTCTCTGTACCCCTGGGGATAGGGATGATGGGTTAAACAACATTAGTAGACATCGACAGGGATGATGGGTTAAACAACATTAGTAGACATCCCCATATCTCCAGGGTGATGGTGGACCCACTCTGATGGGCTCTCAAGGGTCCTGGTGATAGGGGTTTTGCCCTGACCAACATTGGCACACACCCCATAGCTCCAGGATGGCTGCCAGACCATGTGATGCACGTTTCACAACCCCTAAGGGTGGCCAATGTGTGCAGCCCTGAGGATGCAGGACACGGCCAGTTGCACATGATGTCTCTGGACCCATCCCAGGCAGATCTATGGGCTAGGTGTGTTACAGTGTTTTGTAGCACAGCAGCAGCAAGGACTCCAGGATGGCATCATGCCCTTTGTGACTACGTCCCTAAACACCTGGGTAGATGGCAAAACACTCATATGTGCTACATATAGACCTTTCTTTTGAATGTTTGGTGGTTTCACTATTTAGTATAAGCTCAATTTAGATGGTTTAGTTGTTTTCATTACATATAGACCTTGGCATGTGGGTCCCCCAGCTACACTTTACTGATCTGGAATACCTACACACAGCACCATTGACAGCTGCAAACAACCCTGTCTGTGTCTATGGTAATTATGACCTGTGGCAATGCACTCACCTCCCTTTGGTTGTCTGCCACACGATTGAAACGCCTTTTGATTCTCTCCCAGGCCCTCTGGACCTTTTCTGTGTCTTTTCCCCTGGCGGCCCCTGGGAACAGCTTCTCCATCTTTGGCCCAACCAATGCGGCCAGGTGGCAAAGTTCGCAGTGGCTGAATGCAGGTTTGCGCATTCTGGCAGCCATTTTGTTTTCTGCCCTTCTGGACGTGACGACGCTGACGACGCAACCTCCGCATTTGCGCATTGAGGCTCGCGCACATGCACTCCGCATGGCTGCGCTCCAGACATTGTGTTGCTATTGCGTTCCTCATGGCTGCGTGGATGTTATGTTATACATTGGAAATACACGCAACTTGCACACCCAAGGGTTAGGGTGTTGGAGATATGTATGTGCATTGATCTCAGCAGTCACACATGGCACCAATGGAGTATGTTTAGTGCACCCTGAGATTGTGCGGGGCCGCGTTTGTGTGCCTGTGCCATATACGGAGTGTGGGGTTCAGGCCGTGGAAATAAAACATGGGGTCGAACGCGACCTGACTGGTGCGCCAGGCGCTAATGGCCGGGGTCCACATTTGCGGCCCGGAAGGCCACGTGGCGCGCTGTTGGACACACACGAAATGTAGCAGCAGATAAGCATGCAATAAATAAAACCAGGAGTCGTTTCAAGGATCAAAGCCAGTTTAATGTGCACATGGCTCAAGCAATAAGCAATTTCAATATGGCTGCGCAATGGTTTCTAGCAACACAACAACTTTTATAGCGTTCTTCTCCATTCTAGACATAGGCAAACCTTTCATTGGTCCAAGTAACCCCTCTCACCCATCTATTGGTCCCGGTACTGATATAGCTACCCAATCGGGACCCTGGTCTGGGCTCAGCACCTGGTTGCCCCCCTTCTAGTCCCAATTACAATGGTCAGTGTCTCTAACTTGTTACATCTCTCCTCCAAGGTCGCTTAGCTTGTTAAAACATATGGGAAGCAGGGCACTGTAACCTTGCTTTTTGCAGAGTTAATTAATTCCATAGAAGCATAGCACACCTTATCAGTACCAATTAAACTTGTTTTTCTATATTTTCTAAGTTTCGTTTCTGCTTAGCTATGTTCAGTTAAACTGAGTTAAGTTTCAATTCTATGGTGTCATCATTCAGGGGGGTTTTCATTCCTCTGGGCCTAACTACAGGCTTCAGTTTCAGGTCAAGCTGCTTAGGCCTGTCTGCTTAGTTTAATTAGCATGGATCATAGGCCGTCGCCTACCACAATATCAACAGAGCTGTGGTACAATGGTGGGGACACCGACCAATGGTGCAGGGGCCATGTGTTCAAACCCCCTTTGTGCACAACGTAAACGCCTGACTGAGGCATCACCTTTAATAGGTAGAGGTGTTTTAGGGGGCATCTTACTTTTGCACGGCATAGGGCGGAGCAGTGTTAATTTTGAGCAGCAGCAGGCGGCGCACTATTCATTCTTGGCGGCATGAAGCGGCGCACTGTTTTTTGGGGCGGCAGTGTGCGGCAAACTGTTCATTGTGAGCAGCTTAGGGCCGCGCGCAGATGGCCATGAGGCGGCGTACTGATGTGTCAGCACAGTAACAGGGACACAGCACAATGGTGGGTACACTGACCAATGGTGCACGGATCAGGGGTTCGATCCCTCACAGTGCTCAGTGCACAGGGCTGGCTGAGGCAGTATGTTTTTGGTGAGTAGTGCTGTAGGGTGGCTTTTAGTTTTCCTTTATTTAGCACAGCTACCAAACGCACTCGCACATCATGTTGACATGAGGCAGCTCATGAGGCACATGTTAGAGTGCACTGTCCGCCAAGGCACCCTTGCATGTCCCCTATAGGGCACCATATATGTTGTGTCTCCGGATAGAGACTAGTGCACCTCATATGGACCTAAACTAAAAGATGGCCTATTGTGTGCCCTATCAACCACACTCAAGGGCACCATGTGGGTATAGTACGCTGTGGGTTGATTTGCTGCCAGCAACATCTGCACATTAAATGTTAAATACCTATGCACCGCCCTACAAAATTACACCACTGTGGGTTTGAACCCATGACCTCTGACTTCACAGGCAATGAGGTACCCATTGGCCTACAGCTCTATAGCTGCCAGCAAGCCCCTGGCTGGCTGCAGAGAGCCTGCATGTCACCACACAGACAGTCTGTTGTGGTAGCCAGGATAGGGTTAGTCCACCCATACCCATGATGCACTGCACATGCAAATCAACTGTCCACAGATAGACACAGGATCGGGAATGCACCCCGGCATCTCCACAGCTTGGTAGGAGGGAGTGTCCATGTGCACCCACACAGCACCTCGGCCTGGTAGGGTGTACTGAGTGGGTGTTGTACTGGCACAGAGTAGCTACACACCGTCACATTGTGCGGGTACTGTGCTCACCCTGAGTGTGCGTGGAGGCACCCAGGACCAGGTCCACCACAACCTCCATGGCAGAATGAGGCCATGCCAGAGCTTCACAGCACTATTACTCTGTGAGATAGGTTGTTTCTGCAGAGACACCTTGGATATCTCTGTCGGGCAGAGTCAGGGGCACCCCTTATGTGAGACCTAGGTGGGCTCTTTACCACCATTTCTCCCCCTCAGGTTGGAAAGCAGGGTCTCTTATCATCATGCTACCTCCCTGCAATGGTAGCAGTAGGGTGGACCATCAACCCCAGTCCTGCTGTGGGAGAGACACCCTACAGCGCTGTCACAGCAACTCCATACACATCCATAACACAATATCTGACAGACATTAGGCCTTGATATGCTAAGTTGCACCCCACCACTATCTGATCTTCGCCTACAGCAAGCCATCAGCCACTGCACGGCGCTCCATCAGGACACACACCAGCTGACATATGTCTGCTAGTTAGTCCTGTTGGAAATGCATGCACCCAGAACTGGGATGGCAGTGCACACCAGCAGTTAAGTCATTGACTGGGCCCCGACACAAAACCCATATATATCACATGGGAGACATACTATTATTCACTATGGGGGTGCCTAGCCATGTTGTCTTCACTGCACAGTCAGGGTGGATTGCAACCCCAGCAGCACATACAGAGGCCACCATGTATGTGTAGGTGGTGGGCAACCACTACACTATCCCAGTCAGTGCCCTCTGCCCTGTGCAGATGCATCCTGGCCAACCCGCCCTGTCAGAGCTATACCCATGGTACCTTGCTGCTCATTATGCACATTGGCAGGCCAATACTGGCAACAGTGCTGGCAGTGTGGGCTGTGGAAGGTGTTTGCAGCCAACACACACTGTATAGACAGACACACACTGCCACACGTATGCCAGCATTGTGCTACTGTAGAGGCGTTTGTCAGCATTAGCCACCACACCAGTCCTGGGCACAGTACAGGCATGGATATGGTAGCAATACTGTTTTGAGTCACTCCCCAGGGTGGTAAACGCTATCAGAGACCAGACCTGATGCACCCACTGCAGTCAACAGACAGATTGTCATGATGGAGCTCAAGGAGCAGAATGTGCGTGACGTAGGGATATCTATCTGCCAGTACTCAGAGCAAGTGTTTGGAAGCTGTGTACCGTATACCCAGGTGTAGAGTGACATTGCTAAGGTATTCACATGCTAGTATTGTGAGATGCACACAAGGCCCGATGTCCTGCCTCTCCAGGGGGCATTGGCCATTGGGGCCTGTGGGTGTGGGTGTGGGTGTGGGTGTGTCTGCCCCTGTTGGCTGCTGCTTTACGGCTGAGGTTCCCAAATCCAGCCCAGGGTTGCAACACACTGTTCGCGTTTTCCTGCTGTCCCTCATGAATATGCATTAGCTATATCTACATGCCATGGGGGTGGTGCAGAGATATACAGCACTGGCATTTGTATGGGCGGCAGCATTGAACCTGAATGGTGTGTGGTCCTCTGGGACTGCATTTGTGAGACTCTGCTCTAGGTAATGCCCCTCATCATGGTGTTTGTGATCAGTGGGGTGTAAAATTGGCGTATGAGCAATGCGTATGTCCCCAGCAATAATGGTTTGTCCTTACTATCACGGATTAGTTGTGGGTAAAGATATGTGGAGAGGATTGGCAGGGCTTTGAACCTGTGACCTTCTGTTCTTGCACATACTGTCTGTGTGCAGTGCGCCACTGTGTTGCCACAGATGTGCTTGATTCCCTGGGCAGTCCATGACTGTACATCCGACAGGGCCTGTCTGTTGCAGTGGACGGTGCCAGCCTGCACATGGCTAGACCACTGTCTTCTGTGGCTAGCAGCCACTGCCCCCTCCACCACCTGTACTCGTCCGCCAACATGATGGCATTCCTACTCTCAGGGAATGCATATGCCCTGATTGCATTGTGGCACTCCGGGACTGGATGTGGGGGACTGGGCTGTGGGTAATGCCCATTGTTATGGGGTGTGTGCGGGGTAGGGCAAAATATGGGTGTTTGCACCATGCTTATGTTCCCTGCAATACAGGGGTGTCTGTGCTATCTTTGTTTAGTGGTGGGTAAAACATAGGAACTGGGCTGGCATGGGCCCCAGCTGGGATTTGATCCTATGCCTTATGGTCCTAGAGGTAGTGGCTCTGTCCGCTGCACCACAGTGTGTCCACAGAGATAGTGCAGTCCCTGGAGATAGTTAACCTGGCAGGATGGAGTCGCAAACCCTGCTCTGCACATTTTTACTGTGGGCTCATTCACCCTGTCTGGTGACAAACGTGCAACTAAACCCCGGAACTGACCACCGCAGACGGGGGTTGATATATAAACAAACTGGGCAACCTTGCTATTGATGGGCAACCATAAACACCACTCACAGGGAAAGTACGTAACAAGGAAATGTGTGTTGGGAAAGGTCTCCGCTCCGTAGACCGTTCCATAATTCATTTATATTTTGGTGCTTTCCTGGGTGTGTTTTTTGGTTTTGCCCTTTACTATCACTGTTCCCCAGCTGACCTCCTCTTTGTACTATTTCTGTGGTGGTCATTTGATATTTGTAATTGCACTTTTGTGCTGTGCACATGTATCACACTGCTCACGTTTTGAAGGTTTCCCCGGTTTAGGTGTACATTGCTGACGAAAATGGTTTCCCTTCCCTTTACATGGCCTGTACCGCGAGTGTTTCACTCGCGCTATTTTTTACTTGCGAATTCAGCCCCGATAATGTGCGGGGCGCCTCTCCCCTCCCCTTCCCTGCCCATAAGCCCCGTCTCTCCGCCCCTCCGGAGCCTTCCTCCGCCCTCCGTTAGCCTTTCCACGCCTCTATCGGACATTTGCGGGCCCGTACTTGTGCGGGGCGCGTTCGTGTGACGCGCACGCGTGCGGTGGTGACCCGCACGTTTACGGGCCATTTAAGTGCTCTTAAGTACCGCTTTTAGTGCGCTATTTTGCGGCGCGCAAATTAGCGGTTTTTAGTAAACATGCCCCATAGTCTTGCTTTTCTTATGGAGTACAATTGAAAAATCAGAACTACATGTCCCTGCATGCAGTAGGGTAAACATAGGACTGGATCAGGTGTGTCAGGCACATCTAGAGCCAGTTGGCAACCCTATTGTATCTAGAGACATTTGTATGTACTGCAGAAACAAAAGAAAAAGACGACATCTATAAATATTCCTCATATGCATGCTAGAACAGCCAGGTCTTTAGGTTCTTCAGAAATCTACTATACCGTATTTTCGCGCATATACCGCGCGCGTTATACACTTTTTTACTTACCGCGCAACCCTCCCACGCGGTATTTTCGAGGGCGCACTATACCAAAACTTTATTGCAAGTAGCTGATCCCAAAAAAGAGGCACCACAAGAATATCTTGGTACAAAAATATATTTAATTACTTTTCATCATCCGATTCCATAAAACCTTCGAAATCAATCCCCTCATCAACATCATCATTGAAATAATTTAAAACCGTCTGAAGATGCTCTTCCGTAACATATGCACTTTCATCGTCACTACTTTCGACGTTTTCATCGTCATCTTCGTCATCACTGCGCACCCCATCCTCGTTCTTATAAACAATCCCTGCTTTTCTGAATCCATTTCTGATGGTTTCAGGGGATATTTTGTCCCAAGCAGAACACAACCAATTGCAGATTTCCATTAATGTAGCCCTCTTTAATCGTCCTGATGGAGTGAATTCATGGATTCCATGCTGCATCCAATTATCCCACTCTCGTCTGATGAACGTTTTGAACGGGTGATTAACAGCTATATCTAGCGGCTGCAGTTTGCAAGTAAGACCACCCGGTATCACTGCGATATGGGCACCTGCCGAATTAATATAATTTTGCACATTTGTTTCTTTATGGGCAGCCATGGAATCGAAGATCAACAAAGACCTTTTAGAAAAGAAACCTCCAGGCCTGGCCCGATAACATTTATCAATCCATATTTTCATGACCTCAGAGTCCATCCACCCCTTTTTGTTACAGTGGACAACAATACCTTGTGGAAATTTTTCGCGGGGCATGGTTACTCGCTTGAAAATAACCATTGGCTTCAATTTATGCCCATTAGCTATGCAACCCAGGACTACAGTGAAGCAAGCCCTCTCGTGTCCAGTTGTTGTTATTGCGACAGTTTTTGAACCCGAAGCAGCTACAGTCCTGGTTGGTGGAATGTCAAAAGACACAGGAACCTCATCCATGTTAATAACATCCGTTGCCGAAATGCCGAACTCAGAAATTTCTTTGCTGACAAATGTGCTGAAATCCGCCATCTTTTGTTCCCAGTCATCCGGAATCCTCTGGCCTACAGTTGTTCTTATTCGCATGGAAAGACCATTCCTCTTCATAAATTTGCAAATCCAGTTGAAACTAGCGTGGAAACTTGAAATTCCTCTTTCATTGGCCAGCAGTTTTGCTTTGAATTTAATTGCGATAGTTGAGACAGCTTGATTTTGCTCCCTTCTGCTCTTGCCACAACTTTCAGCTTGAAGTCCGCAATATAAGACTTGCGCTTAATTCCTGGCATGATGACTGGATTATAATAGAAGAGATCGCAAAGTTTTTATACACCTCAGTGCAATCGACACATGCGCGTTATACGTGATATGTGAGAAAATCAATGCGGGACAGGCAGAAAATTGCGCTTTATATGCGGGTGCGTGTTATATGCGGGTGCGCATTATATGCGCGAAAATACGGTAATTAGTTTCCCTCCTTATATCCAGAGGAAGAGAATTCCAAAGAGTTGGACTTGCACAAGCAAATGCTGAATTTCAGAGCCAAGGATTTTACACTTTCAGGCTAAAAGCATTTCTAGCAGGTGTGCCTGAGATGATCTAAGCAGTCTTTGAGGATGATAGGGAACCAAAATGAGGATATCTGGCTTAAGATGTGCAGTGGGCCTACATGAGTACTTTACATCAGCTTCTCCTATAGGGAACTTACAGGGAACTATAGGGAACTTATGGTGTTTAATGAGTAGAGGTGTAACTTGATCATGGAAATTTGCATTGTACAGTTTTTTATAGCTCTTTTTTAAAACTATAAATTCATTTTTATCACTTAATTTGATACTGAGGGACTCCTATTAACATTGAATTGCTGTGTCCAATCGTGTCAAAATTAAAACACTTTTCAGTCTACATATAGTTTTCCTATCAAGATATAGCCTGATTATTCATAAGATCTAAGGTTAAAGAAGGATGTGCTAACTAATGCGGAGATATGGTGGAAATTGGCAGATCTTTAGGAATTATGCTTACAGAAGTGATTTTAAGAGAGATCTGGATTATGTTTCCCTGAATAACCACAGTGTATATTGTATCATCAAAGGCTCCCTTCAAGAGCCAGATAACCAGAGGCAGGCAGGGAGGATCCCTCTAGTGCTCTAATGTGCCACCCGAGGACACCTCTTTCCTGGTGTTTGTCAGGGATATGGCACGGGCTCTTAGCCTGGCCACTCAGGCCAAGGAGGACCCGCGAGCTGAAGAACTAGATATTCTTTACTACGTGTCCCCGCTTAGGTAATCTCTCATGGTTCCGGTCCCTCCCATATTGTCTCGGCTGCTGCTCCACATGTGGGAAGCACCCGCATCAGTCCCCATCATGAGAAAGCGCCTTGATATGATGTACAAGGTACAGCGTGGCCCGGGGTTTAGAAAAAAAAAACAACTTCCCCACACCTCTATGGTGATGGAGTCGGCCATGAGGAAGCAGAAGAGCCTGAAATCACACTCTTCGGTCCCTCCGGGCCGAGAGTCGAGAGCCCTTGATGCCCTGGGCCACAAGGCCTATCCAGTTTCCATGCTATCTTGTCACATCCAAGCATACCACCTATACACGGGCATGTTCTTGCGCGACTTAGCCAAGGAGCTCAGAGGTTTCTCCGCAGGCCTCAAGGGCGAGCCCCTCAATGGATGGGAGGAGTGTTCAATGTAATTTCAGCTTGTTCAATGTAAACTGCTTTGATATCATGAAAGGCAGTATATAAGAAATGTTAAATAAATAAATAGACTCAGCACTCAGTCCATCACAGACTGCTCAAAATACCTCTCCTGAGCCGCCTACGATGGATTCAAGTCATTGGCTCGGGTGGTGGCCACAGGCATCAGGGCCCGCCATCAGACATGGCTCCAATCATCAGATTTGGAGCAGTGGGTGCAGGAGAAGCTCCTAGATGTCCCCTGTCTCAGTAAACAGCTCTTCAGCAAGCTGATGGAGGATAAGGCCGCAGAGATAGAGACAGAGTTCATCACCAGAACCCGTCTCTCACACAAGACCTCCACTCTGCCCCAGAAAAAGCAACAGGCCAAGAAGCATTTCTTTCCGAGGAAGAGCCTTCAATATCGTGGCTACCCACCATACCCGGCTACCCCCATGCCGACCACTCTGGTGCAGGGTAAGTCCAGCCAAGGGCATCGCAAGCAGAAGGGGCCAAAGGCCCAAACTCCAGCTCTGGTACAACCTGCACAGGGGTTTTGATGCCAATGGCATAGCCCCTCACTCTCTGGCAATGCAGCAGCCAGTAGGGGGACACCTGTCTTCTTTCGCCCCTTTGTGGGCTTCCATCACCTCGGACACCTGGGTTCTCCAGGTCATCCGAGACTGCTATCGCATTTGCTTTGACAAGCTTCCACCTCCCTTCTTCCCAGTGGAGCCTCCTCGACAACCTGCGCACCAGATTTTACTGCAGCGGGAACTACTCTCTTTCCTCGCCCAACGGGCAGTCAAGAAGGTCCCCCTGCATCTTCGAGGTCAGGGCTTAAATTCGCGCGGTACTTCCTCGTCCCGAAGAAGACGGGAGGTCTGCAGCCCATCCTTGACCTCCGAAAGCTGAACAAGTTCTTGGTGCGGGAGGAGTTCAAGATGTAATACTTTGGCGTTCTGCTGCCCTTCCTCTGGCACGGCGACTGGCTATGTTCCTTGGATCTAAAGGACGCTTATGCCCACATCTTAATCCATCCCCAGCACAGGCAGTACCTGCACTTCAGGATGCGGGGAGAGCACTTCCAGTACAGGGTGCTCCCCTTTGGCCTCGCGTCCACCCCACGAGTCTTCATGAAGTCCCTCTCCGTGGTGGCTGCCCGTCTCAGGCATCAGGGCATCCCAGTCTTTCCCTACCTTGACGAAGCCCGGCGAGCAATGTCGCACATGATCCTTTTGTTAGAAGGCTTGGGGTTCATGGTCAACTATCCAAAGTCTCACCTCGAGCCAGTGGAGAGATTCAAGTATGGGGGTGATGTGTGCGTGTTTATTAGTTCTGATGATTAGTCGTGCTGCTGTGATTTAGTGCCAGGTGTAAGGCATGGATTGAGCATTTGGGTAAACCATGTAGGATTAGATTGCAATAGTCGAGGTGCGATGTGCTCCAGTAAAGGTCGGACTTCAGGAAATACTTAAAAACACATCTGGTTACTGAGCACTTCAGTACCATACTACTCAAGTAATTGCACCGGCTATTGCAGCATAAAGACAATACATTGGAAGTGGTTGTGCTCCAGTAAAGGTCGGAAGTTTTGCAGGAACTTCATTTTGTAATATACATTTGTGGTTGTTTTGCTGATGTGGGATTGGAAAGTGAGTCTCTGATCAAGGTATATTCCTAAGTATTTTACCTCACTCTTTACTGGGATTGATCTGTTTCCTATTGGTAAGGTGTCGGGTGGGTTAAATGTGGTGTCTCTCATGATTATGAGGGCCTCTGATTTCTTGTAGTTGATTTCGAGATTGCGTTGTGATAGCCATTTGGTGGCTGCTGTCATGCAGGCTGAGATGGCAGAGTAATTCGGATTCTTTATGTCTAGGGTGGAGTATATCATTAAATCATCTGCGTATAGGTGGTAGTGGACGTTATGTTGCTGTGGTATCTTGCATAATGGCTGTATGTACAGGTTGAAGAGGAGAGCAGAGAGTGCAGAGCCTTGTGGAAGACCTTATTTTAGTGGGAAAGGTCTAGATGTATTGGATTTTATCTTCACTTGTGATCTTCTATCAGATAAGTATGAATGAAACCAAGCAAGTGGCATGTCACTTATTCCTACTTCACTTAGTCTACCCAGCAGTGTGGAGTGAATTATAGAATCAAAGGCAGATGTTATTTCTATGAAAATTAGGATGAAGCTTTTCCTGATGTCTTTGATTCCTTTGAGTACTGTGTTCAGAAGGGATGTTATTTATTTATTTATTTACATTCCCTTATATACCGCGCTATTCTGCATCAGTGCGGTTTACATTGAACAAACTGAAATTACATTGAACAGGGCTTTATAACTTGGAGATAACTATTTTATAGGGAACATGGGCTATGGAGGGTTAAGTGGCTTGCCCAAGACCCCAAGGAGCACCTGTGGGACTAGAAACCCCAGTCCTTCTGGCCCAAGTTTGCTGTCCTCTAGTGGGATTTGAACCCCTGACCTTCCGGCCTGAAGTACCTTGCCCCAACCACTAGGCCACTCCTCCACTCATAATAACGTTTCCATGCTGTGATGCTCTCGGAAACCATGTTGTTGTGGGTCGATTGGAAAGGACACATCAACGTGGTCTTGTAGTTGGCATTGGATCGTATTTTCAATTAATTTGTATAAGAGCAGTATGCTGGATATGGAGTGATACGAGGCAGGAGACTTTGAGCCCAAGGTGTTGCTCTTCAGTAGTGGTATTATGGAAGAGATTTTCAGTGGCGATGGCAGGATCCCTTGTGAGAGGGATAAGTTTATTATTTTGCAGAATGAAGGAGCTAATTCTTGAGCCATTGTTTTTATCGAAAGGGTTGGGCATGGATCTGGGGGGAAGTGGATGTGTTCAAGGATTTCAGGAGATTGGTGCAGAGGTCTTCGGAGACATAGTAAAAAGATGTCCATATGTTTGATTGGTTTGGATCAGTTGGAGAGGTGATAGGTTGACTTGTTGAGGCCTGTGGGCAAGAAAGCTTGTTCCGGAGATAGGATGCAAAGGTCTCTGGAGTTAAAGCATCTGTGTCTTGGCTTTGTGGGGTTCTTGATAAGTCCTTGACTATGGAGAAGAGCTCTCTAGGTTGGTTTAGAGATTTCATGATGATGTTAGTGTTGTGTTGCTTCTTGCAGTTAAGGATTAATTCATTGTACTCTTGCTATTTTGACATGTATTCTTGACGATCTAATGGTGCTTTGGTTCTCCTCCATCTTCTTTCAAATCTTCTCAAGGTGGTCTTTGCCTGTTTGATTTCCAGATAGTACCATGGGACTTTGTTTATCCATTTGGAGATTTTCAAGTTTGATGGTATTGAGGCAGCTAATGTAAAGGTGTTGATCCAGTTCTCTATCAGTGAGGGGAAATCTGTTGAGGTAGTTTCCAGCTTGGGGATTGCTCGAACATAAGATAAGAACATAAGATATACCATATTGGGTCAGACCAAGTTCCATCAAGCCCAGTATCCTGTCCCATCTTTTTACTTTATATTGTCTTTTAGCTTTAAATTTTACTGTTCAAGATATAGTACAGTATAGATATAGTCAATACATTAAAAGAACTGTTGCAGTGCAACAATGTTTCCTGCATCTTATAATCCTACATAGATTTTGATACTCTGCATTGTCTCAATATGTACACTCAAGGGTGGCAGGCTCTGTCTAGGAAAAAGAAGGCAAAGACATTTTCCAAAAAAAAAAAAAAAAAAAAGCTTGAATCTCTCTTTTTTTGTGCTTTGATATAGCAAGGCAAAGAAACCACAGCATGTCAGGTTCACTTTTCTTGCTTTAAAGTACTCCTTTGACCCAGACATAGCCCTATCACAGTAACACCAATGGCACTAGTGAAGCTGACATATTTTATTTTATGCTTTGCAACCCTACCACAGCCACAGGCTTACCTTTCCTTTAGAATCCTAAAACCCACAGCAGCGCTCCTTCCTGCAGTGCATGCCTTCAAGTCATTGCTGACTCCTGGCGATCTAGCAGCTCTTGAGTTTTCTTGGCAGTGTGACCAGAAGTAGATTTCCAGACCTTTCTTCTGAGGCAATGGAAGGTTAAGTGACTCGCCCAAGGCCACAAGGATTGCTGGTGGAAATCGAACCCTGATCACTATGTCACTATGTCACCTAGTTTAAGCTTACTCTTTGAAAGCAATTACTTGTCGCTAATGTGAATAGCTGTAATATAATGTAAATATATCCCCTTACTGTTGATATACTGTTGGTAGTATTTTTTGAAATATTATCTAATTCTTCCCCAGTTCAAATGTTCCTACCTCTCCTACTATCTGCTGGTATCTACGAGTTACAATTAATAGTTGAATGTTCATTGTTCTAAATCTGTTCTATGTAAAATAATAGTACTCTATTATTAAAGTTTGTTACCTGTAAACCGCCACTGATCTCTGGAAGTGGCAGTATAGAAAAGATGTATAAATAAATAAATAAAATAAATAAATATGTCGGTCCTCTAACCATTGGGCTACTCTTCCACTCTGGTATTCCTTACTAACCCTCTGAAAATCAGAGTCAAAATGCTCAGCTGAGAAGGCGACAGTGTGGCAGCTTTCTCGGCCCTCTTAGGCCTTTTTTTTTGTCTCTTTGTCGACACAGGAATGTTGGCATGGTTGGGGACTGACCGGGCCACCGCCATTGTGTTGTGATGCTGAGCCCACCTTGCTCCTGGTTCTTTACCTCAGCAGAAAGCTCCCTATTGCTGCTCCTTTTTCTCCAACAGAAAGGAGGACAGAGAAGCAAAACCTTCAGCTACAGACAGTAAAGTGTATCTATCTCTAACTATCTCCACACAAACCTCTATATTTAACTAAATTATGGTAACATTCATTTTACTTAAATAAGGCTTCGGTCGATCTAAAGAAAATGGAACAGTATATCACAATCATATTCAACCTATCAATCTACAAAATGTGTATGAATAATAAAGCCAATTCTTTACATGGTGGAGAGGGGGAATAATATTAAAGTACAAGGCTGCAACCTAATTGGGACAAAACTGGAAGAGATCCCAGATCAAAACAGAGCCGCACAGTAGAGAGATACAAACAAACATAGTCCTTTTATAGCAAAGTGCTCTATTTCTAAAATAGCTCTGCTTTTTAAAATTTAATATAACCCCTCCACAAAAGAAATGCTCACCCATTTTCATCACACCTTAAGTAACCTTGTAGCCCCCCCCTCCCTATTAAATATGGTTTATGGGATGCCCAATGTCATCTCTTCCACCGTCTTTCCTTGTTTTTAAAACATCACAACTCCTCTGAGGACTTCTGTGCATTAGAAATTGTAGGATTCAGCCATTGCTTCAATATGTATTGTTGTATGAATGTAAGCTTTACAGGGAGACATCAGGAGTTTTATTTATTTATTTAACATTTTTTATATACCGTCTTTCTACGAATCAAAACGGTGTACATAGAACAATAAAAGCAGTGTATTTCAACTGTTTACAAGGAACAATAACAAGGTACAGAATAAAAAACATGAAGAACTAAATTATATTATACAACTAATTACAGTGAACAATGATCAACTATTTTCATATTTACATATGTGTGTGCAAAGCTACGGAGGGGAGTATTGTAAAGTTAGAAGAACAAGGGCAGGGAGGTAAAAAATAAGG